>CM045495.1:6858355-8058355 GCA_024704745.1 Rosa lucieae | reverse complement strand
TATTATAGGGAAGCAAAAGTTAAAACTTCAGTCTCTTTTTCTTCTCCAACTCCAACAAATTCCCTATTTTACAGCAATCTCTAAAATCTCCGTAATTCTTCCTTAAAATTTTAGAGATTGTTGTAGGGAATTTGGTTTTCTCTTTCCTCACTATCCCTAAAATGAGGATAGTTATAAGGAATCTGTTGGAACAAAAAAGGCTTATTTTTCCCTAAAATAGAGAAAAATCAAAATATGGGGAATTAGTTGTTGGAGTTGCTAAACAACTATATATGTGTACCACTAAGATTGCAAGTAAGGTATTAATCCTAGTATACAAGTGCAGTAGTGTTTGAAATCTAATGCATGAGTGAAATCAAATTTACTAATATACCCATGAAATAAGTAATAAAGCAAAACAGAAAAGGAGAAACTGACTTGATTTTCCGATTGAGGCATGCAAAATGCACTGGACTAAAGACAGATTTCCCCTGCCCTTGTGCTTGCAGTTAGGTGGACGTCCATCTTGTAGAATACAACAATCGATGATCCAAAATTAAAGCATTGTAATTTTGAACTCTGGCGAACCATAAATTATATTTTAGACTCTCTCGACATAAAGAAGACTTGTAGAAGAAATGTGAAAGAACTCAATGATTCAATGACTTGCTTCTTGATCTATCTTGTTCTCTCTTTAATATGATCTATATATTTTTTTAAGGAGATATGACTATGAGTTTACCTATGTGAACCAATATGTCTGTTCACTTATCTCCTTGAGAAAAACAGTAATTCTTAAAGACACCAATTGAAAATAAAGACATGTACCATTTCAATTTAATTGGATACTATGATATAATTTCCAACAGTGTGTATACAAAATGGGTCATTATTTGTAAATTTGCTTAATACAAAAAAAATAATTGATGTAATTTATCAAAATAAGGGTCATTGACCCAAAGCACCAAAATGAGCAAAAATTATCCCACTTACCCCATCAACAGATTTTTGTTCCCACTTACACAATTTAACAGCAAATGACCATTTTTCTCTCAACCTAATTAATAAATTATAGCCACAGTCACTCTGTCTCCTCTCTCTCTCTCTCTCTCTCTCACACACACACACACACATACACATTTGCAGGAGTCTTGGTGCAAGCACTGAGGTGCCGGCGAGCCGATTTACACTTCATCGGCGACGACGAATCGGACCTCAACTTTCGCTTCTGAGGAGCCAAATCACTGTTGGATCCGATTACCTCCTCAAAGCTCCTCTCCGATTCGACCTTAACGCTGTGTAATTTCGCAATGGAAGCAATTGCGATATGCTTGCATTTCATCGGACTCATCTTCATCGGCGACGAATTGGATCTCAGCCTCCGTTTTGGAGGAGTAGAATCTCCGACGGATCCGAAGGCGGTAGATTCGAGTTCAACGTTGCGGTTGGCGATGGAAGGCATTGTGAAACGGTGAGTGTAAATGTGGCTGAGATCGAGCATGCCTTCACGGCTTCACAGAAGGGAGAACATATGTGGGTGCCCAAATCATTTTTTTTTTTTTTTTGCAAAATGGGGGCAGAAGCCCAGAAGGAAAGAAAAAAGAAAAAAAAAGTTATATTGGAGGCCAATAAAGGTCTATTGAGGGGCAATAGAGATCTATTAGGGGGCAATAAATGTTTTGAATTGATGTAGTCACCTCTTTTTTTCATTTTCCTTAATTGAAGTTTTATTTGTCTAATTTTAGGGGAATTAGCTCCTATTCAGGCAACCGAAATGTCTATTGGGGGTAATAAAGGTTTATTGGGGGGCAACAAACCTCTCCATCCCCATATGAGATCTCCGACAACTTTTTGGAGACTTCCAGCGAGGTTTCATAAACTTTTATTACCATCCAATAGACCTCTATTGAAGGGCAATAGAAGTTTATTGCCTCACTATTGGGAGAGGGGGAATAGAGGTTTATTGGAGGACAATAAAGGTCTATTCCAATAAACCTCTATTTAGGGGCAATAAATATTTCCGGCGATCTATGAGAGCTGCTACGACCTCTTTAGGGACCTCCGAGGAGGTTTTCAGAGAGGTCCAGTGGGCGGCGGCGGGTGACCGGAATTCGGCGATCTTGGCTGAATTCTGGCGGCCGGTGACCGAAGTCCCGCGATCGTTAGCCGGACTCTGGCGAAGTCTCCTATGACTTCTCTCTCTTCCATTTTCTCTATCTCTATGTAACAAATGAGTGATGTAAAATAATCTAAAAAAAAAAAACTTAATCGGGTATTAGGAAAGACCTTATTAGTTTTTATGGGTAAGGGAGAATTAAAAAAACTTAATGGGATAAGTGGGATAAATGACCCTAAAATTAAAATAAATGGACAAAAATGCGAAAAAAAATTGCATCAATTTTGTCCACATAATAGATAATTTTTAAGTGAGTTGTATAAAATATTACTTTTAACGATAATGGCCGAAATTCAGACAAGAGAAAGACTTCCGTACGGCAACCGCACCACGTGGCAGTGGGGCATGCCAATCATTGTCCAAGAAGGGGGTATTTTTGGTATTTCACATTTAAAAATCAGGGACAATTTCATAACAAAGATAAAAAATTCTGAGACTTGATTGGACAGCCGCACCTAAGAATTTTTCAAGACCATAATGGCCAAAATATTCATTTTGCTCCTACTTGAACTATTTAGAAGGTGTCTTCTGTCTTGTCACATGTTTACTTTCTTTTTGGCAGTCTTGTCGCATCACTAATCACTTTCGATGAAGACTAGTCACTTACAGTTGAGTTATTAGGAATAAAGGAATTTTCTTTGGATTTTGGTTACTTCAAGTTATGAGTCTTGGATCAGATAGTTTAAAGTATGATTAAATTATCGACCAAAAATATCTATTAAAATTAAAAAAAAAAGATATAGGAAATATATGAATATTTCAAAGATATTTTGAAAAATAAATTTGTTTTAGAAAGATTCAATTTATTGAATTTATATATAAATAAATATAAATATGAATTTTATCTACTTTCAAAAAGCGATTCTAGGTGATTGAAAATACGTTCGTTGGTTTACGAAAGTACAATAATCAGATTAAGACATATGACTTATATAGTATGAATTGTAGTGATGAACATGATAGTTATAGACTTTTTTTAGAGTTACCGACTATTTCCCTATAAGAACATAGTAAGAATGAATCCAATTAGATGACTGGTCATGCACTTCTCCATATTAATTATATCCATAAGCGTTATAGTCAAATTAATTTTCTAAAATCTTTATATAATTGAGGTCAGTCCCATATAATAGAGAAAGATGAAGTGAGTGAGTTACTTTTTAAAACATGGCTCCATCAGGTTTGTTTTCTTTTACTGAAATTGTTCCATCATGATTTCTCCTCACTTAGATTCCTCTTAAGGGAATTTCTCTTCACCCGGATTCCTCTCGAGGGGATTACTCCTCACCTAGATTCTTTTTAGGGGGATTTCTTTTCACCCAGATTCTCCTTAACAAACTAAACCCAAAAAGGCCTTGCGATTTCGGGTTGATGAGTCATCGGGATGTCATTCGTGACATGTCCGTTTCTCATTGGCTCGGGGTCGCGGCGCTGTGGGACCCCTCTCCGGTCACCACATTCTTAGTGTTTCACTCCTTGCGTCCTTCCTTGGGGGCGCGACTATAGTTAGACTCCGGAATAGACTTGGTTCCCACGGGTCTAGCATTATAGTTCTTCACAAGGATATTGTCATGCTTCTCAGCTACGTTCATGGCACCAATAAGCTCATGAAATCTTGTGATACGACCTGCATTCACATTAATCCGATAATTCTTAAAAATCATCAGTGCAGAGACTGGGAAGGTAGAGAGAGTTTTCTCGATCAACATCATATCAGTAATGGTTTGTCCACAAAACTCCATCAAAGACTTGATACGAAGGGCTTCCAAGTTATAGTCAAGTACAGACTTGAAATCACAAAAGCGGAGGTTAAGCCATCTCACTTCTAAATCAGGAAGCAGGGAGTCACGAACGTTGCCAAATTGCTGCTCAAGTTTCACTCATAGTTTTCTAGGGTTTTCCTTGTTGAGGTATTCACTTTGGATCACGTCATTCATGTGCCTTGTCATGAGAATGATGACTTTGGCTTAATTTACCTCTCTCGTAGCTCTATTTGCTTCAAAAGCAGCAGCTTGTTGAGGAGTAAGCACGTCCTGACTTGGCTCTTGGATGGTTTCTAGAAGTCCATCGGCCTTAAGATGTTGGCGCACATCTCGGACCCACTTATGGTATCCTGCGCCAGTTGTCTCCAGTGGAACAAAGTTCAACTTGTTCAGGTTCCTCATCCTGAAAAACAACACAATATTAGGGTTAGTTTCGGAGAAAAAAAAGGCTACCATGAAAACTAAAAAATTTCTGAGCATAGTCGCTTCCAATAAATTAGGGATTTTCTGAGCGTAGTCGCTTCCAAGAAAATCCGATTCCAAGAGGGGTTTTGGATTAGATCTAAACAACGATGTATGTGGTCGATCGTTTTGTTCTTTACAAGCTCTAAGTTTGGAGGACTCTACAGGCTCCAAGCTTGGAGTGAGCACGAACCCCCACAGTTCGGCTTTTGGTCTCCCCTATGAAAAAGAAAGGGGGGTAGAAGAAGGGAGGTTGCAAGTCCCCGATAAAAAGAAGAGAAATTGAATTAAAAAAAACTCTAAAAAAAAGGGGAACTTTTAGAAGAAAAAATACCTCTAAATAGGTCGTTGGAAAATTTGGCTGGAAAAGTGGTTGCCGGTGACCTGTCGCCGGAGCTGTTGACGTGGCACTAGTTGCTGACGTGGCTGATCTGTTGTTGACGCTACAGGGCTGACTAGATGCTTACGTGTCAATGACTCTGGGCTGACGTCAGTGGGCCGTGTTGTTGGGCTTCGGGCCTGTTTCTGTCTTCTGGGCCTTGGGCTGCTCCTTTGCTTCTGGGCCTAGACCTGGATTCCTTTTGGGCTGGGCCTATCTTCTTATGAATTGGGCTTGGAAGAGAAGGAGAAGTTGTAAGAGGAAGGGCTGTCGACGGTTTAGGGTGCAGAGGCTTCAGGCTGGCGGTTGGGATGTTTCTAGGCCGGTTCCGGTGGTGAATTTTCCGGTTCCCGGAATTTGGGGGCAAGGCTCTACTGGTGGTGGAGTATGGCTGCAGGAGGAGTTGAGGAAACCTTTGAATCGGGCAGAGAGATTTGCGTCACTTCCGGTGGCCGGTTTGGTGTTTTTCCCGCTGGTTCTAGACTCCTGGAGTTGAGAGCTTCAAGGTGGGCGGCGGTGATTTCTGGGATTTGAAGGCTATGAATTTAGGGTTTCAGGGTTAGTGATTCGTGCTGATAAGGTGTTTTAGGGAATCAAGATTTGAGAAAGAATTGTTGTGTGTTCTCATTGATAATAGGAGCCTCTTTATATAGAGGATTATAAGGCATAGAAACTGAATTGTACAAGGAAAAGTAATCATACAATCAATGAATATCTCTAAGATATTCTCCGAGATTATTTCTAATTAAAACCCTATTACCACTAGGTCAAGTAACCTAGAGTTTGGGCCAGACACAAATAAGGATTTACTTGAACACATATTACATTGTCTCTCAAATCAAATTTTACAGATATTTCTTCTTTTTATCTAAATAAATTCCGAATATCTAATATATTGCGGATATTTAACGATATCGAAGAAATTTCAGAAAAACAGTGGAAGATAATCAGTCACTTCTTTTTGAGATATATTAGGGGTTATATAAGAAATTTCAGAGATATTTCAATCTCTCTTTAAACTAGTTTGTAAATCTCATTCGTAGTCTTGTTTTTGTTCCCAATAAATCAGCTTCATTGGTAATGAATCGCTCCGACCTTTAGAATTGATTTGGACGGCGAAGCACGAAAGGCACCAGAGAGGAGTGTTGCGAGTCTGAGGACTCCAATCTTCTGAATTTGAGGATGCTCCTGTTGTGTGTCAGTACGTGGAGTTGGAGACAAGAAGCTCTGCATATCAATTGCAGCGTGTGGCGACGGGGATGACTGCGGCAGCCTCCATCAGTGGCAAAGGTGGAGGGGTGCTCACCTCTGGGTGGGTGCCCAGATCAGTTGGGTGGCCCAAGTCTCAATGGCTGCCCAAACCAGATTGGGTGCCCACATCTGTTGGGTTACCTGGTGTGGATTGGGTGTCCAAAGAAATTGGGGAGGATATGGGGGTTATTGCCCAGGTTGGGACCTAACCGTTGGCCTCAGGTTCTCTAGGGTTTCGTATTTGGGATCCCGGAGGATTATTCCAAATAACTACGCTTAGGTGGTTTTTTAGCCTGCAGATTATGATGTTTCTTTTACATCTTGATAATGAAAGCTTCTGGAGCACCGCAATTGAGCGCATTGGCAAAAGAAGTTTTCACACTAAATTATCTCTTTGTAGGGTAATATTTGGTTTGTTAGGCTCCTTGATTAAGTGAGCTTCTATGTCTTAAGTGAATGGTGCATGATTCTCGCTTTTGCGAAATATGTAGGTGCCATTCTGGCCTGCGATCATCAATGAAATCTTCATTTACTCAAAAAAAAAAAAAAAAATCGCTCCGACCTTTATAAATTCTTATTCCTATGATGTCAATGGTGGTAGAATTAATCAAGAATTTCACGCAAATTTGAAATCATTTTCCATTCCTTTCTATTCTTCCATTAAGAAGTGAATCTCATGCACTATCCCCAAAAAGATAACAAAATGACTAATTTCAATTTACCCCCTGAGATTAGGGGTCGTCATCATGTTAGTCCATTGATCGAGTTTCAATTTAATCAGTAACATCCTTGTACTCTCCAAATTCATCAACCTTGTCCAATTTTTGGACTTCCGTCCAAATTGGCTGTTAAATCTGTTATGTGGGCCCCATTTAAGGGGTAAAATGGTAATTTTGAGCTCCAAATTATATTTTTAAAAAAAATTGTTTTTTCCTTCTTCTTCTTTTTTGTTTTTTTTGTTTTTTTTTTTTTCTGTTTCTTCGCTTATTATTATTATTATTTTATTTATAATTTTATCTTTAACCTATACACCATAAGTTATAATAGGTTTATAAAAACAAAAAAAATACTCTAGGTGTTTCTTCTTTTATTTTTTATTTTTTTATTTATATTTTTTTTTATAAATTTGTCTTCAACCTATATACCACAAGTTATAATACATTTATAAAAAAACAAAAAAAAACTCTAGGTGGTTAAAAAGTCGCTCGCTGGTCTACGATATTTGTGACATATCTCTGATAAAGTGAAAAATTTTAGGATATATCTATAAAATATAATAGGTTTATAAAGTGAAGAATAATAGGATATATCCCCAATAAAGTGAAGAAATATTTGTAAAATATGATTAAAAAAATAAATACAGATATTTCTTCACTTTATTGGGGATATATCCTAAAATTCTTTGCTCGCTGGTCTACGATATTTGTGGTATATCTCCGATAAAGCAAAGAATTTTAGGATATATCCCCAATAAAGTGAAGAAATATCTGTATTTATTTTTTTAATCATATTTTAGAGATATTTCTTCACTTTATTGGGGATATATCCTAAAATTCTTCGCTTTATCGGAGATATATCATAAATATCGTAGACCAGCGAGCGGCTTTTTAACCACTTAGAGTATTTTTTTGTTTTTATAAACCTATTATAACTTGTGGTGTATAGGTTGAAGACAAAATAATAATAATAATAATAATAATTAGCGAAGAAACAGGAAAAAAAAAAAAGAAATAAGAAAAAGAAAAAAGAGAGGAAAAAAGAGAATTTTTTTTTTTTTTTTTTTATAATTTGGAGCTCAAAATTACCATTTTACCCCCTAAGTGGGGTCCACATAACATATTTAACAGCCAATTTGGACACGGCTGATGAATTTGGAGAGTATAAGGGTGTTACTGATTAAATTGAAACTAGAGGGACTAACATGATGACGGCCCCTAACCTCGGGGGGGGGGGGGGGGGGGGGTAAACTGAAATTAGTCCATAACAAAACAACTAAATCAATATATTCAATGAAATTAAATTTAAAATAAAAAATCCCATAACGGACTTAGATCATAGATGACTTTAGTTATCATTCAATTAGAAAAACAAGATGAAAACTTCTAGCTAACTCTAAATTCATCTGAAGACTTTATTGAAATCCAAGTTCAACCTTATTTAAACAAAATTGGCAAACAAAGATACGAGTCTTAATGAAGATCTTTGGTGACTTTGGGTGGTGGGTATTTGATAGCATTCTTTACAATCTTTTTGGAGGCAGCATCAGCAAGATCAATGCCACATATGTCAGCCAACCTTATTAGGTAAAGAAGCACATCTGATAGCTCTTCTCCCAGATGCTCTTTATCTGAGTCCTCCCAATTTGGTAATCCCTTGTCCACCTCTCCTCTCCATTGGAATATTTCTGATAGCTCACCTACCTCTCCCACCTACACAAATTAAGAATCTGTAAGAGGCATCTCTACAACCTTGAATTGCATTTGCATTTTCATCCATTCAATATATGAATGGCTTAGCTTTGTGTGACAGTACGTGATGCTAGCATTTTGCCAAGGGCTGGTCCAAGTTTCTTGAAGGAAATTATCAAAGCTTTTTCAAATTTTGAGAGAAAAAATTAAGGTTCGATTAAATCCTCAACTCACCCCAATCGCGGGTTGTCTATAGTACTCTAGAGTTTTGAAACTATGGTTCATAGCCGTCTTTAGGTAATTGCAAACAATTTGCAATTTGACAATTTGTAACTCTAAAATTTCAATATTTGAGAGTACCTTTGAATTTTTGAAGACGGGTACACCTAAGTAAACATAAAACTCATTACCTATCCCATCCTTATAGTTTTCCCCCACAACCATCACTGCGTAGGCTAGTATCGAGGACTTGACGACAGAGGCTAAGCCACTTACAACCCAATACAAAAACATTACAACTCTAGAGAGAGCTTCTAACGAGGACTATTAAAATGATGACTTCATGAGGACTTCCTAATCAACGGTTATAAGACTCACTTTATTACATTACGACAAATCAACTGTTACATGTTAATGCATGCATGAGTAGATCACATCTGAAAATTTTATTTTAAATTGCTAATCATTAAGGTACTGAACTAAATCAAATAAATAGTCGAATCAAATTTGTCAAACTTGAACCTTTCATGTTCATAAATGATAAATCACGACTATGAATGCCTTAACGATTTTCAAATTGGTTGAAAATTTGTAGAAATGATTTACTTATAAATATCTAAACTAACAGTTGATTTGCGGAAATGTGATCGAAAAGTGGGTCTCACAATCGTAGATCAAGAAGTCCTCATGATTGAAGTTCTTATTTTAATGGTTCTCATTAGAAGCTCTCCCTATAATCCTATACCCAATAAATTTGAGATAAAACAGCTATCATGTGTGGGAGAAAGTGATTGTTCTACAAGGAGATGCAGACTCATAAAAATAATAACAATAAAGAAGAAAGAAAGAAAAATAACAATAGTGAAAGAAGATTATTACCATAGCAAGGAGTAGATTTCTGGGACTATGGTACTTCTCCCAATCTCTGGTCTTGGCAAATTCATCTAGCTTCTTAGAGAGGTCCTTCAGGCTAATGTTGTTCACAATCTCTTCTCCTACAACAATCTCTTCTCCTAATTCTCCCATTCTTTCAGTCTCTGGGGTTTGAATGGAGAGAAGTGCAGCTAGGGTCCTTTCTTATAGGTCAAAAAAGAGATGGTATTAGATTTTCCCCCCTATCTTTAAGGAATGAGTATCTTAAATGCAAATATAATTGAAAAGGAAAAGCTGAAAATTCTATAACCGCCCCCTCAATGCTTTGTATGGTTTATACAAAAGATTCTTGACTGTCCCCAACTCCCCATTGTGCAAAATTGGCCCAACTTCCATGCATGACATGTAGTTGAGAATACTCCACCATTATAACCATGTATATGATATATTTTCCATGTTGAATGCATGTGTTAGTCATTCGTTTTGTGTTCCAACCACTAGAGAGGAATTAGGTAGCTCTGAAATAGTTCATCTCCTTGATTCAGAATGTATCAATACTATTGTGTGAAATGCATCGGTTGCTCATTGAAATTTGTAGAAATATGAAATGTGTGGAAACAGAAGGCTCCAAATTTATGAGTACGAGATTTTTATTAAACGTATACTTGGCACAAATGTTAATATGGTCTATGGTTAGAGTTACGGATCTCTCTCAATTTCAAAATTCCAACTAATTTTTTTTTAGGTAGAATTGTACGAACATTTCTATTGTTAGAATGAGGAGTTTTGGAAATTCTAAACTTTCGAGACAAAAAAAAAAGTTTCAAAATTATCGAGATTACATCCTTCATACTGGAAATAGTTGAATTATAACTTAGAACACATGTGCATATGTGGCTCAACTTAATGATTTTAATTTTTAAAACAAGTAATTAATATTAGATCATAAAGAGAAACTAAAAGGAGAGGGAGAATGTTTCTTTAACGGAATTTCATCTTGTAATTACAGATACAAGGCACCTACACACACACACACTTGAGGTACAATAATCAAAAGTAGTGAAGGTTTGAGAGGTTATTCTCTAGAGTGTGAGTCACATTTTTCTTGCTTGTGCTGGCGTTGATATGGTGTGGCATCTGTGTGATGTTGCTGCAGGTGTTGATCAGCTGTGTGCTCTTTCTCACAAATTAATCAGAGAAACGAATGTGTACTTTCATTGTAATTTTTTTCTTGAAACTTTAAGATTTTGTTGGAGAGCTGTAAAGAAGTAAGAGGTCAGATGTCATTCGACTACTCGAGTACATTCACCACTCACCAGAAAAGCATAATGCAAATGATGACCATATCAATTACTCATAAATAATTCTAAACTAATTTTGGGCACAACCCTACAGAATATCATCCAATTAAGTATGAACAAAATTCCAAATAAAGTAGAAAAAATTAACATACAAGAATATACGACATGAAATAAAAAAACCAAGTCAACTTGAAACTAATCAACTAGTTAGGCTTGGGATATGAAAGATGCACAAAGATAAGCTTAATAATCATTCAAAGATACGATAAGATAAAAATGAGCAAAGGTGATGGTCGAGTTCTCTACATAAAAAATCTATGAACTGCTTTTAAGAATGCTATTGGATGTTTTCGCTAGCTTAGAATGTCGGTTTGGTTTTTGACTTTGCACTTTGGGTGATGTTACATGCATAAATTCTCCAGGCCCTCCTAGAAAAAGAAAGCACGATATGGTTTGAGTTTTAAACATTAGGTGCGTGAAGACTAGTATATTAGTATTTAATTGAAAAGGTATTATCTTGTACAGGATCGATGGTGATTCGTGTGTGTGTGTATATATATATTCATACATATTCTTCCAATCATACATACAAAATTGTAGAAAGTGGTCGCCATGTTGTTGAAGAGATCAAAACATATTTAAACCTGAAAACTGTGTACGGGCTTTCCAGACAATGAAGATGAATTTACTGATGGTGAATTATAGGAGATCACAGAGGACAAGATAAGTATGGCGTTAGGCCCAATCTCTATAGCTGTTTGAGGACCTACATACAGCATATAAAGTTATGCTACATTAAATCATTAATGATTATCAATTTCTCATACATGTCATATTTCATGTAATTTTTGTCATTAAAGACTCGAGAAGTTTTAAATACACACCCCTAATTACTTAATACACACTCCACACTTAATACACCACCCATTTAATTTCTCATTCTAATAATTTACTAAATACACAATCCAAAGTACCTAAAATACCCTTAATCTCAAAAATCATGAAATATCCTACTTTTTGACTATATTAAGGTTACTATTTAATATGATTAGTACTAGAATAGACATTTATTACTTGTGTTAGTTATTGAGAAATCCATAAAGATTTATTATTGTTCCCTTTAAATAGATGCATATAAATAGGCTTTATGTTATTTGAGCTCTCATCCACCAAACACCATGTTAATCAAGTATAAAATTATGAGTTGAACATTCAACCAAAACTATACCGGTACTCCAGTAGTTTCTCAATAGTGGCGGAACTAAATAGTTTCATTAGAGGGGCCAAACAAATTAACAATTACAAACTTTTTTCACATGTGATGTTTTATATTAGAAAATAAATTGATTAATCATAACTCTTAGAACAAAAAAGGAAATTAACTAAAAATGGGAGTAAAGCGATATGTTTTAAAAATATTTAATGCCATTGATTTTGAAATTCTAAATATTATGGTCTCTAACCTCATCTAATTACAATTTATTTAAGGAAAAATTAAATTAGATAGTTTCTAACTTTATTCTTGTATTAAATTGGGAGGCCATGTATAGAAATTTGTTGTGTTTATCTAACTATTTATACATAAATAGAATAATATAAGGAAAATATGACTATTTTTTTCTTCTTCTAATGCATAGATGTCTGTTTTGGTCATTTAACCTACCTACAAAATCTAATTTGAAATATAAAATAATAGGGATGTGTATTAAGTGATTAGGGGTGTGTATTTAAAATTTCTCTAAAGACTCATGTGAGAACTAGAAAAGAGTCTTTATTAAAGTGGGGGCAGAAGGCCCGTAAGGAAAGAAAAAAGAAGAAAAAAAAAGTTTTATTGGGGGGGGGGGGGGGGGGGGGGGCAATAGACGTTTTGATTCTTCTCGTTTTTTTTTTTCTTTAATCAAAGTTTTATTTGTCTAAATTTAGGGAGATTAGTTTCCATTCCGGCAACTGAAAATTCTATTAGAGGGTAATAGACGTTTTGAATTGATGTAATCTTCTCGTTTTTTTTTCTTTAATTAAAGTTTTATTTGTCTAAATTTAGGGAGATTAGTTCTCATTCCGGCAACTGAAAATTCTATTAGAGGGTAATAGACGGCTATTGGGGGGCCATAGAGGTTTATTGCCCATCTATTGGAGGGAAATATACGTCTTTTAAGGGGCAATAGAATATTAGGGCCAATAGACGTCTATTGGAAGCAATAAACATTTCTGGCGAGAGGCGGCTGGTGACCGGATTCCAGTGAAAGTTGGCCAGAATCTGGTGGCCGGTGACTGGATTCCGTTGACTGATGACCGGGTTCTGGCAAAGTCTCCTATTGTTTCTCTCTCTTCCATTTTCTCTCTCTCTCTCTCTCTCTAAGTAACAAAGGGGTGAGGGTAAAATGGTATTAAAAAAAAGACAAAATACTGTTTACTCCCTATACTTATAGGGGGTCGAGGTCTCAGTCCCTGACATTTCAATTTCACCTAAAAAGTCCCTAAATTCTCCAATTTCACACGATCAGTCCTTACCATCACTTCTACGTCAAATTCTCCGTTAAATTGCTGACGTGACACAATTTTCATGCTAAAATGTCTATTTTACCCTCACTAACTCTTTTTTTATTTTATTTTATTCCTCTTTTTTTTTCTTTTTATTTTTTTTTCTTTTTACCCATTCTTCTTCTAGCTCTCTCTCCTCCTCTGTTTATCTCGAAGTTCCAAAAGCAAACCCAGATTTCTCTTCAAAAACAAACCTAGTAAGTGAACTAACAATCACCTCAAATCTGCAATTGAAAATCCAACACCACACAAGAAAAACAAAGCCAAACTCAACAAAATCACACGGCCCAACCAGATTCTATTAAGTAAATTTAAAACAATCATAGAGTTTCAGCAAACATTCATAGCAAACATTTAGTGCTTATAGCTAGATAACAGCCGGCACAGTTCGAAGATTGAAGTTGCAAGCATAAATCACATTTTAAACTCAGTTTAGCAATTCTAGTGACTATAACAAATGCCACAGATCACAAATTGCCAAAGCAAAACCAGTTCGGCACTATAAAGAACAAAGCTTTCACGAATTCAGATTCAAGAAACTGACAGAAGAACCAGTTTCACAAAGCTCTCGAAACTCCAATAGAAGAGGACCATCAACATCAAAATCCACACATCTTTGCCATCACTACTCAATTCAACACTCTCGGCATAAACCCCAGCATCATTGGAAACCCTCTCCAAATCAACACCATAATCCCGGCGGGTGATGTAGTTCTTCACATACCCGACACATTCCTATGGGATTGTCTTCCATGGATTCACATTATTAACCTCCACCGAAAACCTCCAGCTGGTACAGTCGAGGAAGACTGGGGCTAGGCATGCTTATGATCAACGACCACGGTAGGAGGTGGGAGTCGAAGAAGACGGGGAAGAAAGCTAGGGTTTGTAGCAGAAATAGAAGGAGAAATTTTCAAAAAATCATGACTGATTATTGTGAAATTAGGGGAAATTGAATTTTTGGGTTTTGGATATGAAGTGAATATGAGTAAAACCCCCCAAAAAAGGTTCGAAGATGGAGAACGAACCCGTTCAAGTCCAATCGTCTCAATCGAAGAAGCTGAACTAGATTCTCGCCAACGCCTCAATCGTAACCCGGATTTTGGCTCCTTTCTATTAAAGTTGGCCCCGGACATCATCGCCTTCGGCGAAGGCCTGAACAACGCGTTGGACTACTCCGTCTGGGCAGCCAAGTCGTTCGAGCAGTGCGCCATCGACGGTGAGATGGTGTCAGGAGATTTATGCATCTGGATTGTGGGATTGGGTTAAGAAAGTGGGTCGAGTATTGAGATGTGGATGTTGTTGGTTTTGGTGTTGAGCTTGAAGAGGTCGAATTAGAGAGAGAATAGATCAGAGAGGAGGAAGAGAGAGAAGAGCAGGGGTGAGCTGGAAGAAGAATGGGTAAAAATAAAAAGAAAAGAAAACAGAGGGAAAAAAAGTAAAATAAAAAAGAGTTAGTGAGGGTAAAATAGACATTTTAGCGTGAAAATAGTGCCACGTTAGCAATTAAACGAATAATTTGACTGAGAAGTGACGGTAAGGACTAATCGTGTGAAATCGGAGAGTTTAGGGACTTTGCAGGTGAAATTGAAATGTCAGGGACTGAAACGTCGACTCCTTATAAGTATAGGGAGTCAACAGTATTTTGTCCTTAAAAAAATTAAAAAACAAAAAAAACAAAATCTTAATGGGGTATTACGGAAGACCTCTTAGAGTGTTTTGGGTAAGAATGAATTAAAAAAACTTAATGGGGTAAGTGAGAATAAAATCTCTAAAAATGGGTAAATAGATAAAAACCCTAAAATAAGTTCTCATTTGAGTAATTAAGTCCTAAAAGTGGTAATTCTCATACATATATTAGCAATACGAGAATCCTAAACCCTAAATCCTAGAAACTCCAATTCAAGAATAACGCTCAACTGTTGATACCGTTTTGATTACTGAATGGGAACACCCTTTACATGTCTTGGGTTTCCAACTTTCCATAGTAACCTCAATATGGTAAGACAGTAGTTGAGTCATGTTTTATTAGTCAATAAATTAGCACTCAGTTGTACTAAACTGTTCTTAGAATCTTAGATTTAAAACCAAGAGTGGAAAAGAGGCAAAAAACTCATTCCAACTGCCTCATAATTTGCACCACCCTTGTATTTGTAAGGACCGTTAAGCATGACTTATATAAAGAACCGTTAAACACAACTAATTAACTGAGTGCGAAATCATTTGACCAAGTAAATGAGACTAGATTGTAGGTATTGTACTCTTAAGATTGACTATTTCACTTGACTAAAAGAAAAGAAAAGAAAAAAAAAAGACAACTGGTTCGCTATACAATATTAAATAAGATCTTAAGTTCAAGTTGTTTCCCTCATAAGGCCATTTTTGTTAAAAAATAAAAAAAATCGTAGAGATGTAGAGGAGATCAATAGATGTTCTTCCACATATAAATTAATGACCCATGGTGTAGATAGACTCCCATCGGCAAAAGAAACAAAACTGCTCTGGTCCATCGCCGAAATGTGGCAGGATGGTGGATATCCAGGTGAGTGGGGTTTGGCTTGAACATTGTTAAGTGGTTTTTGGGTTAGGTTAAACTTTCTTGTTCGACAACTAGGAAAAATTTCATAAATGGTCACTCAAATATGACTAATTCGACATTTTGGTCACTTAAGTTTCAAATATATCACTTTGGTCACTCAACTATTACACTGTCAATCACTTAAATCATTTTGTTAATTTTTTTCATTAAAAAAAATTAAAAAAAAAAATTATTTGGGTGACTTAAGTGATTCACAGTGTAATAGTTGAGTGACCAAAATGATTTGAAACTTCAGTAAACACAATATATGCGTAGAGAGCTGAGTGTCCACTAAACACAATTTATTCCTTCAAATTTTTTCTCCAGTACCGATCAAGTGTAATACGATTTCATCACCTCGTCTCGTCTCGTCTCTGCCCACCTTATTCGGGA
The DNA here is from genome assembly GCA_024704745.1 of Rosa lucieae. Taxonomy (NCBI): domain Eukaryota; kingdom Viridiplantae; phylum Streptophyta; class Magnoliopsida; order Rosales; family Rosaceae; genus Rosa; species Rosa lucieae. The sequence goes on along the minus strand of CM045495.1, from coordinate 8,042,032 downwards.
TCCAGATTCTTTGCCCGAATTGTAAGATGATAAAATTCGACCACCTTGGGCCTCACCATTAGTAAATCCAGAAAAGCCAGCCCAGCCCAATCAACAAACCCGACCCATCACACCCAGGCCCAACAAAAACCTACAAAAAGACCCTCAAAACAAAAACCCTAATCCTCGACCATTTGCTACTCTACCCTCCTCCGCCTCCTTCCTCTCACACACTCACACACAGCACTTCACCACAACCCAAAAATGGTGAGCGCCCTCTCCTCTCCTTCCTCCTCTATCCAAACGCCGTCGTTTACCTCTCTCTCTCTCTCTGCTTGTGGTTTTTCTCTGATCTGATTCCGTTTTGTTGTTTTTTTTTTGCGTAGCCTTTCAAGAGGTACGTGGAGATCGGAAGGGTGGCTCTCGTCAACTACGGCGAGGACTACGGCAAGCTCGTCGTCATCGTCGACGTCATCGACCAGAACAGAGTACTTCCTCTCCCTCTTCCTTTTCCTTTTGTCCAAATTTCAATTTTTTGTTTTGTAGATTTGGAGTTATTGTTTGATTACTGCTTCTAATAGTGTAAATTTGAGATCTATGCTTTTAGGTTTAATTAGCACCAGGTTTATTTTGGTGGATTTGTAAGATCTTTTTCTCTGTATAATTTGGTGTTTTTAAGGCTCATGTGAATGTTATATATATTTAGTTCCAGAAAGGCAAGTGCAATGTGTGTGAGGGTTCATCAATCACACTCCCGTAATGTTTAAAATTATTCATTCCGAGGCGTTGCGAGTCCTATAGGCTTTATTTTAGGGTTGGAGTGTTTTTCTGGTAAAAGGAATTGAAAATTTAATCTGTGTATGCCCATGTTGTACTCTGACTATGAGACCGAACCGGCCTGAATTTTATTATGTTAGGTCATTTTGTGTGCTAGTTATTCTTCATATCTGGTAGCTTTGCATGTCGTTTGGTATGGATCCTATGTTGACATTGATGGTTCATGTTAGGCTCTTGTTGATGCCCCTGATATGGTGAGATCTCAAATGAATTTCAAGAGGCTTTCTCTCACTGACATCAAAATTGACATCAAGAGGGTCCCCAAGAAGAAGGAATTGCTTGCCGCAATGGAGGCTGCTGGTAGGCTCAGTAACTTACGGATAATTTTGTTTATATGTACACACTTGGATTCTAAACCCTAAAACCCTAAACTTGGATTCTTGTGTACGTGCTTTAGATGTTAAGAAGAAGTGGGAAAGTAGCTCTTGGGGTAGGAAGCTTATTGTTCAGAAGCGAAGGGCCAATCTTAATGACTTTGATCGCTTCAAGCTTATGTTGGCCAAGATCAAGGTTAGTTTGTTTGTGTTTTTTAAGTATATGAGTATGATGCATCCTCTTGATATCTTTTGGCTTTGTTCTATTGAATCAATCACAAACTAATAGATCTTTTCTGATTTGCAGAGGGCTGGCCTGGTCAAGAGCGAACTTGCAAAACTGAAGAAGCAGAGTGCTTAGGCAATATTTGATGTTAGGTTTACAATTTTGTAATGAATTTTCTTCAAAACTGTACTTCGGTTTGTAATCCCTTGTTCCTTATATTAGTCTTTTTCAGAGTACTATATTGTTTTTTTTTTTTAAACTTTTTTAATGTTGGTGACAAGTTGGATCATGACTGAAAGTTGTTTGAGATGAAACTGTTTTACTTTGCCTACTTGTAATATTTGCCTTACCTTGAACTTTGATTTTGTGACCGATATCTCGTTGCTTCAAGGTTCTTGAGTATCACCAGGTCTGAACGGACTTTGGCTCTGGAACCATTGATCTGCTCGATAGAGGTATTAAGGGTCCATGGTCTATGAAGGCACTCTTCCTAATTCTGACATGGATATGGTTGATTTTGTAACACTGTTGATGGGATAGATTTTTAACGATCCACCCATCGATTTCGTTTAACACGAACTCGGAATTTCAAGCTATCATTTCAACTAGGAAGACGTAGAGTTGCAAATTGGCAATTATGTCAAAATTATATGAATATTATTATGGTGAAGCAGTAGATAGGACTTGGGCTTCGGATGGTCCATTTTGACTTTAATTGTTTTGAGTGGGGGTTTCGGGTCGATCTAGAAAAGCATTTAGTGTTAATCTTTCAACTTCATGCTTAATGAATATTTTATAATTAACCGACCACGTTGATTCTCATACCTTTGAGGTCGGTTTCAATTTAGAAAAATGCAAAATCGATATATTGATTCAGTTAGAGATTAGTGCCAAAAAATCAAATTGAAAAAACCTATAGAACAAAGTCCACCCTACTTGAGGCTAACCATAATCTCTGGTGATTTAGTCCAGTAAATATATATTCGATAATTAGGGCTGGACGCCGGTTCGGCTGTCCTTAAATTTTTGAGGCTCGAGCTCGGACAGAAATTTTCAGGTCGGGTTATTTTTTTGTTTTTGAATTCTAGGGACATAATAAAGCCTAGTTAAAAAAATTTGGGCTGGTTTTCCGGGATTTTGAGCCCAAACAGGTCTAAAAATTAATTACTGGGAAAGCGTCGACCTCCTAGAAGCTTCCTCTTCCCATCTATGCAGAATCAAAGAAGCAACACTGTCACCTCCAACATGTTCTTGACATCCCAAACCATGAAATGGAATCATTAATTTCCTTAAAAATTCACCACAGCCAATGCAACAGACCCAATTCAAGCTAGTACTATTCCAAAAACAATTTGCCGCCGCTCTTCCTCCTTGGAAAACCTCAACACCAAACGATCACCTTGACTTCTCATCGAAAGCCTTTTCTTCAAGCCCCAAAAAGAAGCCATGCATGGTACCCATAAAAGCGTTCATATTAGGTTTTCTTCTTCTGTGAGAGAAGCCTTCCCACAGCGCAGGAGCTTCTGGAAATCACCGCTGAATCAATAGCCCTAAAAGAAATCATAGCATTATTAGAGATAGCTAATGATGCAGCCAAGCGAGCGGATACCTCTTCAACCATAAGAACAAATCCACTGCGGTGATTCCAGTGTAGGAGAAGAAATTCTAAAACTTATATGTTATTTTGACTCAAAAATTGATCCAAATGTTACTAATTTGAAGTATTAAGGCCCAATTTGAGAGAGTTGTGATTATTTTAAAAGCAGTTGTAGTTTTTAGCTTATGAAAACTGCTGTTGACCAACTTCTATACGCAAAAATGTAATGGTGCAACTTTTGAAATAAGCTGTTTTTTTTTTTTTTAAAGTTTCACCAAACACCTTTTGCTATTTAACTTATAAGTTAAGCAGCTTTTTGCACAACATAAGTTGTGCCAGGCCTAAGTCACCTGCCTCCTCTCATGTCGGCTATGTACACATGTCATCTTTGCAAACCTTATCCGGTTGCCACACGCAGATATTATCCACCCGCCATATATCATACACCAATCATATAGTATGTTGACATCTGGTATAAAACAAAGGGCGCGAAAATCTCAAAATTCGAAACGTTTCCCCCCAAATTGATAACCTTCTAGGGTTCCAATTTCTTCATCTTCGAATAGCTGCGAAGAGTTTCAATACAAATTTGATGGAGAGCTGAAATGGGACAGTCGAATTTTTGACATTGATGATGACAATCACTCAGAACAATCGAACGGGAACGACGTTGACTGTGCTGATGATTGGAGTAAACAAAGAAGAAGGTCAGCTTAAACTACTTAGGACAAAATTGTTTGTTGCTACATGTTGGCTTGAAATTTCCTTACTTTTTCTCATATGGGTTGAATTTGCAATGTTTGGATCTTTGTTCTTGTCTCCTCTAGAAGAAGCCCAAGACTTTAAAGTATACAAGTTTCATAATCAAGCTTAAAGCTTTTGGGCTTAGGGTAAATCACTTGATATTGACAAAGTTTGAATCTGAAATTATGCCCAAAATAGATGTTAGTAGAATTTTAGTGCAAGTCCTGGTTCTTGTGGATACCATAAAAATGGCCAAATGGGTATTAGAATAAAAAATATTTAGTGGCTTGAATTGCATTAGGCTGTTGTTTTTTTCAGCTGGGTTAAGACCCAGCCTTGTTGTGCTGAAGTTTATAAGATGACACTTTTGGAACCATTAGCATTTGGGACAAACTCTTGTCTCCCCTGGCCACATTTTCAACATCAAGAATATTATTGCCTTTTTTAACCTCTCTTTGTTACCTATCGTGCTTGTTCATTAGAGCAAGTCCACCCGTTGGGGGTAAATGTTAAGGTCGAAATGTTAAGGTCGAAATGTCAAGGGGTCGACCAGTCAAGAAACTGTTCACTGCCATTGGACATGGTTTCCACCCGTTCTGTTTCTTGACCAGTCAGTTACTGTTCATTGATTTAGTATTTTTATTTATTTTTATAAAATTGTAAAATTGAAATATATTTGATGTAAATAGATGGTTTTAAAAAATTGTACGTATTTATAGAGAAACTTCAGAAATTTTTTACAATTTGTTTCTTACCGTTTTGTTACCGTTATCTATATAATTATACATATTAATTATATACCATCAGATCTTCACAATCAATTGCAACCAACGGCCAAGATTAATTGACCGTTAGTTTTAAAATTCCAAACTGCCCAACAGCTGACTGCCACGTCCCTGCGGCTGTCCCTCCCACTTGCGCTACGTGACAAAAACGGTGTCTCCCACAAGCGTGAAGCAACTCAGCGCTATGCGACAAAAAAACGCCTACTTCACGCGCGTCTGCACCATTCAGCCTCTCCCCTCCTTCGGCTTACGTCACCCGCGTTGCTTCTTGGGCCAAGCTGGCAGCTTCTTCGATTAGGGCAAGAATTCTGTCAACCCATTGCCCTATTTCTTGGACTGGGTCAAGAAAATCTCAATTTTGGATGGTCAAGGAGAAACCGGTGGAAGCCACAATTTGGTGTTTGAAGGTAACCACCTCACCAAATCCATGTTTTGGCAGGTCAAGGAGGAACTGGTGGACATGCTCTTAATATTATTGCCTTGTCTGAGCTCTATGCAATGTGCTAGAGTCGGGGATTTTGAAGGTTCTCTTATAAACATAGAGAGATTTTTAAAATTTCAACAAAGCCGGATTAGATTTCTACTTTGTAGCTTGGAAGCTCCTGCATCATAAAGGTATGAATAAGTTTAGATGGACTTAGTTATTGGGCAATTTCTTAACATGAATTCAAAATTTGTCATGAAATTTCATGATCAATTGGTCTATTGTTATAAGTTTTTCCTTTGTAAGTTGGTGGTTCTATATTTGATTCACAACTGTGTAATTCAATTGTATAATAAAAGTAAATATAAAAACTGAGTGGTACAACGAATCTAGTTTTGGATAGCAAGCTCTCTTTTCTTAATATATAAAAGCAACGCAAACCCTAACGTTGAGAATAGAGAGCGGCGATGTCTTCCGTTTGCTCTAGCAATGGTGTCGCCTTGTCGCTAGCCTATGGGTGTGTGTCAGTGGTCGGCGTTGGCAAGGTCCTGAATGCAGCAAGGCTTTTGCTTGGTCGCTTGGAGAGGTAGGTACAGAGTACTGCAAATGGGTCGCGGCGTTGGATTTGTGTTTTCTGGATTTGGATATGGCAAACGTTGGCTTGCCCGAGTGCACTAAAGGTCGGTGGGGGTAACAATATTGAGGCTAGTCGAGGCAACTTCGGTGAAGAGATTCAGTCGACTTGGCCAAGGATTGTTTCGTTGGTTTCAGGTGGACTGATTTTCGATCGGGTTCGGCTGTCTCTGCTCAGATTCTCTGCCAGATTTGATGTTACAGTGGACCGGCCGGCCACCGGAGGGGTGGAATTGGCGGATGGCGGCAGAAGCAATTGGGCCAGCGGGGGCTAGGGCTGCTGCCCTCCTTGCTTGGGATTGGGCCTGGGCTCAATTTTAGGCTGATAAGGCAGGGGAACTAGCCTGCTAAGTAAGAATTGATTTGGGCTTGGCCCTACGGGCTTGGGCTCAGGTCAAGGAAATCTGGGCCCTAATATTTTATTAGGGTATTGAGCCTGTGTGAGGTTAGATTAACTTCTATGAGCCTTCTATGACGTTTCTAGTGTCTTGCTTGTACCACAATTGCGTGATTGGCAAGTGAGGACTAGTTGAATGATTTCTTTTCCGTAGGAGGCGAGGGTTTTTCATTCTTGTATAGGCTCGCTTAAATGTGAGCGTCCCAAAGATTTTAATGATCTGCTCTAGCTTAGATAGTTTAATTCGGATTTTCTTGGCGAGTTTTGCTTATGTAAGTTATGGTATACTCTAGCCTATTGGCTGTTGATATAATGAATTCAATTGCTATTTCAAAAATAAAATAAAAACTACGTGGTTCTTGCATGATTTCCGGTTATTGAAAAAAAAAAAAAACCTAATTAATTTGCATCATAGCATTGATATCATTATTCCTCAAGTAATGTTTACTTTTCTTATGATCTTTTTCTTCATTTTTGTTGCGTTCATGATTTCCTCGTGGGGTCATAGGACCTATTTTTAACCTGAAGTGGAATCTTTGTTTCTGGTCATGAAAACATGGCAACAATATGAAATCTTCTTTATATACGTCGGCAGTCAAAAAAAGCAATTCATCCAGTTCAGACTGTTACGTACAATTCCTCCTCTTGCAGCTGAATTTCTAAAGTAGGAAAAAAGCAAAGATCAAATGTTGAACATTTTGTCCAGTCCTTTTGCTCCTACAAATTTCTGAGAACAAACACAAAAACCGAAAAAACCATTGCGTTTGGAAGGGCAGCCGAAGAAAAAAGGGGGTAGAATTAATAAACTAAACTAGACTGACTGGGCTTATTCGAAAGAAGCCTTGGTCTTTAGAAGATCATTGGTACTGACTCCCGTTGGTCAAGTTGCTTTGATCCTTTTGTCTCAACGATTGAATAGAAATAGGTTATTATGATTGAATATACATAAACAATAATAACCAATTTTCACCGCACCGATTGGGACGAAAACATTTGTCAGTAGTATCTAATTGCCAGTCATGGTTTCTTATGGCAACATGTTTGTATATATGCGAATGGTTTCTTCGATATAATGTTAGTTAATCACATTGAAGTTTACTGATGTACGCTTTTTTGGTTGACAATCAGTCAATAACAATTAAAAAAACCCAGGCGTGCATGTGGTTAGATAATATCAAATATGTCTGCCATGATTTTGAAAGTATTGGCTGAACTATCGTAGAACTTTCTCAATTACCTGATCTAAGAGAAGTTCTCTGTGGCCTAGGTGCTGTAATACTTTCATTAGAAGAGCTATCCTTGTAAAACAGAGAATAATTGAAATTGTTCTTCTGGGAAACATATCTGGGTAGGGAACTAGGGATGCAACTGCATAGTGTTACTTTGTTTTTCTTATTCATCTTCAGTTTGCTTCTATCACAGTATGGCGCTGAAGTATATACCATAACTCCTTCACACCCATTATCCGAGGGAGAAACTCTTGTCTCTTTTGGCCTAATATTCGAATTGGGCTTCTTCAGTCCTAAAAGTTCTGCCAATAAGTATGTGGGCTTGTGGCACAAAATTATATATCCCCGTAAATATGTATGGGTGGCAAACAGAGGTAATCCTCTTGGAGCTACAGACACCTTGGTTAGTTTGAGAATTGGCAGCAGCGGGCGTCTGGAGCTCGTAGATGGGAAACAAATTTCTGTCTGGTCTGCCAATATATCTAATTGTTCATCTGCAGTTCTCTTAGATAATGGAAACTTTGTTGCCAAAGATGTTATGGGAGCTGATTTGTGGGAGAGTTTTAATAATTCTAGTGACTCACAACTGCCAAGCATGTTGGTGGGATATGATAGAGGTTCTGGAAAACATAATTTCTTGACATCTTGGAAAAGTGAAAATGATCCATCACTGGGGATATTCTTGGTCGGACTGTCAGCAGAGTCTCTGGCACAAATGTATATTTGGATTAATGGATCTACTCCTCACTGGAGAAGTGGGCCATGGGACAAATCAAGGTTTATTGGTATGCCCATATCGAATGCTCTGTATGTAACTCAATTGTCTCTTGTTGATAATGGGACACAGGGAACAAGGTATTCATCTTACAGTATTGACAAAATTTTTGGTGACAAATTTCTTGCTATGTCGACATATCTTCTGAAGGTATAGTGAGATTTATTGTTTCAGCAAGTGGCAAGAACTGGTATCTTGGGTGGAAGTCATGGAACAACCCATGTGATAATTATGGCGCCTGTGGACCTTTTGGGGTTTGCAAAGCTTCTGAATCTCCAATCTGCAAGTGTTTGAAAGGGTTTATACCCAAGTCAAATGAGGAATAGAGCAAAAGAAACTGGACCGGAGGTTGTGTGAGACGAACAAAATTATCTTGTGAGACACACAGAAATGAATCAGTCTCATTGAAAGGAAAAGATGGGTTTTTGAAGTTGGAAAGATTGAAAGTACCCAATTTTTATGAATATCTGAGGCCTTTGGCTCTAGAAAAATCCGACGACTGCAAGATACAGTGCCTGAGTAATTGTTCTTGCCTGGCTTATGCCAATGTTGATACCATAGGGTGTTTGGTGTGGTCCAAAGACCTTATTGATATGCAGCAATTTCCATCTTTTGGAGAAGATCTTTATGTCCGCCTAGCACACTCAGAACTAGGTAAATGATAATAGCTCTTGCACAACTCGTATACCACTAATTTTCGTTTGTATTGTAAGTTGATTTTGTCTTTTCTTTTCAGTTGAAGGAAAGCCGATGAAGTTAAGTGCCAGCCTTACGACTATTGGATTTATGAGTATCTTGGCTGCCATAGTTTGCACAGGCGGTATGCCAACCAAAAGCGTAAGAGAATTAGATGAGGGTATTTTAAATTTAGCACATTATAAGAATTTATTATTTATTGTTTGTGACACAAATGTTGCTTCTTGTTTGGTTCTAACTCTGTTTGATAGTTTTATTTGCAAAATCAGGACGTGTCGAATTAAAAACATGGCGCTTGGCATCTGTTTGCACCTGTTTTTTGCCCGTCGACCTACTAAGCTCTTGTTGTTAGATGAGAGAGAATTTTGGCTGAGATTAACTAAGGGCCAAGAATGAAATCACTCGATCATTCGGTCGAGAATGAAATTAATTGGCCATTTAGCTGAGATAAGGAAATTAGTCTAATAAGCATTAGGTCGATTGAGAATATAGAGTTTAGGTCATACGGCCAAAATGAAAGTATTGGCTGAAATAAGAGTTTCTCGGTCACTCGACCGAGATTATAGTTTTGAGTCGTATGACTGAGCGTTGTTCGGTCACTTGACCGAGAGTAGAGTTTTGAGTCTGAGATAAAGACATCATTCAATCACTCAGCCGAGGTTTGAGATTTTGGTCGAACAACGTAAAAGATGATGAAAGTGGATCACACGGTTACATGGTTGGGAAATCCAAGTTCAAATGAGTGACTACACAGATGGGCTGAGAAGGATCTTAGATATGCTCGGCCAAGCCCAACTGATAAACATCGGCCGAAGAGTCTGTTCAATGAAGGAATCCTCACAAGGAAAGAGTTCAAATCAATTAAGAATTTCAATCGTAAAGATTCCAGATATCAGTCGAATCATAACATTTATGGACAAATCAATCTTAAAAGGAAAGAGAATCCTACTTAAATTCCACGGCTTAGAGGACAAGTTAGCTAGGGATTTGTATATATAGCACCTTGTAACTCATTGTAAAGGGTCCTGCACCACACAAACAAATCAATATACAACTTTTACTCAAACTTTTCTCTTACTCTTTCATAGGTACTTTGCCTTTTATTCAACTTTCATAACTTGTTTTCATTTTAGTTTCTTACTTTTATTTCAGTCGTTACATTCAAGCACTTTACTTTCTTGTTCTTTATTTTATATATACCTTACTTTTCGCACTTAGGAGTAGTTCGTAACATAGAATTATCATCCATTGATCTCTTTCGGCCAGTCCGGATTGGATTGATGCGATTCGCTGTTCACACACATATCATCTCACAACGTTTTGACAACCGAGTCCACTTCACCTTCGTCTTCACCGTGATTTACGAGTACCTTCACCCAATAGATCTCTCGCTTGTCACCTGAACCTTTGAGTTTACCAAGAAGTGAATGTGATAGAAGATCCCGGTAAGGATTGACGCATAACCGAAGTCCTTGCAACAGAGGCATCAGAACCTAACGGCCGAGAGGGTTCCTTCCTCGGTCTACAATCATTTGAAAGAAGTCAGATCACTCACCATTTAAATCATAAACCTCGCTTGGCCATTCGGCCGCGAGTTGGCACGCCCGCGCAATTTCAGAAGGACGATTCAACCACAAGTCCCTCGGCCCTCATTCGGCCAAGACCATTTTGAGGCAAACATCTTTTGGCACGCCCAGTGGGACACTAATGTATTAGCATATTCACAAATGAGTTTCTATGAGCCGAATACAAACGACTCTAATTCAGTATATGATGCCACTAGTGGATACAGCTATGCAGCGTACAATAGCTTCGTTGATTTGAATAGTCACGCTGTGTGGAGTTTGCCGACACCAACAACCCAACCTCAATATGGGTTTAATGGCCATTACATGGATGAAATATGGACTAACAAAATGGCCGGATTTGTAGTCAATGCACGGACCGAACTTGTTTCAAATCACCAACAAAATTGTTGGAAAGTCATGGAGTCAATACAAAAGAATATAGAGAGTTTATATGAAAACTATCAAAGAACCGAAGAAGAGTTGGATGAATACTTTCGAAAACGTAAAGAGAAGATGGACGATGATTGGCGAAGGTATAAGGAAGAGTCCATGGAGAGAAAGAGAAAGTTCGAGGAAGAATATCGAGCACGACAAAATGCATACATGATTTCAATGGTATCTCGTCCACCTCATCCATTCATCCAATACAACGAGGAAATTTTCAGTTCGATTGTAGAAGATAAAGTCTGCCTAGAAGCTCCACGGTTGGCTGAATTAAAGATTGAGCCCAAAATGGTCATTCAAGTGCGTTAGAAGAAGTGGACAATCATGTGGCTAAGTATAGAGACCAATTGGTTGAAGAAATTGAACATTTTGACATGATTGTTGGAGACAAACCTGATCTAGACAAATTACAACCAACAAAATTTGAGGTAAAAGCTGAAATTTGTGATTCAGGTACATGTTCGAAGGTTGAAATATCGGCCTACATAGTGGCCGAAAATCAAGAACATACTACAAGGGATTTGAGTATGACGGTTCACGGCCTCCAAAAGTTTAAACCAAATGCCGAAAACAAAGGAACTTCTGAATTCGAAATAAAGCATCGTTGGCCACCACCATAACGGCCAAAATAATTTTTTGTTTTCTTGCATTAGTTTGGAAAAAAAAATGAAAATAACAAACAAAAAAAAGTTTTGTTGGTGGGAGTCCAGACTTTACTTCTGTGTTTGTTGTCGGCCGAGTCAACCGTAACGTTGGTTGGCCAAATTAAAAAGTTTGTTTCGACCTATTGGCCAAGATTTTGGTTGGCCGAAACGAAAAGGCAATGTCAGCCGAGTTGAGCAAGAATTTGGTTGATCGAAGTAAACAACCGCCATGATCGAAGTAAAAAGATAATCTCGGCCGAGGAGGCCAAGAGTTGGGTCAGCCGAGGTAAAAGAAGAATTGTAGGCCGAGATTTAATCAAGAGTTAGGTCTGCCGAAGTACTTTAGAAGTCAGCCAAGTCGACCAAGATTTTGGTTGGCCGAAATTTAAAAGTCGGCCGAACCGACTAAGATTTTGGTTGGCTAAAGTAAAATGAAATATCGACCAAGTTCGACCAACAGTTTGGTTGGCCGAAGCGAAAAAGCAATGTCGGCCGATTTAGATAAAATTTGGCTGTAGTTAAAAAAGAAAGTATCGGCCGAGTTAGAAAAGTAGGTTGGCCGAAGTCACAAAAAAAAAAAAAAATCTTAGCTGACTCGACCCAGAATTTTAGATGGCCGAAGTAAAAAGAAAGTCGGCCGAATCAACCAAGATTTTGTTAGGCCGAGATAGAAAAAAGTTGGGTCAACCGAAGTGCTTTAGAAGTCGGCCGAGCTGACCAAGATTTTGGTTGGCCGAAATTCAAAAGTCGACCGAATTGGCCAAGATTTTGGTTGGCAGAAGTAAAAAAAAAAAAAAAAATCTCGGCCGAGGTGACCAAGAGTTGGGTCGGTTGGGGTAAATAAGAATTGGGTCGGCCGAAGTGCTTTAAAAGTCGGCCAAATCGACCAAGATTTTTTTTGGCCGAAGTAAGAAGAAATTTCAGCCGAATCCATAAAATTTGGTTGGCCAATGTAAAAAAGAAAGTGTCGGTCGAGATAAAAAAAAAGTTGGGTTGGCCGAACTGCTTTAGAATTCAGCAGAATCGACCAAGAATTTAGTTGGCCGAAATTCAAAAGTCGGCCGAATCGACCGAGATTTTGGTTGGCCGAGGTAAAAAAAAAAAAAAAAAATTCTCAGCCGAGGTGACCAAGAGTTGGGTCAGTTGGGGTAAATAAGAATTGGGTCGGCCGAAGTGCTTCAAAAGTCGGCCGAATGGTACGCCTGAATTAAGCGCACAAAATTACCCTGCAAAAGACAATTGTTAGTATAGGATAAGCAGGGATCGTTCAGTCCGGGGATTGAGGGTACACCTGTAATTGCAAAAATAAATTAATAAAAGTAAAAAGTTTTATGTACAAAAATAATACAAAGAATAGAAATATATACAAGTTAATGTAAAAAGGGGGGGATTGGAGTTTTCAAAACGCAAACAATAATAAAAGAAAGAAAATGTTTCAATTTTTAGGGATTCCAAATCAGATGTATGGACGTTGAGAACTTCGTAATCCACCACTAGCTAAGATAAGAGAAAGACAATTTAACCTAATCTTCAATTACTAAGGCATGTGAATGAAACCAATCAAGAACTTTAGGATCCCCGCTAAAGCCTTATTTTTCCCAAAATTACTTAGAACCGTGAACGCACTGCATCCTAAGCTTGCTTATATGCAATCAAGGTGTAGAACGCTACCCTATCAAATTAACTCATTAAGCACACATAAACACATTAAGCTCTTTGGAAAGATTGATTTTAGAGTACAAAACTAGTGAGGAACGCCATCCTAGCATGCATTCTATTTGTTTGATTTCACCTAACATGTAGGCTTTACTACTTGAGTGTTTTAAGACTGTGAACGCACTGCACTTGAAAACTAGCTCCAATTACATGCTCATATTTTAGGTGATCAATCTAAGACATAAGCATATAAAAGATTTTATAAAACAAAACCAAACAAAGCATTCACAAAACCTTGTAATCGAAAAAGAGATTCAAAAGCTAAATATCCATCACATAACTAGGATTTCATACTAGTTCTCAACAAGAAAATTACTCACTCATAGTTTGGAAAAAAAAAAAAAAATAAAACCAAAAGAAATTACAAGGAAAAAGATAGAATTACACCATGAAGGGAGTGGATGATGAAAAGCTTGAGACGTTGATCTTGAATCTTGAAAGCAAGACTTCACTATCACGGCACAAGGTGGATGATGATGGCTAGGAGGCTTCATGGCTTGTTCTTCTCTTCTTCTCTTTGCTTGGAAATGCAGAAACTTGAAACTAGAGGATGGAAAGGAAAATAGAAAGGAAGTGGAGAGACAAAGAAGATGGAATGGATGAAGGAATGTGTGTAGGAAAATGGAAAGGAAATGGAGAGACAAAGAAGATGGAATGGATGAAGGAATGTGTATAGGAAAATGGAGAGACAAAGAAGATGGAATGGATGAAGGAATGTGTGTAGGAAAATGGAAAGGAAATGGAGAGACAAAGAAGATGGAATGGATGAAGGAATGTGTCTAGGAAAATGGAAAGAAAATGGAGAGACAAAGAAGATGGAATGGATGAAGGAATGTGTTTTAGAATGAGAGGAGAAGGTGTTTATATAGGGAAGAAAAAGAAGAGTGAAATGATGAGTGGAAGAAAAATAATGAAAGTGATTTGTAAAATATGGAAAAGATAGAGAAATGATGAAATGAAAGCAAAGCATGAAGGTGCAGCAACATGGAAGTGATGATGATCTATTAAAGAGATTGTAGAAGAAAAATATATCCAAGGAAAAAGAGAAAAGCATCTAGCTTTCTTCATGTGGGTAGGAAACATGAACATGTGAATATTGAGCTGTTTTTAGGTCAGTTTCTGCCCCTTTATTCCTTCAATTATTTCTCCAACAAGACTTCATTATATGCCTTCGACTTCTTCATATGAAATGTTCCACTATGAGTGTAGATCATCCTGACAAATTTTCAGATTTTTATTCCATGCGGTTGGGCCGAAAATGCTGCTGGATCTCTTACAGGTCCAGTTTTCCAGTTTTGCTTCTGTAGAAAATTGGGCTGATTGTTTGAAGGCCTTCCACTCATAGTTTGCTCTGGCACTCTTCATAAGAAATGATTCTTGGGCTTTCTAGAATGAATCTGGAAAGTTTCAACTCATTTGGAGTTCGGATGGTTAGTCTGCCACTCCTCATTTCTTGTCTAGCTCGCTTTCTCATTGGCTCAATTTCTCCAAAACACGCTTTGTCAGGCCAAAATGCACATTTTGGGGCCAAACAGCTCATTTCATCATCATCTACTCCAATGTACCTAAAAAATAGAAATTGAGTTAAAAATCGATTCGTTAAGGAATTAACTAAGCAAAATGTGAGGAATTAACTATTAAAATACCACATTAAAATGCTCCTATCACCGAATCAAGATTTTGTTTGGCCGAAGTAAGAAGAAATCTCAGCCGAATCCATAAAATTTGGTTGGCCAAAGTAAAAAAGAAAGTGTCGACTGAGATAGAAAAAAGTTAGGTCGGCCGAAGTGCTTTAGAAGTCGGACGAGTGGCCAAATATTTGGTTGGCCGAAATTCAAAAGTCGACCGAATCGGCCAAGATTTTGGTTGGCCAAAGTAAATAAGAAGAGGGTTAGCCAAAGTGCTTTAGAAGTTGGCAGAGTCGACAAAGAATGAAATATCGGCCGAATCGATCAAGATTTTGATTGGTTGAAGTAAAATGAGATATCGGCCGAGTCGACCAAGAATTTGGTTGGTTAAAGTAAAAAAATAAACGTTGATCGAGGTGACCAAGAGTTGGGTCGTCCGAGGTAAATAAGAAATGTCGGCCGAATTTTAACTAAAAGTTGGGTTGGCCGAGGTAGACAGGAAGTATTGGCTGAGTTTTAATCAAAAGTTAGGTTGGCTGAGGTGCTTTAAAGTCAGCCGAGGCTACTAAGAATTTGGTTGGAATAATAATGTTGGCCAAGTTATCCAGAAGTTTGGTTGGCCGAAGTACTTGAGAAGTCAGTCAAGTCCGCCAAGAATTTGGTAAACCAAAGTAAAAAAGAAATGTCGACTAAGGCGACCAAAATGTGGGTTGGCTGAGGTCAATAAGAAGTGTTGGCCGAGTTTTAACTAAGAGTTGGGTCAGTCAAGGTAAACAAGAAGTGTTGGCCGAGTTTTAATTAAGAATATTGGTTGACCGAGGTAAAAACGAAATGTTGGTCAAGGTGACTAAGAGTTGGGTCGGCCAAAATACAGAAATAAGCCGAGTTAGACAATAAAATAGTTAGCCGAGATGTATAAAGAAAGCGGCTAAGTCACTTTACAAAATTAACGGCCGAGTCAACCAAGACCATACACATAAATATATTTAGATACTACAACTGAGCCAAACGGCCGAGTAAAATATCAAAACTCAATGGCTTCTCTATCATTTTTCAAGCCTTGCATGCCGCGATTAACTTTCCGCTTCAAGAAGTCGCTCTTATTGTCACAAGACTTAGCTGAGGACATAATAGAAATACACATGGCGAGGTCATGTTTCGGATGGAGGTCGAGATAGTTTCAATTTGTTCTTCAGCTTCGGCTAATTACCCCTTAAGATCATCCATCTTCACCTTCAGAACATTCACTTTATGCTTCCCCTCAGCCAAAGAAGTCTTCAGTTTACGAAGCTAGTCAAAATTTGTGTGCTTGCGGATTTGATCATCCTCACTTCTCATTTCTCACCAGCTTCAAATTCCTTCTGAGCCTCAAGATAAGGAGAAAGACTAAAATCATAGCAGCCAATTGAGTCTAAATTTCATAATCACCCAAGTGAAAGAAGTGGTTGGTTGAAGTGAGTACTTCAACGACATTTTTGAAGACAAGAAACGCATGGAGCTCATATGTGTGTGTGTGTGTCTCATTTAAACCTTGGTGAGAAATTGTGAAGGTGTGCACACATGCAAAGAAAGGTACATGGCTAAAAACCAGACCAAGACCAAAGAAAAGTTTCAGCCGAGAATGAGGATAGGTAGTCATTCGGCTTCAACGAGCAAGGAGACATTGGGTTACACAACCAAAATAAAGATGACTCGGCCGAGTTTTCAAGTGTTAGCCAAGTTTTCAAGTCTCGACCGAGTTTCAAGTGTCGACTGAGTATTTCAAATCTTAGATGTCTTGACCGAGTTTTCAAGTGGCTGAGTTTTCAAGTGTCAGCCAAAATTTCAAGTTCTCAAAGTGTTGGTTAATGCACAACTGAGCTCCTATTTGGGTGTCCCTTTTGAATGGGATAATGATTTGCATAAAGATTGAGTATAATATCATAACCGAGCTTTCGATCAAGCGAAAAAAAAAAACGATTGAGCATGGCATTATGACCGACCTTCGGATCGAACAACAAAGCATTACGAACCAAGTTGTGGGTTGCAAAAAATCATGTGTGAGATAATGGGTCAACATGGTCGAGTCTTTAAGTCTTCCACAACCCGGACGACCAAATTTCTCAAATCTTAGATGTCTCGGCCAAGTTTTCAAGTCTTGGATATCTCGGCTGAATTTTCAAGTTTTGCATGACTCGATCGAGTTTCTCGGTCACATGACCGAGTTGTCTTAAGGTATTCTACTTTTATTTACGTCTCATAATCACTTGGCTTGAGAGATAATGCTCATGAGACTAGGGGGGCTATGTTTGCACCTGTTTTTTGCCCGTCGACCTACTAAGCTCTTGCTGTTAGATGAGAGAGAATTTTGGCTGAGATTAAGTAAGGGCCAAGAATGAAGTCACTCGATCATTCGGCCGAGAATGAAATTAATTGGCCATTCAGCTGAGATAAGGAAATTAGTCTAATAAGCATTAGGTCGACTGAGAATATAGAGTTTAGGTCATACGGCCAAAATGAAAGTATTGACTGAAATCAGAGTTTCTCGGTCACTCGACCGAGATTATAGTATTGAGTCGTATGACTGAGCGTTGTTCGGTCACTCGACTGAGAGTAGAGTTTTGAGTCTAAGATAAAGACATCGTTCAATCACTCAGCCGAGGTTTGAGATTTTGGGTCGAACAACCCAAAAGATGATGAAAGTGGATCACATGGTTACATGGTTGGGAAATCCAAGTTCAAATAAGTGACTACGCAGATGGGCTGAGAAGGATCTTAGATATGCTCGGCCAAGCCCAACTGATAAACATCGGCCGAAGAGTCCGTTCAATGAAGGAATCCTCACAAGGAAAAAGTTCAAATCAATTAAGGATTTCAATCGTAAAGATTCCAGATATCAGTCGAATCATAACATTTATGGACAAATCAATCTTAAAAGGAAAGAGAATCCTACTTAAATTCCACGGCTTGGAGGACAAGTTAGCTAGGGATTTGTATATATAGCACCTTGTAACTCATTGTAAAGGGTCCTGCACCACACAAACAAATCAATATACAACTTTTACTCAAACTTTTCTCTCATTCTTTCATAGGTACTTTGCCTTTTATTCAACTTTCATAACTTGTTTTCATTTTTAGTTTCTTACTTTTATTTCAGTCGTTACATTCAAGCACTTTACTTTCTTGTTCTTTATTTTATATATACTTTATTTTTCGCACTTAGGAGTAGTTCGTAACATAGAATTATCATCCATTGATCTCTTTCGGCCAGTCCGGATTGAATTGATGCGATTCGCCGTTCACACACATATCATCTCACAACGTTTTGACGACCGAGTCTACTTCACCTTTGTGTTCACCGTGATTTGCGAGTACCTTCACCCAATAGATCTCTCGCTTTTCACCTGAACCTTTGAGTTTACCCAAGAAGTGAACGTGATAGAAGATCCCGGTAAGGATTGACGCATAACCAAAGTCCTTGCAACAGAGGCATCAGAACCTAACGACCCAGAGGGTTCCTTCCTCGGCCTACAATCATTTGAAAGAAGTCAGATCACGCACATTTAAATCATAAACCTCACTTGGCCATTCGGCCAAGAGTTGGCATGCTCGCGCAATTTCAGAAGGACGATTCAACCATAAGTCCCTCGGCCCTCATTCGGCCGAGACCATTTTGAGGCAAACAGAATCAACTAGTATGACTAAGATTCATAGAGACGGTATCCGAGAATATATAGGAAAGTATAATCTCTTGGAGCTAAAGATATATGATTTTGATAGCATACTAATCGCCACAAACAACTTCAGCATCACAAACAAACTCGGTCAAGGAGGCTTTGGCCCAGTTGATAAGGAATTTTTTTTGTTAAGAAAAAACTATATAGCACTTCCGAAGATTCAAGATATATAAAGACATGTATGCAATGACTAATCTGTGGACATCGTGCAGGCGATGGTACCAGAAGGGAAGGAAATAGCAATAAAAAGACTATCTAGTAGCTCAGGACAAGGTGTTGAAGAGTTCAAGAATGAGATGATGTTGATCTCCAATCTTCAGCACAAAAACCTTGTTAGGATGATGGGCTGCTGTGTTAAGGAGGATGAGAAGTTACTAATTTACGAGTTCATGCCTAACAAAAGAGTGGATACTTTTCTATTGGGTTAGTTTCACTAGTGTTTTATTTTAGCTGTGGTGCATTACTCATCTTTACGTATACTCCTTTTAATATAAATAAGATTCAAAAGTTCAAGCATATAGTTATGATGAATTCAAGTGAAATTTACCGAGATACAATTTATCATAGAGTTCGACAAAGGAAGACATTCAGGCATGCAAGTTTAATGCTCACCACTGTCCAATATTTTGTGTGTATGTTTAGTTTAGATCTGTATTATGTACTCACTACTTTTCATACAATTCTCTATTTGTCAACACTTAAAGGTGGAAATCTAGCAATATATACGGCTAGAAGTCTAGTGATCGTCAATGTTTCTTTGTTACATGCATGGGAAATATGAATAACGTTACTGCTCTAATTGGGTTCATTGAATATTTGATTAGATCTGAATAGAGCAGTGCTTGATTGCTCTACACGCTTTAATATTATTCAGGGTGTTGCTAGAGGACTTCTTTATCTCCATCATGATTCCTATGTGAACGTGATACATAGAGATTTAAAACTCAGTAACATTCTCTTGGATGAGAAAATGAATCCAAAAATCTCAGATTTTGGATTGGCACGCATAATTGAAGAAACACAAAGTCTAGAAAATACTCAGAAGGTTGTTGGAACACGGTGAGAATCAATTCTTTATGTGAGAGACCAAAAGATTCAATTTTGTCAGATATGTACTAATGTGTTTACTATGCAGTGGCTATATGTCTCCAGAGTATGCCATGGGTGGGATATTTTCTAAAAAATCTGATGTCTACAGCTTCGGGGTCCTGGTACTGGAGGTTATTAGCGGCAAGAAGAATACTAGCTTCTGTTTATATGACCAACAACTAGGCTTCCTTGCCTATGTAAGTTTATACTATAAATCTTAATGTAGTTGTTGTCTATAGCTTTAGGGTCTTGACAAGTCTTAACAATAATCAATGGGATTATTTTCAGGCATGGAAGTTGTGGAATGAAGGCAGGGCATTGGATTTAGTAGATGAAGTATTGGGTAATTCATATTCCTCATCAGAAGTAATGAAATGTGTGCATGTTGGGCTTCTTTGTGTACAGGACAATGCTGCAGATAGACCAACCATGGCGGATGTAGCTTCAATTTTAAGCAACGAGAAAGATGGTCCACATCCAAAGAGACCTGTATTCACCATCCAAAACTCAGTTTATCGTCCTGGACCATACTATGAAAATACAAATTCCTCCAAAAATGAAGCTAGCATGATAGTAATTGAAGGACGTTAATCGACAACCAATTGGTACATCACAATGCGATGCCTTTTGGTCATTCTCAAGAACCATGTTGAAGGTTTTCTATTTGGTAGTATATGAAGCTTTTTTTTTTTTTTGTTAAGAAGATGCTTCTTATTGATGATTTTATAAATTTTATACACGAAAAATTAAGTATGCACCTGGCAATATCATTTTTCTGTAGTCTTATACTTTTTGTTTGTTTATACTTTCTGTAGTCTTATGCTTCACACCTTCACCCACGTTCAATTTTAACTGCCCATTGCAGTTTCGTACAAAAAACGTGTGGGAAGTTGAAGTAGGTTTGTGGAAATTAAATTGAACTTTGTGGTTTCTTTTTCCAATTGATCTCAATTTCTAAAAAAATCCTTACCCATTTTAGCTTAGTCTTTCTCTTTTTAGATATTATGCCCATACCTAAACTTACCTATTACCAGTTAACTTACCTATTTACCGGTCATTCATTATGTAAATAATTAAGAATCTTACTTTTTACCTTTATTACGATCAATTAGGGGACCAAAAGTGGACTTCCTGTTTGGCTCTGTTTTTTAGAAAACTTCATTCACGAAAGATGTAGAGAACATAAAACCGAGTTCGTGACTATGCGACATGTAAAAATCGGAGTTAGCATGAAAGAGTTATGATCAGAAAGTAAAAGCTACTATTTCAGAAAACCTACTATAAATAGTAGTTTCATCCTTCCATTTTCGGCAACTTTCCATTTCAGTCAAAAACCCTAATCCAAAATTCTCTCACAGCGACTCGGATTTCCAGCCCGACCTGACGGGTTCTTCTCCATCCTGCCTCCTCAGACTGTCGGACCAATCGCGTTCGGTGCGCCTCTCCACGGTGACTAAGTCTCTGGCCACCACTTCCTTTGATTTTCCCTTGAGAGAGAGAATTGAAGCGAGAAAACCTCCGGAAGCCGCGCGACATGACCAGGCCAGAGCTCTCTTCTCTGGCCACCTCAAACGATGCCACCACCCAAGATTTGAAGCTCTCCTTATCACGGTTCGAACCCTCCAAGCCTTGTCCATCAATTCAACGCAATGAGGAATAATCGAAGATATAAAGATTTCGGGAATCCAAAACTTTATGGGTAATTTCTGACTTTTGCACATAATTCCATCAGAAATTCAATGCCATGAGATGGAGGTGTACCATTACAAAAGGTTACCTTGCTTCACATTCTCCACCAGAGGGTCCAGAAACACATGGAAGCCAACTTCTCTCGGTTAACCTTAGGCATGAACTGTCTAATGCTATATGAGGTAATTTCAAGATCCTTAATTGAAGCCAAAATGTTATCAATGTCATTTGAGTCTCCATGAGGTGTTTTAGAATTACTGTCAAGGATAAATGAAGTTAGGGAAGGCATGTTTAGGAAACATCGTGGAGTATCACATATCAACGTACACCAATGCAGTCTAGGTAAGCATGCATGGTTAAACCATAAATTTCCCCTTTTAGATTGAAGCAAGGCCTGAGCTAGACAAAAAAAGAAATTATACCTTTTTGATCTCTTTTGAAACACAACCAATCACATCCAGCTAAAATTATACATACCAACAAAATTCACAGATAACTAGCTACTAAGTATTGAATATAAAAGGATTTCTACCTTCCATTATCAAGTGCTAAAAAATTACATAACCTATTTATATGTAGGTTCATTTTGAACTTTCAATCTTTCACCAATTCCAATTCGTTTCACAAATCACACTCCAAAATGTTACTGTGACATGACATCATAAATGATGAAAATGAGCAAAGATACCTTGATTCATCTAGGTAGATTGAACCACTATTTCCTGAAATTGCTGTCTTATTCCCTTTTGAAAATCTTTCTTTTCTACCTTTGACCAATGTTTTCGATCTAATTAAAGTACAAATTTTGTGGATGTCTTTCTGTAAGGAACATGTGAATTCTCTTGGGCCATAGGACATAGCTGAGATAACTCTGTCATGAGTCTGCAGAAACAATAGGGTTAATAGACATTAGAAGGATGTCCCCAAATATGAAAGTAAAAAAGCAAGAAGAAAGTTTTTTCATGCAAAATATCCTAAATAAATCATCATGAAAGCTGACAATCACAGGGCATGAAAAAATTACAACATCAAACACCCATTCACAAAAGACGAACATGAGAGCGTTGTCCCAAAAGAAGGATCCCCACCGTTTGTTGTGGAACTCAGATTCCTTACCCATTTAGCCTAAATCAGCGACAAACACCCATTCACAAAATCCAACGAATCAAGAAACCCTAATTTGTAGAATCAATAAATCCCTAAATTTCAATACTTAAAATCAGAAATTAAACACATTTTAGAAAAAACCCACACTAAAACCACATTTCAGATAAAGCTAATTCTACAAAACCACATGCAACCACAGATAACCATGAACCTAGAAAGCAAGCAATATCCATATGAGAAAAGGCATAGAGCAAGAAGAAGCAGTACCTTTGTTACTTATCAGTAAAAAAACTAGCCGCAGGAAAAAACAAGCAAAGGAAAATCAATAATTTTCCATATATGAATTACAATTATATCAGTTAATTTACATTCCAAATTGCAAATATCATCATTTGTCTAAACGCATAGATACTCACCATAACGCTTGCAAATAATGGATTTAGCCTGCCCTGCTGGAAGAGGTTCTCTTTGGTCTCTCAGCATCAGATATTGAATCAATGCAGTAACTGGGGGGAACAGACTGTGATCTTCTGTCATGAGAAGGAGCTCAATTAAGTTTTAATGACAATACACCAAATAGTATTACCTATTTTAGTGATTGGTGGCCTCAAACCCTCAATTACATAAAAGAATGATTAGTAGAGTGATGCTTTTCACTCCAGGGAAGTACTACCCCTTTAGAGAAAGAATCTTCAACTGAAAGTTTGAAATTATATTAAATGAAGAAATAACCTATCACTGATTTATTGGTTGGACAACTAACAACTATAAACACTGGGAAATTAACAAAATTAATAGTGTAATAGAGCATTTCTTTAAGTGAAAAGGATTATTACTTGATGCAGAATCAACAAATTGGCTATTGATTAAATGCTTAGCGTATTTAAACACCAAAGTTTGAAACCTGGGAAATCGACTAGAGCACCATCTAGGATATCTGATGACGTGAAAAAGCATCACAAACTAAACTACAATACCACAAAAACCAACCATCCGAATCAAACGATTTGACCTAACTGAAAAAAAAAAAAAAATCTGAATTGAGAACCGATTGTTGGAAAGTTGTTGCTTAGCTATCAAGTTTGTTAATTAGTTACTGTTTCTATTGGTGTTGTTAATAATCCTTATTTGTTAGAGAAGTGCTTATAGGTTTGATTCAGTCTAGACCACATAATCCACATTTAATTAGAGAAAAACATGGGGTGCAATTGATACACCTAAAATAGGTGTATAAATAAATCCCTGTAATCTCAATAGTTATCGATGGTAGTATAGGAAAGAGGGTGTCTCCCGCAGAGGATTGTGGCTCAACAATTGCAAAATAGACTCTGAAAACTCAAAACAGACACTAGAGAAAGACGAAAATAAAAATTATACCTAGTCTCAACCAAAAATTATAAAATTAAATACACACTAACTTGACACAGAGAGGAAGATGTACACGAAATTTGGGGGTAATTAGAGTTGAAATACTATACTAAATAAAATGAAGAATACAAAGGACAGAAGACTAACAAAAACAGAAAACAATTTGGGGATTTTGGTTTTGATCAAATATGAGAAAACTAGCTAGGAACTACTTCTCACCACTAGACAATGATTACACCTATGATGTATTTACTAACATGTTCAATTCCTTCGGGTATCCTTACTCAAGCCAAGCCAATGATGTGTTGCACGTAACCTATCAATCTTTCCTACTTGGTATGTTAAGAGAATGATGTTTTCAACTTAACTTAGTTTGTAGAATGGAACCTAGAGTGATGTTCTCGCACAGCTTTCACCTAGAAGTCATTAAGGTCTAAAAGATTATGAATAAGGCTAGGCAATTTCGGTACTGATGTTGTCCTAATCTACGTAGACGTTGGTTTATATGAATGGAGCTCAAGTCATTCACTCGCTACTCTAGAATGCAAGTAGACATGATGGTCATACAAGACACTCATAGCTTTACAACCTAGTATGCATACTAATTTTGCCCACCATCAAATATGACATACAAAGTTGATCAATGAACAAACAATAAACCAATGAATATTCGAAATTCAAAGAACTTATTAAATAAACACCAACATCATAGTCACACCATGTCTAAAAGAAAATTAGCTACTCATCCTCTTGGAGAACACACAAAAGAAATACATGAGTTTTGGAAAGAAGAAAGAATCAAAAAGATGGAAAACAGGGCAAACGATTGATCTCTAGATTCCAGCGATCGATCGCTTTTGGGCTTCGAACTTTACTTCTTCTCCTTGAGTTGCTTCAATGTTTTCTTGCTTCTCTTGTGCGTTGTAGATCTTGATTGTGACTTCTAAAAGCCTTTTATTCAGTCTTAAAACTCTTCCACTTGTTTCCTTGTGGATCTCTTACTCCTTGCTTAAAAAAAAAAGTCATAATCCATTGAAAATCCTTATTGAATCAGAATTCCACGCACTTTCCTTCTTTAAGCCTTCTTTTCCTACTTTGCCTCGGAAAACCTAATAAACACAAAAAAAAAAAAAATCAGCTAAAAATAATATACTAACAAAGAAAAGCATAGGGTTAAATAATAATAATGTAGCATAAATATGCTCCTATTAGCAATTTGTTTTTATCTTCTTTCCTTGTAAAGGCTTATAAAGCCATCAATTGTAGTTGAATTCAATAAGAAGAACATTCCTTCAGTTTCAGAATATTGTGTTTAGATTGTCAAGTTTCAACAATTCTGGTATCAGAGCTTTCCACAGGGCCTGATTTAGGGTTTGAGAAGCTGAGAAATTGCAACTTTCTCGGGAAGAGTTCAAGTCTGAATAGGAGTGAAACATAAAGAAGCAGAGGGTCTGAGAGAAACACAGGGTTTGAGAGAGTCAATAATGGTGGAAGAGAACAACAATCTTGTTCAACTTGCTATACCAAGATTCGATGGTCATTATGACCATTGGTCTATGTTGATGGAGAATCTATTGAGATCAAAAGAGTATTGGGGATTGGTGGAGGATGGAATACCAACAGTGGCTGATGGAGTCCAACCAATAGAAGTGCAGCGTAAGGCTATCGAGGAGGCAAAGTTGAAAGACCTCAAATTGAAAAACTATCTTTTCCAGGCTATTGAGGGAGGTATTATGGAGACAATTCTCAAGCGAGACACAACCAAAGATATATGGGACTCGATGAGGTAGAAGTACCAAGGGTCCACGAAGGTAAAGAGAGCTCAATTGCAAGCTATTCGGAGGGAGTTCGAGGTACTTGGGATGAAAGATGGAGAGACAGTAGATGCTTACTTCTCTCAGACCTTATCCATTGCCAACAAAATGAAGGCACATGGGGAACGAATGGATCAGTTGGTAATTGTGGAGAAAATACAAAGGTCCATGACTGGGAAATTCGATTATGTTGTGGCTACCATAGTGGAATCTTATAACCTCAACAAAATGAAGATTTATGAACTTCAAAGTAGTTTGCTCGTTCATGAGCAGAGAATGCGAGCTCACATTAGAGGAGAAGTGCAAGTGTTGAAGGTGTTTTTTGATGAGAAAGCAGGAGGAAGAGATGGCAACAGATATGGTGCAAGAGATCGAAGAAGAGGAATCTTTAGAGGTAGAGGAAAGGGTCGAGGAAGAGGATAGCTCAACAAGGCACTGGTTGAGTGCTGCAAGTGCCATAAATTGGGGCATTTTCAATATGAATGCCCCGATTAGGAGAAGAGTGCACACTATGCTGAATTAGATGAGATAGAGGAGATGCTTTTAATGACTTATGTCGAGCTTAACGATGCCAAAAGGGAGGAGGTTTGGTTCCTTGACTCGGGATGCAGTAATCACATGACAGGCAACAAACAATGGTTCACAGACATCGACGAGCAATATAGACAAACTGTCAAGCTCGGGAACTACTTCAAAGTGGTAGTAGTAGGGAAGGTTAACATTAGATTGCATATTGATGGAGTTACACAAGCAATTACCAGTGTGTACTATGTTCCCTAGTTAAAGACCAACTTGATTAGCATCGGACAACTGTCAGAGAAAGGAGTTGTTGTGTTGATTCAAGATGGAGTGTGTCGATGCTATCATACAAAGAAGGGCCTTATCTTGCAAACGAAGATGTCAGTGAACAAAATGTTCGTAATTCTTGCAATTATGATGCCAAAAGTCTCAATGTGTTTCAAGACTACCACAAAAGATGAAACACACCTTTGGCATTGTCGTTTCGACCATCTCAACCTTAAGGGACTAAGAACCCTTCACTATAAGAAGATGGTGAGTGGGCTGCCTGAAATGAAGACACTGAGCAAGCTGTGCAAGGATTGTATCATAGGCAAGCAGCACAGGGAGTCCATTTAGAAGAAGAGCTTGTGGAGAGCCACACACATACTTCAATTGGTACACTCTGACATATGTGGACCAATCACACCTTATTTGAGCAGTGGGAAAAGGTACCTGATTACTTTTATAGATGATTACAGTAAAAGATTTGGGTGTCGTTCTTATCTGAGAAGTCTCAAGCTTTTGCTTCATTTAAGATGTTTAAAAGTATGGTTGAGAAAGAAACAGGGGCTTCAATTCAGTGTCTTCGAACAGATAGGGGAGGAGAGTTCACCTCTCAAGAGTTCAATTTATTCTGTAGTTCCCTTGGAATAAAGAGGCAATTGACTGCAGCTTTCACCCCTCAACAAAACGGGGTGGCTGAGAAGAAGAATCGGACCATTATGAATATGGTTCGATGTATGTTGTCAGAGAAGCATGTCCCAAAGTATTTCGGCCCTAAACGGTAAACTAGACCACTCACATTCTCAACTGTAGCCCTACCTTGGTAGTGAAGGAATTGACACTTGAGGAAGCATGGAGCGGCGACAAACCATCAGTTCATTACTTCAAAGTCTTCGGTTGTGTTGCTCACGTGCACGTACCAGAAGCCAAAAGAAAGAAACTTGATGACAAAATTTTTTGGTGTGTGATGTTGGGGATGAGTGATGAATCCAAAGCATATCGGCTCTTTGATCCAACAACCAATCGTATTGTGATCAGCAATGATGTGATTTTTGAAGAAGATAAGTGCTGGGATTGGGAAAGAAGTTCAGAAGAGACAAAGGTAGATGTGTTAGATTGGGGAGAAACTAAAGAAGAGAGGAACGAACTCACTCAAGGTGAAGATGAAGATGATTCAAATGACAATACAGAAGGTGAGGTAGCAAATGGGTCAACTTCAAGTCACGGTGAAGTGGCAGGTGACTCGGATTCAAATCAATCTTCAGAAGAAGCTCAAGAAGATGGGAGGGTTGGCAGACCACCTGTGTGGATGGAAGATTATGAGAGTGGAGAGGGATTGTCAGAAGAAGAAGTGAGTCAAAACTTTGTGTTGTTTACTTCAGCATCTGATCCAGCCACTGAAGTGAGTCAAAACTTTGTGTTGTTTACTTTAGCATCGGATCCAGCCACTTTCGAAGAAGCTATCCAAAGTGACAAATGGAGGAACGCAATGGATATTGAGATATAAGCAATCGAAAAGAATAGCACTTGGGAGCTTACATATTTACCAACAGGAGCTAAGACCATTGGAGTCAAATGGATCTTTAAAACAAAGTTGAACGAAAATGGAGAGGTGGAGAAGTATAAAGCCAGACTTGTGGCAAAGGGGTATTCTCAGCACTATGGAATCAATTACACTAAAGTTTTCGCACCAGTGGCTAGATGGGATTCTATTTGCATGGTAATTGCTCTCGCTACTAAAAAAAGGATGGTGTGTGTATCAGTTAGACGTAAAAAGTACATTTTTACACGGGGAGCTGAACGAAGTAGTCTGTGTTAATCAACCTCAAGGCTATGTGATGAAAAATGATGAGTCGAATGTGTATAGATTGAAGAAAGCCTTGTACGGTCTCAAGCAAGCTCCGTGAGCTTGGTACAACCGCATCGAAGCCTACTTCATCAGAGAAGGATTCGAGAGATGCCCTTATGAACATACCTTGTTCGTGAAGCAAAGTGAAGGAGTAATATTCTCATTGTTAGCCTTTACATTGATAATTTGATATATAGTGATGAGAAGATGTTCAAAGAGTTTAAGGAGTCCATGGAAAGATATTTTGATATGTCAAACCTTGGTAAAATGTATTATTTTCTTGGGGTTGATGTAATTCAGAGTGATGAGGGGATTAACATTTGTCGAAGGAAATATACGAGGGAGGTGTTAGAAAGGTTTGGCATGAGGGAGTGTAATTCTTCAAGGAATCCTATTGTTCCTAGGTGTAAGCTGATGAAAGACGAAGATGGTGTGAAGGTGGATGCTACACTGTATAAACAGATTGTTGGCTGTTTGATGTACTTGGCAGCAACTCGACTTGATCTTATGTATGTGTTAAGCTTAATTAGCAGATTTATGAGCTGTCCAACTGAGCTACATATGCAAGCGGTCAAAAGAGTGCTTAGGTATCTCAATGGTACAACTAATTTGGGGATTCTGTATAAAAGGAATGGAAGTGAGAAGCTTGACGCATACACGGACAACGATTATGCAAGTGACTTGGATGGCCAGAGAAGTACTTCCGGATATGTTTTTATGTTAAGCACGGGTGCAGTCTCATGGTCCTCTAAAAAGCAACCAGTGGATACTTTGTCCACAACCGAAGCTGAATTTATTGCAGTTTCTTTATGTGCATGTCAAGTGGTTTGGATGCAAAGAGTTCTTGAGAAACTAGGCCATGCTCAACATGGAAGCACCACTGTATACTGTGATAATTGTTCAACCATAAAGCTTTCGAGGAATCCTATGCTTCATGGAAGAAGCAAACATATTGATGTTCGCTTCCATTTTCTTCGTGACCTGACTAAAGATGAGACTTTGAAGCTAGCTTACTGCAATTCTCATAATCAAATCGCAAACATTATGACGAAGCCGTTAAAGCTTGAGGTGTTTGAGAAGCTGCGAGGATTGATAGGAATGTGTTCTATGCCAGATATAAACTGATTGCACAAGTACAACCAGTTTAAGGGAGGAAATGTTGGAAAGTTGTTGCTTAGGTATCAAGTTTGTTAGTTACTATTTCTATTCATGTTGTTAATAATCCCTATTTGTTAGGGAAGTGCTTATAGGTTTGATTCAGTCTAGGCCATGATCCACGTTTAGTTAGAGAAAAATGTGGGATGCAATTTGTTTTTATTTTCTTTCCTTGTAAAGGCTTATAAAGCCATTAGTTGTAGTTGAATTCAATAAGAAGAACATTCCTCTAGTTTCAGAATATTGTGTTTAGATTGTCCACTTTCAACACCGATTACCCAGATTCATCTGCTTGTTTCTCAGATTAAAACCTAATTACCTAGATACATCTTCTTCCTTCTCTTCTCGATTAGGTTTGCAATACACAAGTTTAAATTCATGGAGTCGTCTTTCTCACTTTCTGTTCAACCTAAGCATCAAAGATAGAACGATAGAACAAAATATCGATGATAAGTTATTCGAACAGAAGATTAAGAGGGAAAAGCAGATGATTGATGATTACATTTTATGGTAGATCGATGATTACTCTGTGATGCAAGAACAGAAGATTAAATCCCGAAGAACGAATAGATGTTTATAATGCAAAAGCGACCCAAAAATTTATAGGGCAAAATCGTCATTTCAATTCCGCATGAACAATGCTAGGTCCTAGCAGCTAGGAGCTTCAATATACAGTAAATTAACCAAGCAGATTTTAGCTTCATAGAAGAACTTCCAAGCGAGTTTGAAACATGTTTATTGTTTCTATTTATATTTCTACTATCTCAATCTGATGTGGCAAATTGTACACGACATGGACGAAATGAATGGAAGTATGAGGATAAGAGTTGAGGTCTTGGTTCCACTCCAGATATCCTTTCACCAGGATAGTTTGGTTTGGTTCAGTTTAGTATTAATTAGTTAATCACAATAGACATCGATTAATTTGACATTCATAAAGGATGACATAAAACTTATTATTATTATTTTCTCTCTATGGACATAGTTTTCAAACCAGTATCATTTGGTCTAGCAGCACCAGTCTCTTTATTGAAGTGTGTCCCAAATTCGATCGATGAATAACTAGTTATTATAATATAAATAAAAAATTAAGTTGTTCAAACCACATTCCCATCATTCCCCGCAAGAACCCAATACTTGTCCTTCCTTGTAACGTTAGTGCACTCGTAAGAAAGAGTTGCAGCTATAATCCTTTGTACGTAATTTGCTACCTCAAAGCTAGTCTTTCCAAAAGTAGCATTGCATATTTGTTCTGGAGCCAACTTATTCAAGAATGTGACTTCATATGATGGAAACAAGTTCATCGAGAAGAAAAACGGGTCCATTAACTACTAGAAAAATGAGCTACAAGGACTCCTTATAAGGACACATTTTTATCAAAGTGTCCTAATAACCCTATAAGGACGGCTTAAAAAAAACAGGAGCCCTTCCTATTGTTTTTTCCAAAAGTTGAACTTCCCACTTCTTTTTCCCACCCACATTTAACTCTCTCTCTCTCTCTCTCTCTGTAATTGAGACTTAAGAGAGGTCAAACCTAAATCAAAATCAGATCTACCAAAACAGCAACCCCCACTCTCCCTCGTCTACCACCATTTCCGATCCATATCTCGGTCTTCTCCATTGGCTCACTAGCTTCTCGGCCTCTACCTCTCTTACTTTGATTTCTCACTCTTGAAATCACAGGCTAACACCTCAAACAAGCCAACCCAAAATCCGAATACAAACCTTTCTTCGTCGGCTCTCTTTGTGGGTATGAATTTTAACTGGAACAAGATTGAAATGTATCTCTCTTGTAACTCTAGCTTCCAGATTTCGTTTTGTCTTATCTCTTCATAGGTATGGATTTTAACTGGAACAAGATTGAAATGTATCTATTCTGTAACTCTAGCTTCCAGATTTCATTTTCTCTTATTTTTTCCCTTATATATATATATATATATAGGCGCTATATTAGGTGTAAATTAATTGTAGATTAGCTGTAAAAAATTTGTCTTCAATGGTTTCTTAATAGGTTAGTGGAATGATGACACAATCAGCATATCCCCCTGGTTCTCCATCAAAAGCCGTCTGCATTTCTCCTCATCAGAGATTGTCTGCTGATGTTCCTGTACAACTTCATGAGAGGTTTCAAGGTCCGTCATACTGTAACTTTCTCAGTTGCATCCATTTCATTGTAGCTGGTAGTTATTATGATTATAATGTTATATTAAATTCATTGCTGGCTCAGTGTGTGTGCTGCTGCTGAAGGTGAGAGTATCACTAGGTCCTCAGTTATAGAGGAACCTGGATGGAGAAGCACACTTAGTAGCTCTGGGTGAACTAGAATTCCGTAAACAATTTCTAATATTAAGTTATGCTAGAGGGTAAGGAACATTTTTCCCTTTGTGTTTTCCTTGCTTTTTTGGCTAGTAGTCTTGGTTAAATTGTTTACCTGTTTTGGATGGTCATTTTGTTTTTAGGAAAAATTTCAGTTTACTACCCTGTACTTTGCACTCAACATCATGTCAGTCCCTCCCCTTTCAATTTGATCAGTAACACTCCTGCACTTTCAATTTCAATCAACCGTGTCCAATTTTTACTGTTCCATCCAAATCAAACGTTAAGCGATGACCTGGCAACGACCAACTGATTCAGTGGGCCCATTTAAAGGGCTAAATTTGACATTTCACACAACTTTCCTAAAAAAAAAAAAAATGGATCGAATGACCCTAAATTTTGGAAGATGACGACGACTTGTCGAAGATGGAAGATTGCAGCTTGCCCAATCACTTTGCATCAGAAACTGATGGGATGCTAAATTCCGAGCAGAAACAGTAAAACTGATGCATACCCACAAATAATAACTCTTCTAATATCAGATTGGTCGACAAACACTGTTAACTGAAATCAGAAGATTTCTGGGACCAAAACTAAGAAGAATCTGTAACAACTCAAGAGCACCAAGAACAACCTGATTTTCAGCTTCTTTTTCAAAAACCAACCGCTTGTGAACTTCAACCAAACCCCAAACCAAATTCTACTCAAGACTGTTGCTTTCACTCACCAAACACAAACCAAAACAAAATATTGCATTCATTCACTCCCCAAACACAAACCAAAACAAAATCTTGCGTTCATGAGAAGATAAGAAAAACAAAGAACAAAATTATGGAACAAACGTGCCAAAATCCAGAACCAAAAAGCTCAAAATTGAACTAAGAAAGAGAGCAAGATAGAGATAAAGAAACTTAATTTACTCAAACCCATTAGTGAAATCAGCGCTACCATCTTCTTGATCAACTGGGTCTTGTTCTTGCCTCACCATTTGCTGCTGTGACGTCAGCAAGCGATTGAGGCCATCAACAACTAGAAAGAAGCTCTGGTACAGGTCCTCATCGGGCACTGGAACATCATTGAGCACAGGGACTTCACCTATCTTGATCGTATTGATAATAAACCTTCTTCAAAAGTCGGCAGCAGCTTCTGGACCACGTGCTCCCTGAAAATCACCTCGTAATCGGAGCTGTTCCTTGAGTAGTCTTTGACGGCAATGAAAACCATTAGCGTCGTATTCTGGTTAAACCCAATCATTTGGTAATCAAGAAACACATCCGTGATCGAACAACCTTTATACCTAAGCGGATCTGCAACCGACCGAAAGGCCGGTGTGGCTGACCTGAAACTCCAGCAATAGGAGCCGGCGCCAAAGCTTTATCAGCCTCCAAGAAAGACAAGTTAAAGAACCGATCGATGATGTATATCATCATCGACCCCATTGTCCAAAAAGAAACTCGGGTCGACCCGAACATCATTGATCGACGAATAGCCTCTTGAAGCCGGAGATGAAGTCAAAATCAGTGTGTAATTCGAGAGAAGAGTTTTGATTTGTGAAGAAGACATGTCTAAACTGAGAGAGAGAGAGGAGAGTGGAGAAAGACCTTGGAGAGGTCTGGCGAGGCCAAGGTGCTGATCTGAGGGTCGAGGGAGAGGAGGTGGGTGGAGATGGGGGAATGGAGCTCTGAGCAGATTTTTAGGGTCATTCGATCCAATTTTTTTTTTTTTTTAGGAAAATTGTGTGAAATGTCAAATTTAGCCCTTTAAATGGGCCCACTGAATCAGTTGGTCGTTGCCAGGTCATCGCTTAACGTTTGATTTGGACGGAACAGTAAAAATTGGACACGGTTGATTGAAATTGAAAGTGCAGGGGTGTTACTGATCAAATTGAAAGGGGAGGGACTGACATGATGTTGAGTGCAAAGTACAGGGTAATAAACTGAAATTTTTCCTTGTTTTTATTTGTCAGAATGAAGTTGAACGATCTAATAGCTGCAGAGGACATTAGGCATTGGAAATCTTTGCCAACGGTAACGCTTGAGAGCAAAATTTGGGAATATCTAGGTCGAAAACGCATTAGCCCTGAAGGCTGTCGATTGGTAATTTGCATTCTCTGATTCTTGCTCAACTGTACATTATTGATTACTTTAATCTGTATACAACTCTCATGCAAGACTATTGTACTTTAAGGTATATGCAGCCACTATGAATTCTTTCAAGAAGATGTAAAAATTATCAACATCATATGTAAGTGCATTGGATATAAGTATGTTGGAAAGCTAATCACTATGTCCTTGCATCAAAGTAATCATCTGAGCCATTACGTAGCTAATTTTTAACTAATCATTTAGTTTGAAGATGCAAATCTTATCGATTAGTTTTAAACGTTACTCAGTTACTTCAGAGGTTAGAATATTAATTGTTAACTTCATAATTTACCCCATAATTGTTAGCTTCTTTCTCTTTCCATATTAAAGAATCATTGTTACGTTCTTTAATACAGGCAAAAGCCTACATTCGTATCCATTATTATATCTGCTTGATGTCCCTTTTATGTTTTGATGTATTATAGAGTTTTGATTGGGATTCTGGAAGCACACAGTGTCTTGGGTTGTTACGTCAACGTGGATGGGAGTTACAGGTTCAAGGTTTGTATGCTTACCTCTTTGTTATAAGTTTAATGTTTTGTTTACATGTTTGCATATGTATACATAGGAGGAGCAGAAGTTGATTACTAAGTGAGTTATATGTTTAATGTTTTGTTTACATGTTTGCATATGTATACACAGGAGGAGCAGAAGTTGATTACTAAGTGAAGCAGCAATGTAGATTTTATATCTTGAAGTGTGCTTGCAGTAAAACAATTGATCTACTGAAGAATCAGGTGGGATCTAGGTATTCTGTTGGATAATGCAGCTTTGTTGTTGGTTGGGAATTCCAGCTTGTTTATATCACTACAGTGTTGTATTATATCACTATGAATATCCTTGTTTGAATCTTATAGACTATGAAAGTATTACCCGTCCCCATTGTAAACTGCTGAAGCGTGACAAACTTGTTAATGCATGGAAGTTTTGCATTAGGTTTAGTGATTTCAGTTTGTTATTGTTCTTCCTCTCATGGAAGTTTTGCTGGTGGAACTTTATGTTCTTTGTATAATTCCTTTTTATGGAAATCACTAACTATTTTTTTACCTCTAACAGCCAGCCAAAACTGTTGATATTGGCACCTGTGATCAATCGGTTCCAAAGGCATATCCAGATAAGGGTACTGTTATTTGACTTGATTCCTTCTGTAATTAATTAAACTGTATATTAATGATGGCGCCCACATTTTCTACGGTTCCTAACTTAATTTACTTAATTTTTTGTTGTTGCCTTTGGTTGATGGGCAATGTGCTATATTCTTTGTCCGGCCAAATGAGGAGACAAATGGCTACTCGACACAATATTCGTTAGCTGGTTTTACCGATATGGGGAACACAGCTGATGAAGGTATTTACAGACATTTCTACAACATATTCAATATGCATCTATTTGCTTTTATTCATGGTGAGTTAAGATCCTAAGTTTGAAAATGTCTCTGGAGGAGTAATAGAGTTTCAGCATAAAAAATTACTTGATTCATTAATTAACATGTTGCATCACTCAATCATCTATACTTAAATGTTTTTGATCTTTTATCTCCTAGTTTTCTCTTGTTCAGGGATGGAGTGAGTGAGTCATAGTTCAACCAAGCCTTGAATGTAGAATTGGATCAGATTATTGAGCTTTTAACAAAATCTTTCCAGGCTGGTGGTTCTCCTGACAATGTTCCACTTGGTTAGTCATCTCACCATTGTGATACCCCAACCCCAAAACAGGGAATTTTTTTTTAAGGTTATTTTTCTTTGTTTGGGTATCTCTAATCTAGTGCTATTTTTGTTTATTTTGTTATCACTTTAATTAAAATGGTTTAGTTATATGTGCGTATCTACATATATTTATATATATATATATATTTATTTATTTATATTTCAATTCGTTAGTGTCACTTGCATCTGATTCGTTCTTTTCTTCCTGAGTTTGTTGTTGGGTTTTAAGGGTCTCGGCGTGTGGCTTCTAGTTGTTAGTAGTGAAATCATATCTCTGAAATGTGATGCTTTCGTGTAGTTGTTCATCTGTGAGAAACATGAAATAGTTTTCAGTCTTGATTAAGTTGCCTTTGTATCCGGTGTATCCTCTTGTGAAATATATGTGCTTTTGTGTGACCTGTTGTGGGTGTGGTGAGAAGATTTCTATTTTTGATTTCCCGTTCTTGTATCTGTGCATCAAAATGTGATATCTTAATCTATCTTTTGAATCTCATTTAATATGTTCTTACATTTATGTTTGGTTATGAAATGATGACTTTGCTCTTTCTTCAGAGGTTGGATGATGAAAATGAAGGGTGTTCGATATATTAACAGAGAGCATCTTTTTGGCTTCACCAGCACAAGTTTCTTCTAATCCATTTTCATTAGACTATGTTCACTGTTCACATTCACGATGTGATATGTTCATATACTTGTTGAACTGTTTTGGTTGCTTTTCTACTATGATTTCTGGGCTTTTTGCCTTCATGAAGCCGAAGCAATGTTAATGTGACATTTTACAATATGTAGGCATCAATGGCATCCAGAATCATTTGCTGAGACACTATTATGTAGGCATCAATTGCTTAACTGCTAAACTGTCAGGTTTCTTAGAATTGTTGAATTGTAATTTGTTACACTTTAGAATTTTTTTTTGTATATGTATGAATATGATATTCTAGTTTAGTTAATAATGCATTTGGTGGTGTATTTTGAGCTGTGTATAATTGGAGGAAGATTTCTTTTATTATTTTTTTTTTGGATTCTTTACAAGTTTTAAGGACACTTTTTTAACGTCCTCTGTTACCTTTATTAAGTGTCCTGTTTTAGTTTTAAGGACACATATGAGAATTTTTTTTGTGTCCTCTCAAGGATTTAAGGACACCATTTCTAGAGCTTTTAGGACACAGTGTGTGTGTCCTAGTATAGAAAAGAGGACACAGTTTCTGAAGCTTTCAGGACACAGTTTAGGTGTCCTCTTATGGATTTAAGGACACCATGTTCAGGGCTATTAGGACACATAAACTGTGTTCTCGTATAGATAAGAGGACTCATTTTCAGTGTCCTTGTTTGGGACTTACTATGACACCCAGATAGAGAACTCTTTTTTAAAGAGTCCTTGTATGTATTTAAGGACACAATTTCAATGTCCTTAAATCATGTTTTTTTAGTAGTGATTGCTTTCCACCCTCGAAATGTGGTTCCATGAAACATGCTCTGGTGGCTAACGATGGCTACAGGGACAAGTTGGTCACTTAATTCAGCAAACAGTGCCGAAAATCTTAAAACATTTGGTTCCCTCTGGGCAAAGACTTATGTCATCACCTTCTTGTAGAAGCTTCTTGATTATGGCCGCATCTCGTTCTCGATCACGACTTATTCGGACAATCTTGATTAGTGAAAGGAACTCCATGAGTTGAGAGCTTGAGTATGTGAGAGAGGTTATTAGGCAGCCTAGGGGAAGATAGAGGAAAAATGCATCAAGAACAGTTCTATGGTTTGCGACCAACAGAGTGTTTAGCCAATGTAGGTGGGGTACCCTTCACAGTGACACAAGCACCAAGTGGCCAAAGGGCGTAGTAGCCGAGGCTCAGAGAAAGGAGTGACATACTAGCAATTGGCAAGCAAGTGATGAAGAAACCTATGGAGAACCAAATAATGATGAGGAATGCTAAGAGAGGTGTTGGCTTTTGGACTAGGCGACCGTTATGGAATATGATCAATGGGCTTTGGGAGCTCCTCCCTTCTCGCAACTTCTAGTGTGGGTTTGGCTGGCACCGTATAACCCCCCTGCATTTAATGTTAAAATGAGAATAGAAGAAGGGACACTGTAAATGAATTCTGAATTTTTAATGAAAAGGGATTAAACACTGAAAACTGTCCCACAAACTTTATTTATTTATAGTGAGAAAAAACCTTAATATGACCAAAAACCATTCTCGCCTACCTAGCGCTCCAGCGCACGGCTATGGATGCACTCAAGGCTTCCCCAGCACCGAGTGCTTAAGAGCTCAGCCATGAAGTCCACCGTGACCTCGATAATAGGTGGCACTTTGCCCTCTTGCCCTCAATCCAAAAGATGATCAGATCTATATGATAATGGGTGGTCTGGCTGTTTCTTTGTAGATCTATTATGGATGCTAATGGAAGTAGTGTGGGGTTATGCACGCATGAAGCCGATGACGAAAGAGATTTCATGTTTTGGCATCGATGTGGAGAAGACCAGTGGAGAGTGTTTGACAATTTTGCTCTTCATCGGGATCTGGTTTAGTGATTTGTTAGGGTGGTGGCTGAAGACGGCGGTCTTTGGCGCTGTTTCTAGAGTTGGGTTTTGGCTGAGAAGGACGACGGTAGTGTGGAGTGGAGGCGCAACAGGTCAGGTTTGGGTCCTGCTGACTTGATACACATTTACGCAAGCGTATGTATCATTGTCAAGATAGGGAAGTATAATGCCCAAAGTTTATCGTACCACGGGGATTAGTGGCTAACCCACAATTCTTGAGTAGTCGGAAATAGAGTCACTTAGCACACAAAGAAAAAGAAAAAGAAAATAAATAAATAAAAATGCTACTCTAAGGCACCAAGCCTTAGCAATGCTCGGCTTTGGTTCGCACCGAATCCTAATCAAAGCTATGAGCCTAGCGATGACTATTTACAATGAAGTAGAATGTGTCACTGAAAATATAATTTGCATTTCTAAAAGCTAGGTTGCAAGAATTTAAATGGAGACTTTAACTAACAACTAAATTAAATAAAGTAATGCAAAGTAAGAAATTGAGATATATTGAGGGTTGGTAGCTAGGGATGATTCCTAACCCTAATTCAATGCTCTCGATGCTAATTTGATTTACGTGCAATTTATTAAGGATGGTAGAAGCCGTACCCAAGGCTTTTCAAGGCTCAAGGGCAGAAATTCCCTTTCATGATATTCCTACTCCGGTTCAAGGGCCGTAGGAACTCACTTGACATGAATTAGAGCCGGTTCAATGGTCACTAATTCACATCAAGAGGCCTAGAGTTCGAGGAATTAAGCAACTAAGCTCACCATAATTGCGATCAAGCTAATCATGTAGTGAGCCATGCTTGTACTTCCCACGAATATTAAATCGGGGTTCTAGCTCTAAAATCTAAGGATGTCATCCCCTAAATTTTAACCTAGACTTATTAAAATACATACCCAAGAGTTGACAATTCCTAAGCATGCATTCTAATCAATTATCACAAAACACAAGTATCCAATAATTAACAAATTCCATACATAAATTAAATTAAGCATCCATTACATCAAATTTGGGCTAGGGCACACAACCCTAACACCCAACTAAATTTCTACTCACTACCCATAAATGTATACATCATCAATTCCATCAATTTCATATAAATAAAAGAGGAAAAGGTATGGAAGGGGGAGAACAACCAAGTCAAGTTACAAATGCTAAAAAGCAAACATAACAAGCCTTGGAATTATAATTTCTCCCTTTTACCCAAGTAGTGATTAAACCCCTTATGCTTTAAGTGCTTCCCCCTTGAATCTTGTGAAATTGATGTGAAGATGGAATCTTGCTAAGATAGATCTTGGTGAGAAGGAAATTTTAGAGAGGTAAATCTTGGTGAGGAGAAGAAATTTTGGTGAGGTGGGATGGACTTTGGTGAGGAGAAGAAATTAGGATAAAATGGAGGAGGAGGAGGAGAGAGAGAGCAGCCCAAAAGGGCTGCCTCTGTTTTTTTGGTGGTGCGGTTGTTCAAGGGAGAGTCTGCAAAGTGTAGGTAAGAGGAAATGATTAAATAGAAAGCCGGTGCCCGACTGCCAGGTGGTGTGCTGCTAAAAGCAAAACCTTGATGACGTGGCGGCGTGTGTATGGCTAGGAGAGAAAAGGAGATAAAGTTGATGCATGCGTGCAGATGATTGAAGAAGCCAATTAAGCAATTATGCTTATGCTGCACGTGGGCTTTGGGTTCAAAATAAAGGAGGTTACTTGATCAATTAGGTAATTAATCACTTGATTAATTAACTTAATTAATCAAGCTGCATTTTTTTTTTCTCTTTTGTTTCCTCAATGCTCATCCACATGTTGTTTAGTTACCCTCATGACCTTGACCCTAGTTGACCAGCGTCGCCAATTTCGTCATTTTGTCGAAAACTCTAATTTGCTCTAATTTTGCCTCATTTTGTCTTGTTTCTGCAATTCCGCTTATTTTCTACAAAATAAATAAAAATAAATTAATTACAAATTAATTGACATGGGGATTTACTTATTTATAGTGTTTTAGATATAATTGTACGCGTATAAATGCGTATAATCACACCCCCACACTTGAACTTTGCTTGTCCCCAAGCAAACTAAATGTAAATTAATAACCAAAAATCTATTGACTCAAATATATATCCTCAAAAATAAAGAAAGTGCGGTATTAGCCTTTCCAACCATAACCCTCGGAGAACTAATTATGTATATGACCATGAAGTCGACAAAGCATGACATAGAAATTATAAATTTGTAAGGCAATTAAGATGCACATGTAAGAAATGCTCAAGTATATGCATGTATAAACCATGTGTCACATCAATCCACCATAATCAAATAGACACATAGAAGACCCGATATAACCCACTAAACTCACATAGGTTCACTAAATATTACCGCTAAAGTGTTTAGGGGCTATTTGTATTTCACTCAAAAACAATTTCACAACACGCATTACCACATGCTTGCTCTGCGATCTCATCTCCGCTAGGTAACCCACAACATTCAAGATTAAGAGGTCTTTTATTTGGTTGTAATGGGGCTAAGGGCAAGTGGCTATAAGAAATGAAGGATAAGGAAATACAAAGTCCATAGAAATCGGTGAAGCAACTCTCTCTTGTAGAGATATATGACTTTTGTTTTCGAATGCTAACTCACTTACTCTAAACCCAATGTACAACCCACACTACACTATATACAATACTTTACTTTCTTTCTATTTTTGGATTTTCTTCTATTTGACTTTCTCTTTCTTTTCTTTTCTTTTTTTCCACCCTTTTTTTTTTCCTTTTCAAACAACTTTTTTTTTTTTTTGAAACTTTCCTTTCTAAACAAAATCGCTCACCCCCACACTTATTCTTAATTAACCTCACACTTTAGACTTTTTCTTTCTTTTGAAGCACTGAAACATAAAGTCATTCTCTCAAATCGCTTCACCAACTACCATAGAAGGGTAGGATATATAAGAGTGTATAGGCTAGGTAGGAATTTTTGGTGGTAATGAACAAAAAGGCTAAATATATAAATAGGCTCAAAGTGGCAATCTAGTGGTAGATATCTTTGGGCACATGCTTCTTTGGCCATGGTGGTATATAGTCTTAATGCCTCAATCAGTTCTATCATGTCACAAGCTAAAAGTAGCCTCGAGAGGTCTCAAGCAAGTTCTAGATACGCAATGTCATGAAATTGTACACACATGAAAGAATAAGTGAATGAACGATGCATACACTATAGATATTAGGCTCAAAAGCTCACAAATAAGGCATGCAAGTTAATCAAATAATCTATATACTTCTCTAACTATGATGAACGAACCTAACATAGGCTATGTGCACACATATAATCAAGCATAGATCACATATACAATTAATCACAAAACAAATTCAAAATCCTAGATCATGCTTAATCTATCCACAATCATAACAAGTTAAGTCCATGGCTCGTCATTGGGGTTGGAAAAGGCATTAACCACTAAAATCTAAGTACAAAAAGCTAATCTAAAAAAAGAAAATCTTTTTTTTTTTTAGGGCGCCTGATTCCTCAGATTCCTCACCCCCATACTTAAAACCAACATTGTCCTCAGTGTTGTCAAGTGAGCTCAAAAGCTAAATCCATGTTGGATTTAGGCATGAGAGTAAAGTCCGGGCGAAGGCACAAGAATTAAGTATGAAAATAAAATCTAAATGCGGAGAAAAGATGCGGAAAACCCCCTTTGTTGGACCTCTACTGCTTACGACCTTTGGAGAAGACCAATATGAGACACCAACCTCAAGGTACAAGGCCTTGATTTCCTTAACTTATGCTCCAAGCTAGCTCTAGGTGCTCATGAAAGATCGACTCCATTGAGAAATATATGTGTCCAAAGAGCAATGTGTCACAAATAGGCCATAAAAGAATAAGGAAAAATATCCTCCATTAAAATCATAGGCTTGGCCACCTCCAACACACCTCACAATAGCCCTATAATGGCCTCCATTGAAGAGTTGAAGTGCAAGAAGTCCAACCACCCCGAGTGAACACAGACTAGTGAGTGCAGAAAACTTTCAGCAATGACCTTTCTATCTTCAAATACCCATATCTCAAACTCAGAAATAGATAAGTAAGTGAGACTTCATGGAATAGAAAGAATACTCAGAGAGATTTCTATTCATATAAAGTAAGCCACCTATATATCAAAATGAGATGAAAACCAAAGCTGGTCAAAATTGCTGATCTGTCATGAAATCTTCTGCTGACCCTCAGTCACCAAAACAGAAATATATGAAGCTTCAGAGGTGCAAAGAGGGTGAGACCAGTGAGATATGAAACTAGACTCATAAAGGTATCTGATGGTAAAATTTCACTAAAATTTAAATTCTGAGTAAAAAATAGTTGGCCTCCAAACTCACTAATCTGTTCTGCAGTTTCTGCTGTGCCCTGTTTCTGACCTCTGTCACTTGGAACACTATATCTGAATCTAGGAAGGTTCAAATAAAAAACTGTTTCTCCTGTATATAAAGAACATGTGAAGACACATCTCTAAAAATTTTTAGCTCCAAATTGCTTCAGATGTAGAAAGTATAGCTTCCCAAAGTCACTCTACAGTAGCTGTCTCTGTTTTGACCTTCACATATTGACCACCAAATAACTGAAGTTTCAGAGAATCAGAATGGCTCAAATTTTTCCATAAGATAGCAGACCCATAGGATAATAGTTTTAGAAAATTTCAGCTGAAATTACCATGTATATTGAGAACTATAGTTGCCCAAAGTCAACTGAACATCTGAACAGAAACTGCCCACTGCAGAATGCATTCTTTCTTCACACTTCCAACTCCGAACACCTCCCATCCTCCCAAAATTCCTCAAAAGCTTTATTCACAACAAAGATAAACTACTAAAGAAAGAAATACTACCGATGATGTGCTA
This sequence comes from Rosa lucieae, assembly GCA_024704745.1. Taxonomy (NCBI): domain Eukaryota; kingdom Viridiplantae; phylum Streptophyta; class Magnoliopsida; order Rosales; family Rosaceae; genus Rosa; species Rosa lucieae. Next base: position 7,999,249 of record CM045495.1, on the reverse strand, counting down.
GGGTTGCCTCCCTAGCGAGCGCTTTGTTTAAGGACTTCATTGCCGGTCCATAAAACGTGAATTTTGTCAAGGTGGATACTTCTCAAGTGCGACCACCCTATTGTTTGGGGCTAAGGGAATCCTTGATGTGTCATAGAGGCAAGACCAAGAGATATCCATGAATAATCCAATTGGTAACCAAAAGTGTAGCTTCTTAATCTTCCTCTTCTTCTCAATTTTTCTTCTAGGGGCAAACCTTGCCTTCTCCTTCTCAAGTGGTGTAGAAATGATGCTCTTAGGAACAATAGGTGGTAAAAGCTCTTGAGAGTGATGGGAAAGGGTGAGTGCAAGTGCTCCACTTCCTTTCCAATCCATCACCTCATTGTAGAAACATTGACCACTTAATGGTGGATTGAGAGGTAAAAGTACTTTAATCTCAATTTTCTCATTAAGAACATAAGTGCTCAATGTTCTACTCTCTACCTTGGGAAGCTCATGATGGATCTCCTTGGATGTGGTAGGAGAGAAAACCTTTGTCTCTTCAACTTCTTTATCATTACAATGCATTAAAGGACTTTTTTCCTCCTTAGGAATATCGGCCTCAAGGATTAAGGGATAATGGTGTAGCTCTTCAAGCTCCGCATCCTCCTCACTAGACAAGCTATCCTCTTCTTCGGAATCAACTTCATATACCTCATCTTCATTGTGAAGATTAGCTTTCCAATATTGCACCGATTCCTCCGAAGTGTAGTCTCTCAACCCACTTGCTTCAAAATTTCCATAACCAATCACACTTTCAAGTATATGAACACCATCCTCTCGATCTTGAATAGGCAACTCTTGCTCATGATGCTCGTAATATACTCCTTCTCTTGAATTAGTCTCCACTTGATCAAAGAAAGAATCTTGCTCATGACAAATAGTGAATGGTGGCTCTTGCTCAAGACTAGGCTCAAGTTGCTCATTGGAATGTGAAGTCATTTCTTGAGAAGCTTGCAATTGAGCATTAAAGGCTTCCAATTTAGCGTGCAATCGAGCTTGGGAGGCTAGACATTGAGCTTGGGAGGCTTGCAATTGAGCATTAGAGGCTTCCAATTGAGCTAGTTGTTCTTCAAGTGATGGCTTCCTAGGCTAAAAAGCTTGCTCTTGTGGATATGCTTCGGGTACACATGTCTCTTGATACATCCCCATCTTGTACTCATATTCTTGCATAAAATCCGGGTACTCAAACCTCAAAGAACACTCAAAAGGTGAATGCCACGGAGAATTACACAAAGCACAAGGTTGGTTGTAACAAGGCATAGGACTCTCGGCATAGGGATTCCATTCTTGATAACCTTCACCATTATAACTTTGTTGCTTATATCCCCTGCGATCATCCCATCCATATCTCCATTGATCCATACCTCAAAGTGATAATAAAAATAAGTACCTATGGATTCCCAAGAGTGAGATTATTAACCAACAATTAAAAACAAAATAGAAAACTAAGCACACAAAACATAACAACTAATAAAAATAATAAATTTTTTTTTAATAACAAAGAAACAAAAATATGCCAAAGTGACCTAGAACCGATTTACCAAGGGATTAAGGCTATTAAACCCTAATCCCCGGCAACGGCGCCATTGACTTGATACACATTTACACAAGCGTACGTATCATTGTCAAGATCGGGAAGTATAATGCCCAAAGTTTATCATACCACGGGGATTAATGGCTACCCACAATCCTTGAGTAGTCGGAAATAGAGTCACTTAGCACACAAAGAAAAAGAAAAAGAAAATAAATAAATAAAAATGCTACTCTAAGGCACCAAGCCTTAGCAATGCTCGGCTTTGGTTCGCACCGAAGCCTAATCAAAGCTATGAGCCTAGTGATGACTATTTAAAATGAAGTAGAATGTGTCACCGAAAATATAATTTACATTTCTAAAAGCTAGGTTGCAAGAATTTAAATGGAGACTTTAACTAACAACTAAATTAAATAAAGTAATGCAAAGTAAGAAATTGAGATATAATGAGGGTTGGTAACTAGGGATGATTCCTAACCCTAATTCAATGCTCTCGATGCTAATTTGATTTACGTGCAATTTATTAAGGATGGTAGAAGCTGTACCCAAGGCTTTTCAAGGCTCAAAAGCCGAAATTCCCTTTCATGGTATTCCTACTCCGGTTCAACGGCCGTAGGAACTCACTTGACATGAATTAGAGCCGGTTCAAGGGTCACTAATTCACATCAAGAGACCTAGAGTTCGAGAAATTAGGCAACTAAGCTCACCATAATTGCGATCAAGCTAATCATGTAGTGAACCATGCTTGTACTTCCCACGAATATTAAATCGGGGTTCTAGCTCTAAAATCTAAGGATGTCATCCCCTAAATTTTAACCTAGACTTATTAAAACACATCCCCAAGAGTTGACAATTCCTAAGCATGCATTCTAATCAATTATCACAAAACACAAGTATCCAATAATTAACAAATTCCATACATAAATTAAACTAAGCATCCATTACATCAAATTTGGGCTAGGGCACACAACCCTAACACCCAACTAAATTTCTACTCACTACCCATAAATATATACATCATCAATTCCATCAATTTCATATAAATAAAAGAGGAAAATGTATAGAAGAGGGAGAACAACCAAGTCAAGTTACAAATGCTAAAAAGCAAACATAACAAGCCTTGGAATTATAATTTCTCCCTTTTACCCAAGTGGTGATTAAACCCCTTATGCTTTAAGTGCTTCCCCCTTGAATCTTGTGAAATTGATGAGAAGATGGAATCTTGGTAAGGTAGATCTTAGTGAGAAGGAAATTTTAGTGAGGTAAATCTTGGTGAGGAGAAGAAATTTTGGTGAGGTGGGATGGATTTTTGTGAGGAGAAGAAATTAGGATAAAATGGAGGAGAAGGAGGAGAGAGAGCAGCCCAAAAGGGCTGCCTCTGTTTTTTTGGTGGTGCGGTTGTTCAAGGGAGAGTCTGCAAAGTGTAGGTAAGAGGAAAGGATTAAATAGAAAGCCAGTGCCCGACTGCCCGATGGTGTGCTGCTAAAAGCAAAACCTTGATTACGTGGCGGCGTGTGTATGGCTACGAGAGAAAAGGAGATAAAGTTGATGGATGCGTGCAAATGATTGAAGAAGCCAATTAAGCAATTATGCTTAGGGCAATGATATAGGGCCTCAATGAGGCCTAAGATTTGTGGCCTCAAATCCTAAGTGTCATGCCATGTAAGTAAATAAAAATTTATTTTCAATTCCATATAATATATCTTGCCACATCATACTATTTCAACACCAACTTTACCCTTTTACATTTCCTTTTAGATGTTTGGAGGTGAATAAATTACATTAATGAATTTAATTAGGTGAAAAAAAAAATATCAGCTATTAATTATATATTAATTTAAGGGATATGTTTACAGATTATTTGATCAATATTTTTCTTCATTTAATTAAATTTTTTCCTTTAATTTTTCTTCCCAAATGGCATTAATATATTGAATTATGTGTCAAGAAATAGACGTTAACTTTTCTTTCCAAATATTGATTAATTTCATCTACAAAAATATAGCATTAGTAAATTGAATTTGGGAAATACTTATGTCTAAATTAAGAGGTAAGAAAAAATTACACGTTAGCAACTATTAATTAACATCTACAATCTAAATATAAGGGAAAGACAAACAAAAAATAATAAATTCAGATCTAACTTTTAAACCCTAGCTACATAAAGAGAAAACAATGAACAAAAGAAAAAATACAATTATATGAATATGTATTTTTCACATTATATTTTCAAAATTTGCAGGAACCCAACAAAGGTTGAATTCATATACATGTGTTATACAAATCTGTTAATCGAATGTACGTGCAGATCTATTGACTAAATTTCATGAAATTTTTTCTACTCTTGATTGAAGAAAAAAAAATTGTTATTTAAATCTAAGCATGAGTGTAATGAAAAAGAAATGAAAGAAAGCCATTTTTTTTTAGAAGAAAGCCAAAATAACTTTTGAGGTAGAAAACCAAAATAATTTAGAGTCATTAGATTTTAGAAGGATAAGATGGTCTTTTTCTCAAGAATTACGTGGCATGATTTGACAAATAGAGGATTTGTGTAGATGACATGGCATGACACCTAAGATTGAGGCCACAAATCATTTTCCTTATGCTTATGCTGCACGTGGGCTTTGGGTTCAAAATAAAGGTGGTTACTTGATCAATTAGGTAATTAATCACTTGATTAATTAACTTAATTAATCAAGCTGCATTTTTTTTTCTCTTTAGTTTCCTCAATGCTCATCTGCATGTTGTGTAGCTACCCTCATGACCTTGACCCTAGTTGACCGGCGTCGCCAATTTCGTCATTTTGTCGAAAACTCTAATTTAATTTGCTCCAATTTTGCCTCATTTTGTCTTGTTTCTGCAATTCCGCTTATTTTCTACAAAATAAATAAAAATAAATAAATTACATATTAATTGACATGGGTATTTGCTTATTTATAGTGTTTTAGATATAATTATATGCTTATAAATGCGTATAATCACCTGCACTTGGTTGAGTTTGATTGCCTTCCTGCTGGCGGCTCAATAATGGGAAGAAGGGGCGGGTCTTGGGTGCTCATAAAGATTAAGCCCAAGTCATGGAGGGCTGAGGACTCTAGGGTGCAAGCGTGTGCCCTCAATCCCTCAAAGACCAAAAATGACAAAAAAACTGCTCCTCTATTGAGTCTCACCTATTCACCATGTTCCTCTAGCCCTTCAGATATGACATATACTACTACAATTGCAAATCCGGAACCTGTTAAAGGAAAAGCACATTATGTGCCTTTGTTAAAGAAACAGCCGAAGAGGGAATCAAGCAATTACCAATTAACATCAATCAGCATGGATTACGGACCAATCAGTAGTTATTGTTATCATTGTAATTGTTCTTTCCATTGTAATTCTCTCCCTATATAAAGGGGTTATGAAATGAAATGAGTAGACAAAATTCCAATCCATTTTTACTTTTACACGTTATCAGTACGCTCAGAGCCAATAGCCCAAAAAAAAATTATAGCTTCGAAAAATAAACCCTAGAAGAAATTTTTTTGTTTCCTTCTTTCTGCCGCCACTGTAAACAAAAACAAAAAATTTCTTCTTCTTCGTGTAGCAGCCCCACCCTCTGCCATCAGTCCATCACCACCGCAGCACACCACCAGCCAGCCACAGACCGACCTCCAGCCTAGCCCAGGCCGTGCCCTCCAGCTTGCCCATAGGAGAGAACCCAAATTCCAGCCGTCCTCAACCTATGCGCATCAACAACAACCGGCAGACCGACCTTACTGCTGCCCTGCCCAGTCCCGTGCTGCTCCTCTGCTGCGCAGCCCACTTGCCTCCACCCGCCGACGCAGCCTCCGCCTTGCACGTCTCCGGATCCACCTCCTTCAGTGTTGCCCAGATCGGCCCCCCCCTGAGACCCAGAGACACACCGATCTCGACCCCAACCTTGCAGCTCCAGACCCGATCCGGACTAGCCTAGTCCCCCGCCTGCAGTCGCTGCAGTCGCCGGCTCCTCTGGTACACGAAAGGAACAGAAACAAAAAAAAAAAACAAGGAAGAAGACGCGAAGAAAAGAAAAAAAAAAGAAAGAGGAAGAAAAAAAAAACCGGCCCAAAGAAAAGGACCCGGCCCAACAACAGACAAATTAAAAAAAAAAAAAAAAGGGCCTTGAGTGGTGACCCGACCCAGCCAAAAAAAAAAAAAAAAAGCAAGCCTGCGGCCCAGAGAGAAAAAAAAGAAAAGAGAAAAGCAAAGGAAAAAAAAAAAAACAAAGAAGGTGACTTGGAAAAAAAAAAAAAAAGAGAAAAAAAAGGGGACCTGGCCCAAAGAACAGGCCCAGAGAAAAAAAAAAAAAGGAAACAGGCCTTGCGGCCTAAGACAAAAAAAAAAGAAAAAAAACAGAAACAGGCCTTGTGGCCCAGACAAGAGAAAAAACAGGCCTGCGGCCCAGAAAAAAAAGAGGACGCAAACACAGTTTTTCCTCAAGCCCAAAAACATCGCTACGCACGCCTGCATCAACACGCACGTGTGCTAGGATCTTTTTATTTTCTCGAAATCAAGTATGTTTTCTTTATTTTATTTTATGATTTTAACCAAGCATGCTTTATACCATATTGTTTATGCCTTTATTTTATTTTGTTATTAAGCATGTTTAATTAGATAATTTTGATTGTTTTAAGCATGCCTTATTATTTATGTTTTATATCATTATATTTAAGCATGATTTATAATTATGTTGAAGCATGCTTTATATTTTATTACTTATGTTTTTATTATGCAATTGTGAGCATGTTTTGTGAATTTTATTTACGCTTATATAGTTATTCCTAAGCATGCTTTTAATTATGCTATTGTTTATATTTTATTTTACGCATGATATATTATTGCTATTATTATATGTAGCATATATTTTGCTGTATATTTGTGCAATTTGAGCATGTCTTGTAGTTTATTTTTATATATGCTATGTCTTATTTATTATTAAATGTGTTATAGTTATTTTTGTAATACGACATATAAAATTCCATTTTGCCATGATAATGAAAATTCATGCGCATTATACACACTTACTGTGATAAAGTATTTTCACATAGCATCGAAAAAATGTGACCATTACGAATCTTGGTCTTGAAATCTAATTCATATACTTGGAAAATAATTTACGTGGATGTCTTTATGACTGCGTAATTTATATCTTCTCTCTTGTTTTATGTAGATGGCTGATCCAACTCGACCTGAGTTTGACATCTTGGACTCAGAAGGACTTGAGTACCATAGTTGGGTTTCCGATATGGAAACTGCCTTTGTGGCAAAAGACTATACACTGCCACCATTACTGATCCCAAAGATGATGAATTATCTAATAAGGTGAAAGCAGATGCCTTAATTTTTCTGAGGCGACATATTGATCTTAGCCTACGCTGGGAGTACTGGTACGCCTGAATTAAGCGCACAAAATTACCCTGCAAAAGACAATTGTTAGTATAGGATAAGCAGAGATCGTTCAGTCCGGGGATTGAGGGTACACCTGTAATTGCAAAAATAAATTAATAAAAGTAAAAAGTTTTATGTACAAAAATGACAAATAAAGAATTAAAATAATAAAGTAAAAAGTATTATGTACAAAAATAAAATAAAGAATAGAAATATATACAAGTTAATGTAAAAAGGGGGGATTGGAGTTTTCAAAACGCAAACAATAATAAAAGAAAGAAAATGTTTCAATTTTTAGGGATTCCAAATCAGATGTATGGACGTTGAGAACTTCGTAATCCACCACTAGCTAAGATAAGAGAAAGACAATTTAACCTAATCTTCAATTACTAAGGCATGTGAATGAAACCAATCAAGAACTTTAGGATCGCCGCTAAAGCCTTATTTTTCCCAAAATTACTTAGAACCGTGAACGCACTGCATCCTAAGCTTGCTTATATGCAATCAAGGTGTAGAACGCTACCCTATCAAATTAACTCATTAAGCACACATAAACACATTAAGCTCTTTGGAAAGATTGATTTTAGAGTACAAAACTAGTGAGGAACGCCATCCTAGCATGCATTCTATTTGTTTGATTTCACCTAACATGTAGGCTTTACTACTTGAGTGTTTTAAGACCGTGAACGCACTGCACCTGAAAACTAGCTCCAATTACATGCTCATATTTTAGGTGATCAATCTAAGACATAAACATATAAAAGATTTTATAAAAAAAAACCAAACAAAGCATTCACAAAACCTTGTAATCGAAAAAGAGATTCAAAAGCTAAATATCCATCACATAACTAGGATTTCATACTAGTTCTCAACAAGAAAATTACTCACTCATAGTTTGGAAATCCAAAAAAAATAAAACCAAAAGAAATTACAAGGAAAAAGATAGAATTACACCCTGAAGGGAGTGGATGATGAAAAGCTTGAGACGTTGATCTTGAATCTTGAAAGCAAGACTTCACTATCACGACACAAGGTGGATGATGACGGCTAGGAGGCTTCATGGCTTGTTCTTCTCTTCTTCTCTTTGCTTGGAAATGCAGAAACTTGAAACTAGAGCATGGAAAGGAAAATGGAAAGGAAATGGAGAGACAAAGAAGATGGAATGGATGAAGGAATGTGTGTTTTAGAATGAGAGGAGAAGGTGTTTATATAGGGAAGAAAAAGAAGAGTGAAATGATGAGTGGAAGAAAAATAATGAAAGTGGATCTAAGTTCACTTGTAAAATATGGAAAAGATAGAGAAATGATGAAATGAAAGCAAAGCATGAAGGTGCAGCAACATGGAAGTGATGATGATCTATTAAAGAGATTGTAGAAGAAAAATATATCCAAGGAAAAAGAGAAAAGCATCTAGCTTTCTTCATGTGGGTAGGAAACATGAACATGTGAATATTGGGCTGTTTTTAGGTCAGTTTCTGTCCCTTTATTCCTTCAATTATTTCTCCAACAAGACTTCAGCATATGCCTTCGACTTCTTCATATGAAATGTTCCACTATGAGTGTAGATCATCCTGACAAATTTTCAGATTTTTATTCCATGCGGTTGGGCCGAAAATGCTGCTGGACCTCTTACAGGTCCAGTTTTCCAGTTTTGCTTATGTAGAAAATTGGACTGATTGTTTGAAGGCCTTCCACTCATAGTTTGCTCTGGCACTCTTCATAAGAAATGATCCTTGGGCTTTCTAGAATGAATCTGGAAAGTTTCAACTCATTTAGAGTTCGGATGGTTAGTCTTCCACTCCTCATTTCTTGTCTAGCTCACTTTCTCATTGGCTCAATTTCTCCAAGACACGCTTTGTCAGGCCAAAATGCTCATTTTGGGGCCAAACAGCTCATTTCATCATCATGTACTCCAATGTACCTAAAAAAATAGAAATTGAGTTAAAAATCGATTCGTTAAGAAATTAACTAAGCAAAATGTGAGGAATTAACTATTAAAATACCACATTAAAATGCTCCTATCAAGTACCTTCAGTTGAAGACACCCAAAGCACTATGGGATGCCCTTAAAGGACGTTTTGGGAACATTCACGATACTTTGCTCCCAGGACTGGCTGTTCAGTGGAATGGAATCCGCTTGCTTGACTATAGAAAGGTCAATGACTTCAACAAGGACATGTTGCGCTTAAAGGCATGTCTCAATTTCTGTGGAAGGGAAATCACAGAAGATGATATGATCTACAAGACTCTTACCACCTTTCCTAATTCAGCTTTTATACTAACGAACCAGTATCAGTTGGATTATGACAACAAAAAAATCACAACCTTCAATAAGTTGACAAGCCTACTGCAAGTGGCTGAGAGACAAAATAAGATTCTCTTGAATAACAATGCCAGGCCCACTGGGACAAAGAAAATTCCCGAGGCTAATTATGGAAAAATGAAAGGTGGAAATAACTCCAATGCAAGGGGGTTTAGACGTACTGATCCCTACTCACGTGGCAACAATGCACCACGTGGAAAGGGACATGGGGATCATGGAAACAAGATGTCAAAGGAAAGAGTTGACAATGAACCATGCTATAGGTGTGGATTCATTGGGCATTGGTACAAGAACTGCCAAGCAAACAACAGAGTAGCAGTCAATTACAAGAGGTATAGAGAGTCTAAAGAACAAGTGGCTCACTATATGGAAGAAGGAGGTCATGACCTAGACGTCAACCTTACAGTTGCAGACTCCAATGGCAAAAAGGAACTTGCTAAGTCAATGGATGCTCTCAATCTTGACTAATCTGCTTTATTCATTTTATTTTCCAAAAACAGTTGTGAAGGCATAGTGCCTCATTTTTAATTAGACTATTATTTGGTCTTAAAGTTTATTTTCAATCATGGATTGATGAATAAGATTTCTGAACAAGACCTTGATTTGATTATCGTTGGCTTATTAATAAATTTTGAATTTTATTCTGAAGCACTGAATTTATTCAAATTTATTTTCTATACACATATTTACATGGTTCGACATAGCACTATAAAGATGTAAAGCAATACATCTAGAGATAAATTATTAGAATGAAAAGAATACCATTCTACGCAAATAGAGATACTTTAAAGAATATGAGTTATATTTTCTAAATACCTCCCATTTATTTGTAGGAATGAATGGAGGAGAACTTGAGTGCTTAGATGATAGTGGGACTACCCACACAATATTAAGAAATAGACAATTATTCATTGAACCAATAGCCTATAATTCCTCTGTGACTACGATGGTTGGATTATCAAAACTAATAAAATGGCGAGGAATTGCCAAATTTTTGTTGCCTAATGGCGCAACATTTCAAGTCACAAACGCTCTATATGCACCAAGAGCTAATCGAACCTTGTTAATGTTTCAAAGCTATTTGTGCCAACGATTATCCAGTAAAAACACACCGTGAGAATGGAACTGAATACCTTGATATTACATCTAATGACTGTGGAAGGAAACACATCTTAGAGAAACTTATGAGTCAATCTAGTGGATTGTACCTCACTACGATTCGGATCATTGAATCCTATATTGTCACCAACAATGAAATGTGGGACACTAACTCATACAGGCTTTTGCATGACCGCCTATGGCACCGAGGTCGTGACACGATGATCCGTATTTTTCAAGGACTCACACGGACATCCCTTCTTTCGAGTGAAAAATGGCAGAAAAATCAGCAACACTGCAAGGTGTCAGTTCTAGAATTGCCCAAATGCAGTCATTGCCTTCTGAAGTACCAGATGCACTACCTCCCTCCCATTATGCCTCATTGACTATTTCAAAGGCACATCACTCGTTTTGCAAAGCCTGCTCTTTAGCAAAAACAGGATCGAGACCTTCCTATGCTAAAGATACAAAACAAAACATTCCATTCTTACAAAAGATACAAAGAGATGTTTGTGGACCTATCCATCCAGAATGCGAACCATTCAAGTACTTTATGGTTCTGGTGGATACTTCGACAATCTGGTCACATGTCGTTTTATTGTTCACAAGAAATGCTGCAATACTCCTAGCACAGATTATACATTTAAGGGCTCACCACCCTGATCACCCTATCAAGTCTATACGGCTTGATAATGCTGGAGAGTTTACATCAAAAGCATTTGATGATTATTGCATATCTATTTGGATCGATGTAGAGCATCCTGTACCCCATGTGTATACACAAAATGGTCTCGCAGAAGCCACCATCAAAAGGCTACAGATGGTGGTTAGGGCATTGGTTATGCGCAACAACCTGCCTATATCTGCATGGGGTTATGCAATAGTGCACACAGCTTTACTTATTCGTTTCAGACCCACAGCTAGCCAACCATTATCTGCGTACCAGTTGGTAACTGGATATGAGCCTGACATTTCACACTTACGCATATTTGGTTGAGCAGTATATGTGCCTATTGCGCCCCCACTGCGTACCAAAATGGGTTCTCAGAGACGATTAAGTATTTATGTTGGATACGAATCCCCAACAATTATACGCTATTTGGAAACCTTGACAGGCGATCTCTCTACCACTAGATTTGCGGATTGTCACTTTGATGAGACAGTCTTCCCGTCGTTAGGGGGAGATAGGAAAAAAGATTTTCCAAGGGAACGACAGGAATTGTCGTGGTTTGTCCCCGCTCTGCCTCATTTTGATCCCCACACTTCACAAAGTGAAAGTGAAGTGAAAAGAATAATCGATCTTCAGAACGTAGCAGATTCGATGCCTGATGCGTTTACTGATATCGTAAAAGTGACGAGATCACATATACCAGCTGCAAATGTGCCTGCAAGGTTAGAAGTCCCCAACAAGGGGCACGATGCCGCAGATAGAGGCACTGCAACCGCACTAAGTGGAGATGTGGTTGAGGCCGTGGCTCCCCAAGGAAGAGGGGGAGGTCACTTGGTTCGATTGACACTCACCCAAGGAAGAAGAGGGTGAGTAAGGCACAAACGAATCATCAATGTATAGAATCCCTCTCATGAGATTATCTCTGATTATAGTTATGTCCATGAATCAATACTGGAGGACGCTCCGATGTTTGAAATGATTCCAGAGAACAAAGAAATCTCAAAGGATTACGAGAGTGCGTATGAGTTGATAGAAAGATCTTCCATACAAATTGATGATATATACTGTTGCTCAAGGAATCATAGAGCAAGATGATATCGAACCACGCTCTGTTGAAAAATGTCAACAAAGAGCAGATTGGCCTAAATGGAAAGAAGCAATACAGGCAGAATTAGATTCTCTGACAAAGAGACAGGTATTTGGTCAGGTAGTGCTAACCCCACCAAGTGTAAAGCCTGAAGGACATAAATGAGTCTTTGTCAGAAAGCGTAATGAGAAGAATGAAGTCCTGAGGTACAAGGCTCGCCTTGTGGCGCAAGGTTTCTCACAACTCCCTGGAATTGACTACGAGGAGACATACTCTCCCGTAATGGACGTTATAACGTTCCGCTACTTAGTTAGCTTAGTAATTTCCGAAAGACTGGAAATGCAGCTCATGGATGTGGTTACTGCATATCTCTATGGGGATCTATATTCAGAGATATATATGAAAAGTGCCTAATGGCCTTACATTACCCAAGTCAAGTGACTCTAAACCACAGAGTGCGTTTGCAATTAAGTTGAAACGCTCACTTTACGGATTGAAACAATCCAGACGGATGTGGTATACCCGTCTAAGTGACTACTTGATTGGGAAGGGATATAAGAATGATGAAGTATGCCCCTGCGTATTCATAAAGAAAACAAGTTTCGGATTTGCAATTGTAGCTGCATATGTCGATGATATGAACATAACAGGTACTCTTGATGAAATAAGAGAAACCACGAGCTACTTGAAATCCGAATTTGAGATGAAGGATCTTGGGAAAACTCGATTCTCTCTAGGCCTTGAACTAGAACACCGAGTTTGTGGAATACTAATCCACCAATCTGCGTATGTCCAAAAGTCAAGCGATATAACATGGACAAAGCGCATCTTGCTAGCACTCCCATGATCGGTCAAAGTTTGGATACAAGGAAAGATCCATTTCGTCCAAAGGAAGATGACGAAAAGGTGTTGGGAGCTGAAATTCCCTATCTAAGTGCAATAGGCGCATTATTGTACTTAGCCCAATTTACTCGACCAGACATTGCATTCTCAATGAACTTGTTAGCTAGATTTAGCTCAGCACCAATGCAGCGTCACTAGAATGGTATCAAGAACATTTTTCGATACCTAAAAGGAACCATTGACTTGAGACTCTTCTTTCCCTATAGAGAGACAAGAGGGACTGCATATGGAACTGCAATCCCTAAAGGAAATGTTGATGGTGAAAGCGCCACTCACTACACTAAAACGCCAAATGACGTTTTGGTCAGTTTTGTTGATAATGGGTACGTCTCTGACCCACATAAAGATCGTCCCCAAAATGGTTATGTATTTACCAATGGGAACACAGCGATATCTTGGAGATCAACCAAGCAAACCCTTGTGGCTACCTCCTCAAACCACTCAGAGATCATTGTTGTACATGAGGCGGTTCGTGAGTGTATATGGTTAAGAACTATCATTATACATATTCGAGGGACTAGTGGTTTGAGTTCTACCACTGAAGAGACTACTTGCATTTATGAAGATAATGCAGCTTGCATCGAACAGATGAAGCTAAGATATATTAAGGGGATAATACAAAACACATATCGCCAAAGTTGTTCTACAATCAGCAACAACATGCCCTCCTCAATATTCAAGTGAATCAAGTAACGTCTGAGGAGAATGTGGCAGATTTGTTCACCAAATCACTGCCTAAGGCCACAGTTGAGAAACATGTGAAAAGCATAGGAATGTGAAGACTTTCCAAACTCACTTGATTAATGTAAAGATCAGGGGGAGGTGTAGACGTCAGGGGGAGTCTAACACACACATGTCATTCTCAAATGTAGAAGGTGCGTTGTGCTCTTTTCCTTCGACCAAGGTGTTTTTTTGTCCCACAGGGTTTTTATTGTTACTTGGCAAGGTTTTTAGTGAGGCAACAACTCATGCACCATTTCGTCTCTGACTTGGCACAAGGGGGAGTGTTAAAGGAAAAGCACATTATGTGCCTTTGTTAAAGAAACAGCCGAAGAGGGAATCAAGCAATTACCAATTAACATCAATCAACATGGATTATGGACCAATCAGTAGTTATTGTCATCATTTTAATTGTTCTTTCCGTTGTAATTCTCTCCCTATATAAAGGGGTTATGAAATGAAATGAGTAGACAAAATTCCAATCCATTTTTACTTTTACAATTACATATTAATTGACATGGGGATTTGCTTATTTATAGTGTTTTAGATATAATTATATGCATATAAATGCGTATAATCACCTGCACTTGGTTGAGTTTGATTGCCTTCCTGCCGGCGGCCCAATAATGGGAAGAAGGGGTGGGTCTTGGGTGCTCATAAAGATTAAGCCCAAGTCATGGAGGGCTGAGGACTCTTGGGTGCAAGCGTGTGCCCTCAATCCCTCAAAGACCAAAAATGACAAAAAAACTGCTCCTCTATTGAGTCTCACCTATTCACCATGTTCCTCTAGCCCTTCAGATAAGGGCAAGGGGAAAGAGATTAAGTAATTTGCAAGTTTGGTTTTTGCTTGCACATTAAATTTTGCTATGTTTTTACACTAAATATTTGAACCTCTTAGCGCACCACAATTGCGTGCATTGGCAAAGGGAGGCTCAATTCAAAGGTATTTTTTGTAAGCCTGGTTTAAGTTTAGTTTTTTGCAAGCTCTTTGAATAATTGAGCAAGATTTGTAACAGTGAATAGTATCGGGTGTCCTTATAGACCGTTTGTATGTGCCGTTCTGGCCGTTCTATCAATGGAATATTTTACTTGAACTCAAAAAAAACGAAAAGGGATTAATGACAACATGAAATACTTTAAATCCTAGAACTATATGTAATGAAATGGAAATATATGATCAACCAATATTTGAAAAAAAAAATCATAATATTCAATTTGGCTAGTAGGTATATATATAATTTCAACTATATTTTCAAACAAACCATAATATTTTAGGAAAGTGTGTCCCCCGGATTTCGCCAACATACTCAATCACCTGCATATTTCATTGTCAAGATCAGTGAGTTGTTGAGTTCAAGGAAGATTGAAAGATAGGCTCATATTGATAGTGAGTTGATTGAGTAGGAAGTTAGAACAATTATAAATCAAGTTAGCCTTGTTGCTAAGTGAAAGTGATAGTGAACATCAGTATTTGTATACTGTAAACCTCTTGATTCATATTGGATTATCTTTCTCGTGTTGGCTACGTTACAAGCCACGCAGTGAAGTTTCTTCAGTGGAGAGGTTTACACTGCGTTAGCAATTCTCGTGTTATCTCTGTTGTGCATATTTGTTTCTCAAAGCAGTTTCTTTTATCTGTTTGTTCTATCTGGTCTTTACAATTGGCATCAGAGCCGATTCTAGATATATCTAGTAGATCGCAGGGATGATGGAACAATCTCGAGATAGAGCTGTTGGTGGATCTGTTAACAGTCCTCCATGGTTTGATGGAGGATGTGAGAAATACACTCAATGGAAAATATACATGAAATCATACCTGTATGCACAAGATGAGCATGTATGGAATATCGTGGAAGATGACTGGAAGACACCTGCAATTCCAGCCAAAGGTGAGGGTTCATCTGCTACTCTTCCTAAACCTAGGAAGGATTGGACTGATGAGGAAGTGCGTGATCTTCAAGTTGACTTCAAAACAAAGAATAGTATCTTTATAGCTCTCTCTGAACGTGAGAAGTTGAGGATTAGTCACTATGATACTGCAAAGCAAGCTTGGGATCTGCTACAGACTACATATGAAGGTAATAAAAAGGTATGTGCACAAAAATTACAAGGTCTGATTTATGAATTTGAGACTATGACTATGGGAGATGATGAAACCGTAGATGACTTTCATGGTAGAATTTTAAAGATTACGGGTCAATGTCGTAGTCTGGGTGCTCCTTTTGATGAAGATAAGGTTGTTAAGAAGATTCTGAGAGCCTTACCCGAAAAGTTTCATTCTAAGGTCACTAATATTGAGGATTCTTTTGAAATTGATGAATATCCACTAGATGAACTTATTGGAAATCTAAAAACTTATGAACTAAGGCTAAAAGCTAAAAAGAAATCCAAAGGTGTGGCCTTCAAGGATGTGAAAGGGACAGAAGAGTAAGATGAGCCACTTGATCTTGCTCTTCTGACTAAAGAGTTCAAAAAGTTTCTTCGAAATAAGTCCTCTTCTCGAAATCTCAATGCTCCCAAGAAAAACTTTGTTAGTAATGGGAACAATGATAACAATGTTAAGAGTGGGAAAGGAAATTTTAAAGGAAATAATTCTGGAAAAATCAAATGCTATGAATGTGGTGGCTATGGCCATATTTCTACTGATTGTGGTAACAGGAAGCATGGAAATAGCAATAACAAATCTCTTCTCTCGACATGGAGTGATGATGAACATCAAGAGGTCGAAAATGTAGCCTTCGTGTCATCTCTTTCACTTGAATCCGAAAGTGATGAAGAATTCTCAGATGATGAGACTACTGTCCGCTGCAATCAACTCTATAAAGCGTCAAAAGCCACTTTGCTCAAAAATGCAAGTTTGGAAGATGAAGTTGTGATGTTGAAGGCTGAGAAGGAGAAGTTGGAGCTTATGTGGAGGACTTCTCAAACCACATGGGAACAAGAAAGAAACAAGCTCACAGACGAGTTACATAACTTGCAAAGTGACAAAAGTCCACAGACTTGGAAGAATGAATGTGCTGAACTGAAGAACAAAGTCAAGACACTTGAACTTAAGGTAAAAGGACAACATGCTTTAAACTTAAACCTCTTAACTAAAATTGAATCATTGCAGGAAGAACTGAAGTCCACTCAGGAGAAGTTCACCAAGTTTGAGATCAGCTCTGGAACTGCATCTAGGCTATTTAGTTCAGGAAAAGCCCATCATGATACATTCGGACTTGGATATTCTGGAGAAAGTTCCAAACGCACTCACTTTGTGAGAGAATCTAATCCTGAAGTGAAAAAGAATGATCCAATCACTAAGCTCATCAAGGATTCTACCTCAAGACTCTGGATAAAAGTTGACAAGGAACCAAAATCCCTTCAGAATGTCACTCAGGTAAAAATGAATTAGAGAACTCCAACTGATCAGAACAGGTACCCAACTTTTAAGTCTTTTATTCCTACTTGTCATTACTGTGGTAAATTGTGACATATTAGACCTAGATGTAACGAGAGACATAAAATGACCTCACCTGGTGAAGAAATGTTGTCTGTAGAATCTTTGCACTGTGAGCACAAAGAGCACAAAGTGCTTATTAATAAATTGGCTGACTTGATCACTAAAGCAAACATGCAAACTACAAACAAATCTGTTTGGCTTAAAAAGAATTTGAATAATCACCCTCCTAATCACACTATTTCCTCTGACTCTAATAATGCTATATGTCTCATGGCAAGTGCAAGTACAGATAATCATCCATCTCACATTGAAGCAACCTGCCTGGTAGCACTCACTGCATTGGCTGACAAGCAAAAGGATTTTTGGTATGTCGACAGTGGGGATAAAGCTTGGTTTACCTCATTTTAGGATGAAAGCACCACAGGGTCAGTTACTTTTGGTGATGGGAGGAAAGCTAAAATTATTGCACGAAGAACTGTCAATACTCCTGGAATTCCTAATCTAAAAAATGTCTTGTATGTTGAAGGTTTAACTGCCAATCTAATAAGTGTCAGTCACTTGGATGATGATTATGAGGATGTTTGGTTCAACAAGCAAAAATGTGTGGTCCTTGATAAAAGGGGTGAAAATGTTATGGGAGGTAAGAGATCACTAGATAATTGTTATCATATTCAAGCTAATGAACCTCTGAATGTACAGGCTTGCTTCTCTGTAAGATCTGCTGAAGAGACCTTCGAAATATGGCACAGATGATTGGGACATGTGAACTATCAGGATCTACTCAAACTATCCACCAAGCAATGTGTCAGGGGTCTACCAGCCCTAAGTGGTAAGACCGATAAGTTATGTGGAGGGTGCAAGACTGGAAAGCAAACCAAATATCCTCATAAGGCAATAAACTCTGCTACTACCACAAGAGTATTGGAACTGCTACATATGGACCTTATGGGACCAGCACAAACAGAGAGCATTGGAGGTAAGAAATACATGCTTGTGATAGTTGATGATTTTTCTAGGTATACTTGGGTTAATTTTCTAAAAGACAAAGCTGAAACTTTTGCATCTTTTAAAGGATTAAGCCAAAAAATGTTAATTGAAAAACAGTCCACAAATATGTGCTTGGTAAGAGTCAGGTCGGATAATGGCACTGAATTCAAAATGCTGCTTTTGCTAACTATTTCCATGAGTTAGGTGTTTCTCATGAATTTTCAGCTCCTATAACTCCACAGCAAAATGGAATAGTTGAACGCAAAAATAGAGTGCTGCTAGACATGGCAAGAGTAATGCTGCATGCTGCTAGTCTAAGCTCAAACTTCTGGGCTGAGGTAATTAGTATTGCGTGTTACACAATCAATAGAGTATTATTTTTGAGACCTGGAACTGAACAAACAGCTTATGAGCTGTGTAAAGGTAAGAAACCAAACATAAGTCAGTTTCATGTGTTTGGAAGTCCTTGCTAGCTATATCTTGAGAGATCGAGAGCAACTTGAAAAATTTGATGCACGAAGTGATGATGGTATTTTCCTTGGATATTCTATTAATAGTCGAGCATATAGAGTTTATAACAAATGAACTAGGATTGTTATGGAATCTATTAACGTGTCTATTGATGATCACTACATTAGATAGGAGGAAAATTTTGCAGATACATCACATTCTCCCAGCTCAGAATCAGAAGACACATTAGCTACTGATGAAAAGGAAGAAAATGCTGACAACATCTTTGAGCCAGCTCCTCAAATGAGAAGGGGGTTTAAGCAAGTCCAAAAAGACCACTCTACTCAAGATGTCATTGGAAAAATTTCAGATGGCCTCAAAACTAGAAGCCAAGCTGCCCCACAGGTAAGATTGGATGAGGTAATTCGAGGCAACGCCTTGCTTTGTTTTATCACATAAAATCTAAACACTATCAATGTCATATCTCAGTGTGGGTTTGTTACTCTAATTGAACCAAAAATTGTTAAGGAAGCTTTATTGGATGATGATTGGATTACTGCTATGCAGGAAGAATTGAATCAATTCACTAGGAATGATGTGTGGTACTTGGTACCTAGACCTAGAAATTGTAATGTAATAGGCACTAAGTGGATTTTCAGAAATAAAAGTGATGAAAAAGGGAATGTAATCAGAAACAGAGCAAGGTTAGTGGCACAGGGTTATTCACAGCTTGAAGGTCTTGATTTTGATGAAACTTTTGCTCCTGTTGCAAGACTAGAATCTGTGAGATTACTTCTGTCTGTAGCTTGTCACCTCAGGTTCAAACTGTTTCAAATGGATGTCAAAACTGCCTTTCTCAATGGGATATTCTAGCAAGAAGTTTATGTGGAACAACCTCAAGGCTTCAAAGATCCACACAAGTTGGACCATGTTTACAGACTCAAGAAAGCCTTGTATGGCCTGAAGCAGGCTCCATGAGCCTGGTATGAAAGGCTTTCCACTTATCTTGTGGAAAACGGGTACACAAGAGGATCAATTGACAAAACCTTGTTTGTAAAACATGTGAAAAATGATCTTATCATTGCTCAGGTGTATGTTGATGACATTGTTTTTGGTTCTACATCTAAATATCTTGTCAGTGAATTTCAATCAGTTATGGAAAGTGAATTTGAAATGAGCATGTGTGGTGAGCTAACCTTCTTCCTTGGATTACAAGTAAAGCAACTTGATACAGGTATCTTTCTCTCTCAAACCAAACATGCTAAGAATCTCATCAAATGGTCTTGAATCCAAGAAAGTGGTTAACAATCCCATGAGCACCACTACGAAGCTGAACGAAGATCCGAATGGGAAATCAGTCGATTTGACACTCTATAGAAGCTTGATTGGAAGCTTACTGTATCTCACTGCTAGTCGACCTGATATTTCCTACAGTGTAGGAGTGTGTGCTCGATTTCAATCCAATCCCAAAGAATCACACTTGGAAGCTGTCAAAAGAATTATCTGATATATATCAGGTACAATTAACTGTGGTATTTTTTATACCTTCGACACTAATGTGAAAATTGCAGGGTATTCTGATGCTGACTAGGGAGCGAACTTGAAGGACAGAAAAAGCACCTTTGGGGGATGCTTCTTCATTGGCAACAATCTGGTTGCTTGGCACAGTAAGAAACAGAACTGTATTTCCCTATCTACTGTTGAGGCTGAGTATGTAGCAACTGGGAGTTGCTGCACACAAATGCTTTGGATGAAACAAATGCTCCATGACTACGGAATTCCCCAAGGTAAGTTGTCTATCTTCTGTGACAACACAAGTGCTATTAACATCATAAAAAATCATGTTCAACACTCTCGAACAAAGCACATTGATCTTCGATATCATTTTATTAGGGATTTGGCTGAGCAGAATATACTTGAGTTAAGTTTTGTGCCCACTGACAGTCAGTTAGCTGATCTGTTCACAAAGCCACTAGACACTGCAAGGTTTGAACAACTAAGAAATGCTCTGGGGATATTTTCTAAGTATTGAGGCCCTTTAATGCCTGTCCACTGTTGGGAGAGAAAGTTGTGAACTTAGTATACTTTGACCACTGTCACTAGTGAATTGTATATATATTCAGTTATTGTTGCCATGCCTTATTCTAGACAAAGTTTGTGTACTCATGTTTAGTATCTTAATCAGTTAATTCTCTTATGCATTCTCACTTATAGCATACGTGGTGACATGTTCATTGTTTATTGTCAAGAGCGAATCGGTGAAGTAGGAGAACTGCCTAAAATGCTCTGATGTTTCATTCCCTCTTCTCAAAGTAATCAGGTACTAGTTGTGGTGAACTTTCTAGGATTGATAAGAAACGAGAATGGATAATTGTATCCCACCTCTCAAAGTAATCTGGCCTTGGTTGTGGTGAACTTTCCAAGGTTTGCAAGAAACGGGTTGATAGGTGATCTATGTGTGTAAAATATGACATTACCGACAACAACTGGAGACTCTCTCCATGGAGCATCCTTGTTATGCTTAGTACCCTAAGATCGTTTATTCTGGGAGTGGCTGAGAAGGGTCTTGTTACTTGAGTTCTTGTTGTTACAAAATAATGAAGTCTATGACTCACTCAAACTAAGTACTTCAAACAATGTTTCCTATTTCTCCTAGGAGATCTCATGAGCTCAGTTCATCTATTAAGTTCTTCTTCACTTTTTCTCTCTTTCACTAAACCTGGTTCTAAGCCCTATGTATTGCTGATACTTACTTCTATCACAGGTTTACTCCTTACCGTCTAATTCTGAGTACCAATCCTATTTGTTGATAGAATACATCATGGCTGATGCTACGAAATACGTTCCTTTCACTAACTGATTGGTGCTTTTTGTGTTCAAACTATGCTATATTTTCTTCTTCCTTATGACAAATGTATTAATTGCCTTGATATTTTGCAGAAGAATATTATGTGCTATAATTGCAGATTGTGGGAATCCTTGTTCTCCCAATCTTATTCTCTTTGATTGCCATCTGGTTGCATTTGATTTCCTTATTGATTAAACAAAAGTTGAGGGGGAGAAGTTATTTGCATGCGTGTATCTCGGTAACATAACTTGTAATAATTTCTCTCCTTCTTGGAAACACTATCTCCAACTGGCATGTCTCTTCGATTTCTCTAACCTTCATGGTTTGATATAAATACCCTTTATTCAGTCTATTTCGGATTTCACTCTGGTTTGTCTAAGTGTGCAGGTTTTCTCCAACTTCTTCTCTCATCATGGTTCGCACGAAAAGCACTTCACGCATTGGTAGACACCGGCGTCTTCCTCGGGACGCCAGGCCGCTGCTAGAGCCGGCGTCCTTCATTCTGGTATACATTGCGAATGGAGCCGGAGTCCTCCTCCTCCCTCTCGACAGTCTTCTCATCTTCCTTCTGCGGCTTCTTCCTCTGGTTTCTCTGGATAGTCTTCATGACCATATCCTGGTGGCTGATAAGGTTAGAGAAAAGATTTGATCTCAATGATTTTTGAAAATCAATTATTTTCTTGCCTCATTACTGACATGGATGACATGCACTCCCTCCTTGTCCGCACTCATCACACCCTCACAAATCTTCTCAAGGAAGTCCGGAACCTGCAACGCCACCCCCTTCCCATCCCCGCCGGGGTTCCCAGACCAGTCGGTGCTTCTGGACCATCCAAGCATGTCACGGAAGCCGATGCACAGGAAGAAAGCGACGCCACCATGGATAGCGAGGAGTTTCAGGATACTGTGACCAAGATGCTGGAGGAGTTTGATGTGCCTTCCCCTTCAAAGGGGGAGAAGTAACATTTTTTCATCTTTTATCATTTTATTTTCTGGTTCTGCATTTTATTTCTTCTTGAACAATATTTATTTTGATTTTGGGTTTGTATGTTCATAAGCACAGACCTTTTGGGATGCTTATTATTTAGATGATTAGTATTATTATTATGTAATATTTGCTTTGGTAGCTTGGATCTGGAAAAGGATGGAAACTGATTTCTTAATCCAAGTAGCACCGTTTTGTTCATGATTAGTGGCTATCTGTGAAATCTAACATGCAAGGTACAAAGATGAAAAAGTCATGTGTTGAATGGGAATGCCCAAAGGGGGAGATTGTAAGTAGATTGGACTATTCCTATTCAACACATGACTTTCCCAAGGCTACTAGGAAAATTAGAAATTGCAAAGCACAAGGAAAGTATTTCTCCTACTTGTTCGGAGACTCAAAGGAAATCGTAGAATCGCATCAAGGAGAGAAAATCAAGGAAGTTAACTCTCACCGATCTTGAGATGAAGGTGTCTTTTAATCCATATCGTTTTGCACAATTCTAAATTGATATGCATTGCTTTTAAATTGATCTGAAAATCTTATTTGAATGTATATCAGATTGAGACAGTTCAAAGTTAGAAAAGATTTGATTGTATATTCAAAACAGTTTTATAACCTTTCCATGTTTGTCTTATTTGGTGATTAAGAAAAAGATTTGTTTGAGGGGGAATCTTGCTCCTCTCACTACAAGAGAAAATGTCATCGGCGACAATCCAAAGTTGTTGTAAAAAGTCTAAATTTCTCGCTGAATTAAAAATGCGACGACTTTGGGTTGTCGCAACCAGTTGTCGCCTTATGTGTTTTACTGATTGTCAAAAGTGACGAAATTAGACGGTTGTCGCTTTTTCAATATGCGACGCATTTGGTTCCTCGCATATAACAAATTGTGAGACACACAAGTGTGTTACTAAAAACTATATGCGAGACTTTATATTTGTTGCTATTTTTAATAAATGAGACTTCGTGTACGTCGCATATTCCATATGCAAGGCTTGGATGTTTGTTTCATTTTCAATAAGCGACGCAATTTGTTCCTCGCGTATGACATATTGTGAGACAAGTGAGTGTGTTACAGAATGCTATAAGCGAGACTTTATGTTTGTTACAATTTCTAATATACGAGACCTCATTTACGTTGCATATTCCATCTGCGAGGCTTATATATTTGATCAAAAATTTATATGCGGGACTTTTTTTGTTGCAAAAAGTAACTGCGTGGTTTCATTTTTGTTGCATATATTAATATGCGACACATGTTTTTTTGTTGTAGAAACTTATAAGCGAGGCTTCTTGTTTGTCTCACATAATTTCGTCGAGGAACTAATTGTGTTGCATATTGAAAAAAATGACAACCCTGTAATTTCGTCGCTTTTGACAATCAGTAAAACACATAAGGCGACAACTTGTTGTGATGATCCAGAGTCGTCGCATTTTCAATTTAGCGAGAAATTTAGACATTTTACGACAACTCAGGATTGTTGCCAATATCTTTATAAAGATATGTCAAATTAGTATAATTGTCGAAAATATAAAATGCAAGATTAAATATTTGTTGAAAAAAATAATAGGCGAGAACGCATATAATGCTGCATATAATGATTTGCAACATATGCAAAAGAATCATTGTTTGTTGCGAATGACTTTAAATGAGGCTGGATTGTTTGTCTCATTTGATAATTATTTATTTAAAATTTTCAAAATAATTTGAATATTAAAATTTTTTAATTTATTAATAATAATCAAAGACTTATTAAATCATAAATCAAATAAAGTTTACAAAATTCAACCCAAAAATAATAATAGCTAATAAAAAGAAAAATTGTTTGCCAAGACTAGCTAAATCCTAAACTAAAAACGACTGAAAATGACTTTTTGAATCACAAGTCTTCCTCCAAATCCTCTGTTTCCGAATTATCTCCATTGTTTTGGACACCGTCTTCATCTCTTCCAAAGACATAATCAAATAAAAAGATAAGAAGACAGAAACTGAAACTAATATATATCAAACCCTCGTTAAGGATAACAAGTGACATATGTATTCACATCTTTACCTGAGTTGTGAGTTATAGGATGTTGATTGACTTGTGGCTCTTCAAATGGCAATTGAGTTATTGTGGCTGCTGCATTAGAAGTTGCTCTCAGGGCTGGTTGTGATGGTAGTTGAGAAGCAGATTTGGATGGTACCGTCTTGTTGTTGCAGTAGCAGGCTTCGTTATCATTTTTCTTCGGCCAAGTTGCAGAGATTGAGACGACATCTGCAACACATGACAAAAAGGAGTTGAAATAATAACATGAGATAAGCTAAAACAAATGATCTTGAAAACTACAGTATAACAGCAAGCAATAAGGAACATATTGTATTCAATGATCGAGAACTCAAGCTTTAGTAACATGAGTGAATTTCAAGCATATGTACTGGTGATCTAAAATAATAGTTCTTGAATTAATGTTGCAGATTTGAAGCTTAGGAATAAGAAGATGGATTGCCTTAGCAACGAACCAATCTCCAACTTACTATAGATCCTCATTCTTCGTTGTTTCATCAAGGACACAATGACACATACATACATACACATTAATGAAACGTAACCACAAAATCCATAATTAAATTCTAATGCTTAAGATTCTAAATCACATTAATGTTTATACACATTAATTCTAAATCACATTTCAAATGCTTAAGATTACAAGAACCTGAGAAGTTGGATTTTTTTTGTTTTTGAACACTCAACATAAAAGCTCTGAATATAACAACAAAGCCACATTCACACAGGTCTAGTACATGAACAAATATAAACACATCAGAGGTGCTTCAACTTTTCAAACTAAAATTATAGAAACACACCACAAGCACATAGCAATTTTAAGAACAACAATCTAACTGGCTAAACATGGATGATATAGGTACTCAATACTCATCTGGAATACCAGTAAAGAAAAGAAATCAGGAAAGGAAAGAAAGACCAATAAGCATCTATAAACAGTAAGAAAATTTAAGGAAAAACCATCATGATAGTTACATAAAGAACTAGGCCTGTACATAAAAGAAAAGACATGCATGTAGGTGGAGATCGAGTGAGTCAAAATGGCAATAATTTTTCAGATTTTATATAACAAGAAATAAGAAGAAGAAGACTAAAAAGGGAGAGAAGGAATCTGGAATTCGAGCCAGATCGATATCACCAATTGACAAGCCAGAGTCTAATAAAAACTTAATTGAAAAATTGGCTGCACTCACATACAAAGCAGTTTTCTTGCTTCGGAAACATGAAAACCAGAAGGTTAGAAAACATTAATTTTGAACAATAAGAGACTTGGGTAGATCCAAATCAGACAATAAGAGAAAATCTACCGTTTTGGTGGATGTGTTTGAAACACCTTCAATCTGCAATTCCACAGAAAAGAAAGAATCAAAATCAAGAAACAAAAGAAATTCAAGATTACAGAAAGAGAAAGAGAAACCTGTTACCAGCAACGTCAGTCAAGGAGAAAGAACTGAAAACAAAGAGAGAGAAAGTCAGAAACAATACAAACCAAAACCCAGAAAGAAAGAAAAAAAAACTTGAACAGAGAAGTAGATGTTCTGATGAGGCGGCTTTGTTCCCTTTTATATTTGTCCATCTCTTTTGGGTTGAGAAGAATCCTAAATAGGACTCCTCTCTTTTCTCTCAAAATCCCTCCTAATTTTCCCGCTTGTTTGAGAGAGAAGAACAGGAAGGATAGCGTGATAAAGATTTCTGTGAGCGCGCGGCGACTGTTGTACGAGAGAAGAACGGGAAGAAAGGGTTGAGTATGTTATCAAGTTCCTTTGAAGGATAAGAATGATTTGACAAAAAGGTAAATACATATAACCAAAACCGTAGTTATCGAAATCATAACAATAATTAGATTGATATCTTCATAATTATGGAATAACAAGTATAATTAATTTCTATATATATCTACGTAACAATATATATATATATATATATATATATATATATATATATAAACTGGACACGATTTTATTTAAAGACAAAAAAAAACAGCAAGTTATTAAGAAAAATACTAAACAATATCTTTTTTCATCTTGTCTACTAATATGGAAAACCACATTCTTTTAAAAAAAAAAAATAATAATGGAAAGCCTCGAAAAAATTCAAATAACTCGGATCATAAATTTAGTCACTATTTGTGTCACTATGATCACCCAGTAATTCTTCTTCACCAAGAGCTCTAGTATGCTCCAACATAAGATCATCATCCGTAGAATCATCATCAATAAAATCATCGTCATCTACTGCATTCTTTTCTTTATTTGTGTTTTTGATGATAATAGTTTCAGGTTCCACATCATGTCTGCGCATAGATGTACTAGTTTCATCATCTTCTATGTGAACTTCCCATACATTAGCGTCATCGTCCTCATCACCAGGGTCATTATCACAGACTACAAGATCTTCGTCTTCTTCTCTTTCTGGAACATCCCACAAGTGCCTATATTGAATCTTCTGGACAACTTTCCAAGGATGCCCCAATTTCAGGTCATCAAGATAAAACGCCTTATGGGCTTGTTTTGCTAGCACATAAGTATCATGCTGGTACCATTGGTTTTTAACGTTCAACGACGTCAAATGGTAGTCAAACTTCATCTTTTTGGGATTAGAATTATACCATTGACATTTAAAAAGAATTGTACTGTACTGTTTTCGAAAATGTAATTGAACCACACTAACCAGACTCCCATAAAAGGTGCAAGGTTCACCATTATGGGACCCAATCGTCATAACGCCACTATCCTGTGTGGTGTGGTATTGCTCAATCCATTTGACGGACCACTAAATATCATTTGCCATGCACCCTGTATACTGGACACTGCGCGGGTCTGCACCATGTGCTAATGAATAAATCTCTTCAGAAATCAATCCTTCATCATATAATGTCTTAGCACGACTTAGAAACCATTGTTGAAACTCTTCCATATGTCTCTGATCTATGTTTTCAGTACTATTTTTTTCCAACATTCCTTTTCCTTTGTGAAATAGGTTTCTTAATGCAAAACGTATTCTCATAGCTAATCTAGTGATGAAACATCCCTTCTTTTTTTCTTTTTTCTTTTTATCCTAAAAGGAATAAATCTGTTCCTTTCCTTTGTGAAATAGGTTTCTTTGTGCAAAACCTATTATGAGAGTTAATCTAAATCTCGGACACATTCTTCTTCTTTTTCTTTTTTTTCCTTAAGGAAATAAACCTATTCCTTTGTAATCGTCATTGAGGGTCAATATGATTGGCTGTTCTGCTAGCTGCTACCTGGTTCAATGATAAGATAATTGAGATTGTAGAGCATAGCTTTGAATTAAGGTGGACAAGGGGATGTTCATCAACAGAAACACAAAGCTATGTTTGGCTATACGTATATTTATGGGGAAGAGGTGAGTGAATGATGATGAATGGAATTAGTCGACCTGGTTGACTTGAGGGGATTATTCCTCACCCATGTTTATCTTGCAGAGATTTCTACTTACACAGATTTACCTTAAGAGAATTCCGCCTCACCCAAATCTGCCACATAATCATTAAGTAACAATCTGTAGAAGTCGTTGCCTAATTATTTTTTTTGTGAGAGGTTATCACATAAGCATTAACTGACAACACATACAAGTCATTCTCTAATTGATTTTCAGCGAGGAAGTACAAGTTATCACACAAATATTAAGCGATAACCTATACAAGTTGTCACTTAATTGGTCGTTTGCAAGAAAATTAAAATTGTCATATAAACATTAATCGACCATTGATAGAAGTCGTCGCCTAATTGGTTTTTAGCGATGAATTTCAAGTTGTCACATAAACATTAAGCAACAACCCGTTGAGCTCGTCGCCTAATTGGCCTTTTGCGAGAAAATTAAAGTTGTCAAATTAACATTAACAGACAACTGGTAGAAGTTGTCGCCTAATTTATTTTCAGTGAGGAAGTTCAGGTTGTCACATAGTCATCAAGCGACAACCTGTAAAAGTCGTCGCTTAATTGGTCTTTTACGAGGAAATTGAAGTTGTTACATAAACATTAACTGACAACTAGTAGAAGTCGTCGCTTAATTAGTTTTCAGTGAGGAAATTGAAATTGTCACATAAACATTAAACGACAACTCGATAAAGTTGTCGCCAAATTGATTTTCAGTGAGGAAATTCAAATTGTCACGTAAACATTAAGCGACAACTCGATAAAGTTGTCGCCAAATTGATTTTCAACGAGGAAATTCAAATTGTCACATAAACATAAAACGACAACCCGATAAAGTTGTCGCCAAATTGATTTTCAGCGAGGAAATTCAAATTGTCACATAAACATTAAGCGACAACTAGATAAAGTTGTCGCCAAATTGATTTTCAACGAGGAAATTCAAATTGTCACATAAACATAAAGCAACAACCCGATAAAGTTGTCGCCAAATTGATTTTCAACGAGGAAATTCAAATTGTCATATAAACATAAAGCAACAACCCGATAAAGTTGTCGCCAAATTGATTTTCAGCGAGGAAATTCAAATTGTCACATAAACATTAAGCGACAACTTTATCAAGTTGTCGCTAAATTGATTTTCAGCGAGAAAGCTAAGGTTGTCACATAATTATTAACTGACAACTCACATAAGAGGTCGTTAAATCAGTCTTTAGTGACAAAAATCTAATTGTCACATAAACATTAAGCAACAATTCACAGAAGTCGTCGCCTAATTAATCTTTTGCAAGGAAGTTAAAGTTGTCACAGAAACATTAACCGACAATTGGTAGAAATTGTCGCCTAATTAACATTTTGCGAGGAATTGGGTGTCGCATAATGTCATATGGGCGACAACTGTCAATTTCTTGCAAATTCCTACTTTATGCGACAAATTGGTTGTCGCCAATGGGATCATGTGCGACAACTGAAATTTCCTCGAATTTGCCAAGTTTTTGCGACGATTTTTGGGTTGTCACAATGAAATTCCTCGCTTTTGCTATTTTCTCTTGTAGTGTCTATATAAGGTTTTCAAACTGATTTGTGCAGTAGAGTTTTTGGTGATAAAAAGTTGATTCCTTGTGTTGTAAAAGTTTTACTAAAATCAATTTTTGAAAAACTCTCTCTGCATGATATATGATTCTTTTCTTTGCATACTCAATCACCTGCATATTTCATTGTCCAGATCAGTGAGTTGTTGAGTTCAAGGAAGATTGAAAGATAGGCTCATATTGATAGTGAGTTGATTGAGTAGGAAGTTAGAACTGTTACAAATCAAGTTAGCCTTGTTGCTAAGTGAAAGTGATAGTGAACATCAGTACTTGTATACTGTAAACCTCTTGATTCATATTGGATTATCTTTCTCGTGTTGTCTACGTTACAAGCCACGCAGTGAAGTTTCCTCAGTTGAGAGGTTTAAACTGCGTTAACAATTCTCGTGTTATCTTTGTTGTGCATATTTGTTTCTCAAAGCAGTTTCTTTTATCTGTTTATTCTATCTAGTCTTTACAGTGGGCAAACAAAGCCAGTGGCTATACCTTTTCCTTTGTCCAAATTTCAATTTTTTTCTTATGGTAGATTTGTAGTTATTGTTTGATTACTGCTTAGTTGCCTATGGAAAATCTAATAGAGTAAAGCTTGGGATCGATGCTTTTTAAGTTTGATTAGCACCAGATTTGTTTTTGTGGATTTATAAGATATTTTTTTTGTTTATAATTTGGTTCTTGTTTTGTGAAATTGTACTCTGTTAATGCTTTTGAACCCAAATGAGCCAAATTAGATTGGTTTTTGAGTTCTCTTAGTTGGTCTGGGTTGAAATATGGAAGAGTTTTTTTTTTTTTGGTTGAATTGTGTTTGTTTGAACATGAAATAACCCTGAGTCGAAGTCTTGAATGTTTAGGTTGGCTTATTGTTTTGTTTATAAATCCAGCTGCAAAAATTAGCGAGCTGAAAGATGTTAAGCTCATGTGAATGTTATATATTTCATTTGATCACACTCAAGGAATATTTAAAATTACTTATTCTGAGGCCTCGTGTTAATGCTCAAAGTCCGGCGGTGGCCGATCTTTCATTAACGCGGGTCCGATGGGCGGACCGCTACTCTGAGGACTTGATGGCCTTCGCTAGCTGTCACACGAGAGACAGGGCGTCAGAGGGAGACCGCGCTGGGCGGTCTTCCCTTCTCCGATGCCTAAGTCAGTCAATGCATATAGGCAACATAACGATAAATGAGTAGTAATTGCGTAATAAATGAGGAGAGAGGAGAGGACCTTTTATAGGTGAGGAGAAGACTGATCTTCTTCTTGTTTTCGATGTGGGACTGATGTGCTTCGATTCCTAGCGTCCTGAGCTTGTGATGCTATCTTGGCGCTATGCGTGGCAGCGCGTCATCAGTGATCTGGGGGCGATTTGGGGCTCAGTTGGTAGTCCGCCTGGCCGTGTTTTGGTAGGTCACTCCTTTGGTGGGAGTTGGCATCTCTGGCGGTATAATAAGCGCGGCTCATTATAGCTAATTATGCTTGCAAATGCACATGTAGGTACAAGTCCCCCAAGTCCCTAGTCAAGGAGGGCAATCTTGGTTGGGGAGTTGATCGGCGGTGTGAAGCGTTACCTCCGCTAGACTTGCAAAAGCATAATTAGCGTCAATGCATTGTCAACCATGGATTTTCTGAGCGAACGCTTTATACCCTTTCGGGTGGGCCCCTGCTAGGCCCGCAAGGGAGTCCCCCACTCCCTAGCCAAGACGGACTTTCGGATGGTCGACAATTTGTTTGTTGAGGGGGAGCTGCACGGAGCAGAGGGTGTTGGGTAGCGAGCCCAATCTTTAGTATCCAAGTGACGGGGGTCAACGTACCTGATCAGGGCCGTCGTAGACTATTGATAAGTCCCCGTGTCCCGTAGGGACTATCTGACAGTAACGCCTCGTGGCGGTCGTTGTCAGTGAGGCGTAGCCTCGGGATTCGCTGCTGGCAGATATCCCCCCGCCGGTTGTAGCAGGAAACAGCGTCGCGTAGACGTGGCTGGCGGTATTTTATTGAGCGGTGTTGCGCTCAGCAAAGTACGCCGTTTTCAAGATGGAAAGGGAGGTTTGCCTTTCCTGGCAGTTGACGAGCGGAAGTTCCGCTCGCGGGGTTTCACTCTGCGGGACTTCGTCACTTGGAAGGTGACAAATGAGAAGTTCCGCTAGCGGAGTTTCACTCAGCGGGGACTTCGTCACTTGGAAGGTGACAAGTGAGAAGTTCTGCTAGAGGGGTATCGCTCAGCGGGGACTTCGTCACTTGGAAGGTGAAGTGAAAAGTTCCACTAGCGGGGACTTCCGATGATGGGCGATCTCTTCCCCAGTGGTTACTTCCGCTAGACGCTTCGTCTGATGGTGCTCGACACGTGGGTAACCTATAAAGGGTTAGGGTGTGGAGGCGCGGCTCCTCAGCCTAGCCGTCTCCTCGCCATTAATGTGAGTAATGATGGATTTTGTAACCGAGGCGACTCCTCGGTTACTCCAAAGGGTAAGTGGAGTCGTGAGACACGTGTACGGTTGGTACGTGATGTCGTTTTTCAGTGGACGGCCTAGAATTGTTTGACATTAACATAAAAAGGGGGGAACTTAGCGAGATTTAACACTTTGCCAAAGCTTCAAACTGCATTCGTTGTCTTCAAGCTCTGTTCGTCTGAGACTGGAGAAGGAAACTGCGGCAATTTCGTGGCGTCATCACACTTGGAAGGACGATGAATTCCTACATCGAAGACAGGTGCTCACAAGTTCACCCGAGATTTCATCTTTGAGGTTGGTAGTCCCGAACCTCAGCCCTGTTTCATTGGATTTTTGCCATGGCCGATTTCTTGGTTTTGATAGGAGCATTTTAATGCGACGTTTTAACTGCTTTTCCCTACATTTTCTGCGCCATTTCCTTAGAAAATCCCTGTTTTGGAAAGTTTCCATTCTTCGATTGGGAAAGTTCCTATTTGTAGAAAGTTTCTATTTTGTAGTTTCTATTTTTCATTTTTAGAAAGTTTCCATTTTCAGTTTAGGAAAGTTTATATTTTTCTTATTAGTTTCTATTTTCAGGACCTCCGAGCTAAAAAGTGGAAATGAACTCATAAATGGAAAGAGGAGCTTGCGAACACCAAGGGGAGCAAAGATGAAGGTACATTGGAGTAGATGAAGGTGAAATGTACTAAAAGATCAATTTTACACATATTCCTACTCCGAGGAGAAACCAAGCCAAGCAAATAAGAAGGAGCGGCCGCTTGATCAAATGAACTTCAAATGAGTTGAAACCTTCCAGATCCATTCTAGACACCCAAAGGAACATTTCATATGAAGAGTGAAAGATCCAGATAGAAGTGGAAGGCCTTCAAACAATCAGTCCAATTTTCTGCAGAAGCAAAACTGGAAAACTGGACCTGTAAGAGGTCCAACAGCATTTTCGGCCCAACCGTATGGAATATGAATCTGAAAATTTGTCAGGATGATCTACACTCATAGTGGAACATTTCATATGAAGAAGTCGAAGGCATATAATGAAGTCTTGTTGGAGAAATAATTGAAGGAATAAAGGGGCAGAAACTGACCTAAAAACAGCTCAATATTCACATGTTCATGTTTCCTACCCACATGAAGAAAGCTAGATGCTTTTCTCTTTTTCCTTGGATATATATTTTTCTTCTACAATCTCTTTAATAGATCATCATCACTTCCATGTTGCTGCACCTTCATGCTTTGCTTTCATTTCATCATTTCTCTATCTTTTCCATATTTTACAAGTGAACTTAGATCCACTTTCATTATTTTTCTTCCACTCATCATTTCACTCTTCTTTTTCTTCCCTATATAAACACCTTCTCCTCTCATTCTAAAACACACATTCCTTCATCCATTCCATCTTCTTTGTCTCTCCATTTTCTTTCCATTTTCATTCCATCTTCTTTGTCTCTCCATTTTCTTTCCATTTTCCTATATACATTCCTTCATCCATTCCATCTTCTTTGTATTCCCATTTCCTTTCCATTTTCCCAAAAATTCCTTCATCCATTCCATCTTCTTTGTCTCTCCATTTCCTTTCCATCCTCTAGTCATCTCCACGAGTTCAAGCAAGGCCAAAGGAAGAAGAAGAGAAGCCGTGAGCATCACAATCCATATCCATCCTTGAAGCTTGCTTTCGAGATTCAAGAGACCACATCCTCAATTCGTTCATCTCATCTTCATCCACGGTGTAATCCGATTCTCCTTTGTAACCTTTGCTTTGATTTCGTTGGTTTTGTTCTAGTTGACATATGTGTTTGAACGAATATTAATTTCTGGAATTTTATGATTAATTGAGAATTTTCAGATTCATATATTGTGATTCGAGAGTTGCTTATGTAAGTTTGTTTAATTAAATTTGCGTTATAGATAACTTTTGTATTTTAATCTTATGTGGTTGCAAACACGTAGGGTTTTGATATGAATGGTGCTAGGTTTAAGAACATGAAATCGACTTTTCGTTTTGTGTAAACTTGAATCAAAGTAGTAAAGGTTTTGTGCAAAGACCGAATTTAATTAAAGAGGATTGCAATTAGGTGGACTTTTCCATACTAAGTTGTACACTTGAGTTGATAGCCTTTCTCTATGTGTAATGCGTTAAACATGACATGATTGACTAGCTTTCTAGGGTTTGATTGCATGTTTAATAGGATTAATCTAGGTGCTTTCGCTTAGGTTAATTAGCATTGAAAAGTAAAATATGGGAAATTGTTTGCTTTTAGCGTTTCACATGATCAACTCATTTCTCATGACTTAGATGAACAATATTAGGGTTTGAATCAATTTTAATCATATGTTTCGGTCTTTGATCTTTGTTCTCTCACTCCATTTGTATTTTTATGTTTTTGCATTTTAATTATTTTGTTAACTTAGTTTTATTTTCGAAAAAACCAAAAACAAAATCCCCCCTTTTTCATAAATAATGTTTATACTTGTGAATATCTCTGTGAATATTATACTTTGTTTTAATTTTAATTGTTTGATTGTTTGACAATGACAGGTGTACCCTCAATCCCCGGAATAGAACGATCCCTATTTGCTTATACTACTAACGATATTTCAGGGTTAAATTATGCGCTTGCTTTTAGGCGCATCAGGTTTTGGGTCTTATTTTTTTTTTTGTGTGATCTACTCTTCCCCGATGTGTTCTGAGGGTGTAAGTTGAGTCTTGGGTTTGAGTTATGCTGTTTGACAGTGTGAGGGCTTAGGGATTTGCTAGATGGTCGAATCTGGGTTGAGTATGTGTTTGTTCTTGTTTTTGCATTTTCTGGGTGACTGTTCTTGACGTTCTTGGGTATAACTGATACAGGGATAGGTTAGATCTTGTGTGAGATGACTGATTTGGGTTTTAGATTTTGGGATGGCCAACGTCGTAGAGATTTCAAGCAGTGAGGACTCCGGGTCTGAAGTGTCGTTCAGCGCGGCGGATAGAATTTTTATTGACTCGTTGCGTCCGTCTGCCCGTGCAGGAACCTCACTGCCAGAACCGCTAGAGGTTGAGCCACTACAAACCATACCCTGGGAAGTACACATGGGTTGTGCTTCTCGTCCAGAGAGTTCTAGGGCAGGGGAAGCCGCCGCCGCCCAAGATATTCGTGATGAGCGCTTGGCAAGTAATAGTGCTGCCAGTGGTTCTGCTGACGGGGAGAGGTGGCGGGGGAGGATGCTGAGTCAGCGTGGGTCCTCCAGGATGACACCCCTGTTGATGAGGCGGGGGGGGGGGTAGGATGAATGTTGTCACTGTCAACCGGCTGAAGTGGATGTTCCGGTTGCCAGGCGTGGTGAAGCTGCGTCCGCCGACGGTAGACGAGAAGGCCTCGATTCTTCCATCGGGGTTTGCCGCCTTGCACGAGGCGATATTCTGCCAGGGAGTGACCTTCCCGCTGGTGCCAAACCTTTAAATTTTGGTGTGCGAGTTTGGCGTTGCTTTTGGGCAAATCTGCCCCAACATGTGGCGGTTGATGCTGGCGCTGAACTCGCTATGGCGGTTGTCGGGTTGCGAGGGAGTTTGGTAGCCCAGGACAGGTTGGCAGATGTGGAGCGGCCCCTGACAAAGGCCGACTGTGATGCGGTGGATGCCCGTGGCAAGTTGGCCTTCGCCATCGAGCGGGACCTAGAGCGGAACAATCAATTCTCCAAGCTGGAGTAAGATATATCCCTGCTGCGAGATCGGGTGGCCGCCAAGGATAAGAAGGTTGAGGTCCTTCAGCGGGAGTCTGCCGCCAGGCTGGCCGAGGTTAAACGGTTGGAGGGTGAAGTCGCCCGCCTGGGGGCTGAGGGGAGCAGTGCTGCGGTGGCCGCTGTGGAGTCATTCAAGCAGTTTGCGGAATATAAGAAGGCGCTGACTGAGGCGGCGAAGGCTGGTGCCCTTGCTAATGTGGAGATGCTGAAGTAGAAAGGCGCCATCGACTGGGCGAAGGAGTCCATGCCGGTCGTGCCGCCAGCTAAGGAAGCTTCGCCGGCAAAGGGTACTGTCCCCGCTCAAGTTGATGGTGCCTGCTCGGGTAGTGGGGAAAGTGGCGCTTACCCGGCTGATGACTCCCAGGGGACTCCTCCTACCCAGTCGGAGGTGTCGCGTGCTGGGTTCTTGGCGACCCATACCCGGGCGGATGGTACAATAGAGACTCCAAGTCCCACTGCCCGCGGATCTGACCAAACAAGCCGCCTACATCTGTCGCCACACGCCGAAGGTGGAGAGACCGAAGGCAGCCGAGCCAACCCAGCCAACCCTTGAAACATGGAAGTTATCTTTTGTTTTTTTTGTAGCCACTGAGGCGTAATTGTTTGATGTAAGCCCTAAATATATGAAATTTCGAAATTTGGTTTTTTTTTTTTTTTGATGTCTGTACCGCTAGAGTTTTGACTAAGTTCTGCTTTTGCTACTCAATGAAACATTAAAGGAATTAAGATTGGTCCAAGTGCACCATGTAGCGGACGTGGTCCGCTGACTGACATTGCCAGTTGCCCTTAGTGCTAGACTTGGTAACAATGGTTTGAATAATTCCTCGTGTCATTGATAGCTGACTGATCAGCGTTTACAAAAGCGGGGTCATACCCGTTGGGTAGCTTCCCTTAGCTAAATATTGAACAAAAATTTAGCTAAGTCAAGATGCTCTTGGGTAGCGGCATGACTATTTGTAGTAATACCGAAGGTGTTCGGTATTCCAAGGGTGAGTCGTTGCGACGCCATCCTTGTCCATTAAGTAGAAGGTGCCTGGGCTAACGACTTCTACAATTTTGTATAGACCATCCCAAGTTGGGCGGAGTTTTGTTGGTGGTGGTATGACGTCCTTCATTACCCAGTCCCCCAGTTGGAGGTTGCGGGCTTTGACCCTGGCATTGTAGAAATGGGATACCCGCTGCTTGTTTTGCAGGTTGTGCAGATGGGCTTTGTGTCATTTTTCCTCTAGGAGATCCTTGTCAAGGTTGACGCCGTCGCTGTTGGTCTCTGGGCAGTAGCCTTCGACCCTAGCGGTTGGTTGAGTTACCTCGATAGGCAGGATGGCCTCAGTTCCGAACATCATACAAAAGGGGGTTTCATTAGTGGCGGAAGTTGGGGTCGTTCTGTTGGCCCATATAACTTCCGGAGTTTGTCCGCCCACAAACCCTTGGCCCTGTCGAGCTTCTTCTTAAGCAGCTTCTTGATTATCTTGTTTGCTGCTTCGACCTGGCCGTTGGTTGGGGGTGAGCGACAGATGGGAAACGCATCTTGGTACCCAGGTTGGCGGTGAAAGAGATGAGTTCCTTGTTATTGAACTGTGTGCCGTTGTCTGTGATGATTGTATGCGGGACACCGTAGCGACAGTAGATGTTCTTCCAGAGGAAGTGAATTACCTTGACGGTAGTTATTGCAGTCAGGGGCTCCGCCTCTATCCATTTGCTATTGTAGTCGATAGCAACAATGATGTATTTGAACTGGCCTTTTGCGGTTTGGAATTTTCCCATCAAGTGCAGGCCCCACGTTGAGTGAATCCATGGACCGATGATGACCGACAATGGTTCCGCCGGGGCATGTGGGATATCAGCATATTGTTGGCATTTGTGACAAGATCTCGATACCTGCCAGGCGTCGTCACCGAGTGTAGGCCAAAAGTAACCTTGTCACATTGTGCGATTGGCCAAGGATCTGGCGCCCGAGTGGTTTCTACATTCTCCGCCGTGTATAGTTGCCAGCACGACCTTTCCCTCTTCTGGGGTTAGACAGCGGAGGTTGGGGTAAGTGAATCCCTAGCGGTAAAGTTTGCAGTTCTGGATGTTGTAGCGGGTAGCTCTCCGCTGGAGCTGTCGTACCTTGACCTTGTCCTCTGGCAATGTCCCGTTGCGCTTGTACTTAATAATCTCGTCCATCCAGCTAGGATTGACCTCAATGTTGAAGATCTCCGCCAGGGTTTTTGTGATACTGGGCTTGTCGAGACACTCTACTCTTGTGTCCGCTGGACTCTGGTGTGGCTGGGCGGTTGCCAGTCTTGCTAGTGAATCAGCCTTGGCGTTCTTTTCCCTGGGATTTGTGTGATGGTGTGAACTTTGAATTTTTTAAGCAGTGTCCTGACGTACCTTAAGTATGCTACCAACTGCTGGTCCTTGGCTTGAAAACTATCGTTGACCTAGTTAATGACTAATTGAGAGTCGCTGAAGATGTTGACACTGTCAGCCCCTGAATCGATGGTAAGGAGTAGGCCGGCAATGAGTGCTTCATACTCTGCCATGTTGTTGGAAGCTTTGAAGTTGAATTTCAACGCGTACTCCGCGTTCAGCCCCCCAGGACCTGTTAAGATGATTCCGGCGCTACTGGTCTTGGGACAAGAGGAGCCGTCCACATGTAGGTTCCAGTCTGACTGCTGGGGAGACTGCTCCTCAGAAACTACCATCTACGTTCCTGGTTGTGCTTCGACATTGGATTCGGGCTGATGCTCGGTGAGCTCAGCAATGAAGTCTGCCACCACCTAGCCCTTCATGGCGGTTCTTGGTTTATAATCAATGTCAAATTCGCTGAGCTCAATGGCCCACTTGCTGAGGCGCCCCGAATGTTCAGGGTTCTGCATTACTTGTCTCAACGATTGATTGGTTAACACATGGATTGTGTGGGCTTGGAAGTATTGGCAGAGGCGTATGGCGGCAACGATTAGTGTGAGAGCAAGTTGTTCTAAGGGGGGATACCTTGTTTCCACTCCGTTCAAGCCTCGGTAGGCATAGAACACTGGGAGCTCTTCCTGATTCTCGCGCAGGATGATGGCGCAACTTACCGCTGATTGTGATACCGCTAGGTGAATGTATAATGTTTCTCCTTGCACAGGAATGGAAAGGAGTGGAACTGCAGCCAGGTACTCTTTTAAGCCTTGGAATGCCGCCTGGCACGCCGGATTCCAGTTGATGACTTTCTTGTGAGTCGTTTTAAGAACTTTGAAAAATGGAGCACATCTGTCAGTGTGTCTGGAGATGAATCGAGACAGGGCGGTTAGCTTGCCCTGGAGGCTTTGGACGTGCACCTTCCATTATGGGTCCTTCAAGTCGAGGATGGCTTACACCTTGTCAGGGTTTGCCTCAATGCCTCGTTCACTGACGATATACCAGAAATTTGCTGGCGGTTACGCCAAAGAAACATTTTTCTGGGTTGAGGTGCATACCATAGGCTAAAAGGATGGTTACTATGATTTTGAGGTTTGCCACATGTCCGTTGGCTCTTATGCTCTTGACCAACATGTCGTCCACGTAGACCTCGATTATCTTACCCAGATGTGCTGATAAGTTGCGCCTGCGTTTTTCAGACCGAAAGGCATAACATTGTAACAATATAGGCCTTTGTCGGTGGTGAAGGTGGTGCACTCCTGGTCGCCGGGATGCATCTTGATTTGATTATAGCCGGAGAAAGCGTCCATCATGCTGAGGAGCTCATGTCCGGCGGTTGTATCAACTAGTTGATCAATGCGGGGTAGCGGGAAACTATCTTTTGGGCATGCCTTGTTAAGATTTTTGAAGCCGACACACATCGGCCACTTGCCGCTAGGCTTCTTGACCATAACCAGGTTGGAAATCCACTGGGGATAGATGACTTGGCGAA
Organism: Rosa lucieae; assembly: GCA_024704745.1. Classification (NCBI taxonomy): domain Eukaryota; kingdom Viridiplantae; phylum Streptophyta; class Magnoliopsida; order Rosales; family Rosaceae; genus Rosa; species Rosa lucieae. The sequence goes on along the minus strand of CM045495.1, from coordinate 7,959,709 downwards.
TGAACCCAATGCCCTGGAGCTTGGCAACTTCTTCTCCTATCGCACAGTTTTTCTCTTCGTCGAAGGCTCATCGCTTCTATTTGATAGGATAGAAGGATGGCTTGATGCTCAACTTGTGCGTTATGATTTCAGGGGAGATACCTGGCATGTCTGCATATGACCAGGAAAAGACTGCAACGTTGTCACGTAGGAACTGAGTGAGTTCCGCCGCCACCTCTGGGTCTAATTGAGCGCCTATGCGGATTGTCCGCTCAGGATGCTCGTCAGAGATGCTGACAACCTTTAATGATGTTTCAGGATTGATTGGCTCCTTCTTGACATACTTCTTCTCTTCATCTCTGGGATCTTCAAAGATACTTGATGGCGGTGCCTGACTGCCTACCGCTAAGATCTCATGGCGGCGAGTTGATCGTGCTATAGTAGTTGAATAACATTCTCGTGCCAACTGCTGACTTCCCTTGCCACAGTTTGTGCCGTTGGGTGTGGGGAACTTCATGACAAGCATGTATCCGGCGATGATGCACTTGAGCTTGTTGAGTGCTGGCAGGCCAATGATGGCGTTATATAAGCTGAAACAATCGACAATTATGAATTCTGTATGTACCTCCGCCATACATGGACTAGCGCCGATAACTAGTCGCATATAGTCAGAACCCAGCGGTTGCGTGATGTCACCGGAGAAGCTAAGCAATGGCTCATGATCTTGGAGCAGTTTTCTGTTCCTCTTGAGGTTGTTGTAACAATCGCTAAATATGACATTGACAGCGGATCCGCTGTCCACCAGGATTCTTCCCACTGACCATTTGTCGAGAATGGCGTCGATCAAGAATGGGTCGTCATGGGGCAGATGTACTCCGCGTTTCTCCTCCTCTGAGAAGGTAATGGGCTCCCAACCAGATTTTGGGAGTTTGGCAGATCTTTCATAGTGGATGTTGCAGACCTCCTTTGGGTGATTTGCTCGTGCATAACGCTTTCTTGCCCTGTGAGAAATGTTGGTGATTGGAGCACCGTCGTCGATAGTGTTGATGCGGCCCAAGGGCTCAATGTTGGAGATCACAGGTGGCGGTTGGCGCACTTTGAATTGTTATTTCATCTTACCATCACTGTACAAGGTTTCAATGGCCTTTTTGAGAGCATTGCAGCTATTGGTATTGTGACCGCTGTCCTCGTGGTATTTGCACCACCTGCCGGTGTTTCTTGGTTGCCCGTTTTTGGGTATCTTGCCGGGGGTGGTTTTGGGATCTGATCCTTGCACTGATTGTAGATTTCCTCATACGAAGTTGTGAGGACTGTAAATACCGCATACCGCTGAGAGGATTCCGTTGGTTTGTTGTGGTTGTCCCCATGGGATGGGCGGTTTCCCTTGTAGTGTTGGTCATTCTGCCGCTTGTTCTGGTAATGGCCCTGTTGCCGCTCCCTCTTCTTGTCAGTCGGCGGTGTGGCGGGAGTTTTGCTAGCTGTCTCTTGATGGCTGGAGGAGGGTTGTGCTGATTTTGTTAGTGTTGCTGGTGGCGGTGGGGTTTCTCCATATGTGATGAATTCTGCTTGGGCATGAATGACTGCTTCACTCATGAGGTGGTCGTACACCGCATTTGGATGATTGTAGTTGAGGTGATAAAGGAATGGCCCATTGAGGAGTCCCTGCTTGAAAACCGCCGAAGCCATTGTTTTATCAAGATCTCGGCATTGAGATGCTGCTGCCCGCCACCTTGTGACGAATGCTTTTAGTGTTTCCTCCGTACCCTGCTTGACGTTGAACAGCTGGCTTGTATTGTGGTGTCCGGCTAACAGTAGGATGAACCGAGAAAGGAAAGCATGTGATAACGCCTGGAATGAGTCAATGGATCCCTGCGGGCACTCGAAGAACCAGTTCATTGCCTCATTGTCCAGCGTTTCGCTGAACAAATGGCACAGGGTTGCGTCGTCGAATCCTTTGTTGTTGGTGACCTTCTTGAAGGTGTCCATATGGACGAAGGGATCAGTCTTACCACTGTAATGGGACATTTTTGGAGTCTTTGCGTACGCTGGCCTGACAGCCTGTAGGATCGCAGTGGTGAATGGTCCTGGCCTGGACACGAAAAGCGGATTTGAAATTGGCGCTGGGGCACCTGATTCCGCCCGGATCAACCTTTGTTCCAACTGCTGCATCCTTTCCAGTATGTCAGCGGTAACGTCGCCAGCGGGGGTTGACCTGGCATTTCGCTGGACTGATCCTCGCCAGGGTGCAGGTAGGTTTCCCTCGGTTCTTTCCCTAGCCCTTGAGCAGTGGGTGTGCAGCGATGATTCTGCCTCCTGCTCCAACATTAGCTGGGGCACGGGGGGCGACCCCATTCCCAATGCACGACTGGTGTTGGTATCAATGCCCCGGTACTAGGTCGGCTGTGCCTGGTGCTCCTTGATTGTTCGCTCCGTGCCGGGTTGGCGGTTGCCTCTAGCGTTCTTTTTAGTTCATCAAAATGTGACACCAGCGTGGCCACCTGCTTTTGGGGCTCGGATTTTTCCTTGCGCTCTTGTTCGCGTTCTCTGTTTGCCTTGTGAAGATCCGCCAGTGCCAGCTCATATAGAGAGGTGAGGTCTTGTCTTGTTGCGCGGCTGCTACCCGGGTTTGTCTCACCGTCGGGGTTTACCGGGGTGCTAAATAGTGCGCGGTTGATGTTTACCACCGGGTTGGTGGGTTGGGGTATGGCCGACTGGTCTGCCTGCTCTTCAACGTTTCCCCCGCTACCGTTAGTCATGGTGATCGTGGCGGGATGACCTTTTTGTTCAAGGGTTCCCACAGACGGCGCCAATGTTAATGCTCAAAGTCCGGCGGTGGCCGATCTTTCGTTTAACGGGGGTCCGATGGGCGGACCACTACTCTGAGGACTTGATGGCCTTTGCTAGCTGTCACACGAGAGACAGGGCGTCAGAGGGAGACCGCGATGGGTGGTCTTCGCTTCTCCGATGCCTAAGTCAGTCAATGCATATAGGCAACATAACGATAAATGAGTACTAATTGAGTAATAAATGAGGAGAGAGAAGAGGACCTTTTATAGGTGAGGAGAAGACTGATTTTCTTCGGGGGGTGTATTGTATATGGAATTAGTGGAACTTTTAAAGAAATCTATGGAATTTAAAATTCTGGGTGTATTCAATATAGACTTTTAACAGTCCATGAAAGTTTTGAGGTATTCAATTAGGATTTTTAAAGACTCTTCATGAATTCCACCAAAATCTAGGGGTATTCAATTAGGACTTTTAAAAATGAATAAAAGTACAAAGATATTCAAAATATCATTCATATTTATGGAATTAGAAAATCATGGATAATCATAGACTTTGTAGTGTTAACTATACATACCAAACTCCAATAATTTTCCAGCCTCCAGACCAAAGATTTCAAAAAGTCTATCAAAGTTTCCTCTTCAAAAAAAAAAAAAAAAGTTTATCAAAGTTCTTCTCTCTATGCACGAAGAAGAAGTTTGTCCTTCATCATCTCTCTTTCTTATTTTTTTGTCTTTTCTCTAATTTTTTATGATATCAACCTTTTTTTATCCCAACATGTTCATTGTAGTTGTTGAATGTGATTTTTGTTTTTGTTTTTTTTTCTTTCAATTGTGATACTTTGAATCCTAATAGAAATAAAAATGATTTATGAAACCCTAAAACTCAAATATTGTGGTCTAACCCTAAGACCTCGAACCATACTAAATTTTATCTTATTAATTAATTATTCTCATTAATTTGAATTTATTTTATGGTTCAAAAAAATGTTGAACAATTGAATTTCAATTGATTGATTGTAGATCAAGACATTGACCAATATTGCTACATTATATGTTAATCGGCGAAAACAAAATTGATGAGAATAATTAACCATAAACATCAAGTGATCTATATTGTATATTTATGTTGTTGGGAGATTAGGAATGAGAACAAACTCCTAGACAGACTAACAATCATTTATTTGAGTCAATTTCTATTAGAAGATACTGGAGCATTGAAGAAACAACAAGTTATTATTTTGTTTTGTGTTTGGGCTGCATTTGTTTTATTTTTTTTTATATTTTGTACATCTTAGGAAATCTGTAGAAGTCATTCATAATAAAGTATATAGATTTTCATGAATCAATAAAAGTCTGCTGCTAAAATCAATGGTTTTAAGAAATCCATAATTGTTTATCAACTTTTTAAAGAGTCAGTGGACTTTTCAAAAAGTCTGTCATTTAAAAAAAGTCTGCACAAATCCAAATACAATACACCTTCCTTCTTGTTTTCGATGTAGGACTGATGTGCTTCGATTCCCAGCATCTTGAGCTTCTGATGCTATCTTAGCGCTGTGCGTGGCGGCGCGTCAGCAGTGATCTGGGGGCGATCTAGGGCTCAGTTGGTCGCCCGCCTGGCTGTGTTTTGGTAGGTCACTCCCTTGGTGGGAGTTGGTATCTCTGGCGGTATAATGAGCGTGGCTCATTATAGCTAATTATGTTTGCAAATGCACATGTAGGTACACCTCGCGAATCCAACAAGCTTTATTTTAGGGTTGGAGTGTTTTTCTGGTAAAAAAGAAATGAAAATTTAATCTTTTTGTGTGCCCATGTTGTACTCTGACTCTAAGAAAATCCCTTGTTCCTTCTACCAAATTCTAGTCTTTTTCAAAGTACTATATTTTTTTTTTTGGTGGTTTTAGTTGGACCTCCAAATTTTCTATTTGGACCTTCCATACTTTGTATACCTCTAATTTAGTTTTTAGAATACTTGAAAAGCTAAGTAGATCTCCTTATTTTTACAAAAACACCCTTGAACATGAGATACAACAATTTGTTACTCTACTTTTTATCTCTATCTTCAACCATGAGAAGAAGAATTAATCAAAATCAAATGATATTGCTCTCTTATGAGTAAGTCTCTCATCCACCAAAATTAATCAAAGAGTTAGTTATTGATCTTGATATGTTGTTAGAATCCCTTTGAATTTGCTAAAAGAAAGATTTCAAGGGTTTTGGGTTGGAAGAGCTCGATATATCATAATATTCAATTAATTTAGTTTAAGAAAATTCCAAATCAGATTGTTTTGAATTTACTTTTGTATTAAATGATGGGCCATGTATATAAATTATTATTTTTACTTAATTGTTTTAGGTAAATTATAAAACTATATAGGCAATATAAGGAAATTTCGAAGAAAAAAAAATTTAATTGAATGATATATTTGTTTGGAGGAGGTAAAAAGAGTATTTATTTATTAATTTTTCCATTTTTCTCTCTTTGTCTTTTTTTGTCTTTTCATATAATTTGACAAAGTCTATTAATAATTGAAAAAAGTTGGAAGTCCAAATATCAAATTTGTAGGTCTAACTAGAACAACTTTTTTTTTTTTACATTTTTAATATTGGTGACAAGTTGGGAACCTCTGATTTTAGGATCATGATGTTTACTATTTACTGAAAGTTGTTTGAGATGAAACTATTTATGTGTTTTACTTTGCCTACTGGTAATATTTGCCTTATCTTGAACTTCGACGTTGAGACCGGTACCTCATTGCTTCAAGGTCCCTCAGTATCACCATGTCTAAACGGACTTTGGCTCTGAAACCATTGGTATGGTTTATGGAGGCCGGTATTAAGGGTCCATGGCCTATGAAGGCACTCTTCCAGATCGTAACATGGATATGGTCTATGAAGGCACTCTTCCTAATTCTAACATGGATACTATTGAGTGTGTAACACTGTTGATTTGATAGATTTTTTAACGTTCCGCCCATCAATTTCATTTAACACGAACTTTATCCAAGCTGGTATTTCAAGCTATCATTTCAACTAGAAAAAGCACCCGCACGATGTTGCGAGATTTAATCGTCAATTGACTAGTTGTAGTATTTTATTGGCAATTATGCCAAAATTATATGAATATAATTTCGGTGATGCACTAGATTGGAGTTGGGCTTGAGATGCTCCATTTTGACTCTAATTGTTTGAATTAGGATTTCGGACCTTGATCTACAATAACACTAAATGGGCTTGTTTTTCAATTTCGTAGTTAATGAATATTTTATGATTAACCTATCATGTTGATTATCATAAGTTTTATTAGGTCGGTTTCAATTTTGAAAATTCCAAAATCGATATATCGATTCCATTAGAGATTAGCGCCAAAAAATCAAATTGAAAAAAACTATAGAACAAAGTCCGCCCTACTTGAAGCTAACCATAATCTTAGGTGATTTAGTCTGGTAAACATATACTCTAGTAATTTGGGCTGGGCGCGCTAGTTCGACCGTCCTAAAATTTTTGAGGCCCGAGGCTGGAATGAAATATTCAGGTCCGGTTCATTTTTTGTTTTTGCATTCTAGAGACATAATAAAGCCTAGCTTAAAATTTTTTGAGCTGGTTTTCCGGTTTCGAGCCCGAACAGGTCTAAAAAGAAATTATTAGGAAAGCTTCGACCACCTAAAAGCTGCCTCTTCCCATCTATGTAGAACCAAAGAAGCAACACTATCTCCTCTAAAATGTTGTTGACATCCCAAACCATGAAATATAAAAAACACGCCATTAGTTTCCTTCAAAATTCACCACAGCTAATGCAAAAGACCCAATTCAAGTTGGTACTATTCCAAAAACAATATGCCACCGCTCTTCCTCCTTGGAAAACCTCAACGCAAAACGATCACCTTGGCTTCTCATCAAAAGCCTGTTCTTCAAACCCCAAAACGAAACCATGCATGGTACCCATAGAAGCCTTCATATTAGGTTTCTTCTTCTGTGAGAGAAGCCTTCCCATAGCATAGGAGCTCCCTGAATTCACCGCTGAACCAGCAGCCCTAAAAGAAATCCTAGCATTATTAGAGATAGCTGACGATGCAGCCAAGCGGGCAGATACCTCTCCAACCATCGGAACAAATCAAATGCAGTGATGGAAGTGTAGGAGAAGAAATCCGATTACTTATATGTTATGTTGACTCAAAAAATTATCCAAATGTTTCTAATTTGAAGTATTAAGGCCCAATTTGGGAGAGTTGTGATTACTTTAAAAGCAGCTGTAGTTTTTAGCTGTTGATCAACTTCTATAAGCAGAAACTTGATGGTGCAACTTTTGAAATTATAAGTTGCTTTTTTTAAATTCACCAAACACCTTTTGCCATTTAATTTATAAGTTAAACTGCATTTTGCACTGCATAAGTTGTGCCAAATTGGGCCAAAGTTACCTGCTTCCTCTCATGTCGGCTATGTACACGTGTCATCTTTGCAAACCTTACCTAGTTGCCATAGGCAGATATTATCCACCGGCCACATCTCATACGCCGATCATATAGTATGTTGACATCTAGTATAACAACAAAGGGCGCAGAAATCCTAAGATTCGAAACGTTTCGCCACAAATTGAAAACCTTCTAGGGTTCCAATTTCTTAATTTCAATCTTCGAATAGCTGCGAAGAGTTTCATTAAGGGCCTATGCCCAAACAAAGACCCAACAAACAAGCCAAGGCTCAATACAACTAAATCCAGTAACAGAGAGAGAAATAGGAAAGCAAACCCAGAAAAGAAAGAAAAAATAGCAGCAAAAGGCCTCCGCCCAAACTCATAGCGCCGCCGCGTGTAGGCACGGCAGCCAGCCCAAACTCGTAGGTGAATTCTTGATATTGATGATGGCGATCACTCAGAACAATCGAAGGTCAACGACATTGACTATGCTAATGATTGGAGTAAATAAAGAAGGTCAACTTGAACTACATAGGGTAAAATTGTTTGTTGCTACATGTCGGCTTAAAATTTCCTTCTTCTTCTTTTTTCTCATATGGGTTGAATTTGCAATGTTTCGATCTTTGTTCTTGTCTCCTCTAGAAGAAGACCAAGACTTTGAATTGGTACAAGTTTCATAATCAAGCTTTAAGCTTTTCGGGTTTAGGGTAAATCACCTGATATTGACAAAATTTGAATCGAAATTATGCCCAAAATAGATGTTAGTAGAATTTTAATGCAACCTGGTTCTTATGGGTACCATAAAAATGGCCAAATGGGTATTAGAATAAAAAAGATTTAGTGGTTTGAATTGCATTAGGTTGTTGCTGTTTTTCTTCAGCTTGGTTAAGACCTAGCCTTGTTATGTTGAAGTTTATAAGATAACATCTTTGGAACCATTAGCATTTGGGGCAAACTCTAGTCTCCCCTGGTCACATATTATTGCCTTTTTCAACTCTCTTTGTTACCCATTGTACTTACATAAGCATTTGTCTAAGCATAATTAGCTATAATTTGTCATTCTCATGCTGCCGCCAGCGGCACTAGCCCCATTAAGGATGCTACCTCTAGGAACACCGACAGCCAGGATACCACTTGACCTTAGGCTCAGGCCGAGATCACCTCTGACGCGCCGTGTCAATGTCACCTCGCTGAGACATAAGAAGCTGCAAACTGATCCACATCAGTCCCACATCAAAAACAATGAAGAGCTCATGAGTCTCAACCTCACATATAAAAGGTCAATTCATCTCTCCTCATTCATTGCGCATTTATTACTTACCTAATATCACTATGTCAACTTAAATACATTGACTGACTTATGCATCGGAGTAGAGAAGACCGTCAACTGCTTTCTCCCCTTTGACGCCCTTTGTATTTCATTTGACAGGTAACGCTACTACTACGTTCCTTCCAATAGCAGTCCGACCCGCTAGATCACCAGCATTAACAACTATCGTGATCGTCCATTAATGTTATTGCGTTTTTCAACTCTCTTCGTTACCTATCGTGCTCGTTCATTAATATTATTGCCTTTTTCAACTGTCTTTGTTACCTATCGTGCTCATTCATTAATATTATTGACTTTTTCAACTCTCTTGTTACCTATCGTGCTCGTTCATTAATATTATTGCCCCAAGTAATGTTTACTTTTCTTATGATCTTTTTCTTCATGTTTGTTATGTTCATGATTTCTTCGTAGAGTCATAGGACCCTTTTTTTTCAACCTGAAGTGGAAACTTTAGTTATTATGACTGGTCATGAAAACGTAGTAAAATTATGAAATCTTCTTTATATACATCGGAAGTCAAAAAAAGTAATTCATCCAGTTTGGACATACATGTCCAAGTTCTCCTCTTGCAGTTTTTTTTTTTAATTTTTTTATTATTAATATTTTTTAAGTAGAAAAAAGAAGAAGTAAAGATCAAAAGCTGAATCCTTTTGTCCAATCCTTCTGCTCCTACAAATTTCTGGGAACGAAAACAAAAACTAAAAATATATTGCGTTTGGAAGGGAAGCCAAAGAAAAAAGGGGGTAGAATACACTAAAATGACTAGAGCGACTAGTCTTATTCGAAAGAAGCCTTGGTCTTTGGAAGATCTATCTCGTGTCTGGTACTGACTCCCGTTGGTTATGTTGCTTTGCTCCTTTTGTCTCGACGAGATTGAATAGAAATAGGTTATTATGATTGAATATATATAAAGAATAATAACCAATCCATGTGTAATTCATTTCACCATACCGATTGGGACGAAAAAAGCTGTCAGTAGTATCTAATTGCCAGTTATGGTTTCTTATGGCAACATGTTGGTATGCAAATGATTTCTTCGATCTCCTGCTCAAAGTTGGTTCCATGCAGGCATGCACTGCCTCTCGGTGCTAGTCAGGCTCTTTTATTTGATCACTTAGGTGTTAGTTGTTTTAGAGGCTTTTGTTTGTAATTTATTTGCTTATCGAAAAAATGGCCGGGTATTAGAACCAAGAATTGTAGTGCTTTAGAGTCCTTTACTGCTCCTATTCTGCTTCAGCTATCATGTCACAGCATCGTTGTGCTGAAGTACTGTATGAGATAACTCCTTTTACCCCTTTAGCACAGGGACAAACTCTAGCCTTCCCTGACAAGATTTTCGAATTGGGTTTCTTCAGTCCAAGTAACTCTGCTAATATGTAGGTACTGATATGGCACAAGAATATAACCTATATTACCCCGTAAAGTTGTATGGGTAGCCAACAGGAAAGTGAAGATGTAAATTATATCAATGATGATTATGTCCACAGGCTTCCTTGCTCGACACGCTCCGTGTTCGTTAGTTTGATCTCAGTCAGTATGTTGAATAACAAAAAGTGGCCATAGAATATAGTGGCCATACAATCAGTCAAATCATAGAGCTATCCAATCTATCTGCCACGATTTTGAAAGCATTGGTGGAACTATCATAGAACTTTCTCAATTACCTGATGTAAGCTAAGTTCTGTGTGGCCTAGGTGCTTAAATACTTTCATTAGAAGAGCTATCCTTGTAAAAAAGAGAATAAGTGACATTATTCTTCTGGGAAACATATCTGGGTAGGGATGAAACTGGCTAGTGTTACTTTGTTTTTCTTATTGATCTTCAATTTGCTTCTGTCGCACTACGGCATTGAAGTATATACCATAACTCCTTCACACCCATTATCCGAGAGGGAAACTCTAGTCTCTCCTGGCCTAATATTCGAATTGGGCTTCTTCATTCCTAATAGTTCTGCCAATAAGTATGTGGCCTTGTGGCACAAAAGTATATATCCCCGTAAATATGTATGGGTGGCAAATAGAGATAATCCTCTTGCAGCTACAGACACCTTGGCTAGTTTGAGAGTTGGCAGCAGCGGGAGTCTGGAGCTCGTAGATGGGAAACAAATTTCTGTCTGGTCGGCCAATATATCTAATTGTTCATCTGCAGTTCTCTTAGATAATGGAAACTTTGTTGCCAAAGGTGTTATGGGAGCTGATTTGTGGGAGAGTTTTAATAATCCTAGTGATTCACTACTGCCAAGAATGTTGTTGGGGTATGATAGAGGTTCTGGAAAACAAAATTTCTTGATATCTTGGAAAAGTGAAAATGATCCGTCACCAGGGATATTCAGGGGGGGACTGTCAGCAGAGTCGCCACCACAAAAGTTCATTTGGATTAATGGATCTACTCCCCATTGGAGAAGTGGGCCATGGGATAAATCACAGTTTATTGGTATACCCCCACCAACAAATCAGTATGTAAATCCGTTTACTATCGTTGTTAACACGACACAGGAAGCAAGGTATTTATCTTACGATTTTGACGAAATTCCTGGTGACAAAATCCTTGCATATGACGAAATGTCTTCTGAAGGTATAGGGAGCATTTTTGTTTCACAAAGTCACAAGAACTGGCAACTTATGTGGAAGTCATGGAACAACCCATGCGACAATTATGGGGCCTGTGGACCTTTTGGGGTTTGCAAAGCGTCTGAATCTCCAATCTGCAAGTGTGTAAAAGGGTTTATACCCAAGTCAAATGAGGAATGGAGCAAAGGAAACTGGACAGAAGGTTGTGTGAGACGAACAAATTTGTCTTGTGAGAGACACATAAATGAATCAGTCTCATCAAAAGGAAAAGATGGGTTTTTGAAGTTGGAAAGATTGAAAGTACCCGATTTTCATGACTATCTGAGATCTTTGGCTCTAGAAAAGTCCGAGGACTGCAAGATACAGTGCCTGAGTAATTGTTCTTGCCTAGCTTATGCCAATGTTGATACCATAGGGTGTTTGATGTGGTCCAAAGACCTTATTGATATGCAGCAGTTTCCATCTTATGGAGAAGATCTTTATGTCCGCCTAGCACACTCAGAACTAGGTAAACGATAATAGCTCTTGCACAACTCTTATACCACAAATTTTTTATTGTATTGTAAGTTGATTTTGTTTTTTTATTGTTCAGTTGAAGGAAAGCCGATAAAGTTAATTGCTAGCCTTACAACTATTGGATTTATGGGTATCGTGGTTGCCATAATCTTCAGTTTGCATAGGTGGCATGCCAACGAAAAGCGTAAGAGAATAAGATGAGGGGGTTAATATATAAGAATTATTATTTATTGTCTGTTACACAAATGTTGCTTCTTGTTTAGTTCCAACTATGTGTTTAATAGTTTTATTTGCAAAATCAGGACGTGCCGAAGTAATAGCACGACGCTTGGAATCAACTAGTGTGATTAAGGGAGATGGTATTCGAGAATATATCGGAAAGTATGATCCCTCGGAGCTAAAGATATATGATTTTGATACCATACTAATCGCCACAAACAACTTCAGCATTACAAACAAACTAGGCCAAGGAGGCTTTGGCCCAGTTTATAAGGTATTTTCTTTGTTAAGAAAACATTAAATAGCACTTCAGAATATTCAAGATATAGACATCTATGAAATGACTAATTTGTGGACATGGTGTAGGGGATGCTACCAGAAGGGAAGGAAATAGCAGTAAAAAGACTAAGTAGTAGCTCAAGACAAGGCGTTGAAGAGTTCAAGAATGAGATGTTGTTGATCTCCAATCTTCAACACAAAAACCTTGTTAGGATGATGGGTTGTTGTGTGAAAGAGAATGAGAAGTTACTAATTTACGAGTTCATGCCTAACAAAAGCCTGGATACTTTTCTATACGGTTAGTTTCACTAATGTTTATTTTAGCTGCAGTACATTACTCATCTCTACATATATTCCTTTTAATATAGATAAGCCTGAAAAGTTCAAGCATAGAGTTACGATGAATTCACATGAACTAAATTTATCAAAATACAATTTATCATTGAGTTTGACCAAGGAAGACATTCAGCCATGCAAGTTTAATGCTCACCACTGTCCAATATTTTTGTATATGTTCAGTCTCACTACTTTTCATATACATGTCTCTATCTGTTCTCTATTTGTTAAAGGGTGCAAATCTAGTTATATATAAGGCTAGAAGTCTAGTGATCGTCAGTTCTTCTTGTCTAGTGATCGTCAATGTTTATTTGTTACGTGCATGGGAAATATGAATAACATTACTACTCTAACTGGGTCCATATAATATTTGATTAGATCTGACGAAGAGAGCAGTGCTTGATTGGGCTACACGCTTTAATATTATTCAGGGTGTTACTAGAGGGCTTCTTTATCTCCATCATGATTCCTATGTGAAGGTGATACATAGAGATTTAAAAGTTAGTAATATTCTCTTGGATGAGAAAATGAATCCAAAAATCTCAGATTTTGGATTGGCACGCATAGTTGAAGAAACACAGAGTCTAGAAAATACTCAGAAGGTTGTTGGAACACGGTGAGAATCAGTTCTTTAAGTGAGAGACCAAAAGATTCAATTTTGCTACATAAGTACTAATGTGTTTGCTGTGCAGTGGCTATATGTCTCCAGAGTATGCCATGGGTGGTTTATTTTCTGAAAAATCTGATGTCTACAGCTTCGGGGTCCTGGTATTGGAGGTTATTAGCGGCAAGAAGAATACTAGCTTTTATTCACATGACCAACAGCTAGGCTTCCTTGCCTATGTAATTTTATACTCTAAATCTTAATGTAGTTGTTGTCTATAGTTTTGGGGTCTTGACAAGTCTTAACAATAATCAATGGGATTATTTTCAGGCGTGGAAGTTGTGGAATGAAGGCAGGGCATTGGAGTTAGTAGATGAAGTGTTGGGTGATTCATATTCCTCATCAGAAGTAATGACATGCGTGCATGTTGGGCTTCTTTGTGTACAAGACAATGCTGCAGATAGACCAACCATGGCGAATGTAGCTTCAATTATAAGCAATGAGAAAGATGGTCCACATCCGAAGAGACCTGTATTCACCATCCAAAACTCAATTCGTCTTCCTAGACCATCCTATGAAAATACAAATTCCTCCAAAAATGAAGCTACCTTGACAATAATTGAAGCACGTTAAACGAGAGCAAATTGGTACTTCCCTATGTAATGCCTTTTGGTCATTCTCAAGGGGTTCTTATACATGTTGAAGGTTTTCTATTTGGTAGTATATGAAAGTTTTTTTGTTAAGAATTTAGATGCTCCTTATTGATGCTTTTACAAATTTTATACACGAAAAATTAAGTATGCACCCGACGAAACCATTTTTCTGTAGTCTTATACTTTTTGTTTTGTTTTAGCTCAGTAGTTTGAGGTCATAGGTTCGAGTCACCATGTGGGTAGGAGTGAAATCCTTTGATCCTCTTTAAAAAAAAAAAATAATAATAACAACAACAACAAAAAAACTTTTTGTTTTGTTTTTGTTTTTTTATTTATTTTTGTTTTTGTTTTTTTGTTTGTTTTTTTTTTTTAAACCCCACCCCAACCCTCCTCACTTTTGAGGAACTCGAATACATGACTTCTCAAAGGGAAATTCATTGTCTTACACTTTTGGTTGAAAGAATTCCTCTAAATTAATTGATTCATCTAAATCTCTACTATTAGAAATAGAAGCGTTTGGTTTGATATCAAAGGCTTCACCAAAATTGAAACTCCTGAAAATGCTTATGCCAGAGACAAAATAGATTGAAGGAAATGATATCTACAAGGGTTAATATGGTAAGCTAAAAAAAAAAGAAAAGCAAACTAAAAATTAAAAAAAGATGTGAAAACGTAGGGAGATGGCTTCACGCCTTCACCCATGTTCAATTTTAACTGCCCATTGCAGTTTCCTACAAAAAATGAGTGGGAAATTGAAGTAGGTTTGTGCAAATTAAATTGAACTTTGTGGTTTCTTTTTCCAATTGATCTCAATTTCTAAACAAATCCTTACACATTTTAGCTTAGTCTTTCTCTTGCTACGAGTTATGTCTGTACTTAAATTTACCTATTTATTGATCAATCAGACGCTAAATAATTAAGAATCTTACTTTTTACCTTCATTACAATCGTTTAGGAGACCAAAAGTTGACTTCTTGTTCGGCTTGATTTTTTTAAGAAACTTTCTTCACGAAAGATGTAAAGCACATTAAATCGAATTCGTGGACAAGCGGCATGTAAAAAATTGGAGTTAGCATGAAAGAGTTACGATCAAAAAGTGAAAGTTAATATTTCAGAAAACCTACTATAAATAGTAGTTTCATCCTTCCATTTTCGGCAACTTTCCATTTCCGTCAAAAACCCTAACCCAAATTCTCTCACTGCTACCCGGATTTCTAGCTCGACCCTATCTGGCATTCGTTACACCTCTCCACGGCGACCAATTCTCTGGCCAACTTTGCTCTGATTTCCCCTAAGAGAAAGTCGAAGCGAGAAAACCTCCAGAAGCTGCACGACATGACCCAGTCGGATCTCTCTTCTCCGGCCACCTTAGACGATGCCGCCACCCAAGATTTGAGGCTCTCCTCATTGCGGTTCAAACCCACCAAGCCTTGTCCATTGATTCAAAGCTACGAGGGATAATCAAAGATCCAAAGATTTCGGGAATTTGAAACTTTATGGGTAATATCCGACCTTTGCAAATAATTCCATTTGAAATTCAATGCCATGAGATTGGTGTACCATTATAAAAGGTCATACAATGCTTCACATTCTCTACCAGAGCGTCCAGGAACACATGGAAGCCAACTGCAGCCATTTAACCTTAGGCATGAACTCTCTAATCCTATATGGGGTAATTTCGAGATCCTTGATTAAGCCAAAATGTTATCAATGTCATTTGAGTCTCCATGATGTGTTTCAGAATAACTGTCAAGGATAAATGAAGTTAGGGAACGCATGTTTAGGAAACATGTGGAGTATTACATATCAATGTACACCGATGCAACCTAGGTGACCTAGACTAAAAAGGATATTATACCGTTTTAATCTCTTTTGAAACATAACCCACTCACATCTAGCTGGAATTATACATACCAAAAAAATTCGCAGATAAATTCGCTGCTAAGTATTGAACATAAAGGGATTTCTGCCTTCCATTATAAAGTGCTAAAAAGGTTCATTTTGAACTTTCACCAATTTGTTTCACAAAACACACTCCAAAATGTTACTGTAACATGACATCATAAATGATGAAAAAGAGTGAAGATACCTTGATTCATCTAGGAAGATTGAACCACCATTTTCTAAAATTGTTGTCTTATTCCCTTTTGAAAATCTTTCTTTTCTATCTCTAACCAATTTTTTTGATCTAATGAAAGTGGAAATTTTGTGGATGTCTTTCTGTAGTTAGCAACTCCTGAATTCTCTTGGGCCATAGGACATAGCTGAGATAACTCTGTCATATGTCTGCAGAAACAATAGGTTTAATAGATATTAGAAGGAAGCCACCAAATATGAAAGTAAAAAAGCAAGAAGAAGAATTTTTTTGATACAAAATATCCTAAATAGATCATCACGAAAACTGACAATCACAGGGAAGGAAGAAATTACAACATCAAACACCCGTTCATAAAAGACAAACATGACATCGTTGTCCCAAAAGAAGGATCTCCACCATTTGTCATGGAAATCAGCGAAAGAAGTTGTAATTTCTTCCTTACCCATTCAGCCTAAATAAGCGACAAACACCCATTCACAAAATCCAACGAATCAAGAAACCCTAATTTTTAGAATCAATAAATCCCTGAATTTCAATACTTAGAATCAGAAATTAAACACATTTTAGAAAAAAACCCACACTAAAACCACTATTCAGATAAAGCTAATTATACAAAACCATATGCAACCACTGGGAAAAAATAAAGGTTTTTGTCCATTTACCCCATTATAATAGTCTAATAGTGTTAAAGGAAAAATACATTATGTTCCTTCGTCAAAGTGATTAACAGAGAGGGAATCAAGTAATTAGCAATCACCATCAATCAACATGGATCAAGGACCAATCAGTAGTTAATGTCATCATAGTAAATTGATATTTCCGTTGTAATTCTCTCCCTATATAAATGGGTTATGAAATGAAATGAGTAGACCAATTCCAATTGTCATTTTACTTTTACACGTTATCAGCACGCTCAGAGCAAATAGCCAAAGAAAAAAATCAAAACCCTATAAGGAAAAAAAAACTTTTTATTATTTTGTGCCGCCACAATTGTCAAAAAAAAGAAAAAAAAAAAGAGGCATTGCGGCCCAGAGAAAAAAAAAGAGGAAAAGAAAAAAAATTGAAACAGGGCCCCCCCGGCCCAGAAATAAAAAACAGAAATAAAAGAAAAGACCCGGCCCACTGCTGAAAAAAAAAAAGAAAAAAAAAGAGGAAGCGGCCTAGTTCTCAAGTCTAAAAACATCGCTACGCAAGCCTGCACCAACACGCGCGTGCGTCAGGATTGTTTTATTTAATCGAAATCAAGTATGTTCTCTTTTATTTATTTTCGTACTATGGTATATTTTTTTTATAATTAGAACTTTTGAGCATGTTTAGTTAGATAAGTTTGATTCTTTTAAGCATGTCTTGTTATTTATGTTTTACATAATTATGTTTAAGCATGTTATGCTATTGTTTATACTTTATTTTAAACATGCCATATATATATATATATTTTATATATTATTTATGCAAATTGTGAGCATGTTTTGTGAATTCTATTTACGCTTATATAATTATTCCTAAGCATGCCTTCATATATTATTGCTAATTATTATGTGTAGTATATAATTTGTTGTATATGTGTGAAATTTGAGCATAACATGTAGTTTATTTTTATACATGCTATGTTTAAATGTGCTATGATTATTTTTAATGCAACATATCAATTCCGTTTTGCCATGATAATGAAAATTCATGCGCATTATCCATACGCACTTACTGTGATAAAGCATTTTCACATAGCATTGAAAGAAAAATATGTGACCATTACGAATCTTAGTCTTGAAATCTAATTCACATTTTTGGAAAATAATTTACGTGGATGTCTTTATAACTGCGTAATTTATATCTTCTCTCTCTTGTTTATGTAGATGGTTCATCCAACTCGACTTGAATTTGACATCTTGGACTCAGAAGGACTTGAGTACCATCGTTGGGTTTCCGATGTGGAAACTACTTTTGTGGCAAAAGACTACACTGCCACCATTACCGACCCCAAAGATGATGAACTATCTAATAAGGTGAAAGTAAATGCCTTAATGTTTCTGAGGCGACATATTGATCCTAGCCTACGCTGGGAGTACCTTCAGTTGAAGACACCCAAAGAACTGTGGGATGCCATTAAGGGACGTTTTGGGAACATTCATGACATTTTGCTCCCAGAACTGGCCGTTCAGTGGAATGGAATCCGCTTGCTTGACTACAAAATGGTCAATGACTTCAACAAGGACATGTTGGGCCTAAAGGCACGTCTCAATTTTTGTGGAAGGGAAATCATAGAAGATGATATGATCTACAAGACTCTTTCCACCTTTCCTACTTCAGCTCTTATACTAGCGGACCAGTATAGGCTGGAGTATGACAACAAAAGAATCACAACCTTCAATAAGCTGATCAGCCTACTGCAAGTGGTTGAGAGACATAATGAGGTTCTTTTGAACAACAATGCCAGGACACTGGGACAAAGAAAATTCCTGAGGCTAATTATAGAAAAATGAAAGGTGGAAAGAACTCCAATGCAAGGGGGTTTAGACGTGCTGATCCCTACCCACGTGGCAACAATGCACCACGTGGAAAGGGACATAGGAATCTTGGAAACAAGATGCAAAAGGAAAGAGTTGACAATGAACCATGCTATAGGTGTGGATTCATTGGGCATTGGTACAAGAACTGCCAAGCAAATAACAGAGTAGCAGCCAATTACAAGAGGTATAGAGAGTCTAAAGAACAAGAGGCTCACTATATGGAAGAAGGAGGTCAACCTAGACGTCACCTTACAATTGCAGACTTCAATGGCAAAGAGGAACTTGCTAAGTCAATGGATGCTCTCAATCTTGACTGATTTGCTTTATTCATTTTATTTTCCAAAGACAATTGTGAAGGCATAATGCCTCATTTTAATTAGAGACTAACTTGGTCTTAAAGTTTATTTCAATAATGGTTTGATAAATAGATTTTTGAACAAGACCGTGATTGTATTATCGTTGGCTTACTAATAAATTTCGGATTTTATTCTGAAGCATTGAATTTATTCGATTTTATTTACTACATGCATGGTTCGAAATAGCATTATAAAGATGTAAAGCAATACATCTAGAAAGAGGAGAAATTATTAGAATGAAAAGAATACCATTCTACTCAAATAGAAATACTCTAAAGAATATGAGTTATATCTTATAAATACCTCCCATTTATTTGTAGGAATGAATGGAGGAGAACTTGAGTGCTTAGTTGATAGTGGGACTACCCACACAATATTAAGAAATAGGAAATTATTCATTGAATTAATAGCCTATAATTCTTCTGTGACTACGATGATTGAATCATCACAAGTAATAAAAGGGCGAGGAACTGCCAAATTTTTGCTGCCTAATGGCACAACATTTCAAGTCACAGACGCTCTATATGCACTAAGAGCTAATCGAACCTTGTTAAAGTTTCAAAGCTATTTGTGCCAACGATTATCCAGTAGAAACACACTGTGAGAATGGAACTGAATACCTTGATATTAACTCTAATGAATGTGGAAGGAAACACATTTTAGAGAAACTTATGAGTCAATCTAGTGGACTGTACCTCACTACGATTCGGATCATTGAATCCTATGCTATCACCAACAATGAAATGTGGAACTGACTCATACAGGCTTTGGCATGACCGCCTAGGGCACCCCAGTCGTGACATGATGATCCATATTTTAACAAACTCATATGGACATCCCTTCTTTCGAGTGAAAAATAAAATGGGACAAAAATCAGTCACACTGCAATGTGTCGATCCTAGTACTGCTCAAATGCAGCCATTGCCTTCTGAAGTACTAGAAGCACTACCTCCCTCCCATTATGCCTCATTGACTATTTCAAAGGCACATGACTGGTTTTGCAAAGCCTGCTCTTTAGCAAAAACAGGATCGAGACCTTCCTATGCTAAAGATACAAAACAAAACATTCCATTCTTACAAAGGATACAAGGAGATATATGTGGATCTATCCATCCAGAATGCGAACCATTCAAGTACTTTATAATTCTGGTGGATGCTTTGACAATCTGGTCACATGTCGCTTTATTGTCCACAAGAAATGCTGCATTTGCAAAAACTTCTAGCACAGATTATACATTTAAGAGCTCACCACCCTGAACACCCTATCAAGTCTATAAGGCTTGATAACGCTGGAGAGTTTACATAAAAAGCATTTGATGATTATTGCATGTCTATCGGGATCGATGTAGAGCATCATGTTCCCCATGTGCATACACAAAATGGTCTCGCAGAAGCCACCATTAAAAGGCTACAGATGGTGGCTAGGGCATTGGTTATGCGCACCAACCTGCCTATATCTGCCTGGGGTTATGAAATATTGCACGTAGCTTTACTTATTCATTTCAGACCCATAACTAGCTAACCATTTTCTGTGTACCAGTTGGTAATTGGATATGAGCCTGACATTTCACACTTACGCATATATGGTTGAGCAGTATATGTGCCTATTGCGCCCCCACAGCACATCAAAATGGGTCATCAGAGATGATTAAGTATTTATGTTGGGTATGAATCCCCAACAATTATCCGCTATTTGGAACCCTTGACAGGCGATCTCTCTACCGCTAGATTTGTGGATTGTCACTTTGATGAGACAGTCTTCCCGTCGTTAGGGGGAGATAGGAAAAAGGATTTTCCAAAGGAACGACAGGAATTGTCATGGTTTGTCCCCACTCTGTCTCATTTTGATCCCCGCACTTCACAATGTGAAAGTGAAGTGAAAAGAATAATCGATCTTCATTGTCACTTTGATGAGACAGTCTTCCCGTCGTTAGGGGGAGATAGGAAAAAGGATTTTCCAAATGAATGATAGGAATTGTCGTGGTTTGTCCCCACTCTGTCTCATTTTGATCCCCGCACTTCACAATTTGAAAGTGAAGTGAAAAGAATAATCAATCTTCAGAACGTAGCAAATTCGATGCCTGAAGCGTTTACTGATATCACAAAAGTGACGAGATCACATATACCAGCTGCAAATATCCCTGCAAGGTTAGAAGTCCCCAACAAGGGGCACGGTGCCGCAGATAGAGGCACTGCAACCACACTTAGTGGAGGTGTGGTTGAGGCCGTGGCTCCCCAAAGGAAGAGGGGGAGGCCACTTGGTTCAATTGACACTCACCCAAGGAAGAAGAGGGTGAGTAAGGTACAAACCGATCCATTAATCATCAATGTAGAGAATCTCTCTCATGAGATTATCTCTGATTATAGTTATGTCCATGAATCAATACTGGAGGACGCTCCGATGTTTGAAATGATTCCAGAGAACAAAGAAATCTCAAAGGATTACCAGAGTGCGTATGAGTTGATAGAAAGATCTTCCATACACATTGATGATATATACTGTTGCTCAAGGAATCATAGAGCAAGATGATATCGAACCACGCTTTGTTGAAAAATGTCAACAAAGAGCAGATTGGCCTAAATGGAAAGAAGCAATACAGGCATAATTAGATTCTCTGACAAAGAGACAGGTATTTGGTCAGGTAGTGCTAACCCCACCAAGTGTAAAGCCTGTAGGACATAAATGAGTCTTTGTCAGAAAGCGTAATGAGAAGAATGAAGTCCTGAGGTACAAGGCTCGCCTTGTGGCGCAAGGTTTCTCACAACGCCCTAGAATTGACTACGAGGAGACATACTCTCTCTTAATGGACATTATAACGTTCGGCTACTTAGTTAGCTTAGTAGTTTCCGAATGACTAGAAATGCAGCTCATGGATGTGGTTACTGTATATCTCTATGGGGATCTAGATATATGAAAGTGCCTGATGGCCTTATATTACCCAAGTCAAGTGACTCTAAACCATGGAGTGCGTTTGCAATTAGGTTGAAACGCTCACTTTACTGATTGAAACAATCCGGGCGGATGTGGTATACCCGTCTAAGTGACTACTTGGTTGGGAAGGGATATAAGAACGATGAATTATGCCCCTGCGTATTCATAAAGAAAACAAGTTTCAGATTTGCAATTGTAGCAATATATGTTGATGATATGAATATAATAGGTACTCTTGGTGAAATAAGAGAAACCGCGAGCTATTTGAAATCCGAATTTAAGATGAAGGATCTTGGGAAAACTCGATTCTATCTTGGCCTTGAACTAGAACATCGAGTTTGTGGAATACTATTCCACCAGTCTGCGTATGTCCAAAAGTCAGGCAATTTAACATGGACAAAGTGCATCCTGCTAGCACTCCCATGATCGGTCGAAGCTTGGATGCAAAGAAAGATCCATTTCGTCCAAAGGAAGATAACGAAGAGGTGTTGGGAGCTGAAATTCTCTATCTAAGTGCAATAGGCACATTATTGTACTTCGCCCAATGTACTCGACCAGACATTGCATTCTCAGTGAACTTGTTAGCTAGATTTAGCTTAGTACCAACGCAGCGTCATTGGAATGGTATCAAGAACATTTTCGATACCTAAAAGGAACCATTGACTTGGGACTATTATTTCCCTACAGAGAGACAAGAGGGACCGCAGATGGAACTGCAATCTCTAAAGGAAATGTTGATGGCGAAAGCGTCACTCACTACACCGAAATGCCAAATGACATTTTGGTTGGTTTTGCTGATATTGGGTATCTCTTTGACCCACATAAAGGTCATTCCCAAACTGGTTATGTATTTACCAGTGGGAACACGATGATATCTTGGAGATCAACCAAGCAAACCCTTGTGTCTACCTCCTCGAACCACTCAGAGATCATTACTCTACATGAGGCGGTTCGTGAGTGTGTATGATTAAGAGCTATCATCACACATATTCGAGGGACTAGCGGTTTGAGTTCTACCACTGAAGAGACTACTTGCATTAATAAAGATAATGTAGCTTGCATCGAACAGATGAAGCTAGGGCATATCAAGGGTGATAATACAAAACACATATCACCAAATTTTTTCTACAATCAGCAACAATAGGCCATCCTCAAGATTCAAGTGAATCAAGTAAGGTCTGAGGAGAATGTGGTAGATTTGTTCACTAAATCATTGTCTAAGGCCATATTTGAGAAACATGTGAAAAGCATAGGAATGTGAAGACTTTCCAAGCTCCCTTGATTAATGTAGACGTTATGGGGAGTCGTAGACGTTATGGGGAGTCTAACACACATATGTCATCCTCATATGTAAAAGGTGCGTTGTGCTATTTTCCTCCGACCAAGGTGTATTTTTTGCCCCACAGGGTTTTTATTGTTACTTGGCAAGGTTTTTAGTGAGGCAACAACTCATGCACCATTTCATCTTTGACTTGGCATAAGGGGGAGTGTTAAAGGAAAAACACATTATGTGCCTTCATCAAAGTGATTGACAGAGAGGGAATCAAGTAATTAGCGATCACCATCAATCAACATGGATCAAGGACCAATCAGTAGTTAATGTCATCATTGTAAATTGATATTTCCATTGTAATTCTCTCCCTATATGAAGGGGCTATGAAATAAAATGAGTAGACCAATTCCAATTGTCATTTTACTTTTACAAATAGAGCATTTCTTTTGGTGAAAAGGATATTTACTACCTGATGCAGAATCAACAAATTGGCTATCGATTAAATGCTAGTGTATTCAAAAACCAGAGTTTGAAACCTGGGAAATCGATTAGAGCACCATTCTAGGATATCTGAAGACGTGAAAAAGCATTGCAAATTAAACGACAATAACCAACTATCCGATTCAATCGATTAGGCATAACTGGAAGAAAAAAAAAAAAAAAACAAATTGAAAACCCATTACCCAGATTCATCTTCTTCTATCTCAGAATAAAACCCAATTACCCGGATACATCTTCTTCCGTCTAATCTCTTCTCGATTAGGTTTGCAATACACAGGTTTAAATTCATGGATGTCGTCTTTCTCACTTTCTGTTCAACTTAAGCATCAAAGATAGAACGATAGAACAATAGATCGATGATTAGTTATTCAAACAAAACATTAAAAGGGAAGAGCAGATGATTGATGATTGATGATTACATTTTATGGTAGATCGATGATTACTCTGTGATGCAAGAACAGAAGATTAGATCCAGAAGAACGAATAGATGTTTCTAATGCAAAAGCGATCAACCTAAAAATTTACGGGGCAAACAATATTAGGTCCTAGCAGCTAGGAGCTTCAATATACAGTAAATTAACCAAGCAGATTTCAGCTTCATAGAAGATATTCCAAGCGAGTCTGAACCATGTTTATTGTCTCTATTTATACGAGGGTAACCAGTTAAAGTCGTATATGCCTCAATGGACTTCTTTTCTTTTATAAATAAGTATACTCTTTCACATTGCTATTGCGGCTATAAACTTATCCACCTCCATGTTGGGAAAAACTACTCCAACGTTGTGATTTTTTTTCCTGTTTGTTATATTTGTCAATTTACTATTGTAACCTTTACACATTAATGCACAGATTTTTAGAATTTAATAATGGAAGGGCAATTTGAGGTATTTTAAAAATTTAACCTTAATTAAGGGTTGTTTGCTTAATTAATACTAATTCTTACTATCTCAATCTAATGTGGCAAATTGTACACGACATGGACGAAATGAATGGAAGTATGAGGATAAGAGTTGAGGTCTTGGTTCGACTCTATATCCTTTCACCAGGATAGTTTGGTTTGGTTTAGTTTAGTGTTAATTAGTTAATCACAATAGAAATCAATTAATTTTACATTCATGAAGGATGACATAAAACTTATTACTATTATTTTCTCTCTATGGACATAGTTTTAAAACCAGTATCATTTGGTCTAGTGGCATCATTCTCCTTATTGAAAGGTGTCCCAAATTCGATCGATGAATAACTAGTTATTATAATATAAATAAAAAATCAAGTTGTTCAAACCGCATTCCCATCATTCCCCGCAAGAACCCAATTCTTGTCCTTCCTTGTAAGGCTAGTGCACTCATAGGAAAAAGTTGCAGCTATAATCCTTTGTACGTAATTTGCTAGCTAACTCAAAGCTACTCTTTCCAGAAGTCGCATTGCGTGTTTGTTTTGGAGCCAACTTATTCAAGAATGTGACTTCATATGATGGAAACTGGTTCATCGAGAAGAAAACAGGTCCATTGCTTTCCACCCTCGAACTTTGGTTCCATGAAACATGCTCTGGCTAACAATGGCCACAATGACAAGTTGGTCACTTAATTCTGCAAACAGTGCTGAAAACCTTAAAACATATGGTTTCCCTACAAGTGGTTCCCTCCGGGCAAAGACTTCTGTCATCACCTTCTTGTAGAAGCTTGTTGATTATGGCCGCATCCTATTCTCGATTACGACTTATTCGGACAATCTTGAATGCAGAGGAGGAATTGTGTAGGAGGCTCTATGGGCTATAGGCCAACTGAGATTTGGGCTGAAAAACTTGTAAGTATGGATATATATTAGGGTTAATTCATGTTTACCCAGAAATCACATGTATTGTGCCCACTTGCACCAACAAGTTTGTATTGTGCCCATTTACAGAAATCTTAGGGGAAAAGACCTATATAAGTTTGTATTGTGCCCATTTACACAAATCTTAGGGGAAAAGACCTATATGGGTAGTCTTTTCTAAACTTAGTGCCTAATATGTCCTATGCTGACTTTTGGGTTTAACCTAGGGCTGTCACTCGGTCGGTTCGAATCAGTTATAGGTACCAACTTCAAAACCAAAGCTTTCAGTTTAAAAACTAAGTTACCAATCACCAACCAAAATTTTCGGTTTTTAATTATATCTACCAAATTCGGTATTTCGGTTTTTGGTATTACCAACTTTAGAACAACTAATGCTTTATAATATAAATTAGAATGAACAAAACTAGGTTTTTGAATTTTATAGTCATAAACTTTCTTTTGTATATATGACATCAAGTTTTAGCAATTTTCAATAAAACGAGGTTATGTAACCATCTTTAACTAGGTTACTTAAAATACATGTACTATTAATGTAGTATATGTAGTAATGTTCATACTATTATGAAAGCTTTTATGTTTGTTTCTTAATAACATGTATGTGTATTGAAAACTGTAGTATATAAATCTAATATTTAGATAATCAGTAGATTCGGTATTTACCAAAACCAAACCAACTTTTTCGGTAATTTTCGATTTTGGTTTTATCGGTCTCGGTTACCAAAAAGTCGGTTTACCAAACCTAAAACATCGGTTGGTATTTGGTCCGTTTGGTAATTACCAAACCAAGTTTAACCTTTGTTTTTCTTTCAGAAAAATCTGTTCACACTTTTGAAAAAAAACAAAACTAGCCTTCAACATGCCCAAGTTTTTTCACCAAACGGTTACTTTAACAGGAGGAATCATTGCTTCTTGTTTTATCTTAAGCTGAGTCAATTTTTCCTAAAACAAAAGAAAGTCTAAACCTAAAAATCGTACAGGAATAAGGCAGAAACAGATATAAACATCTTTTAAACATCAAACTAAAATAAAATGACAAGGTGGATGAGCAATCTGAAATTATTTATTCAAACATAATTACAGACTAAAAATTTCAGAGCCTCATTCTCAGGTAAAAAGCTAAGAAGCTGTTTAGCTATCCATAAGAATGATTACATATACTTACTTGTAATGAAAGCACACTACTTCACACTAGATAGGAAGGAAAGAGTACACTGCTACTATGGCTTTCTTACTTCTTGAGAGAATATGATTCTTCCCAAATTTCGAATGCCTTATAACTGAAGCTAAACCTCCTTATATAGGGAGCAGAACTCAAACTAGAATTCAAAACATGAAAATGTACAGAACAACTCTGTGATTTTCTGCTTTCTTGAGTGCTTCTGATAATGGAGGTCGGTTGGCAAAAGCAGATTCCTTTACGTGAAATGTTTTTCACCTGCTTTCTTTTTGAAAAGTAAAAGCATCTTTTTAGGAAAAGTCCAAAGTTGTTTTCGGTGGCTGCTGCTTCACATGTTCTCGTCTGTTTCTGAGTTGTGGCCGAGGACAAA
The DNA here is from genome assembly GCA_024704745.1 of Rosa lucieae. Classification (NCBI taxonomy): domain Eukaryota; kingdom Viridiplantae; phylum Streptophyta; class Magnoliopsida; order Rosales; family Rosaceae; genus Rosa; species Rosa lucieae. The sequence goes on along the minus strand of CM045495.1, from coordinate 7,932,976 downwards.
GGAGTTGCTATCCATCCTGGCCATTCTGGCAGCAGTTGCATTTTCTTCGACATTTGTATCTACATACATCTTGTAGTGGTTGTCATTTACAAGATTTTCAACCCACTGTAAGCATGCCAGTGTCGAGTCTATCTCTTTTCTTATGAGAGATATGAAGAGGTCATTGCTGATTGCTTCAGGATGATCATAAGCAGTGATTATTGTTTTTTCTCCTACTGCCAGGAATGTATTTCTTGTATCTTCTTGGATGATCTTCTTGATGTATTCGAGTTGCCCCCTCAAGCGTCGTACGTGGAATAGCTTTGCGCGTGCGAGGCTTGACAACTTTCTTTTTGGTGAAGGCGAGCTGGTGCTTGAACAAAATTGCATTCAGATTTCACTGCAATTTATGCATTTTTCCTTTTCGCCATTTGCAGTTTATACTCATACACAGAGTTCTTCAGAGGTGCAAGGCTTGGTGCCATGATTGCAACCTGTTGGTAGAGGGAATGTGTTTTTGAAGATTTTGTGGCTGGATCTAGAATTTGAGACAAGACTGCCTACATACCCATTCAAGGGATCAAGCCTTACGTAGTTCCCATGAAGATTTTTTTTTTTTTGAAGCACCTTTTGAGAGACCGGTAGGTTCGGAGGCAAATTTGGATTTCACTTTGCCAATGACGTCTCCACCTCAATTTCCTTGTTATTAACCATATTTTGGATTATGTCCTTCAGAAAAAAACAATCCCTTGTTGAATGACTTACGATTCAATGATACTGGTAAAATTTGGGGTCGTTGGTTTTATTGACTTCACCTCGTCGTTTCGGTTCAGGAAGCTCAATAGCTTGTGCGTTGATGAGCTCACTGAAAATATGTTCAACATCATCATCATCGAAATAGTATTTGACTTATTTTCTTTCTTTGAGGGTGAGCTTTCTAGACCCTTCTTTTCCTTTGCATGTGTTTGACTTGTTGTCAGTCTTGACAAAGGTTGCCGGCGACTCATCTGTGTTGTCAACTCTATGGTCTTTAAAGGATGCCCTTTGTGTCATAAACTTTTTACGGGCAACTTGTCTTTCACCATTACTTGCTTTTGAGACTAGTGCTTCAAATGTTTGAGGTTCTGCGGTGCTAACAAAAGTTGCTATCTCTGGTAAGAGATTGTTTGAGCACATTTGTACTGCCGAAATCTCTGTCAATTTTTTTGAGCATTAGAGGTTTAAGCTCCTCCATCTGGAAATGAATTCATTAGTGCTTTCATCAGAATTCTGTTTAGTGTCAGCCAAGTCGATAATCGAGACTTTCTTTTTGGAGCTGACAAACTGTGCCAGAAAAGCTCTTTGCATATCGTCCCATGTGAGGATAGAACCTGGTTGTAATTGACTATACCAAGTAAAGGCTGCTCCTCTGAGGGACTGAACAAACTGCCTTATTAACAATGCATCTGACAGTGATGTTTCCGTACATGCTGAGAAGAAATGAGCCAAATGTTCATGTGGAGAGCCATCTACTCCATCAAACTTGTCAAAAGTTGGCTTCTGATAGCCCTTAGGGAATGGTTGGTACACCTGAATTAAGCGCACAAAATTACCCTGCAAAGGACAATTGTTAGTATAGGATAAGCAGGGATCGTTCAGTCCGGGGATTGAGGGTACTTTCACAAATTGCACTAATTGAACAAAACTATCAAAAACGAAAGAAAGAAAAGGAAAATAAAGTTGACACAAAAACTAAATGAAAGGGGGGTTTAGGTTTTGAAAATGCAAGCAATAATAAAGGAAAGAAAATATTGCAATTTTTAGGGATTCTAAATCAGATGTATGGATGTTGAGAACTTCGTAATCCACCACTAGTTATGATCAGAGAAAGACAATTTAACCTAATCTTCAATTACAAAGGCATGTGAATGAAACCAATCAAGAACTTTAGGATCGCCGCTAAAGCCTTATTTTTCCCAAAATTACTTAGAACCGTGAACGCACTGCATCCTAAGCTTGGCTTATATGCAATCAAGGTGTAGAACGCTACCCTATCAAATTAACTCATTAAGCACACATAAACACATTAAGCTCTTTGGAAAGATTGATTTTAGAGTACAAAACTAGTGAGGAACGCCATCCTAGCATGTATTCTATTTGTTTGATTTCACCTAACATGTAGGCATTACTACTTTAGTGTTTTAAGACCGTGAACGCACTGCACCTTAAAACTAGCTCCAAATTACATGCTCATATTTTAGGTGATCAATCTAAAACATAAACATATAAAAGATTTTATAAAACAAAATCAAACAAAGCATTCACAAAACCTTGTAATCGAAAAAGAGATTCAAAAGCTAAAAATCCATCACATAACTAGGATTCCATACTAGTTCTCAACAAGAAAATTACTCACTCATAGTTTGGAAATCCAAAAACATATACATATTGAATTCAAAAAGTACAAAAGGAATAAACTGTAGAGGGTATCACGATCTCACTTTGATTATTCTTCAAGAAAGCTTGAGGCGTCTTCAAAGTAGGAGTACGACAAGATGATGGAAGATGATTTGATGGAAGATGGAGGCTACGGCTTCTCCTTGGAGTAGGGATCTCATGAGCTATGATGAGGGGAGAGTATGGAGGTGTGGTTTCTGATTTAGGGCAGTGGATGGTGTGTATATGTGATGGAAGAGATGTGTGAGAGAATGAGAAGAGAGGAAGTGATAACTAAGGAAAATGGAGAGGAAATGGTGAGACAAGGAGATGAAATGGATCAAGGAATGTGTGTCTTAGAATGAGAGGAGAAGATGTTTATATAGGGAAGAAAAAGAAGAGTGAAATGATGAGTGGAAGAAAAATAATGAAAGTGGATCTAAGTTCACTTGTAAAATATGGAAAAGATAGAGAAATGATGAAATGAAAGCAAAGCATTAAGGTGCAGCAACATGGAAGTGATGATGATCTATTAAAGAGATTGTAGAAGAAAAATATATCCAAGAAAAAAGAGAAAAGCATCTAGCTTTCTTCATGTGGGTAGGAAACATGAACATGTGAATATTGAGCTGTTTTTAGGTCAGTTTCTGCCCCTTTATTCCTTCAATTATTTCTCCAACAAGACTTCATTATATGCCTTCGACTTCTTCACATGAAATGTTCCACTATGAGTGTAGATCATCTTGACAAATTTTCAGATTTTTATTCCATGCGGTTGGGCCGAAAATGCAGCTTGACCTCTTACAGGTCCAGTTTTCCAGTTTTGCTTCTGTAGAAAATAGGACTGATTGTTTGAAGGCCTTCCACTCATAGTTTGCTCTGGCACTCTTCATAAGAAATGATCCTTGGGCTTTCTAGAATGAATCTGGAAAGTTTCAACTCATTTGGAGTTCGGATGGTTAGTCTGCCACTCCTCATTTCTTGTCTAGCTCGCTTTCTCATTGGCTCAATTTCTCCAAGACACGCTTTGTCAGGCCAAAATGCTCATTTTGGGGCCAAACAGCTCATTTCATCATCATCTACTCCAATGTACCTAAAAAAATAGAAATTCAGTTAAAAATCGATTCGTTAAGGAATTAACTAAGCAAAATGTGAGGAATTAACTATTAAAATACCACATTAAAATGCTCCTATCAATGGTAGTGCATCGTAATGAGCAGGGTAGGGTTTCAAGTACCCAGAGAACTGTGGATTTGAGGAGGTGTATGCTTCACGGATTCCCTTTGCAATTAGTGTCTTTATGTCTTCATGACTTGCGATTGTGGAACCATGTCCTCCGATGTTCTTTTCACGATCACTCTTTCCATAATTTTTATGATCGCTTATGTTGGCCGTAGTAGCCAATTGAGAAGTCAGTGCTGCTATTTGAGCATCTTTTTCAGCTAGCATTCTCTTCATTTCTTCTAGCTGCTCTTCTATTATTGATGCGTTTGTGACCATAACTGACATCGTCTCAGGCTTTGTGCCGTCATTAGTCTCGAACATTGCTTGAGTATCTTGACTAGCAATAGGGACCATAGATAGTCTTGATTTTGCTGAAGAGTCTGGGAAGGTCCCCTGTGGTACGTTAGCTGGAAATGCCCCCTGTGATTTATGTGCTTGGAATGCCCCCACTGGTATACGTGTTTTCTTGGACTTTCCAATTGTAGAGGTTGTTTTGTTGACCACTGATAGATTTTGTTGGTGTTGTGCCTTAACAACTTTGTCGTGTGTGCCAGATGAGCTGTTAGAGGTTGAGATGAACTTGACAATCTGCGGTTCAGAAGCTATAGTAGCTGTCGCTGATTGTAGATGTACTTGTTGTGGGGACTCGAGGCAAGGGGCTTCGGGTCTATGTGGTGTAACGACCAAACTGATTGGAATAGACCCGATCATTATCTGAGTACTAACAGGGGCATGGTTAGCATTGAGCGTAGCGGTCTTAAAGACTCTGACATCATGGTTGAGCTTCTGGACACTGCTTGTCAGTGGAGCTTGATCAATGGTGAATGAGACATGATGTTCAGCTCGTGTTGCTTGTCCAGCTTTCGACCCAATAGCTTTAAGCTCTTGGAAATATACTGTAACTTGTGGTGCCATCTTGTATCCTGTTGCAAACAAGTAATACATATGATTAGACATATCACAAATGGAGATGAAAAGGAGAATGGGTCCCACTGGGCGTGCCAAAAATTATGTTGAGGAAAAATTAGCACACTGTGAGCGTAAATGTCACCCAACATAATTTCACTCGTATTCATTTAGTGAATAGAGTTTTAATTATTTCGGGTTCAACCCATTCAAGACAGAATGTGTCTCTTAATTATATTCCATTGTCACCGAGAAACACCCTTTGATTCCACTTATAAAGAAACCAATTGTAGGGATGTGTGTTTGTTTATTTATTTTTGCGGCTGCACCCGAATATTTGAATGGGTTGCCTACGTACCCTTGGAAAGGGATCAAGCCACTCGTAGTTTAAGAATTCCAATGAGTGAATGACTCATTGGAGGGTATTGCTTTTGGAATGTGAATAGTGTTTGGACGAATTTGAAAAGGGATCAAGCCACTCGTAGTTCAAGAATTCCAAGGGATCAAGCCACTCGTAGTTCAAGAATTCCAATGAGTGAATGACTCATTGGAGGGTATTGCTTTTGGAATGTGAATAGTGTTTGGACGAATTTGATGTAAGTGAACCAGGGATTCGATGTGTTTTGGATTTGTTTGGAAAGGTTGTGACGTTTCCTGGTGTTTGGCGGAATTTGACTGATGAGGTCAGTGAGTCAGATTGGATGAACTAGGGAGTCATGGATTTTATTTGGAAAAGGCTTGCGGCGTTTCCTGGTGTTTGACAGAATTTGACTGATGAGGTCAGGGATTCGGGTTGGATGAACCAGGGAGTCAGAGATTTTGTTTGGACTTGCGGTTGCAACTAGTGGGTCACTAGATTGCCTACATACCCTCTAGGAGGGATCAAACCGTTGTAGTTCTTGAGTTTGTATTTCTGGTGTTGGAAGAATTTGACTGGAGTCAATGATTCAATTTAGGACTGGCTGAATTTTGACTGGTGGAGTCAGGGATTCTGTTTGGACTTGTGGTTGCATTTAGTGGGTGTTGCTAGATTGCCTACGTACCCATTGTGGGATCAAACCGACCGTAGTTCATAACAATTTGTATTTCTGGTGGTGAGAGAATTTTTTGTGTCGACAGATGTACATATATTTATTTTTGAATCTGTCAAATGTATTTCTTCTGCAGACACTCGAATTTAACGATGTATTGAATCTTGTACTGGGCCGTATGAGTGGGCTTTTGCGTTGTCGACAAACGAATTTGGCCAGGCCCGAACACCGAGGTAAATAGGTTTAAAAGGTGGTGTGTATTTCTTTTGTATTTCTAGGCCTCTAGCTCCATATTGGGTCAAGCCTAAATAAAAATGATATGGACACCCATTTTTTCCTTCCAGGTCTTTTAGCTTTGTTTCGCGTCAGGCCCAACTGTAATATGAATTGAAATCAATGAGGTTAAATCAATATATTCATCTTTACTCTGGCCAAACTAATCAGCTGAAGTCTCAATTTGCCACCACGGCTCTTGATCGATTAGTCTGCGTGCAGAGTTGGGAAAGCTAGTGCAATTCTTGTTCTAGTGTGGCCCTTCTTTAAATGTTATGATCAATCAAATATGCCTTTCCCCCTTTGTTGACCATGTACCACCACCTCAAATATTTAATTATATTCATTATAATTGCCAACATGCGTCTCTTGCTTATGACAAAAAGCAATTTCAAGAATAATTAAAGCCATGTTTTCATCTTCTTCTTAGCATGATTGCAAAACAATTATACTTGTTCCCAGCTTACACCCACGGTCTCAAAGAAACCATATGATTAAAGCTTCTATGAACGGCCTCAATAATTTGCCATCACTTGTTTTCTTGCATTATTAAGCCACCGCTTCCAGAAACAAAGAAAAAGCTTAATTATGAAGACTTGCAAGCATCTGGACATTGTCTTTGCTAATTAACTTGGAACCATACATTTTTTAACTGCTTTCATATTGATTTCAAAGTATTTGTCTTTTGTATGCGGGCCTTGGTTACTTCCCCACCGTTTGACTTTTCAAGTTGGTGCCACATGCCAACAAGAATTAGAGAGCTTGAATTCTTCCCCTGCAGGAGGTGTGATGGCTCTGTTCAATACTTGTAGGAGAAATTTGAAACCATGTCAAGTACACCGTCTCTTTTACTTTGAATAGAGAAAAGAGTGCTATAGCTAGCACTTTATTATTTTCTCTCATTCACAATTGAAGAGCTGCAAGAACTTCCATTCCTCTGCTTGCTTCATTCTCCTAAAATTTTGGTAGGAGGACCACGGCAATGTCATTTTAGGAGGAGCTTGAGTCATGCATGAGCAACACCATTTCAAGATTTGAGCATTGAAACAAGGCTGTTCATGAACAACCATATTGTTTCGATGCGTTACGCATTGGAAAGCACCTAAGAGGTGCAAGCAACACCATTTCGGAGGAGCTTCGAGCATTGAAACGAGGCTGTTCGTGAACAACCGTATTGTTTCGATGCGTCGAACATCGTCTTAGAGAGGTTGGAAAAACTCTAATGGTTGTGGTCGTTCATGAACGGCCTATTAGAGTTTGTAAACTCCATACGAGATGGTCATTTTCTTCCGGATCAATTGAAGGCAGGGAAGCAGACTTCTTTTCCTATCATGAGCATCGTCTGGGCAATTTCATAAAAGAAAAATAACCATGGATGCAGCCGTATACCTGCAGCCTTTCTTTTTCCTTCTCCTGTAGAACTTTGATCTTTCTTCTCTATCTCTTCTCTCTTGCTTTGTTGAGTCTTTTCTCCTGCTCTGTATTTCTGAATTTCTTTTCTTTCTGCTCTCCTCTATGTACTTTTCTGCTCTCCCCCTGCTGCGTATTTCTGTTATGCTCTCTTTATTTCTCCCCCTCTCGTCTCTTCGTTGTAAGCCTTCTTTTATAGACTTAATGATCAGCTGGTCATGAGGATTGGTTTAATTCAAATTTGAATCAATCCTTATCAATATGTGGATGACTCTCTAATTCAAATAAGATGACCAACCACCATAAAGCTTGGGGTTACTTCTTTATTTGAACAAACAACCTTGACCTACTTTTGAATGTTCAAGAGGCTAGGTAGAGATTATCCAACACCAGTCTTCCTCGAAGTTGTTGAATATAATAGAGTCCAGTTTGATCATATTTTCTTTGTATTTTGAGCTGATAGCAATTTGAATTTTTGAATGGCCTAAGCCACTGAATTGGTTGAGAGTGTCCCAAGGCTATATGCCTCTGCAGATTTCATCCCGTTTGACCATTTTTTACTAAAAGTGTTGTGCTTTTATTTGTCAAAGCACTTAACAAAATTATAAGAATAAGGACCCCATTTGAAAATTAAACCTGTAAATTTTCTGTCTCAACAGAGAGACATGGCCTTTATCCATGGAATACTTGAATTTGGCTGGCCATTGTATCCAACACAGGCAGGCTGAAGATATATTTTTTGAATAATTCTCACATAATGATAAGGAGAAATGTATTCAACTTCACCGTTTGTTCTATGAATCCATTCTGGTGGAATAGATATGAACTTCAGTCTTAGAGTACAGTCATTTTTTCTGACATTTTTTACTGTGTTGACGATGATAGGGGGTAGGCCTTTGAAATCATCATTCGTTTTGGTCCATGGATTATGGACAAAACCATTTTCAACAAGCCAAAGCTTGTGTTCTTAAGGATGTACACTCTGAACATTAACTCCGTATCTTCCAACATAAGGTCCTGGGGTTGGAGGAATATTGTTTTCAGAATTATGGCTTCCAATTAGATTATGGAATTCAAACCAATCTGATTCTTTTAATGCTCTGATAGGAACTTGTTCGCTCAAAAATCGTCTCGGCCGAGTGTCATTGGGCCGAGGTCTTCTTTGGCTTACACGTGTCCTTCTGGAGTGGTGACGTGTGCGCGGGCGTGCCAACTCACAGCCGGTACGTAGGCCAAGCGACGTTTTGTTCTAGATTGTAGATTGTGCGCTGATTTGACTTCTGATCAGTTGATTGTAGGCCGAGGAAGGATCAATCTCGGCCGCAGGGTTCTCTCTGCCTTGAATGCAAGGACTTTAGCACGGATCGGCCTTAACTAGCTGCAGTCTTCGTGCTGTGTAACTCGGTGATTGAGGTGAAAGTGATTCTTTTTTTGTGATTTTATATAGAGTAAACGACGTAAAGTAAATAACAACAAATAAATAGCATAAACGAAAGTGCAGGTAAAGAAAGTGCAGGAATGTAAAGGTGCAGCAAATAAAGTGCAAGAAGATAAATTGCTTGAATGTAAAGAGCAGTAAAGTCAAGTGCAGGAAAGATAAATACCAGTAAAGAAAGCGATAAGATAAACACGTAAAGATTGATAAGTGTTGCTGAAATGTTGAAATGTATTGAGATAAAATTTGTGTAATCGCGTAGAGCGTTTGGTCGAGGACCACTAACAATGAATCCTATGGTCCTTTTTATAGTGAAGCTAAACTACTGAATGAAGGAAAACAAACAATTTCAGCCTTTACAGTTAAGACCGCATTGATTACAAATAGAACAGTATTTATGTTTGTGATATCATTATCAATGATTAATTCTATCATGAACAATCAATCAGGTCTTGTAACTGATGATTGGCAATAATACCTCCTAATGCTCATTCAAGTTAATTGCCCCAAACTTCGGTAACGTTTTTTTTCCTGACAATCGACCTCTTTGATGTGCATTATGACTTGTGCCAAACTTTGGTAACGTTTCTCCTGACAATCAACCTCTTTGATGTGCCGCGGCTAATTAGCCGCGGTCATTCATTATGACTTGTGGATCTGCTGTCATTCATTAAACTTTGTGATTCACTTGATTTCTTCCGATTTAATCATGGCTTTCTGCACACGTTATTTTTAGTCATCAATTTGACAATAAACATTTAATGTGCCGCGGATATTCATTACGCTTTGTGGGTCGGACCCCCGTATCTGCCACGTGACAATAAACATTTAGCCGCGGATATTCATTAAGCTTTGTGGGTTGGGCCCACCTATCTGCCACGTGAGCCTTGCCAAATATAGGTTCAAACAGAACTCTAGCACTTTCTAGATCTTCAAGATAGTGAATTTTTTCACTTTTAACAGCAGTCTACTGTATATGAGCTTCTTCTTGCTGTGGTCTAGTATTTTCATAGAGTTCTTCAGCTAATGCGAACAGAGATGGGAACATAATACCACTGTTTCTTTCTTGAAAGGCAAATAAGAGGTTATCCAGGATTGCCTTCTGGTGGTAAGCTAGCCTCCTGCCAGTTCTGAACACAAGATCAGCAAAAGTTCTTAATTCATAATTAAAAACATTTATAACTCCAGTTGGAGTTTGTTTGCTTTTTGGCAAAGCAACAGCCGTCAACGGTCTTGATGAGCCTTTACTGTCTGCCATTTGAGACGGGCTAGCCAATCCTTTACCCTGGGATTGATTAGTTGTGACTAGTCCTTTTGGACTTAGCAGAAACCTTTTGAGGATTTTTTCTTTAAGATCCTCAGCAGTTTTATGTTCTTTCCCAGTTCTTCTGCTTCTGGGATTGCGACCTTCGTCGTCATCTTTTTGGCTGAACATTGCAATTTCTGGTTAAGGCGTCTGGAAGATCATTCTTGTTTCTTGCAATTAATTCAACATTATAATCATATTGGTTAAGAAATAATTGTCAATTTGCTAATCTTCCTCTATCAGCAGCTTTATCAAGTTTAAAATTTTTGAAAATTTTTATTCTAGCACAATCGGTGCTGATAGTAAAAGGTTTTCCATGAAAAGCTGGAGAATTTAAAATTGTTTTCTTGATAGCCAAAATTTCTTTTTCCCCTGTGGGATAATTTAGTTCTGCAGGGTTGAACTTGCCGCTTCAAAATTTACAGATCTTTTCAATGTTAGTTGCAGGTGTGTTTGCCAGAACCATACCGGACCAGTAATTATCACTCGCATTTGTTTGGAGGATAATTTCATCATTTTCCTCTGGTTGTTGTAGAGGAGGGAGATTCTTGCAGAAATTTTTTATCTGCTTCACAATTTTCTCATCATCTTCAGAGAAGTTCCATTTTCTTTTAAAACTTGTTTTAGGAGATAACATTGCAGTTAGTCCTGAAATTTTGGGAATGAAATCTCTTCCATAGTTTATGACTCCTAAGAATCTCTCTAGACTCTTAACATAAGGATTTCTATCTGAGAACTTCCAGATTTTCTCAAGGATGTGAGGTTGGAGTTTTATCACTCCATTCTTGATGTTTATTCCTAAGAAATCAACTTCATCTAAGATAAAGAAGATTTTCTTTTCTCCTAAGATGATTCCATGCTGAACTATCATCTTTAGAACCTCATGGAGGTGTTTCATGTGTTCTTCTCTATTTTTGGAGAAGACAAGGATGTCATCAATATAGACGACTCAGAATTCAGCCACATTCTTGAAGATGTTGTCCATCTTTCTTTAGAAGATTGAGGGGGCATGTTTTAGACCAAAAGGCATTACTAACCATTTGTAATGTCCTTGTGGTGTTCCGAATGCAGTGAGAGGAACACTCTTTGGATGCATCTTGACTTGCCAAAAACCCGACTTTGCATCGAATTTTGAAAAGACTTTAGCTCCTTTGAGCTGGTTGATCAATACTCTTACTTGAGCAATTTGATAACCGTCTTTGACAGTCTTCTTGTTGAAATCTCTGTAGTCAATCACCATTCTAGCTTTTCCTCTGAGGTTTTCTGCATGATTTCTCACGTAGAATGCAGGAGCGTGATGAGGGATAGTGGAAGGTTGAATTAATCTCTTGTTCAAGAGATCTTCAATATCTTTTCTGAATTCTTTCTGGTCTTCCTCTTTGTACTGAGGAATAGCTTTGACATGACAGATGGCATTCATATCATGTAATCTTAATTCACAGACCACTAGGTCTTTTTCCCAAAACTTCTGAGGGTCTACATCGATATTTGCTCGAGTAGTTTCTTGATTTTTTCAAGAGTGGGAATTTTCTGAGACTCAAGCTTATTCTGGAAGTGCTTGAGGTTATGTCATGGATGAACCTAGCTTCTTCATCTGCGCTAGTTGTTTCTTGTTCTTCTTCATCTTCAGAAGATGATTCTTCAACAAGTAGTTCTTCTTGTTGTTTAATTTGGAGGATGGTTTCAAATTTGGGTTTGTAGGGGGTAAGATCACCACTATTCTGTTGCGATCTCTGATATTGGGTAGTAAAGTTTGGACCTACTACACTTTTGGCTTAAGTAAGCCTGTCTGTCCAGAACACTCGTTCTCCTTTTCTGAAGCCTATTGCTTCTTTACCCTGGATGAACTCTGTTGGAGAATAAAATCACTTCCCAACAAGAAATCTGCCTTAGCCTTCAAATTGCCAAACATTGTGGATGATAAATGTTACTCCACCAATGGTGATATGAACATTTTTGCTACATTATTCATTATAAGATGGCTTCCATCAAACATGACACCAGTAGCTGTTCTTTTCTTATCTTCTTTCCAGAGTTCTCTTAGAATTGCAAATCTCTTGGCAACTTTAAATCCCAATCCATTATCTACAAATGCTTGTAGATGATATTTTTTATGATTAGGAAATTTGAGTCCAATCTCTATGTAGTTGCTGTATCTACTCATAGAGACGACTTTCAAATGTTGAAGCTCATTTTCTTGAGCTTGTTCCTTAGGTATTAACCACTACTACAAAATATGCATCACACAACAGTGTATAACTGTTGTCCCAAGAGTAAAGTTTTGTCGTCTATCTCAGTGTTGTGTGATTACAATACTCAGACGACGGTGAATCACCATTGTGTGTCGATCATAGGGACAACGCAGAAGATAGAACCGTTGTCCCAAATATGCGCATGCCAATGCCAGAAATTGGATGCGCGGCATGCACCACATCCAATTTGTTGTTTCAATGGCTACTCACACAACAGAATTAAGTTTCCAACTGATGTTGGTTGCCTAATCTGACAACAGAAATATTATGAACTGTTGTTGGATGATCTTTACCACTACAGATATTTGTATATAACTGTTGTGTGATAGTTGTAATTATATTTGTGGCCAACCAATGACTGTTGTATGTGAGAGATTAAGGTTGAATTTTGCACCAATTGTACAACACAATGGTTCTATACTGTTGTGTGATTCAACAATAGGACAACTACTTTATGTTTTTTTCTGTTGTGTGATTCACAACAAACCACTACTCATACAACCTAATTTACGAAATGTCGTTTGTTCATTATCGATTATTTGCCTAAATATTTGCACAAAAATAATGCTCCATATATATTTGCATAGAAACAATGCTCCAATATATTTGTCAATCATCCATACATTCAAGTTTCTAGACCATAAAACCAATAAAGAAAGCATTGTAGCTAGCTTAACATAGCAACATTCTAGCTAACATTTCAAAAAATGAAAAACAGCAAAAGCTGATAACAATATATACTTAACATGCACATATGTAGCTGCTTCATATATGGCTCCTACGTAGAAAGGTCCACTGCTTTCCAATTGCTCAATCACTACATCATGTCATGCGATGCTTCTCGAGTTTCTTCTTGTCTTCTGGCCATGAATCATTAACCATTATGTCATGTATCAAAACATAATTAGGGACTACCAAGACTGAGAGAAGGTACACTTAATCAATCAGTCAACTATAGTCATATACCGAATTGAGAGAAAAAACTTATGAGTTCATTAGATATTTATGACTCAATTCGAGAATAGGCAATCTATCATACAAAGTGCTATCAGAATTGGTTGATATGATAGGATATGCAGCAAGAATAAATCTACTGAGATGTAGATACTTACTGGAATACATTCTAGTAACAACTTTCATTATCACCAATTAAAATTGATTGCCTAAGTTCATAAACATGCTTTCTCTGCACTTGGAAAAAGGAACAGAACAACTTCATGAGCAAGAAAGCACAACTCATAAACCTGTTGTTCCAATTCATAGATTTTCTCTCTTTTTTCTCGTTCAATTTATGCACACATTAGCATACAAGATGCTTTATTTATAGAATGCTAACTAATTATATAGATCTCCCTGATTTAGTAGTTTTATCACTTAGTCAACATAACTGGTGGTTTCTCCTCAGGGAAGTACAAGAATCACAAAGTCTATACTGCTGGTCAATGAAAAAAATTTCAAACCTAAATAACTGTGATTATAGTAAGCACATGGTACTACAAAAAAGACATTATTTCCAATCGTACCTCCAATACTTCATCAGACTCAACCAGACTCTTTCTTCAAGTATTTGATTTTATTATAAAACTGATATAGTAACAAGAAGTGAGAGCTTACCCTAAACCTTGTTTCTGCTCCACATATGAAAAAATTTGCAGGCTTGTCATGTTAGAGATATATTCGGGAATTGATCATGTTATATTGCAGCTTCTTAACATCCTGCAGTATAGAGCAAAATGCATAAGAAAAAAAGATTGTTATGAACTTCTGGATTATTCTAATTAGAAGATACCAAAACTATAAAGATGACTCACAATTTTACATGTTTTTCATGTTCAACAAGTTTGGAAAAACTGAGCTCTCTCTGGTTAAGTCACTGATTACTCTGCCTCATAATAAGAAAGACAAAAGCCTATTTCAGTAATGATCTTTCAAAGCAAAGAAGGGAAAGAATGTGAAACTAAGATAACTGCTAAGTTATAAGCCACGACTCACAAGTATGTCATATTACTTAAGGCAGAAAGAGTAGAAGGAATGTCCCTTCAAAGCCACTCTCTTGCATCTCTTTGGCGAAAATATTTTATAGCAATTAATATTACACATGAAGTGTTTGTATACAATTAAAAAGCATAGCAGAAAATTAAAGATCTCTTACATAGAATCACTTCAAACACTTGAAACCATATGCATTTTGATACAAAAATGTATATGAACTTATATACAAAATTGGGTCACACAGAAACTGAAAGAGAAGAGTTAGTAAAAGTACCAAGTTGGCTTCAAATTAGCAGCAATGAACAACCAATATCCAATAGTGCTAGTAATCAAAGCATTCTTTGGTCCCAGTTTCCAAACCACCGGAGACAAGTACAAAATCCCAAGCGACGTTGTTCCCAAATCCTCCTCCTGATACCAAAACCCATATCAATTTAGCTACAAATCAATCAAAATGTTTTTCAATTCACCCCTTAAATTCGAAAAGCCAAAACTCACAGTGTTGATAGTGCTCTCTAGATTCTAAGCGGCATTGTAAGCAAGAAAGATCAACAAAAATGCAGAGATGATAACATGAACATCTCTGGTATGATTTCTTCCCTCCTTGACCGGCAAATCGTCGGCGACGAAGAGAGACACTATCTGATGAACATAGCATTGTGGACCTTCTTGTCACTGGCCCAACACAACGCCACATCATAGAAACAGCACAGCACGTTCGCCTCCGCCGTTACGAACACCTTGTCTTTTGTATCACTTCAATTGACCCTAGTTTGAGAGCGAGGAGGAGAGAGAAAGTGGATCTGGGCACTCTATCTCCTTCATCGCTAAAGAGGAAGATGAACAATCTAAGAGAACAGAACCCTAAATCTAAGAGAAAGGTAGAGATAGTAAGGAACTAGATTCAAAATCTACCTTTGGTCTTGGTTTCTTGATTATCTTGGAGAGTGACTCTACTCATCCTCAGCCATTAGCTTGAGATTGAAAATTTAAGGGTACAAAAGGAGAAAAGGAAAATTGAAATTGGAAGAGCGAGAGATGAGAATGGTGGTTGGCAAAGCTGTTGAGAAGTCGAAGAAGAGATTTCAGTGCTAGGTGATTCAAAGACATCGATTTCGAAGAATAGAGTGAGGACATCGATTTCGAAGAATAGAGTGAGGATTTAGGGAGAGAGTGATCCAGGGGAAGAATAGAGAGGCTGTCGAGTCCAAGAATAGAGAAAGTATCCAAGTCTGTAAAACTGTGGAGTAGTGGACGACATATCCTATCCTTTTTTTTTTTTTTTTTTTTAAGTCTATGAGACAACGTATAATCAAAGATCTGTTGTATGAATGTAAATTTTTTTGACAAACTGGGGGAGGGAAATTTTGCCGCCTGTGTCTATGTAGGTTTCATTTGAGTGAAACTTTGCCACCCGCAATTTTGCACCTTGTTCAGACAACAGAACTATAATAATCAGTTGTACAAACTTGTGCATCTTGCACTAGGTACACCTAGTAGGATTTCTCAAAATTCATACAACATTTCATTATACAACAGATAATAAAAAACTGTTGTGGGGATAGTTCTAATTCCATTTTCGTGATCTTGTTCTGGGAGGGAATTATGTGCTCATTTCCTTCCATTCTAGGCCTCTGATTTACACAACAGAAACTTCTTAACTCTGTTGTGCAATATCTTCCTAAAAAAAAGGTTTTCAATTTGATTATATTCACACAACAGAAATAGATTTTGTACCGTTGTATGATAGAGTTTTGTTAACACACAACATCAGATTTGTGTTCTGTTGTGTGATGGGTGTTGTGAGTTTCAATTTTTGTAGTAGTGAACGGTTTACATTCTTCTAGAATATTTTCTGGTATTTCAACCAGTTCTATAGTTGTATCGAGTTTTTCTTCCTCGATTTTTTCTTTCTTTATTTTTGAGGAAGAGGATTCCATAGTTTTCTGAAACAAAGTTTCTAATTCTTTATCTTTTTGCTCAGAGAAATATTCTTCATATTCTTGTTCAACCAATTGGCTGACAAGGCCAATCTTCGTCTTTCTTCTTGCTTCAGCTATGAAACATTCTTTGTGATAAGTCTTTTTGACTCTTCACAAAATATAGGAAGTCCATTCTTTTCGTGACATAGGCAGTAGTCACAAACGAATGTACCAGGGTTCACCTGATAGGAAGACGTCATTGCTTCTGTCTTGCTTTCTTCCCAGTTTTTGACTTTCAAAACATTCATCTGTCTAGATTCCAAGTAATCTACTTCAGAATCTGGCTTAAAGTCAGATGATTCTTCTTCGTTAAACCAGGCAGAGTAAACTTACCTGTCATCTTCTTCATTATCAGAATAGGCTATTTCGTAGCCCTTCATATTTGCTATTTCTACTATAGACTCGTATTCTTCAAATAGAGTTTTAGTAGATCTTTTACCCTTTTCTGGGCATTCATTGGCATAGTGCCCTTCAACTTTGCATAACCAACATCTGCAAGCTTTCTTGCTTGGTTGTTTATGATTGATTTGGTGATTCTTCTTTTTCTTGAAGAATTTCTTTTTAGGATTTTTTTCTTGTTGTTTTTTGAAATTGGAACTTTTCTTGAATTTCCAATCTCTTTTCCTATTACTCTTTTGAAATTTGTAGAGTAATATTTTTCTTTTTTCTTTATGTGGAACTTGGATTCATGACATCCCAAGTTGGTTGGCATATCCAATATTCCATAACAGAAATTTTCAACTCTTTTGAGTTGTTTCTTGGCCATCTTAGCTCTAAGATTGGCTTTGCATTGCTCTTTTAGTAATTGCCTGATTCTATCAGCAATTCCTCCAACTGAAAATATTTCAATTGGTTTTTCAGCTATGTTTTCTCTCACAGCTGTTCTCCATGGTTCAGGGAGTTTCCTATGTAATAGGTTGACTAGATCAGTATTTTCTAGTTTGCCAATTGTACAGTAATATTCTTGAAATTCATTTAAGTATTCTTCAAAATATCTCATGTCACAGATTTTGAGAGCATAGATATTGGATTTGGCCATTTCTTTAGCCTTTTCACTCAGATTTGAAAGATCTCTACAGAATTGATCATACAGGGGTAATGCAAAATCATACGAAGATTTTGAATTTTTGATTTCTTCGAGCCAGTCTCTTTGAAAGAGAAGTAATACATTTTTGCTACTCCAGTGAGAGTAGTTTGGTAGTACACCTGAAGATCTAGTGCTTCAAATTTTCCAAGGGGTAGAGCAGAAGCCATCATCAGGCTATCAACCCATTGGTCAAGAGTTTTTCTCTTGCCCACAGCTTTGTCTAGATTTAGCCAGATACCATGAGTGGAAATTGTTATTCTGGGTATATTTTCTTCTGGGACAAATCTTTGAGAATTTCTTTCTCCATTTTTTCCAGTAGGGGCTTTCTGTATAGGGAGTTTTATTTTTCCCTTTTCTCTTATAATGAAAGTTTTGGAGCTTTCTCCTTCTTCCATTTCAATATCTTGATAGGGAATGAGTTTTCTTTCCTTTCCTGGTTTGAAAATTTTCATTTCTTCAATTAGTTTTTCTAATCGTTTAGGATTTTCGCAAGGTTCTGCTTCATCATAGAGGTCGTAGAGCTTTTGTGCTCTAAGCATATTTACTGGTCTGTTCAGATCAGCTTCTAATTCTTATTCAGTGATGGGTTCTGATGGTTCTTCAGAGTATTGTGTACCAATAACACTAGCTTTTCTAGTGCTATAGCTTCTTTTGAGAAAATTTTTGTTTATCCTGATATTTTCAGGACAGACATCACTTTTCCTGTGATTGTCAAAATTTAGACTGATTTCTCCAGTCTTTCTGCTTTCATAGACTTTTGCCTTGGTACTTTCTGTTGGTTTTTTTGAACCAGATAGTTTCCATTCAATAGGAAAAGTTACTTCATTCCAAGTAACCATGTGAATCTGTTGTGAATGGTTCTTCTGGCTGGTGAGGAATCCAGTAGTAAGACTTGGGATATTTGATATCCTGGTTTTAGGTTCTACTGTGGTACTCATCAGTTTATAGTATATTCTATCTAATATAGCCAGATCTTGCATATCTTTTTCCATTGATATGCCATTTGTCTTGACTCTCAGTCTTAGACAGTAAGCTGCCTCTTTCAGGCTGGTTGAGAAGTTTGGGAAGCAGTTGAAATATGCCACTTGATTGCATAAAGATGCTTCAAGGGTTCCCAATAGACTAGCTTGAAAGTCTGTTAGTCTATTGTCTTGCAAGACACATAGAATTGAACAGTTTATACCTTCTCGGCAAGAAGTTTTATGCATACTTGGACTGCTCCAATGTGCATAAATTGATAATTTTTTGTTCTTGCTCTGGCAACTTCTTCAGGAGTGATCAGTAAGAGATCAGTTTCTCCTATTGTAGAGGGGGTTGTGAATTTCAATAATTTGAAATGATGGCTATCCATCAGTTCAAACTTTCCCCTTTTGTAGATTTGTTTAAAATCTAGCTTTGGAATTGAGGCGTTTTTTACCTCTTGTTTGATTTCATTGTATTCGAACTCTTCAGCATTTAGGAGTTGTACTCCTTCCTTTTTCTCGAAGATGCTCATCATTTTGAAATCTCTAGTTTCTTTCGGGTTTTCATACCGAATACTAGTATGACTAGTAGATAGTTCCAAAAAAATCATGTTAGGAACAGGATTCTTCTCTGGTCTTTCTAATGGTTTAAATCCATTAGCTTTCTTTGGTTTTACTTAGGCACTTTCTTGTCCTTCAGTACATTTTTCATAGAATCTAACGTTTTTTTGTTCATTGATTTTTCTACTAACACTTGTTAGCTTTTCTTCTTCCGTTTTTGGAAGCTCCTTGATATAATCTATTTTGTTTTCCAATTAATCCTGGTAGTTTTTTTAAATGATCTTGACATCTAGATAATTCTTTCAGGGGGTTCTGATGTTTCTCATCAGAGGATGTAAGTAGAGAATTGTCCCCATTGGGGATTCACCTTTTGAGATCTTTACAAGCTCTGATACCAGTAATTTGCGGATCTAACCAATGCTCAAATAATCAAGAGGTTTTTGTTCCTCTTTAAGAGTATATAAGATATTTTCAATATCTTGCTCAACTTTATAGATTCTTGTTTGAATCCTAAAGATAATATCCCAGTAATCGGGAGTTTCTCTGTTAAGACTTTCTCTAAAGTTTTTCAACTTTCTCAACTTTTCTTTTTCTTTTTTCAATTCTCTGCTAGTAATATTACATATAGCAATTAACTCAAGTCTGTGAACAATCAGAATTATGAATAGTAAAAATTTAACTGCTTACCTTTTAATATAGAGGATGAACTTTTGTTTGCAATTATAGTCTAGACAAATAATTTCAAGATGGGTTCACCACGCTTTATCAAAATAATAAATATGTAAGATAAAAGAAAAGGATGATGGAGATGGGTATTAGTGGGATGAATAATGAGTGGTTTTGAAAAGTAGGGAGAAAAAGTGGAAAGTTTTGTGTGAGTGAGAATAAAAATAAGTTGGTGGGGTATATGACAAGTATATTGGTGGATTTGAGGTGTATGAGAATTTCCCCTATATATTACCCCAAAGCCCAGAGTAGCCCACAAAAAAAAAAATTGATAGCCCCTTATTTGCACGAGCGCGACCTCTTTCTTCAATCCTCAGCCAAGAGCTGGCTTCGCACCTGAAATTTCATGATCCCAGAGCCCAGTAACCAATTATTTCAACCAGAGACTCAAACTCTCCAAGTCTCCATACTCCAATCTGAATACACGAAACATGTATGAATTCTTCGAACAAGCACTTTGATTTTCATCTTGAAATTGATGGGTTTTGCTTGAAATTGAGTAACTGATGATGGCTTTTTGATTAAGTAGCCTGAAATCTTACTCTTGGGGAGAGCGGCTTAGCGGAAGCCGGACCTCAGGAAAAGCTGCAGACCGGAGGTGTGGAAATGCGGTGACTATGAGCATACCGGAGGAGCGGACATGCGGTGACTGTGAGTCTTCGTTTGAAAATTGATTTTGCTTTATGGCTTGTTTGATTATATGTGGGTTGTTTCAGTTGTTTGAGTATATGCTTGGCTAGTTGGCTGGTTACGTCTTCTATCTTCATATGAAATAGATAGAAATGGTCAAATTAAGGGAATTGGTCAGGGGCTTAATTATGTTTGGTCAATAGTCAATTGGATAATTATGTTTGGTCAATTGAAATTGCTTTCTTCATCTATTGACGTTGTTTACTAAAAATTAGCCCACCCCATTTTCAGATCCTGTTCTGCCACTGCTTGAATGGTGAAAGGAACTCCATGAGTCGAGAGCTCGAGTACGTGAGAGCGGTTATTGAGCAGCCTAGGGCAAGATAGAGGAAAAATGCATCAAGAACGGTTCTATGGTTTGTGATAAAGATCTGAGGAGAGTTTTTGCGACCAATAGAGTGTTTAGCCAATGTAGGTAGGGTGTCCTTCATAGTGACATGAGCACCAAGTGCCCAAAGGGCGTAGTAGCCGAGGCTCAGGCCTCAGAGGAAGGAGCGACATACTAGCAATTTGCAAGCAAGCGATCAAGAAACCTATGGCGAAATGATGAGCAACACTAGGAGAGGTGTTAGCTTTTGGACTAGGCGACCGTCACGGAAGTTGATGGGCTTTGGGAGCTCCCCCCTTCTCACAGCTTCTAGTGTTAGTTTAGCTGGCACCATATAACCCTCCTGCATTTAAGGTTAAAATGAGAATAGAACAAGGGATAATTCATTTGAATTCTGAATTTTTGATGAAAAGGGATTAAATACAACAAGAAATACTTTAAATCGTAGAACTAAGTATAATGAAATATATGATCAACCAATATTTGGAAGAAAAAAAAATCATAATAATCAATTTGGCTAGTAGGTATCTCTATTAATAAAGCGAGCTGCTGTTTACTGTTCATCTTGGGGGGAACTTTCGAACCTTGGATTTTGCCCCTTTTTTGTGCCCATGATTTACAGAGAATCAGAAAGGAGACAGGTGGTTTGCATGCAAATCGAAACTCGAAAGGAATGAGACGGAGGTATCAACGAGAGCTTTGATCTGGATTCTGCCGTCATAGAGAAAAATTGAGGAAACGAAGAAAGAAACTTGAAAATGGAGTTAGCCCATGAAGGTGAATGGCTCTCTCGCTCTTTTCTTTACCAACAATATTGGGGTTGACTGATTGTATATAGAGTTTTTAATTTGATGTTTCTCCAGTCCACTCTGGGTTTGCTTATAAATACAAGGAGTAGATTCCTACTTACAGTTTCAGTGAAACTTGTTCTGCAATTTTAATTGGGTAGTGAGAATAGAGTTCTATTTGTTCGATTGGGGTTGTCAGATTATTGTCGAATTCGTTAAATTCAAGGTTTATAGGAGAAAAGCTGACGTGGGTTGTGTGAAATTTTGATACTTTTGCTTATTGAAGAACAGGGTTTTTGGAGTTGAACTAGGTTGGGTTGTGTTCTCCCTATTTTGGCTGCCGAATTGAATTCATATCTACCTTCAAGTTCAGACTGAAAGAGCCAAGCAGAACAGGTTAGTTCTGGAGCTTCAGCTTATAGCTATTATTTCTCTATCATACGACCCCTTTTCTGGGTTTGTGTTTTCCCTTCTCTTTATGCATTTCAGATTCTGGATATCCTCAATTCCTCTGTCTTTCTCAATCAGGAAACTTTTGGGTGCTTTTTTTACTTATTACTTATGAGTTGGCTACTACTTACCATGATGTTTGTTTCAAAGGCTTTTACCTTTTATTATTCTTCATGTGGAAAATTTTACCATTGTTTAGGTAATTTGTGAAGCTGGTGTTTGTTTTTTTTAGTTGTTTGAGTTTTTAAGATGCAAAATTTTGATTGATTGACGAAATGCGTATGGCTATTTTTGTCAGCCTCGGCCCTTATATTGGTTTACGTGGAATGGTGATGATAAACTTTTTTGAATTCCATTATGTGTATTTCTAATACAAGAGGCTGAGTTATGTCTAATTCTATTACAAGAGGTTGAGTTATGTCTAAATGAATTTTTCAAAATTTTTTTTTTTTCATTTTTTCTTATTCAGAAAAGATGATCAAAGAATTTCACTCCTACCCCCATGATAACTCGAATCCATGACTTCGATTTTAGGTGGTGGGTGCTCGAACCACCTTTTTCAAATTCAATTATACTAATTTTAATAGATTGATGAAATGCGTATGGCTGTTTTTGTTAGCCTCGACCATTATATTGATTTAAGTGGAATGTGATGATAAACTTTTTTGAATTCCATTATGTGTATTTCTAATACAAGAGGCTGAATTATGTCTAAATGAAAATTTCAAATTCCATTATACTAATTTTAATAGAAGAGGCTGTGAAAACAAGTTTTATTATTATCTCTCTCTCTCTCTCTCTCTCTCTCTCTCTCTCTCTTCCGAAACAATGACAGTACAGTCAGTACTTACTGATGTGCATTCTTCATATAGTAATCTGGCATTCATGAATTTTGTGGAAAAATATTCTTGCTTCACAGATCACTAACTTTACCAATTCCCTGATGGTGATGGAGTGCAAGAAGGCCTGTGTTTTGTATGTTGGTTCTAAAGTGATGGGTTTTTGTGTCATTTTCATTGTAGATTTTCATCAAGATTCTATTTTGGTACTATTATCTCCACTCTTGACTAAACAACCAAGAGCAAGTTTGTTGTGGCTCTCCCCTTGCTAAGTATTGTGTAAGCCCCTCTTTAGGATCTTTGTGTTTTACTTAAGCAAAATCAGAAAATAGATGAACTGAAAACAGAAACAACACAGCAGATTTTAGAGTGGTTCAGCCAAAACTTTAGCCTACGTCCACTTCGTGATCTCTCTTGAGAGATTCACTAGCACTATGAAGAATTTAGGTGTTTACAAGTACTTATTGCAGATCCCTCAAACCCCTCTGACTAGTTCTTATCTCTCTATCACCTTGACTCTCAGTTTTCTACACTTTCTGTCTTAATTCCAGAAAACTGACTGTAGCTCCTATTTATAGGTCATAGAGGCTGCTGATACAACATGGGATTAGGATTCCTAATCCTAATAGACTAAGCTTTTAATACAAATCCTAATAGAACTTGAAAGACTAACTTTCCTAGAACTTATAGAAAAGCTGTGCGCAAACCTCTTTCCTTTCTAGACTTGGATTTGAATTCTACATCCTAGTTTTCAGATTGTATCAATGAGTCAAAAACACAACAATCTCCACCTTGGTGAGTTGATACCAAAACGATTGTTGCAACCTTCAGGATGTCTTGAACTTCTTGAAGTAATCCCGAACAAACCTTCAAGAACCTTCACCTTGGCAAGACTCTTCTTGCCTCAACGCACCTCAAGTGAGGAGGTGCTCCACCACAACTCAGCATGTTGTGACACTGAGCAAGTTCAAGCAATTCTTGAACTTCTCTACAGCAACGGGCTTGGTAAGACAATCTGCAGCATTGTCTTTTGTGTGAACCTTCTCCACAATAATATTTCTAGATTCTACCCAATCTCTGATCCTGTGATAGTGAACATCAATGAGTTTCGTCCTTGCATGAAACACTTGATTCTTTGCCAAATAAATGGCACTTTGACTGTCACACTTCACTACCACGCCTTCTTGGTGAATTCCAAATTCACTTGCTAGCCCATTCAACCAAATAGCTTCCTTTGAAGCTTCTGTTAACGCCATATATTCTGCCTCAGTAGTAGATAGAGCTGTGACTGCTTGAAGAGTTGATTTCCAGCTCACAGGTCCTCCTCCACAAGTAAAAACATAACCTGTTGTGGACCTCCTTTTATCGAAGTCTCCTGCATAATCTGCATCCACAAAACCAGCCACGCATGCTACTTCTTGTTTCCTCTCAAACATGATTCCAAGCTACCTAGTTCCTTTTAAATACCTCAAAATCCACTTCACTGCTTCCCAATGGGGCTTACCAGAATTTGACATGTACTTAGAGACAACACTCAATAATTGAACTAAATCTAGTCTTGTGCAGATCATCGCATACATGAGACACCCTACTGCACTTGCATATGGAACATCCTTCATCGCATCAATCTCTTTTTGACTTGATGGCCTTTGCTTTGCACTTAACTGATGATGTGCAGCTAATGGGATAGAAACAACCTTAGCTCCATCTATGTTGAAGCATTCAAGTACCCTCAGAATGCACTTTTCTTGTGACAGCCAAATTTTACCAGCTTTTCTATCCCGCCTTATTTCAATTCCAAGGATCTTTTGTGCAGCTCCTAGATCCTTCATGTCGAATTCAGCTCCCAATTTTTTCTTAAGCTCTTCAATTTTCGACATATCCTTGCATGCAATTAGCATGTCATCTACATACAAAAGTAGTAGAATAATCTCCCCATCTTCGAATACATGGTAGTAAACGCATCAGTCATATAGACACCTTGTGTAGCCTATTTTCAGCATGTATGTGTCGAAACGCTTATATTACTGCCTCGGTGATTGCTTAAGTCCATATAGGGACTTCCTTAACCGACAAACCAGATCCTCTTTTCATGTTTCAACAAAACCCTCCGGCTGCAACATATAAATGTCTTCTTCGAGGTCCCCATGAAGAAACGCAGTTTTCACATCCATCTGCTCAATCTCCATATCATACTGAGCTGCTATAGACGACAATAACCGAATTGAAGTGTGTTTGACGACCGGAGAGAAAATCTCGTCATAATCCACTCCCTCTTTCTGCGAATACCCTTTTGCCACCAAACGTGCTTTATACTTTATGGCATCAGCATCACGTATTCCTTCTTTCTTCCTAAACACCCACTTGCAGCCAACAAGTTTTCTTTCTTTGGGTTTAGGAACCAAATCCCACATGGAATTCTTATGCAAAGATTCCATCTCTTCTATCATAGCACCAATCCAACCTGCCCGTTCTTCGCTTTCTATGGCATCTTGATAAGTAGTTGGATCTCCTTGACTTATACTCAGAGCATGACTCACATCTTCTTCTGGTTCGAACCCAAACCTTTGTATCTTTCTTGGATTCCTCTTAGGTTTGTCAAGTGCTATGCTTCTTTTAAATGACTCAGGAGCTTGTGGGATAGGGGAATTTCGACCCCTCTGTGGGGATTGCTCCACCTGAGCCCTAACTGGTGACTGTTGTTGCTGCTCTGTTTCTTCAATAGCTCCTTGATAATTCCCTACTTGCTCAATTTGCTCCACCTGAACTTGATATCTTCATCTGATGGTTTAGCTAATGAAATCTTGATTGCTTCTTCTTCAACAACAGCCATCTTCTCCTTCTTGCCATTAACCTCCTCATTCAATGGCATAGTCTTGTTGTAGACCCCGTGAAATTCTGAACGTCACTTTTTGACGGGAAAATTTTTCGCGACCTTTGTTCGGCTAAATACTTTTGGAAATAGTTTGGACTTGGGCCTTGGGCCCGAGAATAGTGTAAGGTTAGAGTCCAAAATTTACTCTGGACACCCAACCGACGGGTATGCTAGTGAACCTAGCCCAATAAGTTAGTCAACCTTTGACCCAAACCTCTTCCTTGATCCAACATGGTTGTAGCTCATAATGACATCTTTGCATAATTTTGAAATATACTTGTGCGTGCGTTTACGATTTTCTTATTTTACCTTTCTTAATAATTGGAGAAATTTCTGCTCGCCTTACCGAAGCTTACTCGTCAAGCATCTCACCGACTTTCAAAAGCACAATTTATTTACTCCTTATGTTTTTCAAACTCGAGCAAAACTCCGACAAAAACTTGCTTGCCATTTTTCTATCTAAAAATAAGTTTTGTGAGACCCGATCCTTATTTGGCATTGTCAACACTTTAATTTGAGTTTTCTTGTATTTACTTATTTTACTTTTATTTTCCCCATCATTTTGGTTTTTTACCACCTTATTTTTTACCCCGAATTTATCTGCCCAAAACTGAGCCTTCTCCTTCACACGCAAAACTCAGCTTTTCCTCTTTCCTTGTTCACGTCAGAGTTGGGCAGAGAGAAAGGGAGCCTCGTTCAGCTCTTCCCCTCCACGTTTCCATCATGCAAAAGGGCAACTCCTCCAAGAACATCTCCTCAGACCTTCAAAAGAGAGAACCCAGGCCATAAATCGTCACTCACCCTTCTCTCCTCACCTTTCCTCTCGTCCCTGGACACATCAGTCTGTTTACGAGCCCAAAAACGCCTAGTTAGAGACCTCCGATCAAAAAACTTTCTTCACCAACGTTGTTCGTCTATGTCTCCTCTATTTAGTCTCAAAATTTCAGCTCCATCAGAGTCGATTTGAGTCCTGTACACCCCTCGAGGTGGAAGCTGTTCCGGAGCAAGCCTGTTCCGGATTTCTGCTTGAATTCCCTCTCTTGCTCTACCCGAATCCCCAACACCTTGCTTGAGACTGATACCAACAGTTGGTAAGATTCTTAAACTATCAAGTTCCTAATTCATTCCTCAATTTTTAGGCTCAATACGCTCAAAACAACCCATCTACATATTGAGCAGTCTCTGTTTCACTTTGCATATTCGAGATTGAGCGAACTTCTTGGCCTGCGGCTGGACTCGATCCAATCAGCTTCCTCAGCTCTCTTTCCTGTTGAAATCCTCAAGAGAAACTCACCTTTTTGATTAGTCTTTGGTGAGTATCATCTTTTCCATAAAACTCTATGTATTTTTGGTTGCTATTACGAATTCTTGAAGAGTATGAACTTGTCACTGCTGTTGTTGGTATTGCTGCCTTAATTTTGATTTCTCATCCATTCTAATGTCTAGGGATTCTGCTAGGTCATGGCTACATCTTGAGTATTAGAATCGTATTTGGTTTAAAGGTTATTTGTTGTTTGTAGCTGTCCAAATATCATGTTTCAATGCATTTTGTCATCGAGCTACAACACCTGCCCATATAGTATTAGAAAGCAACCTGAGCTATAGATCATTAGGAGCATTAGTCATGCCTCTTAAGTGTGTTAGATTTGTGCTAGAACATGGTTATTTTGAACATTCAAATCATGCTTGATCATAGAGTTCATTTGTGTTATTGTTGTCCAAACACCATGTCTTCAAAACATCATGTTAGTGAGCTACAAGACCTTCCCCTTATAGTATTGAAGGGTGACTGAGACTTTAAGATTTTAGAAGCTTTAGATACTTTCAATAGGTGTCTTAGAGTCTACTTAACCAGCCATTTTGGGTACCAAAAGAGCTTTACACAAAAGAACCAGTTTCTGCAGATTTTCAGTTTTCAGTAAAATCTAACCCAGTTGCATTCATTTCAAAAATGGAGCTAAACCGTTGAGAATTTGGGGTCAGTTTCTTCT
Organism: Rosa lucieae; assembly: GCA_024704745.1. Classification (NCBI taxonomy): domain Eukaryota; kingdom Viridiplantae; phylum Streptophyta; class Magnoliopsida; order Rosales; family Rosaceae; genus Rosa; species Rosa lucieae. The sequence goes on along the minus strand of CM045495.1, from coordinate 7,905,474 downwards.
AGAGAAATATATTAGACGCATATATGAACATTCGAGAATTTGAATCACCCCAAAAGAATGTTTCGAGAATTAGTTATGCAATTTTGAAATAGGGGGACAGAAGCTTGTATTTCTGGAAAGAATCTGCACATTGTTTTACTTCAGCCTTTAAAACCTTTACTCTTTGCTTGGTTTCACTTGAAATTCAATAACCATTTCAATCTTACTGAGTTGGTTGTCAAGCCATCCTTCTTTCAAAATTTCTCAAGAATTTACCTCAAGTATTTTGAACAATTCCGTGACCCTTGACAGCTCCTTTAAAACTCTGTTTTCGGTTTTCAGCAACCTGTCTTTTAAAAAGTGTTCTTACCCCCTCTTCTTAACAACAAACCCCTTATTGGAACCCAAGTGGTCTGGTTATTAGTTAGTAATTAGGTTAAAGGAAATGTTTTCTTCGGAGAGTTATGTGAGTGAATAGCTAGCCTAGTTTATCGTGATTAATGTCACTTATTTGGTCTAGGCTTGATATCTTGGTAGGATCTTGTGAAGTGGTGGTTGCTATAAGGTTGCATTGAGGCCAAGTGCTGCAAGAGAAAGCTCGAGTTCCAGGTAGGGGATGCCTTTAACTCTATCTATGCTTTTCTTGCATATACAATGTTTTATATGAGGCCTCTTGCATGTTTTGGAAATTATCTGTTTTTACAACTTGAAATGGTTTGCGTGGATTGGTTTGATGTGTTGGCAATTGATGGGGATGTAAGGAGAGGTCAGTTCCTCCTTGAGCCACCGGTGGTGGGCAGTGTGCACCATGCCCTTGTTATCTCCCCTTTGTCTCTAGCCTTGTGATTAATGAATTCCGGAAAGTGATTGGCTAGATGGACGGTTGTGATGGAAGTGTGAAAGATGATCAATTGCCGTGGGATTGTAGTTACGTGGTGATGATCACGTGGAAGCGCAAACCGGTTTTATCTACTTCTTTTATTCAAAACGATAAATCATATTGTTTTTAAACTTAGATATGGGGGCGGGCATGGGCAATGACTGGATGTAGGAGCCTAACCCCTACTTTAGTTTGTTTTGCAGGCTGTTGTTGTCGAAGCTTGGGCACGGAGGATAATCCTTGGAGGATACAATTTGTTTTACTCTATCTAAAGTTTATTTCTTTTTGGCTTGCTTGATTTCACTAAAGTTTTGTAACATTATGTATGGTTGATGATGTGTGTGATTGCTTACCACCAAGTGGAACCCTAGGGTTAGAATTTGAGTTTAGGTCCTAGTGGGCTAGACCTAGAAGACTCACATAAATTACCATTTAATGAACTTAATGCAAACTTGGGCTAAGAACTAAAAATTGACATAGGTTCTAAAACTCAACCCAACACCACCTTCCTTTCCTCTTATTCGCCTAGTTCGTAATCTTGTGATTACGAGCCAAGCCCACTATACAAGCCCAAGAATTTCGGGCTTATAGATTTCTTGCTTTCCAACCTAAAGGCCTTGTCTCTTTGAGGAATTCTAGGCCCAAAACACTTACTCCAAGTGTCGCGGGAGTAGGGTTCCTTGGGGAGGCGGCGCTGTGGTAATCCGGTCTCCAGGTCGCCACACTTGTCATCAAAGATTACATCCCTGCTGATCAACTTTTTGTCGTTGATTATATCCTACAACTTATAACCTTTCACCCCTTTTTCAAAGTCGATGAACAAGCACTCATGGGACTTTGGTTTCAGTTTGGTTCTTTCATTGCTGGGAATATGTGCATAAGCACTGCAACCAAACACTCTCAAGTTGGAATAATCAACTGGCTTTCCAGACCATCCCTCCTCTGCACACTTGAAGTTAATAGCCCTAGAAGGTGATCGATTAATCAAATAACATGCATGATTAACCGCTTCTGCCCAAAAACTTTCAGGCAACCCCGCATGAAGTCTCATGCTTCTTTCTCTCTCCATGAGAGTTCTGTTCATCCTTTCTACAACACCATTTTGTTGATGAGTCTTCTTAACAGTAAAGTGTCTTGTGATGCCCGCATCCTTGCTCTATATTCACCTCCATTGTCACTTCTCAAACACTTGATTTTTCTGCCTGTTTGGTTTTTAACTTCAGCTTTCTACTCCTTGAACTTAGTGAAAACCTGGTCTTTAGTTTTCATAAAGTATACCCAAACCTTCCTTGAAAAATCATCTATGTAAGAGACAAAGTATCTGGCTCCACCCTTTGATTTTGTTGGTGTAGGCCCCCAAACATCTGTGTGAATATAGTCCAATACTCCTTTGGATTTGTTCTCACTGCTGCCCACATTGAACGTCACCTTGGTCTGTTTTCCGAGTGTGCAATACTTGCAAAATTCAAGTTTGCAGCTCATTACACCTTCCAGCTGATCCCTTTTATGTAATTCCTGCAACCCTCTCTGACTCATGTGCCCTAGCCGTTTATGCCAAAGCTCAGTCTTGTCTTCCTCTGTACAAACTGCAGCTCGACCTACCACCGCAGAACCCGTAAGTTTATACATATTATCTGGTTGCATCACACTCCTCATGTAGACCATTTGTCCCTTTCCTACCTTGAGCTGTCCTTTTTCAGATTTATGCCAAAATCCAGACCTATCCAAAGTGCTCAATGAAATCAGATTTCTGCTCAATTTTGGGACATGTCGGACGTTTCCCAGCGTTCTGACAATTCCATCATGCATCTTGATCTTTACTGTTCCGATTCCCATAATTCTACAAGGTGAATCATCTCCCATCAACACTTCCCCAGTGTTCCTCTCTTCATATGTGTCGTACCAATCTCTGTGTGCACACATATGAAATGTGCAGGCTGTATCCAAGGTCCAATATTTAAGAGCGCTGGAGCTGGTTGTTACTGCGAGAAGTTCTCCATCGTCACTATAATTTCCGGCAATGACATTGGCTGACTTGGAGCTTTCTCCTAACATCTGCGCCTTTTTCTCCTTCCATTGTTTGCAATTCCTTTTCCAGTGGTTGAGTGAACCACATTCGAAGCAACCATTCTTCTTTTCTTTGCCTTTTCCCTTGGATTTTGACCTGCCTCTTTCTTCAAATCCACCACCTCTATTCCTGGACCTTCCTCTCTCCTTGCCTCTGACATGAAGTCCCCGTGCTTGAGAACTTTCTTCATCTTTGTCCATTTTGACATATGATTCCAAGTTCTCGCACACTTTAGAAAGTGTGATAGTATCTTTGAATATCATGGTGGTTTTGAAGTGCTTGAATGAAGGTGGAAGCGAATGAAGTAACATGACAGCCGTGTCTTCGTCATCCATCTTTGCTCCAACCTTCTCCAAGTTTGATATGCAATTCTGAAAATTGCATATGTGATCATTAAGATCATCTCCTTCCTCCATCTTGAGGCCAAAGAGCTGTTCCTTCAAGAGTAGCTTGCTGCTGATAGTTTTACCCCTGTAGACGCTTTCAAGCTTCTCCCATGCTTCTTTTGCAGTCATATTCTCACCAATATGAAGCAAGACATTATCAGCAAGATGCAACTCAATTGAGCTCTTTGCTTTCTTATTCTTCTTTGTATAATCTGCTTCAGTCAGTGTTGCAGGCTTATCTCCAATTGCCTCATCAACCTCTTGCTGAACCAGAACGTTCTTCATCTTCCTTTGCCAAAGCGTGAAGTTGTCCTTGCCATTAAAGGGCTTAATGGACGGTTTCACATCTCCTGCTTCGACAATGACTTTGTCGTTCACCATCGTAAAACACCTTGAGCCTAAGCTTTGATACCACTGATTGTGTAAGCCCCTCTTTAGGATATTTGTGTTTTACTTAAGCAAAATCAGAAAATAGATGAACTGAAAACAGAAACAACACAGCAGATTTTAGAGTGGTTCAGCCAAAACTTTAGCCTACGTCCACTTCGTGATCTCTCTTGAGAGATTCACTAGCACTATGAAGAATTTAGGTGTTTACAAGTACTTATTGCAGATCCCTCAAACCCCTCTGACTAGTTCTTATCTCTCTATCACCTTGACTCTCAGTTTTCTGCACTTTCTGTCTTAATTCCAGAAAACTGACTGCAGCTCCTATTTATAGGTCATAGAGGCTGCTGATACAACATGGGATTATGATTCCTAATCCTAATAGACTAAGCTTTTAATACAAATCCTAATAGAACTTGAAAGACTAACTTTCCTAGAACTTATAGAAAAGCTGCGCGCAAACCTCTTTCCTTTCTAGACTTGGATTTGAATTCTGCATCCTAGTTTTCAGATTGTATCAATGAGCCAAAAACACAAAACTAAGGTCCCTGAAACTCTTCTCAAGTAAATATTTTTCCTCCATTATTAGCCATCGAAGATCTGATTTTGACTCCATTAGAAACTTGGCATTTGTGAAATGAACTAAAATTGTGTATATCTTCAGGTACATTCCAGCTGAGAAAATGATACCAAGTTTTTCTTCTCTGAAGATGTCTCTGTTTTTGAGCAACTCTCAAGACCGTATCAAAGCAAACCATAGAAATTGATGTAGCTCAGGTACTAAGAATTCTTTTATTTGTTAGGATACTGAAAACTGAGGAGGATAATAACATAAGTTTATTTGAGGCTACTTTTTGGTTGTCTAGCACATTTTGCAGAGTGTATGGTAGGTATTTGGTTGTGTTTTTTTTTTTTTTTTTTTTTCTGATTCTTTTAATTGACAAGTTCTGCTTGGCACCATACCTTTGGCAACAATTGACAAGTTCAACAAAATTGTAAGTTTATATTGTATATCTATGTACACTGAACTATGTTGTGGAGAATATATCGTTTGGTGGTCCGGCCTCAATAGTATTTGTAATAAGTTATGCATGAATCTGACACTGGAAAGGTACAGAAAATAACTATTGGATGAAATAAAGCTATGATGTTTATTATTATATCTTCAAGAAGGAAGCTGAATTTTTGATAGTATAAGAGAGGAAAATCAAAGTCCTCATTTAAAGAAACTAAGGCTTAGCAACACTACTAATATCTAGAATTGCCAGCATTTAACAAAACATGTTCTACAAGCTTCCAAATCCTGCAGATTCTAGTCTTGATTCAAGAATGGCAATAGGTTCCAAAAAAAACTATGTTGCTGTGGGGTGTGGGAATGGAACTGTCAAGGCCCAACACATCAAAGATAGGCTTGTAATTGCTAAACCAGGGCAGATGTTCATGCTGCCATATAACTCGGGGTAAGTTAATGAATGTTTGCAAACTTTCATATCTACTGTGTCTGAACATATATAAAAAATTAGTGTTCAAGATATATGACATTTTGTATGCATGTAGTGATCATTGGGTGTTGACACTTGTTGACCTGGATAAAGGAACTGCCTATTTTATGGACCCGCTAAAAAGACGCTTACCCACAGGAGATTGGATGTCTATCGTGGATACGTAAGTCCCTCGTTTACATATTGATCGAAATGCCTCAATTTTATGAAATCTGTTTAATACACTTGTTTGCCTCCCTTGCATTATGGTACATCATTGATCATATTGTTGTTTTGGTGTAGTGCTATGTGTTTGTATAATTCTGAAAAGAATAAGCAAAGCCGGAGTTCAGTCCATTGGAAAAATTTGGCTGTAAGTTTCACCACTTGTAGTTTTCAAAAAACAGTTTTTCATGCCAAGTTTTCAGTTGTTCATTCATTTGCTTGTGTTTAGGGCATTCCTCCCCAACCTAGCAACAAGGAGTGCGGGTACTTTATCAAGCGATACATGAGAGATATCATTGAGGATAAAGACATGTCATTGTTTCCTTCCAAGGTATCAACATTTATAGCTATAAATATAGTCACTTGACTCAATTTCTATTAAGTGTGTTATTACATCCATGCCTCATTCACCAAAATGATTAACTGATCCTTTTGATATAATTAACTGATTTCAGTGGGAGAGGAGAGGCTGCAGCCAATACGCCCAGGCGGATATTGATCAAGTGCGAAGTAAGTGGGGGAAGTTTGTTGTCAACACTTATGTGCACGAGTCATGAAGTAGCACACTTGTTGCTGGTACATTTTAGATAAGAAAAGCATCTTTTTTGTGCTTCTCTACTGGTACATTGTCATGCACCATGTGTGGCATGTTTTGGAACAATATATGTGTATCAGCTTTTTGATGTCCCAAGTCGATGGGCATGCACTAGAATGCTTTTCTTGTGTAAAATGTTGTTTTCAATGATTGGGAAATGCATCCCTTTTGCTTTTGAAGTTTAAAGTAATGGTTATATGAATCATTTGATGGTTTGCAATGTTTGTATTTGATAGATTACTATTCATTCATAAATAGACCAAATGAATGCACAATCTAATTCAGGAATGGGATGTTCAAATGATCACACAACAGATTAGATATAATGATCACTACCTGTTGTCTGAATGGCCAAAAATGGGAGAAAAACACATTGTAATCAATTATATCACACATTGGTTTTTAACGAATCAGTGTCTTCTGATTTATACTCAGACAACAGAATTAATTGAACTCTGTTGTCTTAAAAGCTAATCACACAACAGAACTAATTAAACTCTGTTGTCCTAAATGTTAATCACACAACAGAACCAATTGAACTCTGTTCTCCTAAAGTTAATCACACAACAGATATAGTCCAAGAACTGAAGTTTGAAGATAATCAAACAACAGACAAAATAAAAAAATGTTGTCTGATACGCTTAACATACAACAGCTTAAAACTGGCACTGTTGTCTGAAGACAGCGCCTCAACTGCTGCGCAGCTGCGCTTCGCATCTGCCAAGCCATCTGCCGAGCTATCACACAACAGTTATAACACATACTTGTTGTTTGTATGTTTATCACACAACTGTGTTCCACCGTTGTCTGATTTTTCATCTGACAACGGCTCATTCTACAACTGTGGGACTCCAAATTCCACATCTGTTTTCTGCCGTTGTCTGATACGATTTTTGGTGTAGTGTCAGTAACATTCTCTTGGATGAGAAAATGAATCCAAAAATCTCAGATTTTGGATTGGCATCCATAATTGAAGAAAATAGAGTCTAGAAAATACTCAGAAGGTTGTTGAAACACGGTGCGAATCAATTCTTTAAGCGAGAGACCAAAAGATTCAATTTTGTCAGATATGTACTAATGTGCTTGCTATGCAATGGCTATATGTCTCCAAAGTATGCCATGGGTGGGATATTTTCTGAAAAATCTGATGTCTACAGCTTCGGGGGCCTGGTACTGGAGGTTATTAGCGGCAAGAAGAACACTAGTTTCTGTTTATATGACCAACAACTAGGCTTCCTTGCCTATGTAAGTTTATACTATAAATCTTAATGTAAATGTGTGCATGTTGGGCTTCTTTGTGTACAGGACAATGCTGTAGATAGACCAACCATGGCAGATGTAGATTCAATTTTAAGTAGCGAGAAAGATGGTCCACATCCAAAGAGACCTGTATTCACCATCTAAAACTCAGTTTATCGTCCTGGACCATACTATGAAAATACAAATTCCTCCAAAAATGAATCTAGCATAACAATAATTGAAGGACGTTAATCGACAACAAATTGATACATCACAATGCGATGCCTTTTGGTCATTCTCAAGAACCATGTTGAAGGTTTTCTATTTGGTAGTATATGAAGGTTTTTTTTTTGTTAAGAAGATGCTTCTTATTGATGATTTTACAAATTTTATACACGAAAAATTAAGTATGCACCAAAACCATTTTTCTGTAGTCTTATACTTTTTGTTTGTTTATACTTTCTGTAGTCTTATGCTTCACACCTTCACCCACGTTCAATTTTAACTGCCCATTGCAGTTTCGTACAAAAAACACGTGGGAAATTGAAGTAGGTTTGTGCAAATTAAATTGAACTTTGTGGTTTCTTTTTCCAATTGATCTCAATTACTAAACAAATCCTTACCCATTTTAGCTTAGCCTTTCTCTTTTTACATATTATGCCCATACCTAAACTTACCTAGTACCAGTTAACTTACCTATTTACTGGTCATTCATTCTGTAAATAATTAAGAATCTTACTTTTTACCTTTATTACGATGAATTAGGGGACCAAAAGTGGACTTCCTGTTTGGCTCTGTTTTTTAGAAAACTTATTTCACGAAAGATGTAGAGAACATTAAACCAAGTTTGTGGATATGCGACATGTAAAAAACAGAGTTAGCATGAAAGAGTTATGATCAGAAAGTAAAAGTTACTATTTCAGAAAAGGGCTAAATACTATTTAGCCCATGAACTTTTGCTGAAAAAACACTTCAGTCCCTCGCCTTTTAATTTGACATGTTTGCTCCCTGTTCTTTCTGTTTTGCACCAAATAGGTCCATTCCGTTAGACTCTGTTAAATTGTGCCGTTAATTCCTTATTTTTAGGATAAAATTACTATTATAGCCCTGACTTTCTCTTTCTTTAATTTTTTTATTCTTCTCTTATATATATTTTTTCTTCTAGTTCGCACCAATAAAATTACTAAAATATTTAAATTGTTTTTATTCTTCTCTTTAATTTTTTTAATTATTTTTATTCTTCTCTTTAATTTTTTTAATTATTTTTATTCTTCTCTTTAATTTTTTTAATTATTTTTATTCTTCTCTTTAATTTTTTTAATTATTTTTATTCTTCTCTTTAATTTTTTCTTTTCTTTTAAGGATAAAAATTACTATTACATTCCCTCCCTTGTTTCTTTTGCTATGACTAATTTTATTGGGTGTTAATTTAGGTGAGACAGAGTAGAAAAAAATAGTCATAACTTTTAATACGACTTTTATAAAAGAATTGGTGTGAATCAGAAGAAAAAAAATAAAAGAGAAGAATAAAAACAATTTAAAATAATTAAAGAAAAAGAAAGTCAGAGCTATAATAGTAATTTTATCCTTGAAATAGAGAGTTAACGGCACAATTTAACGGAGTGTAACGAAATGGACCTATTAGTTATGATTATTTTTTTCTTCTCCGGCTCACCCAAACACCCAATAAAATTAGTCATAACAGAAGAAACAAGGGGTGGAATGTAATAGTAATTTTTATCCTTAAAAGAGAAGAATAAAAACAATTAAAAAAATTAGTAATTTATTGGTGCGAATCAAAAGAAAAAAATAAAAGAGAAAAAAAAATTAAAGAAAGCAAAAATAAAAGAGAAGAATAAAAATAATTAAAAACAAATTAGTAATTTTATTGGTGCGAATCACAAGAAAAAAAGATAAGAGAGAAGAATAAAAAAAAAAATTTAAAAATTAAAGAAAGAAAAAATTTAACGGAGTCTAACGGAATGGACCTATTGGGTGTAAAACTGAAAAAACAAGGAGTAAACATGTCAAATTAAAAGGCCAGGGACTGAAGTGTTTTTTCAGCAAAAATTCAGGGACAAAACAGTATTTAGCCCTTTAGAAAACCTACTATAAATAGCAGTTTCATCCTTTAATTTTCGGCAACTTTCCATTTCAGTCAAAAACCCTAATCCAAAATTCTCTCACAGCGACTCGGATTTCCAGCCCTACCTGATGGGTTCTTCTCCATCCTGCCTCCCCAGACAGTTGGACCAATCTCGTTCGGTGCGCCTCTCCATGGTGACTAAGTCTCTGGCCACCACTTCCTCTGATTTTCCTTGAGAGAGAGAATTAAAGCGAGAAAACCTTCGGCAGCTGCGCGACATGACCAGGTCAGAGCTCTCTTCTCCGGCCACCTCAGACGATGCCACCACCCAAAATTTAAAGCTCTCCTTATCGCGGCTGGAACCCACCAAGCCTTGTCCATCAATTCAACGCAATGAGGAATAATCGAAGATATAAAGATTTCGGGAATCCAAAACTTTATGGGTAATTTCCGACTTTTGCACATAATTCCAATAGAAATTCAATTCCATGAGAGGGAGCTGTACCATTACAAAAGGTTACCTTGCTTCACATTCTCCACCAGAGGGTCCATAAACACATGGAAGCCAACTTCTCTCGGTTAACCTTAGGCATGAACCGTCTAATGCTATATGAGGTAATCTCAAGATCCTTAATTGAAGCCAAAATGTTATCAATGTCATTTGAATCTCCATGAGGTGTTTTGGAATAACTGTCAAGGATAAATGAAGTTAGGGAAGGCATGTTTAGGAAACATCGTGGAGTATCACATATCAACGTACACCGATGCAGTCTAGGCAAGCATGCATGGTTAAACCATAAATTTCCCCTTTTAGATTGAAGCAAGGCCTGAGCTAGACAAAAAAAGATATTATACCGTTTTGATCTCTTTTGAAACATAACCAATCACATCCAGCTGGAATTATACATACCAACAAAATTCACAGATAACTAGCTACTAAGTATTGAATATAAAGGGATTTTTGCCTTCCATTATCAATTGCTAAAAAATTACATAACCTATTTATATGTAGGTTCATTTTGAACTTTCAATCTTTCACCAATTCCGATTCGTTTCACAAAATGTTACTGTGACATGACATCATAAATGATGAAAATGAGCAAAGATACCTTGATTCATCTAGGTAGATTGAACCACTATTTCCTGAAATTGCTGTCTTATTCCCTTTTGAAAATCTTTCTTTTCTACCTTTGACCAATGTTTTCGATCTAATGAAAGTAGAAATTTTGTGGATGTCTTTCTGTAAGCAACATGTGAATTCTCTTTGGCCATAGGACATAGCTGAGATAACTCTGTCATGAGTCTGCAGAAACAATAGGGTTAATACACATTAGAAGGATGTCCCCAAATATGAAAGTAAAAAAGCAAGAAGAACATTTTTTTCATGCAAAATATCCTAAATAAAGCATCATGAAAGCTGACAAGCACAGGGCATGAAGAAATTACAACATCAAACACCCATTCACAAAAGACGAACATGAGAGTGTTGTCCCAAAAGAAGGATCCCCACAGTTCGTTGTGGAAACCAGAAAGAAGTTGTAATTTCTTCCTTACCCATTTAGCCTAAATCAGCGACAAACACCCATTCACAAAATCCAACGAATCAAGAAACCCTAATTTGTAGAATCAATAAATCCCTAAATTTCAATACTTAAAATTAGAAATTAAACACAGTTTAGAATAAACCCATACTAAAACCACATTTCAGATAAAGCTAATTCTACAAAACCACATGCAACCACAGATAACCATGAACCCAGAAAGCAAGCAATATCCATATGAGAAAAGGCATAGAGCAAGAAGAAGCAGTACCTTTGTTACTTATCAGCAAAAAACCTAGCCGCAGGTAAAACCAAGCAAAGGAAAATCAATAATTTTCCATATATGAATTACAATTATATCAGTTAGTTTACATTCCAAATTGCAAATATCATCATTTGTCTAAACGCATAGATACTCACCATAACGCCTGCAAATAATGGATTTAGCCTCCCCTGCTGGAAGAGGTTATCTTTGGTCTCTCAGCATCAGATATTGAATCAACACAGTAACTGGGGGGAATAGACTGTGATCTTCTGTCATGAGAAGGAGCTAAATTAAGTTTTAATGACAATACACTAAATAGTATTACCTGTTTCAGTGATTGGAGACCTCAAACCCTCAATTACATAAAAGAATGATTGGTAGAGTGATGCTTTTCACTCCAGGGAAGTACTACCCCTTTAGAGAAATAATCTTCAACTAAAAGTTTGAAACTATATTAAATGAAGAAATAACCTATCGCGGATTTATTGGTTGGACAACTAACAGCTACAAACAGTGGGAAACAAAATTAATAGTGTAATAGGGCATTTCTTTAAGTGAAAAGGATTATTATTTGATGCAGAATCAACAAACTGGCTATTGATTAAATGCTTAGTGTATTTAAACACCAAAGTTTGAAACCTGGGAAATCGACTAGAGCACCATCTAGGATATCTGAAGACGTGAAAAAGCATCGCAAACTAAACTACAATACCACAAAAACCAACCATCCGAATCAAACAATTTGACCTAACTGAAAAAAGAAAAAAAGAAAAAAAAAATCTGATCATTAAGAACCGATTTTTTGGAAAGTTGTTACTTAGCTGTCAAGTTTGTTAATTAGTTACTGTTTCTATTGATGTTGTTAATAATCCCTATTTGTTAGGGAAGTGCTTATAGGTTTGATTCAGTCTAGACCATGATCCACATTTAATTAGAGAAAAACGTGGGGTGCAATTGATACACCTAAAATAGGCGTATAAATAAATCCCTATAATCTCAATGGTTACCGATGGTAGTGTAGGAAAAAGGGTGTCTCCCGCAGAGGATTGTGGCTCAACAATTGCAAAATAGACTCTGAAAACTCGAAACAGGCGCTAGACAAAGACGAAAATAAAAACTATACCTAGTCTCAACCAAAAATTATAAAATTAAATACACACTAACTTGACATACAGAGGAAGATTCACACGAAATTTGGGGGTAATTGGGGTTGAACTACTATACTAAATAAAATTAAGAATACAAAGGACAGAAAACTAACGAAAACAGAAAACAATTTGGGGATTTTGGTTTTGATCAAATATGAGAAAACTAGCTAGGAACTACTTCTCACCACTAGACAATGATTACTCCTATGATGTATTTACTAACATGTTCAATTCCTTCGGGTATCCTTACTCAAGCCAAGCCAATGATGTGTTGCACTTAACCTATCAATCTTTCCTACTTGGTATGTTAAGAGAATGATGTTTTCAACTTAACTTAGTTTCTAGAATGGAACCTACAGTGATGTTCTCGCACAGCTCTCACCTAGAATTCATTAAGGTCTAAAAGATTATGAACAAGGCTAGGCAATTTCGGTACTGATGTTGTCCTAATCTACCTAGACGTTGGTTTATATGAATGGGGCTCAAGTCATTCACTCGCTACTCTAGAATTCAAGTAGACATGATGGTCATACAAGACACTCATAGCTTTACAACCTAGTATGCATACAAATTTTGCGCACCATCAAATATGACATAAAAAGTTTATCAATGAACAAACAATAAACCAATGAATATCCGAAATCCAAAGAACTTATTAAATAAACCCCAACATCATAGTTACACCATGTCTAGGGCTGAAAGCAGCCCCTAACTAAAACAAAATTAGCTACTTATCCTCTTGGAGAACATACAAAAGAAATACATGAGTTTTTGGAGAGAAGAAAGAATCAAAAAGATGGAAAACAGGGCAAACGATTGATCTCTAGATTCCAACGATCGATCGTTTCTGGGCTCCAAACTTTACTTCTTCTCTTTGAGTTGCTTCAATGGTTTCTTGCTTCTCTTGTGCGTTGTAGACCTTGATTGTGACTTCTAAAAGCCTTTTATTCAGTATTAAAACTCTTCCACTTTGTTTCCTTGTGGATTTCTAACTCTTTGCTTAAAAAAAAAGTCATAATCCATCGAAAATCCTTATTGAACCAGAATTCCACGCACTTTCCTTCTTTAAGCCTTCTTTTCCTAATTTGCTTCGGAAAACCTAATAAACACAAAAATAAATAAATCAGCTAAAAATAATATAAACTAACAAAGAAAAGCATAGGGTTAAATAATAATAATGTAGCATAAATATGCTCTATTAGCAATTTGTTTTTATCTTCTTTCCTTGTAAAGGCTTATAAAGCCATCAATTGTAGTTGAATTCATAAGAAGAACATTAATCCTCCAGTTTCAGAATATTGTGTTTAGATTGTCAAGTTTCAACAATTCTGGTATCAAAGCGCTCCACAGTGCCTGATTTGGGGTTTGAGAAGCTGAGAAATTGCAACTTTCTCGGGAAGAGTTCAAGTCTGAATAGGAGTGAAACATAAAGAAGCAGAGGGTCTGAGAGAAACACAGGGTTTGAGAGAGTCAACAATGGCGGAAGAGAACAGCAATCTTGTTCAACTTGCTATACCAAGATTCGATGGTCATTATGACCATTGGTCTATGTTGATGGAGAATCTATTGAGATCAAAAGAGTATTGAGGATTGGTGGAGGATGGAATACCAACAGTGGCTGATGGAGTCCAACCAATAGAATGCAGTGCAAGGCTATCGAGGAGGCAAAGTTGAAAGACCTCAAAGTGAAAAACTATCTTTTCCAGGCTATTGAGAGAGGTATTATGGAGACAATTCTCAAGCGAGACACAGCCAAAGATATATGGGACTCAATGAGGTAGAAGTACCAAGGGTCCACGAAGGTAAAGAGAGCTCAATTGCAAGCTATTCGGAGGGAGTTCGAGGTACTTGGGATGAAAGATGGAGAGACAGTAGATGCTTGCTTCTCTCAGACCTTAGTCATTGCCAACAAAATGAAGGCACATGGGGAACGAATGGAGCAGTTAGTGATTATGGAGAAAATACAAAGGTCCATGACTGGGAAATTCGATTATGTTGTGGCTACCATAGAGGAATCCAATAAGCTCAACATAATGAAGATCGATGAACTTCAAAGTAGTCTGCTCGTTCATGAGCAGAGAATGCGAGCTCACACTGGAGGAGAAGTGCAAGTGTTAAAGGTGACTTTTGATGAGAAAGTAGGAGGAAGAGATGGCAACAGATATGGTGCAAGAGGTTGAGGAAGAGGAATCTTTAGAGGCAGAAGAAAGGGCTGAGTAAGAGGACAGCTCAACAAGGCACTAGTTGAGTGCTACTAGTGCCATAAATTGGGCCATTTTCAATATGAATGCCCCGATTAGGAGAAGAGTGCACACTATGCTGAATTAGATGAGACAGAGGAGATGCTTTTAATGACTTATGTCGAGCTCAATGATGCCAAAAGGGAGGAGGTTTGGTTCCTTGACTCGGGATGGAGCAATCACATGACAGGCAACAAACAATGGTTCACAGACATCGAAGAGCAATATAGACAAAATGTCAAGCTCGGGAACAACTTCAAAATGGCAGTAGTTGGGAAGGGTAACATTAGATTGCATGTTGGTGGAGTTACACAAGCAATTACCAGTGTGTACTATGTTCCCGAGCTAAAGACCAACTTGATTAGCATCGGACAACTGTCAGAGAAAGGAGTTGCTGTGTTGATTCAAGATGGAGTGTGTCGATGCTATCATACAAAGAAGGGCCTTATCTTGCAAACGAAGATGTCAGGGAACATAATGTTCGTAATTCTTACAATTATGATGCCAAAAGTCTCAACGTGTTTCAAGACTACAACACAAGATGAAACACACCTTTGGCATTGTCGTTAGGACTATCTCAACTTTAAGGGACTAAGAACCCTTCACTATAAGAAGATGGTGAGTGGGCTGCCTGAAATGAAGACGTCGAGCAAGCTATGCAAGGATTGTATCGTAGGCAAGCAGCACAGGGAATCCATTTAGAAGAAAAGCTTGAGAAGAGCCACACACAGACTTCAATTGGTGCACTCTGACATATGTGGACCAATCACACCTTGATCGAGCAGTGGAAAAAGGTACCTGATTACTTTTATAGATGATTATAGTCGAAAGATTTGGGTGTTGTTCTTATCTAAGAAGTCTCAAGCTTTTGCTTCATTTAAGATGTTTAAAAGTATGGTTGAGAAAGAAACAGGGGCTTCAATTCAGTGTCTTCGAACAGATAGGGGAGGAGAGTTCACCTCTCAAGAGTTTAATTTATTTTGTAGTTCCCTTGGAATAAAGAGGCAATTGACTGCAGCTTTCACCCCTCAACAAAACGGGGTGGCTGAGAGGAAGAATCGGACCATTATGAATATGGTTCGATGTATGTTGTCAGAGAAGCATTTCCCAAAGTATTTCTGGCCTGAAGCGGTAAACTAGACCACTCACATTCTCAACTGTAGCCCTACCTTGGTAGTGAAGGAATTGACACTTGAGGAAGCATGGAGCGGCAACAAACCATTAGTTCATTACTTCAAAGTCTTCGACTGTGTTGCTCAAGTGCACGTACCAGAAGCCAAGAGAAAGAAACTTGATGACAAAATTTTTCAGTGTGTGATGTTGGGGATGAGTGATGAATCCAAAGCATATCAGCTCTTTGATCCAGCAACCAATCGTATTGTGATCTGCAAGGATGTGATTTTTGAAGAAGATAAGTGCTGGGATTGGGAAAGAAGTTCAGAAGAGACGAAGGTAGATGTGTTAGATTGGGGAAAAACTGAAGAAGAGAGGAACGAACTCACTCAAGGTGAAGACAAAGATGATTCAAATGACAATACAGAAGGTGAGGTAGCAAATGGGTCAACTTCAAGTCATGGTGAAGTGTCAAGTGGCTTGGATTCAAGTCAATCTTCAAAAGAAGCTCAAGAAGAAGGGAGGATTGGCAAACCACCTGTGTGGATAGAAGATTACGAGAGCGGAGAGGGATTGTCAGAAGAAGAAGTGAGTCAAAACTTTGTGTTGTTTACTTCAGTATCTGATCCAGCCACTTTCGAAGAAGCTATCCAAAGTGACAAATGGAGGAACGCAATGGATAATGAGATATAGGCAATCGAAAAGAATAGCACTTGGGAGCTTACAGATTTACCAACAGGAACTAAGACCATTGGAGTCAAAAGGATCTTTAAAACAAAGCTGAACGAAAATGGAGAGGAGGAGAAGTATAAAGCCAGACTTATGGCAAAGGGGTATTCTCAGAACTATGGAATCAATTACACTAAAGTTTTCGCACCAGTGGCTAGAAGGGACTATATTCGCATGGTAATTGCTCTTGCTACTATAAAAGGATGGTGTGTGTATCAGTTAGACGTAAAAAATGCATTTTTACACAAGGAGCTGAACGAAGCAGTCTTTGTTAATCAACCTCACGGCTATGTGATGAAAAATGATGAGTCGAAGGTGTATAGATTGAAGAAAGCCTTGTATGGCCTCAAGCAAGCTCCGTGAGCTTGGTACAGCCACATCGAAGCCTACTTCATCAGAGAAGGATTCGAGAGAGAACCCTTATGAACATACCTTGTTCGTGAAGCAAAGTGAAGGAGCAATATTCTCATTGTTAGCCTTAACATTGATAATTTGATATATAGTGATGAGAAGATGTTCAAAGAGTTTAAGGAGTCTATGGAAAGATATTTTGATATGTCAGACCTTGGTAAAATGCATTATTCTCTTGGGGTTGATGTAATTCAGAGTGATGAGGGGATTTACATTTGTCAAAGGAAGTATGCGAGGGAGGTGTTAGAAAGGTTTGGCATGAGGGAGTGTAATTCTTCAAGGAATCCTATTGTTCCTATGTGTAAGCTGATGAAAGACGAAGATGGTGTGAAGGTGGATGCTACACTATATAAACAAATTGTTGGCTGTTTGATGTACTTGGCAGCAACTCGACCTGATCTTATGTATGTGTTAAGCTTAATTAGCAGATTTATTAGCTGTCCAACTGAGCTACATATGCAACCGGTCAAAAGAGTGCTTAGGTATCTCAATGGTACAACTAATTTAGGGATTCTATATAAATGGAATGGAAGTGAGAAGCTTGAGGCATACATGGACAGCGATTATGCAAGTGCTTCGATGGCCAGAGAAGTACTTCCGGATATATTTTTATGTTAAGAACGGGTGCAGTCTCATGGTCCTCTAAAAAGCAACCAGTGGTTACTTTGTCCATAACTGAAGCTGAATTTATTGCAGTTTCTTTCTGTGCATGTCAAGTGGTTTGGATGCAAAGAGTTCTTAAGAAACTAGGTCATGCTCAACATGGAAGCACCACTGTATACTGTGATAATTGTTCAACCTTAAAGCTTTCGAGGAATCCCGTGCTTCATGGAAGAAGCAAACATATTGATGTTCCCTTCCATTTTCTTCGTGACCTGACTAAAGATGAGACTTTGAAGCTAGCTTACTATAATTCTCAGAATCAAATCACAAACATTATGATGAAGCCGTTAAAGCTTGAGGTGTTTGAGAAGCTGCGAGGATTGATAGAAATGTGTTCTATGCCAGATATAAACTGATTGCACAGGTGCAACTAGTTTAAGGGAGGAAATGTTGGA
The DNA here is from genome assembly GCA_024704745.1 of Rosa lucieae. Taxonomy (NCBI): domain Eukaryota; kingdom Viridiplantae; phylum Streptophyta; class Magnoliopsida; order Rosales; family Rosaceae; genus Rosa; species Rosa lucieae. The sequence continues at coordinate 7,887,643 of CM045495.1, read as the reverse complement.
AAGTTGTTACTTAGCTGTCAAGTTTGTTAGTTACTATTTCTATTCATGTTGTTAATAATCCCTATTTGTTAGGGAAGTGCTTATAGGTTTGATTCAGTTTAGACCATGATCCATGTTTAGTTAGAGAAAAACGTGGGGTGCAATTTGTTTTTATCTTCTTTCCTTGTAAAGGCTTATAATGCCATTAGTTGTAGTTGAATTCAATAAGAAGAACATTCCTCCAGATTCAGAATATTGTGTTTAGATTGTCCAGTTTCAACATCGATTACCCAAATTCATCTGCTTATTTCTCAGATTAAAACCTAATTACCCAGATACATCTTCTTCCTTCTCTTCTCAATTAGGTTTGCAATACACATGTTTAAATTCATGGAGTAGTCTTTCTCACTTTCTGTTCAACCTAAGCATCAAAGATAGAACGATAGAAAAAAATATCGATGATAAGTTATTCGAACAAAAGATTAAGAGGGAAAAGCAGATGATTGATGATTACATTTTATGGTAGATCGATGATTACTCTATGATGCAAGAACAGAAGATTAAATCCCGAAGAACGAATAGATGTTTCTAATGAAAAAGCGACCCAAATAAAAAGACAAGTGTCAGTTAATGAGTAGAAAAGGTAGAAAGGGAAGATAGATGGGAAATGTTGCTAGCATTCCTCCAAGTAGATAACCACTGATTACTATTCCAATCTAGGGAAAGGGTAACAGGGTAAGAAGATACGTCTTATGTAAACCAAAGAGCATCATGTGTAAGCAATCAATTGTGAGCTAGATCAAGAGATATTGCAAAATAAGGATTCTCCAGAATTCTAGAAACACGAAGGTTTTAACACATCATAGACACGAAGGAACTCATTATCTCAGTACTTCATGACAAGCCAAATTCTAGCAACACTGAATGAATATTCTAATACCCTGGGGCCAAGGAAAAATATGATAAACTAATGAGGTCTAGATGTCAGTACTAAATTATTTTGCATTACAAAAAGAAAATAAGTAAACAATCGCAGGGTCACAAGGGCTCGAGTGATCTTCAGGGATTGTGGGGCGCGGCAGCAACTTCTTCACCATCCACTGGCGACTGCAGATCGACCAGGCAGCTTGTTTGGTCAGACCCATGAGCAGTTGGGCTTGGCGACACCATGGTGCCATCCACGCGGGTGTGGGCCGCCATAAAATTTGCACAGGAGACTTCTGAGTGAGTTGGGGGAGGCGTTTGCAAACCAATATCCGCCGGAGGATCACCGCTCTCACCACTTTCTGAGCAGACACCCTCAGCTTGAGTGGGAACCACACCGCTCGCCGGAGCTTCCCTCTGCCCTGACTGCTCAGCAGACTGGGACGCCTTGACCCAATCAATAGTGCCCTTCTGGTTCAACAGTTCCAGGTTGCCGGTGGTGCCAGCCTTGGCCGCCTCCATCATCGCATGCTTGTATTCCGTAAACTGCTTGAACACCTTCACGGCAGCTGCCTCAATACAAAAAGAAAACCTTGTAAGTTTCAATACAATACAAATAATATAAATAATGATATGGATTGTTAATTATTTTAATTTAATACATTGGCTCACCTCCTCTTCCAACCAGGCAATCTCGCTCTCCAACCGGTGCACCTTCGAGGCTTTGGCGGCAGAATTCTTAGAAGGATCTCAATTTTCTTGACCTTTACCGCCAGTTGATCCTTCAACAAGGCTATGTCTTGCTCCAGCTAAGACACACGGTCATTCCGCTCAAGGTCCCGTGCTATGGCGACATTCAGCTTGCCGCGGGCATCAGCAGCGTCGCACTTTGCCTTGGTCAGGCACCGCCCAACATCCGCCAGCTTGTCTTTGGCTTCCCCCAGCTCCCTCTGGAGACTTCTAATCTCCTTCCTAAGCTGTCGCTCAGTACGGGGCTGGCTCGACGCCGCCAGGAACTTCTCATACAGCCCAACAGAGAGATGCCCAAAGGTCGAGCTGAATGGTGATTGATCAATGGCAGTCGAGCGCACAATCCCCTCAAGGCCGCCGAACCCCAGCAGCACATAAAGCTGAAAAAGAAACTCCCTCTCGGGGTCAGTTAGGAATTCGGAGTACGTGGCAAATGAGTCTAGGTCACTTGTCTGTACCTCCCTGCTGGCGGCCGCAGTCACCTAGGGCTGAGCCTGCTCTGCCTTCTTCTGCTAGCGGGCCCCTATGGTCTCCGCTTCAGCAACCTCGTCCCCTTCATCGGAGTCGTTTTGCAGCCTCTTCCTCTGCAATACAGCCCGTATAGTGCCAGCGGCGACAGGCTTCTGCGGCTCCAACCCCGCAATGGTAGCTGGTGCCTTCGTGGGCACCGCCCTTTCCTGCTGGGATCTTTCAGCTGCGCAGAGACAGTCGGAGCCTGACTCCCGCCGGCAACACTATGATCACCGCCAGCTCCAGCTTAAACGACTGGCAGACCGTCGGCGCCGAGATAAGAGTGGTGAGGCATCGGCAGCACTACTGGGGTTTCAGAATGGCTCACCGCCAACGCCTGTGGATTCATCGTCGTCTGCTGGGCCTCCAACCCGGCTGCGTACATGCTCTCAATAAAATTATTTATCTCGGTACGGTCCATCGCTTTGGCGAAAGCGTCGCGACTCGCTTTGTTACCCAGTGGCGAGTCTACAAAAGACAACAGGTTAGCCTGATACAAAACCAAAGCTACGGAAGGGATCAACGGAAGTCACTTACCAAGGGAGGATGTCAACTGTTGATCGACCAACAATTCCCAACCGATGAGAAGCTGAAGGTCAAGCAGATTGCGGTTCTGCCAACAGCCTCTAATCCTCGCCACACGGAACCCGTCCTCGCGCGTCAGGTTGTAATGCAATCCTGCAACAAAAACAATGAAATAAGAGTGAGAACAAGGTACAACGACATCTCATACAAACAAGGCTAGCAACTAAATTTGGCAAAGCCTAGTGACAACCTCGGATAGGTTGAAACTCCGACTTAATCCTGAATGTCGGCTCCTCAACATTCTCCCCCGCCTGATATTCCCAACCAACGGTAGCAACACAGAAGGTCCCCCTCCAGGGAGACATGGAATCCTTCAAATTCTCGATCAGCTTGGGCGCCCCCGGTAACGGCTCAAATTCACCTGCCTGTTGCAGTCCTGGCACTTCACATATACCAACTCATAGAAATGTAGCACCTCCGCCACGGTTGGACCATCGCAACAGGATAAGCGCCATGAGTTAAGCGCCATGAGCAATCGCCACATATTAGGGCATACTTGCCCAAAAACGATACCAAACTCGCAAACTAGGATTTGCAGATTTGGCAGGAGGGGAAACGTCACCCCCTGGCTGAAGATTGCCTCATGCACGGCAGCGTACCCCACTGGTAGAATGGAGGCCTTCTCACCAGCAGTTGGCGGACGCAACTTTACCACTTTGGGCAAGCGGAACATCCACTTCAGACGGTTGACGGTGACCACAGTCATCGGCCCTCCCGCCTCGTCAACTACGGTGCCATCACTTAGAACCCAAGAAAACTCTATCTCTCCACCACCATACTCTCCCCTGTCAGCGGAACCACTAGCGGCGCTATTGCTTGCTAACCACTTGTCGCGCCTATTTCTGGCGACAGCTTCCTCCCCCACCCTAGAGCTCTCTGTACGATCGGCACGACCCATCGCCACCTCCCAAGGTATTGTCTGTAGTGGCTCGATATCTAGAGGTTCAGACAGTGAGGTTCTTGCATGGGCAGACGAACGCAACGAGTCAATAAACACCCTATCCGCCACGCTGAATGACATATCAGACCCGGAATCCTCACTTCTCGAGACCTCTACGACGCTAGCCATCACAAACCCTAAAACCCAAACTAGTCAGTTCACACAAGATCTAAGATATCCCTACGTCAATTTTCATCCAAGAACATCAAGAACACCCATACCCAGAAATCCCAGAAAGTACCAAAACAAGAACAAAACGCATCCACACTCAAACCCAGATCCGACCATCTAGTAAGGCAAGAAACCCCAACCCTCTGTCAAACACCTAAAACCCACCCCAAAACACAATTCAAGACCCTTAAATACACCAGGGAACGACAGAAACCACTTCGAAATAGCAAAACCAAAAACAGACAAACAAAGAAGATCCAATGAAACAGGGAAGAAATTTAGAATATCAACCTTAAAGATGGAAACTCTGGTGTGCTTGAGGGTGTTCGTCTTCACTTCAAGAGGCCTTCACCCTTCAATGATCGATAACTTCACGAAATCGTAGGATCTCCTCCTCTGATCTCATAGCAAAGCTTGACAACGACAATATCAGTTCAAAGTGCGAAGTGTCAAACTACTCAGCTTCCCTATCTTTTATGTCAACATCAAACCAATCTAGGCCATCCGCTGAAAAACGACATCGCACTATGGCCGTACACGTGCCCCACGAACGCACTTACTCCCCGGATTAATTGAGGAGACGCCTTGGTTACAAAATCAATAATTACTCGCATTAATGGCGAAGAGATGGGCGTGCTGAAAAGACGTTATCACGCACACTAACCTAATCTATGACGGCCATGTGTCGGGCATCGTTAAACGAAGCATCTACCTGAAGTAACCATGGAAGTGGGAAACCACCAATCGTCGGAGCCTCCGCTAAGCGCAACTCCGTTAGAGGAACTTCCTTTTCTTCCTGCAAGTAAGTCTCCGCTAAGCGCAACTCCGCTAGTGGAACTCCCTTTTCTTCTTGCAAGCGAGTCTCCGCTAAGCGCAACTCCTCAAGCAGAACTCCCTTTCCTTCTTGCAAGCGAGTCTCCGCTAAACGCAACACCGCTAGCGGAACTCCCTTTTCTTCTTGCAAGTAAGTCTTCGCTAAGCGTAACTCCGCTAGCGGAACTCCCTTTTCCTCTTACAAGCGAGTTTCCGCTAAACGCAACACCGTTAGCGGAACTCCCTTTTCTTCTTGCAAGCGAGAGTCTCCGCTCAGCGAAACTCTGCTAGCGGAACTTCTCCTTCCTGTAAGCAAGACAGTCAGCTGAACGGTAACCAGCTGGGTCCCCGCGATGCTTCTTGCCACTTAATATCAACGGAGGAAATTCCGCCAACGGCGATTCCCAAGGTAACACCTCATTCTGACGACGACCGTCAAGCAGCATTACAGTTAAACCTACGACGACCGCCAAGCGGCGTCACAGAAGCCATGGTCCTCCGGAACAAGGGGACACGTCAACAGTCTTCGATGACCCTGATTAGGCAAGTTGACCCCTGCCACTTGGGTATCATTAGGCTTGCTACCCAACACCCTTTGCTCAGCCCAGCTCCCTTCAACAAACAATACACCGGCCAAACGGAGGTCTATCTTAACCGGGGAGTGAGGGACTCCCTAGGGGGCCTAGCAGGGGCCTGCCCGAAAGGGTATAAAGCGTTTGCTCAGTAAGTCCATGGTTGACAACGCACTGACGCTAATTATGCTTTTGCAAGGCTAGAGGAAGTAACGCTTCGAACCGCTAGGCAACTCCCCAATCAAGATTGCCCTCCTTGACTGAGGACTTGGGGGACTTGTACTTACATAGGCATTTGCAAGCATAATTAGCTATAATGAGCCACGCTCATGCCATCGCCAGCTGTACCAAAACCCGCCAAAGGTATGAGAACACAGCCGAGCAGGCTACCGCCTGAGCCCCGGCGTACCCCCAAATCACCGCTAACGCGCCGCCACACGCCACGCCAAGATAGCATTAGAAGCTCCAGAAGCTGGGAACTGAAGCATATCAGTCCCACATCGAAAACATGGAGAAGATCAACTCACTCCTCACCCATAAAAGGTTATCTCCTCTCTCCTCATTAATTACGCATTTACTACTTACCTACTGTTACTTTTTCAACATAAATATATTGACTAACTTCGGCATCGGAGAAGAGAAGACCGCCCAACTCAGTCTCCCTCTGACGCCCTCTGTATTTTACTTGACAGGTAAAAGGAAGCTCTGAATATCACAAGTAGCGGTCCGCCCATCGGATCAGCATTAACCAAGGTTCAGCTAACGCTGAACTTTTAGACATCAACAGTAATTTTTCAACCAATGTTGAGACAGGTTGATTAGCTATCTATCGTTTGCATATTTACGAACATTGAATTTTGGAACCAGTCAAACTTGGCTGGAAATAAGAATCAACATCCCATGAAAAAAGAGTAGAATGAAAAATTAAAAGGTAGAATGAAAAAAGAGTTCACTTCTTCTGGCTAGCTTACCTTCTCCTAATAGTCAAACGTAGCGTCCATATAGAGAAACTTTAATCAGTGGTATCATCAAAGCTAGAAGTAGGGAGTCTCCAGTCTCCAGTCCTCCTACACTGTAATTTTTACAGCAACCAAAGACTTCCTGGCATCTCTATCATGTAATCTAGACAAGGTATGTTGTGTTTAGGTGTTCATGAGAATTTTAAACTGTACGAAAGGGATGAGCCCATCTTATTTCCTTAGATGGGAGCAATCCAATCTGTGATTTGGATCCTCCTCTGTTTGGAGATATCCTACAAAAGATTCGGATTCTTGTCCCTATGGGACAATTTAACCACCTCTCTGAACTACCAAGCATCACACCAATACCTTTTAATTTCAGTCTGGAATCTTAACTTTTGCTGTTCCTTTTTTGTCCTCTCACCTTTATTAGTTGAGCAAAAATTTTATACCCATTTGTGGTACTTCAAAAGAGCTTCTGTCTTTTCTGTCTCTTATTGGTAATATCCTGTCTGGAGCTTGTGTCTCTTTTAGCTTCTCTTTATGGCTGCTCAGGCCACCATGAATGATGAGGTCTCATATGAGGATGAAGGAATTATTGAGGCCATGTCTGTCAACTTTGAGAATAGTGCTGACATGCTTGACATCGAACATGGCATTGATTTAGTGCGTACCCTTATTGCTGATGAAGAACATAGCTTGGGAGGAATCAAAGCTGCTCTCATGGGCACTTGGAAAACTCTTGGCCAAATCCGTATAATTAGGGTCAAGAAACACACTTAAAGTCTTACAGTGGGTTCTGAAAAGCTGGCAAATCGGCTCCTGGAGGAGAGCCCATGGAGTGTAAAAGGTTATTGCTTTACTATGAGGCACTGGCCACCATATCATTCCATTGATGATCTTGAAACTCATAGAGCCATATTCTTGATCCAAGCCCATGGTGTGCCACGGGAACAGATCAATGTCAATAACGGTCGGAAGCTGGGGAATATACTGGGGTCTGTGCTTGAAGTGGAGGATCCCCGGATTGCAGGGAATAAAGGCTACCTGAGAGTGAGAGTTGATTTCGATACCAGAAAACCCTTGGCAACCTTCATCCAACTGCCACGACCAATCCAGCCCATGACCAAGGTGAGAATCCAGTATGAAAATTAAAGAGCTTCTGCTTTAACTGTGGTCGGTTAGGACACATAAATAGCTCGTGCAGGTACTAGATGCATCCACTCCTTGCCAAGATGGGGGTCGTTTACAATCTCTCGCTGCTAGCAGAACCTCCGATGAAGCCGGTTTTCACGCAAACCAATTATCCAATGGAATACCCCTATATTCCGGTGACCGGAATTTTCCAGCGGGGAAGCATGAAAGGAGGAGGGAAACAAATTTCAAATTCTTAGGATACGATCCGAGTTAATGGTGACTCCACTTCTAGATCTGCAACAGAAGGGTATGAAAAGGACGCCTCTTCCCTCCCTATTCCATCTGATCCTGCCAAGTCTTCATCAGCCCTGATACAGAAACCAAGATACTCATATCAAGGGCCTAGTTTATGGGACCCTGATGCCCATGGTTCGATGTATCGTAACGGCAGTATGACCCGTGCTTTTGGGGGTTTGAACATCAATGCTGGTAGTTGGGTCGATCCAAAGTGTATCCCTCCTTGGGCCTTTAGAGATAAAGAAGACTACTTCAAGGATAACTATTTCTTTCCCATACCCATGTGTTCTGATGTAGGAGATGGGCCTAGCTAGACACAACCCAATGTTGTTACTTTGGTGGAGCTGCCGAAGGACCATACTTCAGAGGAGAACCCCACAAAGACCAAAAGAAAAAGACAGGCAGGTTCAAAAACTGATAGGGAGGCGACTGCTAGCTCAAAAAAGACAAAGGTCCCTGTAAGTCCTTGTTTACGTCTGTCCTCAGGTGTAGGTCGGACTAAGGGCAAAGGGAGAGGAAGCAGAGGAGGAAGGGGCAAGGGGAGAACCAGTTTGAAAGAGTCACCTCCCCCACAAACTGAAGTACTCATTCTAAGTGTTCTAGAGCAAGCCATTGGACCTATCAATTCAAAGGTCGACCAATAGGACAGAAAGGCTGAAGGTATGGAGGATTTAACCCACCTCCAGGGTGTGGCGGCTGGCCGAATACAGCTGCACGGGGTCCATGAATTGCGTATCATGGAACTGTCAAGGTTTGGGGAACCTTTGACAGTACAAACTTTACAGGAAATTACCCAATCCCATGGTCCTAGTTTTATTTTTCTTTTAGATACACACCAAAGTACTAGTTATGTTGATAAGATTCGTGGCCAATTGGGTTACCCAATGAGCTTTCATGTTAAACCGGTCAACTTAGCAGGTGGTTTATCTCTTTGGTGGAAGTCAGAGTATTAAGTTGACATTGTTGACTATTCAAAGTGGTTTATTGATACTTTGATTAGTTTACAGGGTATGAGTGGTAAGATCAGGGTGGCGTGGTTGTATGGCCCTCCCTACGCGACGGATAAGGAGAATTTCTGGAATTTGTGGGAAACAAATGGAAGAGGGACTTCTTCCCCTTGGCTGGTAATAGGAGATCTTAATGAAATGGTTTGTCAATTCGAGATGGAAGGTGGGCCTCCATGGAGCACAAATCGTCCACAATATCTCAGGAATTTTATTAATTCTAACTCTCTCCTTGACGTTGGGTTTAATGGCCAAAAGTTCACCTAGGCTAGAAAGGATGGGAATGCAATTGTTCTTCAAGAACGGTTGGATAGAGGGTTAGTTAATGATCACTGGCTTCTGACTTGGCCGGATACTTCTCTTACCCATTTAACCCGTATTGAGTCCGATCACAACCCAATTTTGCTGCGCACTCACCATTACACTCACAGAGGCAGGCCTATCTTCAGGTTTGAGGTGTCATAGGCAGAGGAGATTGATACTGAGCCACTTATAAGGAGTTGTTGGACTGAACAATCTGGCACGTCTAGTTTAGACAATTGGAATTCCAATTTAAACAGATGCAGGGACCGCATGAAAAATTGGAGCAAGAACAAGTTCCCCAAGTGCAACAGGGAAGAGGTTAAACGTTGTCTACTGGAGTTGGAAGACTTACAAACTAATTGTCCGCTGACCAGTACCATTCGACAACAAGAACTGTCCTCCACTTTGGCCGATCTTTAGGTCAGAGAGGAAAAATACTGGCAACAACGTTCGAGAGTAAATTGGTTAAAATCTAGAGATTCCAATTCCAGATTTTTCCACCTGACCTCTATTCATAGAAAACAACGTAACAAAATACTGAAAATCCAAAATGAGGTGAAGGTTTGGGTAGTGGTTGAAAACTTGATCCACTTGGAATTTGAATCCCAATTCAAAAAGCTTTTCACTAGTTCGGGGCAGCGCCAGTGGGGCGAAGTGTTCAGGGGGTTATCTCATAGAGTTTCAGCGGGAATGAATCTTGAGCTGACTGCTCCGGTCTCGCTAGAGGAGGTGATGGTGGCTGCCCACCAACTTGGAGCGCTAAAGGAACCTGGACCGAATGGTTTTCTAGGTTTGTTTTATCACAAATATTGGAGGATTGTCCAAGGAATTGTTTGGGCAACAACGAGAGATTTCAAAAATGGATTGGTTCGGCTGCATGAGATCAATAGGACTCATATTGTCCTAATCCCCAAGGTCCCTAACCCAGAACGGACTTCACACTTTAGACCTATCAGCTTGTGCAACAATTCTTACAAGATTCTCTCAAAACTTCTAGCAAACAGATTGAAGGTGATTTTGCCAAATCTGATTTCCCCTGATTAGAATGCCTTCGTCCCCGAGAGGCTTCTCCAAGATAATATACTTCTCGCTCATGAGTCGTATCAGTATCTCAAGCTTAAAAGGGAAGGTGGGAATCATGAAATGGGCTTAAAATTGGATATGAACAAGGCTTATGATAGGGTGGAGTGGGACTTTTTGGAAGTTGCCATATATCGGTTTGGTTTCGATAGTTCTTGGATCAACCTTTTAATGGCTTGTGTTGCAACAGTCTCTTATTCGATTCTGCTTAATGGTAAACCAAGGAAATTTTTCAAACCCACAAGAGGCTTAAGGCAGGGGGACCCCTTGTCACCCTATCTGTTTCTAATTGTTAGTGAGGTGCTCTCCCTAAGATTGACTAGAGCAGTTAGGAAGAAATTCCTTATTGGAATTAGGTTGAGCAGAAGTGGTCCCATCCTTTCTCACTTATTTTTTTGCGGATGATGCACTCTTCTTCCTAAAAGTCACTCTCTCCAATTGCTGGTAGCTTTTGACCATCTTCCAAGAGTATTGTCTTGCTTCTGGGCATGTAATAAATTGTGAGAAATCTAGTGTTTATTTCTCTCCCAACACCCCTCCTCAGATGGCCTGGCTGATGTGTGCCATGCTTGGATTTGTGGATGTGGTAAATCCGGTAGTCTATCTGGGAATACCTATGGTGTGGGGAAAGTCTAAGAAGGCGGCTTTGAATTACATTTTGGAAAGGGTGAATAGGAAATTGGAGGGTTGGAAGCAAAGCTATTTATCTTTTGCAGGTAGAGAAGTTCTGATGAAATCTGTGGCTCTTACTGTACCAGCATATCCAATGAGCTGTTTTCTTCTGCCAAAAAATTGTTGCAATGAAATCAACTATGCAGTAGGAAACTTCTAGTGGGGGAAGACAAAAAATGGTAACAAGCTTCATTAGAAAAGTTGGGATTATTTAGGGACCCCTAAAGCTAATGGTGGGATGGGTTTCAGAGATTTCCACCATTTTAATCTTGCCCTTCTTGCTAAGCAGTGTTGGCGCTTGATTCAAGAACCCCATTCTCTATGGGCACAGGTGTTACAGGCAAGGTATTTTCCTAATTGTAGCTTTCTTGAAGCTGAAAAAGGTTACAGAGCTTCCTGGTGTTGGTCTAGCTTATTAGAAGCTAGAGACAAGATATTTAAGGGGAGTTGTTGGCAAGTCATCTCTGGATCAAGCATCAGAATTTGGGAGGATCAGTAGGTACCCCACCACATGAAGGTGTAATTATACTATACCTATTGGTAGGCCCCCCAATGCACCTACTTATGTCTACTCACTTATTAATTGGGAGACTAATTGTTGGAATCTTGATAGCATTTACTATATACTAAAGGAGAGTTGTTGTTCATCTAACAGTGATTTGGCTCGAAGTGGTTTGACGCTTTTGCCCTCGCTTGAAATTTTTTTGCAGCCTCTGCCACCGACCTGGATATATCGAGTCTTTCCCGTTGATTTCCTCTTTCTTCTACAGTCGTGTACTCATCTTTATCAAATCAAGAACGATCGAGAAATAGAGAGAGAGAGAGATCAAGAAATCGGGTGCGTTTCTTTGCTTTGCACGAAGAGATAGAGATGGAGATCGGGGGCAAATCTCTAAAGCACAGCGTCGTCGCCGAGTCAATCCAATTGGGTTCCAAAGTTTGAACCTTTAATCTGGTAATTCTCTCACTTAATTCTTCTCAGGTCTGATTGCATCCGAATCTGAATACTGTCTCCTTTGTGTTCTTCTGGGCTTGCTTATTCTGTATTTTGTTTAAAGTTGTGGTCTTTGGATGGAAATTGGAGGTTTCGAATTTCTGGAATATTGTCTCGATTCGATTCTGGTGTGTCAAATATTGGATTTTGGGAAAGTTTTGGGATTTGGTCATTGAAATTTTTAGTGGGTATTTGGAACCTCTGTTTTCTGTCGATTTAGGTGCAATCAATTTTGGCATATGGTCGAATTTCTTTATTCTCGAGTGGTGATAATTGTGTTAGTCTTTATTTTGTAGGTTTTATGCAAAGGAATATTTGGATTGTATTGGGTTTTTTTCTTTTGTATGATTTTGGCTTCTATTAGCTGTTGTGTCAATTTGCGCTCTTGATTGGGTTTTTTGTTTCTGAATTTTATATATTTTTGTATGAAGATTTGAATAAAATACACTTTGGATTTATGTTTCAGGATATCATAGTGATCATGGTTTTGGTATGCATATTTATTAGAACAAAACGGAGGATTTATGAACAGCAGAAATTATTTGTGTGTTGTTTTTTGAGCTTAACAACATTAGATCATGATGAAATTAGTTGTAATTTTTTCTCATGCAGAGAAAGTAAGATGTACTATGAGAATTGTTCATTTGTTTAGAATCTTTTGTGCTGGGAATTCACTTTTTGATTTTGAGACCAAATTTATAATGAGGTTCATTGTTTAGAACAACTGTGTGAATAATGAAAAGAAGTGTTAGTGTTTTTGGTTAATCAAATTTTAATTGAAATAGAAGAACTTGGCCAGTCTTTATCATTCTTTTGAAATTGTTATTGCTTTTTGTTGGAAGTGATTTACTTTGTTTTGTAATCTAAGTTTAGAGGGAAGAAACGAAATGTCGGGGAATTGCTAGACGTTTGGTTGAGAATTCAATTAGTAAAGGAAACTGTCTAGGAACCAAAGTCATTCAGTTGTAGAGGTTTTGATCTGTGATATCGGTGATAATATGTTGGAATTGAGTGAGGAAAAGAAACCGTTTATGAATGAAAGTGAGTGAGTTTTTGAAACCTTGATTTGTGATACTACTGATAATATGTAGTGTGATTGCTGGAATTTCATTCATAATTGAAAGGTTGTGTTTATAGTAAGATATTGTGATTGGTTTTAGCTATGTTTATGTTTTTCATCAATTGATCATTGGGTAGGAAAGTGTGCATCATAGAATGCAAGTAATATCTGATAAAATCTTACATGTTTTTCGAATCTGAGTTTCAAGACTTCCATTGTTTGTTTTTTTTCTTTTTCTTTACTTCTCGCTTTATAAACTTTGTATTCAGCTTAATTTTCGTAGTTTTATGATTAATCTCAAAATCTCAATATCATTCTATTTTTATTCGAAAAACTTTAGGCTCATTTTCTTTGCTGCCACTCCTTTATCTGTTTTTTGGTAGTATTTTGATCCATTATTTTTATTCAGGTACAGAATCTAAAGTTTTATTAGATTATTTTTGTATTGAATTTATAATCTTCACATTATGAGCTCTTTGGATCATTTTTCAGTTGTCTTGAATTGTACAGTTTTCGAAAAAACCTATTGTTTGATGCATCGAGTCATTTATTGATGGTTTTTAGTTTATTAATCTTCTAGAAATATTCAAATTTTGGCTTGGAGATTTATTTGTCTGGTATGAATGTGAAACAAGAATCATTGACAAAGTTCCAATGGTGATCATGTGCTCAGGAACATCCTCAGTTGAATCGATAGGTATGTTCTTGGACCAAGCATGATTGTTTGATAGGTAAGTTTTTGTTTGACCAAAAAAAAAAGAAAAGAAAAAAAAAGATGATTATCTGTTGAAATTTTCATTTTATAAACCTGCAATCTGAGTTTTATGTTAAGAGAGGTTTGCATAATATGAGTTGATCAATGGATTTGATCAGATTTTTGAGCTTGATAATTTTTGAGTTGTTAGGTTTCTTATGTGTCTAAAGCATGCAATGGGAATTTTTTCATAGTGTGATCTATGGGTCAAGATGATTTCTGAGTTTTCCTTTTATGTTATGTTTTAGGTGAGATAGCTTATTATATCTTTCACATGAATCTGAGGAAGCAAAACATGAATTTGGATATTTGGTTTTGATTGTAGTGGTTTGCTAGATAGCTTATTATATCTTTGATTTAATGCAGAAAAGTGACTTCCAAGAGCCGTACTTGAAATCAAGAGCCTGGATGTGTTCTGATCATCATTGTGAGTACCCTTACTTTTGTCTACCTCAAACTGTGCAAACTTTAATTATTATTCAAATTGCATGAATGAGTTCATAAACATTATTAGCTGTGTATCAAAATCAGGTAACGAATTTATGGTTTGTATCTGAATAAGAATAAGAAACTAAAGTAGTGCAAATTTGCAGACAGCTTTGTCACAATAATTTGCTGATGATGAAGTGAATTGAAATTCAAATACTCAATAAGAACTTCATTTACATAGTATTCATTTAATAACAATGAATTCAAGATCAGATTTCCACAATAACAAAAGTTAACTTTGTTAAATCCCCTATGAAAACTAAAGGGCTCTTGCTACGGATATGAAAACTTCCAAACAATGGTCACAACTTCAATGTTGTTTTGATGTTTGCTTTTCTTTATGACTAATTATCTCTACTAAACATTTCTCCTCTTTTTTCTTTTTCTTTTTTCCCTGTTTTTTTTCTTTTTTTTTATGTAATGATTTTTAAATTTCATACTAGGATATGTCTGCTGGAGCAAGGGATAACTTACAAAATCAGTTTTCAATTTCATTCATATCTGTTGTTTAACTTTTCCCTTTAGTATGCATATAGAAAAGTTAAGAAACAACTTAAGTGCAAGAATCATTCTGTTGTGCATTATATTCTAACTCCATTGATAATATTTCTCAAGTATCTGCCTAAACATGCAACAACTTGGCTGAAAAGTTAAACATCTTCATTAGTTATCTCTAAAAGTAAAATACACTTGCTTACTTCATTCCATCAAGTTTTTAGATTCTGAGCAATGTTTAGATTTGCTTTGTTTTGTAATTTGTTTTCAATTATTGATGTTCTGATTTTGGGGAAACACATTAGATCCTGATAGTCTATATATGTTTAGTTTGAGAAAAACCTAATTGGAAACAGTTTTGACAAGCTGCCATTGCCCTTACTAAATTGTCACGAGACTTTACATTGTTATATCTTCTCATATCTTTAAGACCTAGATTGCTGGAGATGGATTTCGAGTTAAAAAACTGTAAGACATCATTAAGTGCTTGAATGCAAAAAGGACCAGGAGCCTTTAATGACATTAGTGATTTATCCCTTTTCCCCAGCTTCTGCTCTGAACATTGTAGACCACACTCCATTCTTTTTTCGCGTAGTTGTGTGTATATGTCTGGGTTAATGTAGCTTTTCCTATTGTTTTTGCAGATTATATCCTCAGGCTGTTGAAAAGGCTTCACAGACTGATAAGCTGTTTGCGCTTCTCCAAACAACATTCATAATTTTCAAAAGTAGAATACCTAACTGTCATTAAGATTCATAACTTTCAGTTCAATTAGTAACCTTCAGTGCTTTTTTGAGAATAGCCAACTTTGTATTTCTTTATTTCTCACTTTCATAAAAAATGAAGTCAATTTCAGTTATGTTTTTCATGGTTGTAATTTGTTAGCAACAGCGAATTCCGCGGCAAAGCGCGGGCGCCATTGCTAGTCTCTAACTATTTGCAACCGGTAGTAGTGAACAGCATATTGAGCATCCCTATAGTTTTGGAAGGAGGTCAAGACAGGTTGGTATGGCCATGGAATAAAAATGGGTGCTACTCGGTTAAGTCAGGGTATCACTGGGTGCACAAGAACTGGTTTGTACCATCGTATCCTAATTGCAGCTCCTCCCACCGAATTGATCCTAAGGTCTGGAAGTGCCTCTGGAAGATCAAAACACTCCCAAAGGTTAAGTTATTCACTTATTCCTATGGAGAGTTTTGAATGGGGCTGCCCCTACCTTTTTTGACCTTTACAAGAGAAGAATTACGAATTCTCCGTAGTGCCCCATATACGGCTCTGCAGAGGAAACTTTTGAGCATCTATTATTTTTATGTCCTTGGGTGGAGGGTGTTTGGTTTGGTTCAATCCTTGGTTTACGTGTGGACAAGAAATGTATCACAACCATGGATGTATGGATCCTAAAGTAGGCTAGTTCTCAACAATGCAGAAGTAATAAAGAGAGAATACTAACCTGGATGAGTTTCTTGTGCTGGGCAATTTGGAAAGCTAGGTGTATGTTTGTGTATCAACATAAACCTCTATCCCCCCAACTGACCATCTCATGGGCAACCAATTTGGCTACGGAGTTCCAATCTGCTACGATGATTCCTCCACTAGAGAATGTTGACAACCCAATAGCTCTTGACCAACAGCAGGCACCTCAACAACGGGCCCAATGGAATGCCCCACCTCCAGGCTTCTCAAAAGTCAACTGCGATGCTGCGTGAAAGCCTCCTTATACAGCAGGGTTGGGGGTTATAATCAGAAACTCCAATCGCGAGCTCATCTGCGTTTCTGCCTCTTTCTCCTCCTGCGGATCTGCCGGTGAAGCCGAAGCATCTGTTCTCCTCCATGGGGTTTCTTTGGCTGTCTCTATGAACCTGAAGAAGGTGCATGTAGAATCAGATGCAAAAGAAATCATCAACGACCTAACGGGGGAAAAATTGGAAAACATACCCAATCTTGGAGCAGATCAGAAGAAAGCTAGGCAACAAGTTTTGGGGAGTGCAATTGGGAATGGATTTCCCGCGAAGCGAATCGAGCTGCTCACTTTGCAGTTTCGCTAGCCAATGGGTCGGTGGGTCCTTTGAGATGGGCTAATCAGCCACCACCTTCCCTTACTTCTGATTGTCACAAGATATGGTTTACTTGTTTTGCTGAGGTTCTGCACATTCAAAAAATCCAGGAATGGTTAAATTTTAACAGAAGAATGGGGCAATTTCAAAGAGGAAAGTTCAACAAATTCTTACTAAACACAAAATACCTGAAGCTGATTGAGCCAGTACGTCAAACATATATACTTTGTTGTCAACACTTCCAAGATCGTTTAATGCACTCCATGCCGCTAGATTTTGGGCCATTAAAGTTTTGTCACTATGAAGGTTAAATATCACTGCCAATAGAGTTCAATGATTATGTATGCATTGAATTAGCTAGAAGACCAAAAAAAGCAAATCAACTTCCGCATTTACCGTTTTTTCCAAAATATGAAAAGGTACATAGATTAAAGCAAATGATCAGGTGCATATTATAAGTTGACTCTTTTTCAGAGTACACTTCAAGTGACCAGCAAGACATAGCTAGCACGATTACAGACTTACAGGTACTAATTTGAATAGGTGCAAGTGAGAATACAAAGGTATACCAGTACACATATTGGAAGGCGCCAAGTATTCTCAGTTCATCAGCTGTTGCCTGATCTCCTAGTATTCTCACGGCTTTGGGGGCTTGGATAGCAATAATGCATCCATTATAAATTTCCCCGTTAAAAACAGTGCAACCTGCTATCTCTCATGGAAACTCTACTAATACAATTGATTAGAGGTCAGAAAAAGGAGTCTCAACTATCCATCTAAGCATTCACCCTCATCAGTTGTGGAAACTTTGTGTACCTCGTAGCCGGTTCTTATCTGACACCCTTTACTCTCCAACACTTCTTTCACCCGAAATTGTTAACAAAACATGAGCTAGAGGCTAGAGTCCAAAAAAAAAAACCATTTACTTTCAGTTGAGACCCTGAAACTGTTTTTTTATTTTTTATTTTTTTTATTTCAGGTTTATTTTATTTTATTTTATTTTAATTTTTTTAAAGGTATATAAGCTTATAGGCAATATCAATTATTTCAAAATTAAAAGATTAGTACCTTCTTCACATGACAATGTGAACCCCATTTGACGGTAAGCCATTGTGGGCCGCCAAATAGCTGCAAGATAAACTAGGCCAGGTCCAAGAGAGTAAGTACATATAGACATCACAACTCTTAAGGTATTAAAATGGAAATTAAAACATCAAAATATGCTTTCTGGTATCTTATTTATCATACAATACATGCTACGTTTTAAAAATATTGGCTTTTTGATTAAGGTCAGCTAAAAGGAGATAAAAAATGCAGCTGAAGACTGAAGTAGATGATGATTGCGACAAACCGAAAGCACTGAGAAAACTGAGAAGTTTATAACCTTATGAAGGACTCGACAAGATTGAGCAACATATTGGAATCTGAAGGTGAATAATCATATTACTTTGGCACCAAGTAACTAATAAACTTAACTGATATATTAGGTAGTGACTGTTGGAAATTTTATGATTTAAAATTAAAATATATTTTATTTATTTATTTATTTATTTTGGAGGTTATTTTATTTTGTGTTTATTTCTCTATTTATGGTTTAACGGTTTTATGTTTTAAATATATGATTATTATATGGTTAATGAGGTTATTGATGGTATGGTAAGTGTGCCCTATATAAGGGTACGTGGCTATGGTTGGAAGGCATATGGTGAGACATGAAACATGCACATATATGTGTGGGAGTTTAGATTGTCGGATAATGAGGGTATAAATGACGGTATAATCCACCATAATGCAACCACTCTAGCCAAATACCTCTACCAAAGATATTCTTACAAACTATACATATACATACTTTACTTATACACCGTTTTGAGTGCACGGGTGATTAAGGTTCAATGGGTCTTTTTAGCTGCACGACGGAGCTCGAAGAGTTGTTGTATCTTGGGGGTAGTTCGTCATTCAACCCTGTGCAGTATGGGACGAATCTTCTCTTAGGACAATACGCTTGCACGCCTCGACTCGATAAGTTTTCCTATATATAAAACCTATATATTATATTATATTATTTTCTTACTTTATTTCATTTTCTTATCTATATTATTATTCTTATTTCCCAAGATATTACCATATTATTTTGTGTTTTTATTTTACAGGAATTCCGTCCCATATTTTTTACAACAGTGACTTAGAAAAAGTTCTAATTAAAGATTTTAAAGATTAATACAACTATGTTTTAGTGAATTCATGCATAACTCACAAGGTAAGCCTTCAGAAATATTTCGTACTACCGTCAAACCAGTTAGGATTGCCAGCTGGATTGATGCCCCAATAATATATTGAAACGTGAATTTTTGCGTAATACAAATCAAAGTCAGTGTTTCAATTATTTTGTGAAAGGACCATTTTGGGTCTTCGTTATCATCGATCTGGGTCTTCTGCTATAGAGTACTGTGCATCTCCTCATCTTCATTATCCATTAATTGAGGTTTCTTTTGCAAATTTGGTGGAAGCAATTGAAATCTAGTCCTTTGACCAATTGGAATTGGATGTACGTACACCTTTGCTGTTAAGGCTTTAAACAACCATCTACAAGTGACTTAATTTGCAATATTATTGATTGGATTATTGTTTGTTTATCAAATTATCAATGAACACTCGTATATCCCTATTGTTACCTTCGATATTAGACCAACTTCTTGGAGTTATATTTGACAATTATCATGACAGCTAATGCCAAAAGTATTACTGTTTCAACTAGATACTAATTGAGTCCTGGTGTTGAAAAGTAGATAAGATTCAGAAACTGGAACAAGATGATGAACAAAGTAGGCCTCATCAACGGGCCAAGTTGGGTCCGGCCCGGCCCATTCATAGCGGGCTTGGGCTGGGCCTTACTATATTTTTAAATAGTAGCAGGCCGGGCCGGCCTTTATTGTAAATCGAATGATCCAAGCCCATCCATATAAAACGGGCCTTGCGGACTTTTTCGGGCTTTTGTGGGCTAGGTCTTGCGAGCTTTATTTACAAATAAATCTTTAAAGATACTAATTTTTTTATAAACTTCTATTTATATGTCATATACTCCAAAGAGCAACGTCTATCAATTCAAAGAAAATAAAAAAACTAACTGTTGGATGTGATCATTACAAAAAATTATGAGTGTGGTAAAAAATTTAGCCAATTTCACCATATTTTCAAGTCCGATCGAATTGGTCAACCATCGTCACTTCTATGTCTTCTTGGTTGACCGAAGGCGTAACAACCACTAAACGTGCTTATTTTTCTACATCACGTCTATAAATATTCCATCGATGCATATGCATGGACATAAGATAAAAATTTCAATTTTAATTATAAAGACGTTGACGTATACAAATTTGCCTCCTAAAGTTGTATGACTTATATGTTGCATTTAAATTGTTGAGGTTCATTCTAAAGCAACCATGAAGTGGAAAATGAATTTAGAGAAACCAATCGCTTGATAGAGAGATTGTAATATTTTATGGTGGTTGTAAAAAATCCAGCCTATTTGGTTCTCATTTCGAATTCAATCAACTAGGTCAAACTTAGTTACTCTTATAAACCTATATTTATATATCATACACTCCAAATAGCAACCACTATCAATTCAATAAAAATGGAAAAACCAACCGTTGGATGAGATTATTACAATAAATTATGAGTATGGTAAAACATTTAGCCAATTTCACCATATTTTTTTGAATCCGATCGAATTGGTCAACCATCGTCATGATATGTAGAATATATATGCACACATTCTATATAGAAGTATGAGAACTTCCACAAACATATATAAACACACACACACACACATATATATAAGAATATATATTTATAAACACACACACACACATATTCTTATAGACATATATATATATATATATATTTATATAAGAATATATGTGTGTGTTTATATGTGTGGAAGTTCTCATACTTTTATAAAGAATATGTGTTTATATATATATAAGTATATATATATATATATATATATCTATATATATGTGTGTGTGTTTATAAACCCCTTATAAATATATATACTTATATAGATATATGTGTGTTTATAAATATATATATATATATATAATGTATAACACATACATATATAATAGGTTACGAGCTTTTACGGGCCGGGCCTAGCTGGCTTTTGATGGGCCGGGCTGGGTTTTTACCGGCTTATTGACTGGCCGGCCTCTACCCACCAAGGCGAGCTTTTTAACAGGCCGGGCGGGGTTTTTGGCCCTCCTGGCCCACTTGATCCGCGGACTTTTTGATGAGGCCTATAACAAAACATAGGGAGAAACCTTGAAACTGTATTTTCACAAATATTATAAATTAATTAAATATTTGTTGAATCCACCTGTCAAAATATGATTGGGTCGTCAAACCAGCTAGCAATCCTAGCTGGTTTGCCTGTAGTACCTATGAATTTTCCCGGAGTGGTAGACCATGAAAGCTTCGCTCAAAAGTACCGTGTGTAGCTATTCTTCATGCATATATAACTCAATATTCTTCATAGTACCATGAACACGTGACAAGCTATTCTTCAATGCATCAATTGACACCCATGCGTCTTGACTTGACCGGAGCTATGTCCTCTGGCCACCTCAGGTTGCGCCACTACCCACATTTTAAAGCACTTGCCATCACAGTTCGAGCTCACACTAAGCCATCAGCAGCGAATTGATCGGAGGAAGGAGAATTGACAAATTAAAGATTTCTTACTCTCTTCCACATCTTCATTTCTCTTCGACTCTCCATTGTTTTTGCTCTCTTGCTACTTATTTTTTAATTTCTTATGCTTCTTCTTCTTCTTCTTTTTAGAATCAGAATCTGAATACACAGAGCCTGGTCAAGACGCATGGACTGCCCAACCCTTTTTTGCTCTGGATTGCTCCGCTAGGTGTCAATTGATGGGAGGTATGGCCGGAAATGTCACTGACATGAGGAGACCTGTCGAACGAGGCTGGTGCGACACCTAGAGGTGGCCGAACTGCAAAGAACCTGTCACGTACATCTCCAGGTCAGGTCAGGTCTGATGTTCAGGTCACAGCGAGAGAATTTGGCATGAGGGTTTGGTGATTTTCGACAGAAATATAAAGTTACCAAGGGTAACTACAAGGGTTTCCGGAAAAAGGTAAGTTTGTTGTAGGAGAATTGTAATTGTGTTTATTATTGATAATAGGAGCCCTTTATATAGAGAGTTACAAGGTACACAATAGGTACTAGAATCCAAATACAATTGAATACCTAGAACACTTTCCTATTACAACTCTAAACCCTAGTTTGTAGAGGCACACATTATATCGACATCCTTCAACACTCCCCCTTGTGCCGCTCAAACTTGGTGATGATGTTTTGATTGTTGCCTCGTTAAAAACCTTGTCAGGTAACAAAAACCCTGTGGGACAAAAATAACCCTGGTTGAAGGACAAAAAGAGCACAACACGTCCTTCACTCTTCGAGATCGAACATGTAGACATCATGCCTCCCCCTGATGTCAATATGTCCCTCTGATTGCTACAATCATGGGTGTTCGGATAACTTTCTCAATCCGATGCTCTTCACATGTTTCTCGAAGGTGGATTTTGGTAACGACTTAGTAAATAAGTCCGCTACATTATCCTCTGATCGGATTTGGTTCACTTCAATATTTAGAAGTGCTTGTTGTCATTTTAATGGAGGAGAGGAGGAGCACGGGAGGTGACATTTTTCCTTGTGGGGTCTGATCCCACACTTCTGTCATTTCTTTTCTCTCTGTAGGGATAGAACAAGCCTATATCAATCGTACCTCTCAAATATCGAAAGATTGTCTTTATACCAATCTAATGGCGTTGCGTTGGTGCGGGGCTATATCTAGCAAACAAGTTCATAATAATTGAGGTGTCCGGTCTTGTATTGTGCTAAGTACAATAATGCGCCTATTGTACATAAGTAAACACTTCTGCTATTAACACGTCTTCGTCATCATCCCTGGGACGAAACGGATCCCTTTTAGGGCCAAGACTACTGACGACCATGGGAGTGCATCTTTGACTTTATCAAAATGCCTAAGCATCTATTGACACGGTATACAAAATCATGTTCTCCCATGGTCCTTCCTCTTAAACTCTGATTTTAGGTGTTCAGCGGTTTTCCTTAACTCACAAGGGTTCCAATTATGTTTATCAACATAAACCGCGACAATTGCAAATCCGGAACTTGTCATGGAAATGCGTGGGCATAGTTCATCATATCCCTTCCCAATCAAGTAGTCACTTTAGTGAGCGTTTCAACCTCGTTGCAAACGCGCTCCGTAGTCTAGAGCCACTTGACTTGGGTAAATGAAGTTCACAAGAACGTTCATTATATTCCGTATCTAGATCCCCATAAAGATACGTAGTGACCACATTTGTAAGCTACATGTTCAGTTTATTTGGAAACTACCAAACTGACAAGGTAGTAGAGTGCAATAACATCCATTACTAGAGAATATATCTTCTCGTTGTCGAGTCCAGGGCGTTGTGAGAAACCTTGCGCCATAAGGCGAGATTACCATCTTTTTTTTTTTTTCGTCACGCTATCTAACGAAGACCTATTAATGTCAACAGGTTTTATGTTAGGAGATGTTGGCATCTCAGGCCTGAAATCCTTCCTCGTTGTTAGTGAATATAATTCAACCTGGATTGCATCTTTCCATTTAGGCCAATTTTCTCTACGTTGGCATTCTTCAACGGAGTAAGGTTCGATGTCATTGGTCTCAATAATTCCACGTCCTCATGTACACTAGTGTAGTTTGCAGAGATCTGTATATTCTCAGGAATTGGTTCTAACATTGAAGCGTCCCCCAATGATGTCTCTTGGACATAACCACAATCCAGAATATTTTCATGAGACGGATTTTGAGTATCAATGATCAATGGATAAAGTTCTACCAAACTCGCTCTCTACCTTGGGCGAGAATCCATCGAACCTTTGGGTTTCCTACGCTCTCTAGCGGAACCCATGGCCTATGACGCCATTATGCCACTTTGTGGCATCACCATACCACCATCCATAGTAGTGGTGCCGTACCCATCTCCTCTGGGTGGCACCATGTCCTCCTATGGGGACATCAATCCTTGCAGACGTGTTTGCAGCAGGTATATGTGATCTCGTCACTTTTAGGGGATCAAGATGAGACATAGTGGGGACAAGCCATGACAATTCTTGTCATTCCTGTTGAACATTGACGTCTAATCTCCCCATAACGACGGGAAGAATTCCCAAATCCAGCGAAATAGAGATCGCCTGGCAAAGGTTCTACATAGCGGACTTATAGTTGGAGACTCATGTCCAACAAATATATATATATGCATTTGTTGCAATGACTCATGTTTATGTGTTGTGGCAGCCCAATTGGCACATAAACCGCACACTCAAATATGCATAAATACGAGATATTAGACTCGAACCCAATCACTAGCTGTAACGCAAATAAAAGTTGAGTGGCTGCTATGAGTCGTAGACGAATTAGCATAATTGCATGCAATATTGCATAACCCAAGCGAAAATATTGGTGCGCATTACCAATGTTCGGACTACCATCGTAGTCGTTTAATGGTGGCTTTTTTGCGAGACCAATTGGGTGTGTACATGGAAATATGATACTTGATATCAATACCCAATGATATGCAATAGTCATCAAAAAATTTCGATGTAAACTCTCTAGCATTATCAAGTCAAATTGACTGAATGGGATGATCTGGATAATGAGCCCATAGCCATATGTTATGTGCTAGGAGTGTAGTATAAGCAGCATTATGAGTGGATAATGGTACAACACGGGACCAGCGTGTTTGCGCATCAACCAACACCATAAAACATCTATACGGTCCGCAAGTTGGTTGATCAAATCCACAGAATTCCCTTAGATTCTTTGTGAGAATGGAATTATTTCCTCAATCTCCTTTGCATAGGATGGTCTCAATCCTAAATAACAGGCTTTACATAACTAAACATGGGCCTTGTAATCAACCAATGAAGGTTTTGGTTAAGCCACAATGTCACAATGGACTTGAGAAGTAGGGAGAGGAGTTGAATAAGGGTTTATGGAGTCAATGCCATGTATTTGCCGCACGGGGTAGGCGGTGTCGGCCATGTATGGCCGGTCTTTGCACAATCATGGCGCCATGAGGCGCATGTGCAGCTCCTTGAACCAATTCTTGGTTCTTACTTTTCTTCGTTCTGAAAATGGATGTTTGTGTAAAGTCTTTAATACACGGATCATCATGTCAAAGCCTATATGTGTTAGAATCCCATAAGTCGTCTCTCATGACATGGTTGGATTCAATAACTCGAATAGTGGTTGCATACAACCCACTAGAGCGACACGTAAGTTTCTCTAATACTCGTTTATGTCAGTAGTCATTAGAGGTGATGCAAAGGAAATCTGTCCATTCTCATAATGTGTTTCCAGATGAAAACCATTGGTTCTTATATAATAAAGTTCGAATTAAAGTATGTCCAAGACATTAAGTAAAAGAATTGACACTTTATTAATAGCCAATGATTACATCAAAGTTTCCTAAATCTAATCCAAAATAAAATCAAACTAAGACACATTGTAGTCACTCTATCCGTTTGGTGACTCCAATCAAATATGACTAGGAAAGTAGGAAGAGATGTCGGTGGAGCGAGGATCTCTTAAGTACCACTAATCTCAATTACTTTCCTAGACATCATACTGAATTAGGTGAGCCAATTGAGAAAGAGTTAAAACAAAATGTCATTTACTGATTGAAGGCATAACTGTCATTACATAATTCTTGGAAATAAAGAATATTTAATCAAAATCTACGGATTAACATGGTTGTTTTCCTCGCCAGATTTGAAGTCTGTAATGATGAGATTGACGTCATTGTCATTTCCATCATCTCCTTTAACTGTGAGACGAGCCTCAAGTTCTCTCATATCTTTACACACTTGTATTGTGCAACATTGGTTTTCTACTCGTATTCTAGCACTTAAACCAATGCTTTAAAGATCCACATCTATAGCATTATCTCACCCATTAATTGAGATGCACCTTGTGCATTTGGACATCCTCCATGGACGTTGGTGGCGGCACCACCACTACCGGTGGCTCCTGTTTTGCCTCTCCCATGTTGGCCAATGTTGCCACGTGTCCGCTTATCAATCTCGCTATTTTCCTTCCTTTGTAGGGTGGTTGTATGAACCCACACGTCCATTTTGTTGTCCCCTAACTTTTAGGATTCCGCTCCTTGCGCCCTTCTTTCGGTGCGCTATTATAATTCGCCTCGTGAACACTCTTAGTTCCAACGGGCATTTGAATTATGGTTTTTCACGAATATGTTGTCAACTTACTTAGTAAAGTAACTGACATAAGTTGGTGAAACCTCGTAATCCATCTAGCATTGCACACAAGCCTATATTTCTTTGCAACCAATAGTGTTGAGACGGGGAAGGTTGAGAGAATTTCTCAATTAATTCATATTCTGTGAGCTCTACTCCACAGAATCTCATTAGTAGTGAGGTGATTCTTGACGTTATTCACCCATCGGTGATAACAAATGTCATTTGAATCTGGTTTAGTGAAGTCGGGTTTTTGCACGTTTGCATTCAACATTCAAAGATGAAGGAGAATAGATTAGTTTCGGAGTAAAAACTTCCACGACAACTAATATAAGGTTTCCGAGCCTTAATGCCACTACAACAAAATCGGGTATTAGTGACCAAATGTTAGTGACCACTTCAATATTGGTCACAAATACTATTGAATTAATGACCAATTCTACCGGTTGGTCACTAACATTTTTAGGACCAACTAAATTCACTTACCCGCCCATTGTTCAAACTTTAATGACCAAAAGTTTTTATACCAGTGACCATTCATGTTGGGTCACTGATATTTCTGAACTTCATAATGCGTGGTTTCCTTTTAGTGACCGAAACTTTTCAGTTGGCATGGAGGGATTTTTTCTCTTAAACATTGGAGTAGGCGGGCACTTAAAAAATCAAACTCTTTTCCAAGCGCGGCATGCTAAAGGAGTAAAGGGCTATTTTTAAGTGAAGACCTAAAAAAAATTAAAATCCCTAGTTCACACTTCTCAGACGTCAGACCCAGATCTTCATCGTCCTTCTCGGCTTCTCCCTCACTCCTCTCTTCTTTTCCCGAGTCATGGTGGGTCGAGCCTTGAATTCCGACCACCTTGGACAGCCCATACGAGTCGGTGACCGTGTCACTCGACCTCAATTTACTGGACAGAGATCCCAGAGTTGGCCGCCATGTTATAGTCTTCGAGCCGAGCAAATTACGATTCGGTTTCAATGTCCTGGATTATAGGTTTGTTTTTGGTGAGCAAGCTTGGAGATTTGATTTTGTGGTTGGATTTGAGAATTGGGAATTTTTTGCTGCTTCATTGATTTTTGTTGCAGGACCAAATAGAGGAAGCTGAGAAATCAATTTTTATGCGAAGTTGAGGTATGCATCAACAGTTGAGTCTGAAGCTTTATTTCTTTATTTATTTTGATTCATGTGTCTCTTTGACAGAAGGATGCATAGTCTTTTGTTTGTTTGTTTCTGATGCATAGTCTTTATTTATTATCCATTTACCACCATTGCAATTAGCAGAGTCCTGAAAACCAGAAATAGTTGGCACACACACACTCTCTCTCTTGTGTATGAAGAAAGAAAACAGAAAATAGAATGAGAGAGAGAGAGAGAGAGAGAGTTGGGTATACCTCCCAAAGAGGGCGAATTCCCTCCTTGAATAGATGCAAGTGTGGATACCCTTTGTTGTAAGTTGAGGAAATTTTCTGAATTGAGACTTCATCAGAAAAGGATTTCTAGGGATTTATCTTTTTGTTTAATATTCTGTTATATCTTTGTACCGTTTGTGAACTGGGTCTTGTGTCTTTCAAATGTGTCTCTAATTGATTTTTGTTTTTCATTCTTCTGTTGCAATTGTATATATTAATGAGACATTGTTGTAATACAGACTAGTTTGAATTATATATTGGTGATTGGAAGACCTCTTGATAAGCCTTGTGGTTGCATTCTAGACTTGGCTGAATCTAATCGCTGACTTGCTAAGCAATTTTCCTAAATGTATGTTCTGAGTTCTTTGCAATGATTCTGAAGAGTCTTGGTTGACTATATTCTCTGATCTTGAGCCAACTCTTTTGATCATGATTAATGCATTTTCCCCCCTGGTCTGGTTGTATTAGTTGTATCCTCTTTGTGAGAATCCTACAATATTTGGCCATATATTCTAGTAAGTGATGAATTTATCAGTTATTATGTGATTGCATTACCACAAAAGAAATTGTTAGATATGGTCATTAGTTCTTTCTTAGTTCTTACCCTTTTTGCTTCTGCTTCTCCTAATGAGTAGCTTGAGCAATCAAATAGATCAGAGACAATTTTTTGTTTTTACTGGTTGTATATCCTCCATACAGTGTTAATTTCATTCTTTTTTTTTCTTTTTTTAATTGTTGCTCTGCAATTTTTTCACTTGATTAAGTTTCACGTGCTACTCGCGTTGTCTTTTCAGTGATTTCTGAGATAGCTATATCTTTTCATGATTGAATGTTTGATCATATAACTATGGCTATAATAAGATATAATAAAGCATGAACTACTATGGTGCTTCAATGAAGTTCCTATAACTAGGTAAGCTAATTGTATTAAAACATTTGAGCAGTATAGTACTGGTAAGTAGTTCATAGAGGTCTAGAGACTAAAGTAAAGATTAAACTTTTGTGTCGCTTGGCTGACAAAACTTTATTGTTTGGGACTGGTTCAAAGAGTTGAAATCTCACATTAGTTATAGAAGAAAATGGAAAAGTAACCAAAGTCTTTGGTCTGGAAAAGTATTATGTTTTGATGTTCAAAATGATTGCTTTTGCTATTAGGCGGAAAGGCGTACATAGTTGAAGAAATAATCCCCTGCAGTCCTATGTTTGGGGTGAAAGTTTTAAATGAAAACTGTTGTCTAAAACTAGAGCTTGCTATGATAGTACAAGCCTGTAGAAACTGAATAAGGAGTAGCACAAGAAATTATCGGCTTTATCATGATTTCAAGAGGGACCCTTGGCCTAGAGTATCTGCTATGATAATGCGAAGGACCTGGTAAAAAAAATGCTAAAGTAGCTAGTCGTCTACTTTATATGCTGTGCACTTTCAATTTTTTATTGGTAACACCATTAAGAAGTGGTCAATCATGTTAAGGGTTTAAATGTATGTTATTAACAGATTCTATTTTTGTAAAAGTTGAAAGACTTGGAGTCTGTTTTGTTTGCTGTGCATTTCAATTTCAACTTTTTAATAATAGTACCATTAAGAAGTGGTGAATGAAATTAGCAGGGCTTTTCTTCTTGGTGCAGGAGTTTATTGTACCACCAAGAAAACTGTACCAAATATTTGCTCAAAGGGTAAATGCGAAGGACCTGGTAAAAAAAAAAAATAAAGCTTGATCCTGACGCCAAGAAGTGGCTGACAGCTCAAGAATTACTTGCTAATTAGAGTAATCTGATCTGTTATATAATGCCAAAGATATATTGTTGCAAATGTTTATTACTTTACATTACAACTTCCACTCAATTCTTTTCATGCAGATCATTCTTGGATACAAACTGCCAAGAAGGCCCTAGATGTTCCACTTGGTGAGACTGTGAGACAAAAGGCTGAAACAATTTTCTGTAATGAACAAACTGAAAAAAAAAAAAAGAAGAAGAAGAAGAAGAAGAAGAAGAGCTCTTGCGGTATGTATTTTTTATTATCCTTTTCAATATTATTGATGTCCCGCATAATTATGGAAGGAGTTTATGTTGTGTCACTTGTATATTGTTTTGAAGTTGGCGTTTCTGCCTATAATTTCTGTTACTTGATGTTTGAACTTTTTGAGTGTCTTATATGCAGGTCATAGCCAAGCATTTGTCAGTTGAGGAAGTAGCGGGCAAAAGGGAGGCATTTCAACTGATGGATACTGACAAGAAAGGCAAGGCATTTCAATTGATGGGTACTGACAAGACAAGAGATAGTGGCAATGAAGGCTAGAGCCGCTCAACAAAATGAAGAGTTAGAGGCACTAAAGGCAAGACAAAATCATACTGACACTTTTACTTAAACTGATGGCACAATTTTCCTCCCAAAACTGAAGCTATGCATACATGATTCACTTTTGTTGTTGCAATTATATTAACATAAAACATAATTATAGTGCATATAGTGAATACTAGACCTTTCTTAGATGCAACTCTTACCTACAATAGGAAAAAGATTATAACTTGCTGTATGTTTTGTTATATTGCAGATGGTCAAGCAAGTACATGTTGCAAACTATCATTGAAGGCTTGTTGAACTTCTAGAAAGACTTATATGTATTTCTGTTGATTTTGAAATTGCTATGAAGGATGGATATTGATAGTTGTATATTTTGGATTTGCGAAGTTATTATTTCATGATGTAGTTCATGTATTATTGGATTGGATTGGTTTAATATAGATAACTGGTTTCAGACTATGTTTCATTTTGTTGTGTTGGAATATAGAAAGCTACTTGGAGTAGCTTACTGCATGAAAAATTGGACAATGTCTATGTATTAAAAATATTTTGATTCGTCAGTGAATGGTTTTTAATGACCTAGCAGTATGTTACTAAAACCATGCAAGTGAATGGTTTTTAATGACCAGATTTTGTAATTTAGTGACCATTGATAACACCTTTAGTGATAAACATGTAGGTCACTAATGTTATTATTATTTGTGACCATAAAATTGTGGTCACTAAAGACTTTTTGAATTAGTGACCAACAGTTGTAAGTTGGTCACTAAATAGAATTAGTGAGGGACCTATAGTGACCACCTAGTGACCACCTAAATTTGGTCACTAACCATATTTAGTGACCAAATTTGCTAGTTTCAATGACCAATGCAGTGGTCACTAATACCCGATTTTGTTGTAGTGTGCTACCAAGAAACCAATTTCCAATAATATTTGGATTAGACCAAAACAATAATGTTGATATGGTCAAATTCTCATGCTCACGGACGCTCTTAGTCGGTAGCTTACGAACGCTCTTAGTCCATAATATTTTTATGCTCATGAACGCTCTTAGTTCGTGGTTTATTTTGAACACTCTTAGTTTATTGATTACGAACGCTCTTAGTTTGTTAAGTGTGAATCCCTACAATTCCGCTTATTAAATAATCGAACCATGTTCGTATTATATAAATCCTGCATTAAAATAAAGGAATTTAAAAGACAAGAAAGCAAGAACTTTAATCGTAAAAACTTACTTGGTAATTTGAAGCATTGCTTCACGATTCTTTATACACGCACGTGTTGATGCAGGCGTGTAGCTAAATTAGGATTGCTGGAATCTGGTCAGAAATTGCCAGTTGGTGGGCTACCCTTCTCCCTTCCTCTTTTTTTTTTTTTTTCCACTGCCCAAGCCTGCTTCTCTTTTTTTTTTTTCTCTCGGCCCAGGCCTGTTTTTTTTTCTTTTCTTCTTTTCTTTTTCGCGTCTTCTTTCTTCCTTCTAGATTGCAGATGGGTGTCTGCAGCGAGGTTGGGTAGGGTCTGTGCGTCGAGGCCGGTCTGGCCTGCTGTGGGATTCGCGCTGGAGGCCGGTAGGCTGGAGGCAGTGACTGCAAGGCAGGGCAGCGAGCTATGTCTGCGATGGCACTCACTGGAGGCCGGTAGGGAGCAGCGTCGAGGCCGGTCAGGCCTGCTGTGGGATTAGCGCTGGAGGCCGGTGGGCTGGAGGTAGTGACTGCAAGGCAGGGCAGCGAGCTATGTCTGCAATGGCACTCACTAGAGGTCGGTAGGGAGCAGCGCTGTTGCAGGCGGGGGGCGAGGGTGAGCACAGCAGTGCGTTGGGCTGGAAGCTAGCAGGGAGGAGGCCCGTATGGAGAGGTTGATTAGGTTCGGCCTCAGGTCTGATGCAAAGCCGATCTGGAGACTGTGCAGATAATTTATTTAATTTTTTTTTTTTATAGGGCTGCGATCGGTGATGTAGGCGGTGGACGTTGGGTGGAGTGCGCAGGCATAGTGTCGATCTGCAAGGGTTCTCCGGTGTCGATCTGCAAGGATCAGAGATCGTGGACTGAGGTTGGTGAGGTTGGTGAGGTGAGGACGGGGAAGAAACAAATTTTTTTTTTTTTGTTTAGGGCTGCAGAAAAGAAGAAAAAGTTTTCTTCTAGAAAACTAGGATTTTTTTTCTTGGTTAGGGTTAAAACTCGTGCTGATAACATGTTGTAGGAGAATTGTAATTGTGTTTATTATTGATAATAGGAGCCCTTTATATAGGGAGTTACAAGGTGCACAATAGGTAATAGAATCTGAATACAATTGAATACCTAGAACACTTTTCTATTACAACTCTAAACCCTAGTTTGATGTCGACATCCTTCAACAAAGTTTAGTTTTTAGACCATAACTTCCTCGTAAGAATTCTGATTTTAGCGTGCCACGTGTTCAAGGATTCTATTTAATGTCCCCCATAACTCTCGAGAAGAAAATTTCCTCAAATACGAATGAAAGAAAAATTCAATTTGGAAGTCCTCTAAAAAGGTCGAAATGAAGGTACAAAGTAAAAAGATTGTAACTGTCCGACCAGTAAGCAGTTGTCAGACCGGTTCTAAAATCCTCTTCCTCTAGCTCTAGTATATTCTCATCATCAAATGAAAGAAAACTTCAATTTGGAAGTCCTCTAAAAAGGTCGAAATTAAGGTACAAAGTAATAAGAGTTTAACTGTCCGACCAGTAAGCAATTGTCAGACCGGTTCTAAAATCCTCTTCCTCTAGCTCTAGTATATTCTCATCATCATTATGTGCTGCTAGCATGTGGCTCAATTTGACAGATTGAATACTGTGAGTAACTCCAGGCCAATTTCTCTCATCAAAACATAGACAAATTGACTTGTTCTTCAAGCTTCCTTCGTTGCCAGCGACTGTATTTTCTTTCATCTAAACCTCTACAAAAGTAGTAGAATATCTTCTAATTATTAGATCTCTTTCTTTCAGAACCTCCTAGCGAACGGGGAAAGCTTATCCCTCACTCGCATTCGCCTAATCGAGCGGAACGGCGCTCATCCTACAACAGATCCCGCCTATAGTTATAGTGTCGAACACACATAAGTATAGATTTAAATGGATCTTTGTTTGGCACACAGATTCTGTCCTAGCTCTTCTAATGAATGACATTTTACACCTTAATCATATTTCACATCATCACTAGGAAAATAAGATTTGTGAATATTTTTGTCGAATCTTGTAACATTATCTACTTCAATTGAGGTTTATTTATATTGATTTATGCATAGAAGGAGCGAAGCTTTCATGGACCGCCACATCAGGACATTTGCATATCTTTTCTTTCTTAAATACAAGAACCATCTCCAACTCAGAATTCAGATAGGTTATTTGGTATATGAAACATGGTATCAAAGTATCCCTAGTTATGTCATCACTTTCGCTAATTGTATTCACCACCAAAACAAAGTAATTAATGTTTGTGCTTTGTGTAAAGCATGTATTCAACAAGACGTTGCGCTAAAGAAAGCAGTAGATGGCAACGCCAACTTAACATTGTGGAAGGGTGCATAGAGAGTAGCAATTCTTGCAAAAATTTGTGTCATTACTAAAGATATATTGGATACACATATTCATTAGTGAAAATTCCTCATTTGGTTCACGGAAAGTAAATATATATCAGTAAATGAAAGTTGTTCCCTTCTTGCGTTTGGCATGAGATGCAAAAAGAAATGAAATACTTTCCTGAAATAAAAGCAAAATAGGGGGCCTGTTCATTGCATACTCTAAATGAATCACTTTCCTCCTCTGTTTCCTTGCATTTATTACTCACAATACATTATTTTATTACTTTAATTACGTACTTTTTAATAACTTTCGGATAACTTTCCTTGTGTTATCAAACATTGGAATAGAAAGTTCTTCGGAAATTTCATTTACCTTCCCATTGGAAGGACAAAGGAATTACTTTCCTTTCCGCAAATCAAACGAAGCCTAAATAGATGGCCCAAACTGTTAGGAAGACATTAATAATCAGCAGTCAATTCTCTATTAAAAAAAAGTGTTTTCATTTAGTTTTAACACAATAACCCAACATTATATAAAATGTAATTTACTAAATTACAGACAAATATTTATTTGAACTCCATTTTTTTGTTTGCTTCTTTTATTCAAACTTGAAATATTTACATGTTTGACAAGCAATCTAAGCAATAATACATGTCAAATGAATATGTAGATTTATAATCACTTATTCAAATGGAGCCTTGTTTACTTTGCGCCTTATTCTTCTTAGCGCGCAGTTCATAGTGCGTAACCATCAATATGCTGAAGGGAAACCCTTATATGGATTGTTGATTACGAGGACGTGAAAACACAATCTGCATCAAAACAAGACTTATATTGGGTGCTGTGATGCAGGTGTGACATAAAATGAGTGATTGCATATAACTGTTTATTTTTACGCAAGATTAAGTGTATATTATCCAACAACAGAAATTCAGAAAATGTGTGGACTATAGAAGTTACCTGGTAATCTCTAAGTGTATATGACTTGAAACCAGCAGCGCAATAATCAAAATAATATTCCCATGTCCGAATGAAATTTTCATTGAATCCAAGAGCAAGTATTTCACTATAAACACAAAAGAGTAATTGCATTTTATTAAAAGCTAAAAGTGTAGCAGTCATAATTATTAGATTCCTTTTTATTCCATACATTCAATATGTTTTTTTTAGGTGGGGACAACAGTAGTAACCACACACACCCTCATGCAGTGTATCCCAGCGTAGCCGGACTAATCACTGCACCGCAGATGCACGAACCTTAGTGTTTAATCAACCCAGGTCCCTCAAATCTGCTGACCACCTTGGTGTTTAAACATTCAATATGTTTATATGTAAATGAAGACTTTTACTAGAGAATATGTTCAAGGAAGCCTAAACTTCGCCTACGTACTCTCTTCATAATGTTGATCCAGTATTGATATGAAATAAAGAAAGACCAATTAGTTTGAACTATTCACGTACTATATTGGATCTAATAATTTATAAGCTGGAGTTGAATATATTGGGGAAAATAGTTGAACAACTTCAAAAGTGATTAAAATTGTGGACAATATGATATTTCCAGTAGGATGAACTTCAAAATTGATCAAAATTGTGGACATCTATATTGCCATCAGACTAAAGACTAGACTATCTTCTTACCTCTGTCTCTCTAAGAAATTCTTTCTCCAACATCTTAGTGTTTGGTAATAATGACTTCCAATGTTTTCCATGTGCTCCACACTGAAATGAAATTCTAGCTCATAAGTTCAAAATAAAACTACTAACAAAATGTTGGACGTAATTATGAGATTGTTCTCATCTATGATAACAGATCATACCAGAGTCTAGAAGAAGTGGCCATGGCTGATATTACCCTACTCAATGAAAGCAGACATCCACCAGGAAATATATATTCCTTCATGAAGCCTGGACTTCGCGTGTACTCATCATAGAGTTCATCCAGTATAGATATGAACTAAGAAAGATCGATCACCATAAGCAATATGTTCGATGCCAGCATTTATAGGAGTCAAATTTATTAGTCAAAATAAATTCATTTTCAAACATTACCTGCAGAACAAAAATCCCATTTTCTGCTAGTAAAGACTCACAACAAGAAAAAAACTCATCCACAAACTCATCCCTAAAACTCATCCACAAAGTCATGGCCGACATGTTCTAGCATCTCGCTGAAATATGCAGCCACTAATCAAGAAATTTTCAGGAGTAAATTGAATGGACTCGAGTTGGTAGGGGAAAAGTACTAACCAAGATATGATTCTGTCATATTTGTGGTTAGAAGGCAATTGGCGGTAGTCACACAGAAGGAACTTTATCCGGTCCTGTTATCAATAAATTCAATAACAAATCAAGTTACTTGGAATAAATAAGTTTTGAAATTTCTAATATTTGATACCTGAAATCCAGCATCTTTCACTTTTTTTTCAGCAAATTTCAGTTGTTCCTCAGATAGAGTGATGCCAGTGTATCTGCAACCCGTTTGTTTGACTGCTTCAATAGCAAAGGTTCCCCAACCACATCCAATATCCAGAACCTCATGGTTCTCATCAATTCTAGCCTAATTTAATTGGAAGAAGAAACACTTTGAAATAGGAGACGAAAACAGAAATCAAACCCTTGACAGAATTTTCAAAACTGAACTCACCTTATCAATGAGAGTTGAGATTTTCCTAAGCTGTGCAGTATTCAGTTCCTCATCTTTTGTCTTAAGAATGACAATTCGACACAGAAAGAAAAATATTAGTTAAATTACAATTAATGTATTTTCCATGCATTGGCTTTTCTCTTAAACTGACTGGAAGCTGGTGATTCCGACCTTAAATATTGCAGTGGAATACATCATTGTTTCACCCAAGAACAGCGAAAATAGTTCATTACTCTACAACAAACAAAAAACGAATAGTGAACTTCTGTGAGCTAAAAAACCAAGTCTCATGCTTGCGTGACATTGAAGTAGCTACTAATTAAAGAAGAGTGAAATCTATTCCAATACGTACTAAGTGATAATAGAGAGGTTAATATGTTTAAGTAAACCCTATTATTTCTATATTCCCAGGTCATAAAGTGTATACCAGATCATAGTGACGAGATATATTCCTTCGAGCCTGTGTAAGACTATTTTTCCTTAAAGCATGTTGAAAGACATATTTGGCTGAGGCTATAGCGGCTGTGAAAAACAAAGGCTGCCACCATCCCCTACATAAAACCAACAATGTAATGAGACCTGGATGATTATTATCAGCTATATCACAATTATAGTTTGAGATATTCGGCGCATTGCACCTTTTCTTGTTTGATTTTGAGGCATTAGAATCTCCATTGGCAAGGAGAAGCTGGAAGAAGAAACAGCAAGGCATAATTTTATCAAAATCTGCATAATAAGAATGAGATTGCTATATTGTTCAATTATCTTACCATAAACAGATTTAGAAGACCTCGGTCTTTATCATCAAAAGAAAAATCTCCACTGATATATGCATCTGCAATGCCTAGATCAGCCTGTGTCATTACCTGTCAAATTAAAACTTCTCCTAATCAGTGAAAGTGCATGAGGATTTAATGGTTTATCATATTTACAATAATCCGATATATTATCTTCCTGAGCTGTAATTAGAAACGTTTTCCTTCTAGCTAGAGTTCACATTACGAAGTGTCAAAGTGAGTTAAAAGTACGAAAATTTTTAATAACAGTACATGAACTTAAGGCCACTCCGAATTAAAGTGACCAACTTTTCTAAAACTCAAAATAAGTACATTGACTTTTAAACCCGACCCGCCTTCCATACATGCCGTCACTAACACTGTTACTGGATATGCCACTTGGCATATTTTGAAGGGTAAATTTATCTCTTTTAAGTATGAAGAAGGAAAAAAAAAATTTGAGTCGCGGTCCTTCTCTCTCCTATCTCTCTCTGCACGTTGAAACCATTTCTAGTGAGAGAACGTTTCTCTCTTTTTTGTTCTTCTCTTCTCTTACAACCCAAAACTCAAAACCAAATAAAAATCAATAGAGAGAAAGAGAGAATTTGAAGAATGGAGTTCATTAGGAAAAGTGTGAGGAAAGAGTTGAAAGGCGTTGTCGGAACTGTGAAGTCCTACTCTGCCTTCTCTGGCTTCTTTCAGGTCCTCTTTGAAGATGAAAATTCCGAACAATTCAACTCCACCCAGCTCTTACTCCTCCTCGCCAAGCCCATTCGAAAGCCCAAGAAACGACAAAGTCAAACTTCTCAGGCGGCGGTTCGGCTTGTTAGTAGACCACGGTCTCGTCGAGATTGAGGACAATCGTCTTTTTCTCCGGCGATATCTGCGGGGGGAGCTGGGCTGCAAAGAAAAGCGCGCAGCAAATCGGGTCTCCTTCGGGTCGGGTCGGGTCATGGATTTAGGCGGCGCTGGCACGTGATCAGCGAGGACATGACGGCCGTTGAGGCCGCGGTTGTGGCTTTCTATGCTGCGGACCGTTGGTGGTGACGGCGCTTGGTCTAACTTGCTTGGACTTTTTTTTTATGAACTTGGCCACCATTATTCTCTGGTTTCAGAGAGAGAGAGAGCAAAAATACTAAAATACCCTTTAAACAATGAATAAAAATATAGAGTTAACGGTGTCGGCATGTATCGAAGGTGGGTCAGGTTTAAAAGTCAGAAATGTTGACCACCTTAATTTAGAGTGGTCTTAAGTTTATCTTAAAAATTTCTCTTAAAAGTATATGCATACTTTCCAGTAAAAGTGAGGACTGTGAACTTTGAGAACGGATTTTAGAGAACAGTCCATATTGCTTCCCTCAAAGGTGAGCATTGTGCCTCCCTCTTCTAATAAGCTGCATATAAAACGACATTTAAAATATACCAATTGAATACATATTTGATGAAACTTATTCGAGATGATGAAAAGAAAAAGGGTAGAAAAACACCTAACATAGAAGATAGAAAAAGATAAAACAAGTGGCACATGCAATGCAAGTATCGGCAGGCTTGTCACATATATAATCCAAGTTGAGGAAGTAGAATACACTTCAAGAACATATATAAGTATTACTCACATTAAACATCCTGTAGATATATAATGTCTAAGAAATCTAGTAACAAATAAGCGTGCCGCTGTTTCCGTTAATGAAAGAGCCATATGTTTCGGCAGTGTTTCTCAACAACAGAATTAGAGTTTAAAGGGTCTGCATAGTTTAATAGATTGTGGATTTGGCAACTAATATAATAGTTATTGGGTGCGGCTATTGCCACCCTACTACCTACTTTCTTCACTTGATAAGTTTTAAATTTATTGAAAGACTAAAATACCTAGTATAAAATCACAGTAAATGACAATATCTTACTAAAAATTACAATATGTTTTTCTGATTACACCTTACAAAGTACGTATTTAAACTTCATTCTTAAGCTCTTCATTTATCGTTAAATCTTAACGCTTTCTTTCTTAACATTCATCATCTTCAATTGTTTTCATGCTACACTAACAAAAAATGAATTCGACACACGGAGGAGCCGAATAGAAAAAAAAATTTGAGTTAAACCCTTGAACCATCGGAAAAGGGTATTTTGGGTATTGTAAATGAGTGAACTAAGTAAACTTAAAATTAAAAAAATATATGTAGGGTGAGAAGAGAATGTAGGGTGAGGAAAGTAGTTAGTAGAGTGGCAATAGCCGCACCCTATTTATTTGCATTAACTTGTTTATATTGCAAAAACAACGGGCCAATAATGGAGGCATGAAATGTTCTAGCCAAGGCAAGTGTATTCAATTAGACACATAAATAGTGAACGTTATCTCTAGCTTTGTTTCAGGCATATATGATCTTGAGCTTCAGTAATTATCACATGAGAACAATTAGTCTTAGAAGTAGGAGGAGGCTAGAATGCGCAGGCTGTAACTTATAGCCATTGAAAAGAGCAAACATGGCTCTCTTGATGCCACAAAATGGATGAAAGTAGGGGCAGTGGGTAATTTCGCAGTTGACAGTTGTTATGGACAAAATGGTGGCCGCCAAAGGTAAATAATGTAGGGATTAATAACCAAGCGTTTTGTTGAAGTCATTAGGCAGCGCCGGCAATACCGTTCCGATTTAGGCCTGGGCGAAGTCATTAGGCGTTGGGCCTCCAGGCGGCCGACTAGGTGCGTTAGACTGAGACTAGTGGCCTAGGTGGATTCTCCTGGGCGCTGGGTGCTAAATATGTTTTTTTTAATTGATTCTGCCAGATATCAAAACACTCAAAACACAAAAGCTTTCGAAATTTTCTAAACTGAAACCCAGTCCCTCGATTGAGTCCTTGATTCAAAACTAACAACCCATAGCTCGAGGATGAGCCAGTGGTGGTGGATCTGAATGGAGAGTCATCTGAGTCGGATCGCCTGTGACTTGATTGGACGTTGTGATTCCGGCGATGAACCCAATGAGAGAGAAAGCTAGGGATCGAAATTCGAATCTTAAGTCTGATCACCAAAACTATAAATTGGTAGGTGACTGGAGCTTTTATTGGTGAAGACAATGAAGAATTTGGGTGTTTGATGATCAATTTTGGCAAGAGGAAGAACAAGGATGACAAGAGAGAGGTAGAGAACATGAGAGTGCAGAGAGGAAAATGGGAGAGGTAAACATGAAGCATATAGACTTTAACAAATCACACCAAACTAAGAAATGACAATTATGCCCTTAATCTGATTAATATAATTATAGTCATAACACTCTGATGAGAGTAGAATTTTTTTTTTTTTTTTAGAATGAGAGAGTGGAGATTAAAACCAAAATAAAAGAGAAAAGAAAGTTTTAAAAGGAAAAAAACACATAAACATTGACACTATACATATAATAATACATACATATTATAGAAATAAAAATAAAATAAAGTAATAATAAAAAATTCCTAGTCCACGAGCCTAGGCCTCTGGGCGCTAGACCCCGAACTACCGCTCGACAAGCGCTTAGCGTTTTTTAGAACCTTGATCCCTATATCTATTGTGAGCTATGCATATAGCTAGGCAGTGGCCAACATTTGTTATAGATAGGTAGTAGCCAACTTATAACTTTTCTAGACTTCTCCGTTGGAAGTAAAGGAAAATAGTTGTTAATATATGTTGGCTGCTGCCTAACATTTCTACATATTTATCCTCTTATAGCTATTGTAAGCTATGCATATAGCTATGCAGTTTTATATGAATGCATCTTCTTTTTTTTTTTTTTTTTTTTTTTAAATATCATGTCGATATATTAATAACTCCGGCCAAAAAGGACTATTACATATCCTCCCTCTACCATCTCTAGGTAAATAAAGATTTTGTGGTATACCACATCGATACATAGATTAGATCCGATCATTTGATGGTACCCATGCTCACTTATTCAAGAAAGCCTATAAACTATGTAACAATGACAAGTAAATAGGCAAGTTCAAATGAAAAAAACTAAATTGTCTCCTTGCCTTTAACACTAGGGTTAAGAGGTTTACCAGGACAAATAACACTTAGGACATCTTCAGCAGTCACCTTCTTTGTCTTGGAGGGATTCTTGTTCTTTGATCCCAGAGGTCGTCCTTTCTTCTTCTTGGTTGGCATTGAGCTTGCCTTAGGAATCAGAATGCCTTCAGGAGCTTCGACCAAGCCAAGAGATTTAGCAGAAAATTTAGTATGAAGCTTCGGGACTTTCAGCTTCTTTGGGAGCTCATAGTTGCTCTCTGATGCTTTACCTAGCAAAAACTTGAGTTTCTTTGGGGAAGAGAAAGGGGAAACTGGCCTGCTGTGTTTCAAGTTATGCGACATCCCTTCAAAAGAAACTAGCACTAAAGCATCCACACTAGTGCCTTCAGTACAAGCCTCAGCAATTCTAGTCTCCAAACCTGTTTGCCGAATAACAATTGGCTTTTGAGACTTATTGCCATCAAAGGATCCAAACAGATTACGTGCTACAGGAGGTAGTATTGGGGTTTGTATACCCTGAAATTTAAAAAAGCCATTAACAAACCTGTTATCAGCAAAGCCCAGGAAAGGTTTCAGAAATGGGAGGCGCAAATGCTCCTTCTCCCCAGAAGACTTTTTCGGTGAAAACATCTGACAAACTCCCTTGTCATGGTATATCAGATTGCATCTTTTGCATTTACTAGTCAAGTTTTCGAAGAAAAAATCAATCTCAGCCACAACTCCAGGAGCTAGCTTTAGGGTTTTTTTTTTTTTTTTTTTTTTTTTCTCGAAGAAGGGTTTGGAGATTTCATGTGTAACATGAACCCTAATTTTGCCAGAAGTGTCAAAAAGCTTCCAGTAGATCTCCTGATACTTCCCAGCAATGGAGGCGACATTCATGATCATCTGCAACTCTTCCAGCATCAGTGGAATATTGTTGATTCTCACCTAAAAGTATAAGGTTTCAAGCGGTACAATTGAGGAGCAATAAAACCATCATAGTCTTGGATGACCACTGGAGCTTTGTTGAAATACCAAGGTCCCCCTATGAGTACCTTGTTTCGATCCTTACGATGATCAAAAGAGAACACATACCGGTTTGGAGGCCAATCTTGTACCTTGAACGATCCATCTAATACCCAGATGCATCGAAAGTGACGCTACAGATCCATGCTACTGCATGATTTCCTTGTCAATGGACGAGCCAGTAAGAAAGCCTGTGACCCTCCCTTGGTGGTTCCACTCCCCATGTGGGAGATATCAACAACATCTCCCCCAGCAAGAGCAAGAGAGGCAGCAAACGTGGCCGTGACATCTTCAATGGAGGTCTTTTTCCCGAAGGAGGTTGCTATGAGCAAGCGACAATATGGTTTTGGTATTAGAGCGCGACAGCAGGCAGCGCTAGATATGAATGCATCTTTAATGCATTCACATATGCAAAAGTAGTATAGGTTTTACCATATATATACAAATGCTTTGTCTATTGGTTTGGTTGTAAGGTGGCCTATATGAGTGAGGTCAGCATTTGTTGTATGTTTGAATCATATCAATATTAGAAATAAGATCAAGAAGATGAATGATACTCCTCTCATATTTTATCGTAACTTTTCTCAATATTCCTGTTTTTGTAATAACTTGTCAATATCCCATTAGCCATAGAACATTAGAACCGGTTCATTATCCGAATTTAGAAGTTGACGTGTCAAATGGTTTTTATTTTTATTATTATTTTTTTTAAAGGAGGATCAAAGGGTTTCACTCCTGCCCCCATGGTAACTCGAACCCATGACTTCATACATAGGTAGCGGGTGCTCTAACCACTGAGCTAACACCAATGGTTTGGTAATTATTCAAGGGAATGAATAAACCCTATATTAATCTTTGTTAATTTTCTTTATTTTCTCTTTATTTATTTATTTATTTTTATATTTATGAGGTTTTTTGGAATAAACTTACAAAAAGGAGATAATATGGAAGAAATATGCACAAATAAGAAAAAGCTTGGAGTCTAGACACGAGTAGGAGACCTTGATGGATCAATAAGCCCAATCCATGGAAAAATCGCAGAAATTAAAGGGGAAAATACCCAAAAAAATATTGGTGATGACATGGCGTATTCTCATTAGACAAAGTGATGTGGAGAAATCCTAATTCAATCAAAGAATTAAGAAGTGGCTTTCTCTACACCTCACGGAATCTAAGACCAAAAAGTAATGAAAGAGGACTTACGAGCACTATAAAAAGGTTGGAAAATTCTATGAGAAAAATTCTTACGTGCAATAATGATGCAAGAAACCTGAACATATAAACAATTCAGATGCAACTTCGACCAGTAAAACCATGCAGATCGATTAGTCAATTCGGACAAATCCCAAACTTGATTTTAGGATTTTTCTGCTTTCTTCTTCTATGATTTTTTTTTGTATTTTTTTTTTTCAAAATTATGTCCAACTAATTCCTAAGTAGTCGGGGGCTGTTGAAACTCCAATCATAATTGTATGTTATGCTATGACATTTAATTAATTTTTGCTTATTGAATGGATAAGAGCCTAAATTCTATTTTTATATTGATGATTCCTTTATGTGTTATCTTTGGTGGCCAACTTAGATTTCATGTTTAGGGTACTAATTCTATGTGATTATTGCCTACTCCTTGTTAAATAAGGCCCCTTTAGAGTTCAAGAGTAGCAAAATATGTAAGCATAAGATATGTTTTTAGGTTCCTAGGTTAATTGAGACGTGTCATGCTTGTCAGTTTTCTTATTCATAATGATTTGTTTGTGTTAAATCTAGAGTTGCTTAACCTATGTTGCATTTTAGAAAATAGGTGTTGGAGGCATCCTTAAGTTTAAAATGTGTGCAAATTTGTGTGATGTGTCCTACTTCTAAGTATAGAAGGTCAAGTTTTAGTAAAGGATGAGTAGAGTGTCATATCCACGAGGATTGGGAAACTTCACCCTAGCTAAGATTAGCGCAAAATAACCTAGAAAACGCATGCAATCTACCTTTTTATAACTTCGATAGTTTCGCCCACTGGAAGCGTAGCTATAAATGGTGATATTAACAATAAAATGGTGAATGACTTGGTTGTTTTTATAATTTAAGCAAACAAATTAAGTTGAACAAAAAAATAAAGTGTAGAGACTAGACCAATGAGAAGAGCAGAGACTTAGGCATCGCACCTAACATTACTCATGCAAATAATGTAACCTATATTTGATGTAACAACATGCTTTGACAAATTTCTGCTTAGTGCTTTGGTGAAGCTACCAAGAAACCAACTAACCATGTAATTCAACAAAGTTTGGTAAGGCTAGGTTAAATTACACAATTTAGCCCCATTTACATTTCATTAAAACAGAAAGTGGGCTATGTACCGCAAGCCTAACACTCCCTTAGAGCAATTAAACTCACGGCACATGCATTAAGTTTAGAATAAAAAATTCAAGCAACTTAACATTTCCCGTAGGAATCACTAAACCACCATCTAAAGGCTACATAAGCTCAGGGATTTAGGAAGTTGCAAGTTCAAGTTTCCGATTCATTAATTTCCTAAACATTGTTGTAGGTGACA
This sequence comes from Rosa lucieae, assembly GCA_024704745.1. Taxonomy (NCBI): domain Eukaryota; kingdom Viridiplantae; phylum Streptophyta; class Magnoliopsida; order Rosales; family Rosaceae; genus Rosa; species Rosa lucieae. Next base: position 7,843,521 of record CM045495.1, on the reverse strand, counting down.
AAACTAAAAAGACACTTAGAATGCATTAAAGTAAAGTAGACAAGAGATTCAAAACATGCATAAACATCAAAACACATGGAAAGTTACATTATTTGTACATAAGCTAAGCTATGGATATGCCCTAGCCCCAAATTCAACTACTCACAACCCATATTAATACACATGAAAGCCATAACCATCATAAACATCAAATTAAAGAGAGGAAAGAGTAGAAAATGATGAGTATACCCATAGGTTTGGTTCTTTTTGGAATCAAACCAAAACCTTTAAGGCTCTTCCCACACTCCAAGATGCTATACAAGATGAGAAATGCTTCAAAGTATAGTAAATTTGGTTTCTAGAACCTGAATCACTAAACTAATTCACAAAATTTCTAAGAACTATGAAGAACAAAAGCTTGAATCTATGAAACAAGTGTTGTGATTGATTTGAAGTGTGTAGATGCTTTCGTTGTGGTGAAACCCAAGTAGCTACATGTGAGATCTCGGAAATTTAGTTTCCTATTTTTGAAAGGAAAAATAATTTCTAGCTATTTTTACTTGATTTTCAATTATTTTTAAACTCTTTATAGCTTACGAAAACTTTTCAAATTTTATCTTTCGATCACGTAGGATTAAACTTGATACGAGTTCGTGGGAATTTTTAGACACTCGACCTATTTTTTAATAGGACTAATAAATTCAGTTTAGTACTTCAAACTTTTGGGCTAAAATCAGTTTGGTCCCTGACTTTTTTTTCAATCACGATGGTCCCCCAAAAATTTACAAGGCAAAACCGTCATTTCAATTCCGCATGAACAATGCTAGGTCCTAGCAGCTAGGAGCTTCAATATACAGTAAATTAACCGAGCAGATTTCAGCTTCATAGAAGAACTTACATGTTTAATGTTTCTATTTATATTTCTACTATCTCAATCTGATGTGGCAAATTGTACACGACATGGACGAAATGAATGAAAGTATAAGGATAAGAGTTGAGGTCTTGGTTCCACTCCAGATATCCTTTCACCAGGATAGTTTGGTTTGGTTCAGTTTAGTATTAATTAGTTAATCACAATAGACATCGATTAATTTGACATTCATAAAGGATAACATAAAACTTATTATTATTATTTTCTCTCTATGGACAGAGTTTTCAAACCAGTATCATTTGGTCTAGCAGCACCCGTCTCTTTATTGAAAGGTGTCCCAAATTCGATTGATGAATAACTAGTTATTATAATATAAATAAAAAAATTAAGTTGTTCAAACCACATTCCCATCATTCCCCGCAAGAACCCAATACTTGTCCTTCCTTGTAAGGTTAGTGCACTTGGAAGAAAGAGTTGCACCTATAATCCTTTGTACGTAATTTGCTACCTCAAAGCTAGTCTTTCCAGAAGTAGCATTGCATATTTTTTCTGGAGCCAACTTATTCAAGAATGTGACTTCATATGATGGAAACAGGTTCATCGAGAAGAAAAACGGGTCCATTGCTTTCCACCCTCTAACTGTGGTTCCATGAAACATGCTCTGGTGGCTAACGATGGCTATAGGGACAAGTTGGTCACTTAATTCAGCAAACAGTGCCGAAAACCTTAAAACATTTGGTTCCCTCCGGGCAAAGACTTATGTCATCACCTTCTTGTAGAAGCTTCTTGATTATGGCCGCATCTTGTTCTCGATCACTACTTATTCGAACAATCTTGATTGGTGAAAGGAACTCCATGAGTTGAGAGCTTGAGTACGTGAGAGCGGTTATTGGGCAGCTTCGGGGAAGATTGAGGAAAAATGCATCAAGAATAGTTCTATGGTTTGCGACCAACAGAGTGTTTAGCCAATGTAGGTGGGGTGCCCTTCATAGTGACACGAGCACCAAGTGCCCAAAGGGCATAGTAGCCAAGGCTCAGAGAAAGGAGTGACATATTAGCAATTCGCAAGCAAGTGATGAAGAAACCTATGGGGAACCAAAGAATGATGAGGAACGCTAAGAGAGGTGTTGACTTTTGGACTAGGTGACCGTCATGGAATATGATCAATGGGCTTTTGGAGCTCCTCCCTTCTCGCGACTTCTAGTGTGGGTTTGGCTGGCACCGTATAACCCTCCTGCATTTAATGTTAAAATGAGAATAGAAGAAGGGACACTTTAAATGAATTCTGAATTTTTAATGAAAATGGATTAAACACTGAAAACCCTCCCACAAACTTTATTTATTTATAGTGAGAAAAAACCCTAAAATGAGTGAGAGCCCTTCTCGCCTACCTAGTGTCACTAGCGCATGGCTATGGATGCACTCAAGGCTTCCCCAGCACCGAGCGCTTAAGAGCTCAGCCATGAAGTCCACCGTGACCTCGATAATGGGTGGCACTTTGCCCTCTTGCCCTCAATCCAAAAGATGATCAGATATCTCTGATAATGGGTGGTCTCGCTGTGTCTTTATAGATATATTATGGATGCTAATGGCAATAGTGTGGGGCTATGCACGCATGAAGCTGATGATGAAAGAGGTTTCACGTTCTGGCATGGATGTGGAGAAGACCGGTGGAGAGTGTTTTACAATTTTGCTCTTCATCGGGATTTGGTTTGGTGATTTTTTAGGGTGGTGGCTGAAGACGGCGACCTTCGGCGTTGTTGCCAGAGTTGGGTTTTGGCTGAGAAGGACGACGGTAGTGTGGAGTGGAGGAGCAACAGGTCGGGTTTGGGTCCTGCACTTGGTTGGGTTTGATTGCCTTCCTGCCGGCTGCCCAATAATGGGAAGAAGGGGTGGGTCTTGGGTGCTCATAAAGATTAAACCCAAGTCATGGAGGGCTGAGGACTCTTGGGTGCAGGCATGTGCCCTCAATCCCTCAAAGACCAAAAATGACAAAAAAACTGCTCCTCCATTGAGTCTCACCTATTCACCATGTTCCTCTAGCCCTTCAGATAAGGGCAAGGGGAAAGAGATTGAGTAATTTGCAAGTTTGGTTTTTGCTTGCACACTAAATTTTGCTATGTTTTTACACTAAATATTTGAACCTCTTAGTGCACCACAATTGCGTGCATTGGCAAAGGGAGGCTCAAGTCAAAGGTATTTTTTGTAAGCCTAGTTTAAGTTTAGTTTTTTGCAAGCTCTTTGAATAATTGAGCAAGATTTGTAACAGTGAATAGTACCGGGTGTCCTTATGGTCCGTTTGTATGTGCCGTTCTGGCCATTCTATCAATGGAATATTTTACTTGAACTCAAAAAAAATGAAAAGGGATTAAACACAAAACGAAATACTTTAAATCGTAGAACTATATGTAATGAAATGGAAATATATGATCAACCAATATTTGAAAAAAAAAATCATAATATTCAATTTGGCTAGTAGGTATATATATAATTTCAACTACATTTTCAAACAAACCATAATATTTTAGGAAAGTGTGTCCCCTGGATTTCGCCAATCCTCCTATTTTCTTCCTTCATATTCTGGTGTATGACGCCGATCCTTTTCCCCCTGAGTTTAGTTTTTGTTTGGCTGGACTTTAGTTGAGGCCAGTGCCTTTATAATTCTTTGTTCTATAGATTGCTTGTTTACCCAAAAAAAAAAAAAACCCATAAAATTATGCAATGAAACTTAACTAAGTATTTAGTACGTAGCATTAAAAGTGCATGCATATGATGGATAGGGATGGCACAAATCCCCAGCGGAGCGGAGTTCCATTGGATACTCGCCTCTAATGGGGGGTGAATTTGGAGACAAATGGGGAATGAAGATGGGGATGGGGATCCCCAATCCCCACTATCTAAGATTGGGGATGGGGCGGGGATGGTATTATGATCCTCATCCCCTAACCCGCCCCAATAATATATACATATATTTAACTTATATATATTTTAATTTATTTTTTGTAATATAAATCACAAATATATATATATACACACACACTACTTTACTTTGATGGCTACACTTTTACTTTAATGGTGGGTAACACCTTTGGAACCATTAGCATTTGGAACAAACTCTTAGTCTCCCCTGGCCACATTTTCAACATCAAGAATATTATTGCTTTTTTTAACCTCTCTTTGTTACCTATCGTGCTCATTCATTAATATTATTGCCTTCTCTGAGCTCTATGCAATGTGCATGCTAAAGTCGGGGAGATTGAAGGACCTCTTATAAACAGAGAGAGATTTTTAAAATTTCAACAAAGCCTGATTAGATTTCTACTTTGCAGCTTGGATGCTCCTGCATCGTAAAGGTATGAATCAGTTTAGATGGACTTAGTTATTACGCAATTTTCTTAACACCAGATCAATGAATACAAAATTTGTCATGAAATTTCATAATCAATTGGTCTACTGTTATAAGTTGGTAGTTATATATTCCACTCACAACTGGGTAATTCAATTGTATAATAAAAGTAAATATAAAAACCGGGTTCTTGCATGATTTTAGGGTATTGAACAAAAAAACCTAATTAATTTATGATAGCATTGATATCATTATTCCTCAAGTAATGTTTAATTTCTTATGGTCATTTTCTTCATTTTTGTTGTGTTCATGATTTCCTCGTGGGGTCATAGGACCCATTTTTAACCTTTTTTTTTTTTAGTCTGAGGACCCATTTTTAACCTGAAGTGAAATCTTCTTTATATAAGACCACAGTCAAAAAAAGCAACTCATCCAGTTCAGACTGTTATGTACATTCCTCCTCTTGCAGCTGGATTTTTAAAGTAGGAAAAAAAACAAAGATCAAAAGTTGAATAATTTTGTCCAGTCCTTTTGCTCCTACAAATTTCTGAGAACAAACACAAAAACTGAAAAAACCAATGCGTTTGGGAGGGAAGCCGAAGAAAAAAGGGGGTAAAATACGTACACTCAAATAACTAGACCGACTAGGGTTATTCGAAAGAAGCCTTGGTCTTTAGAAGATTCTATCTCGTGTATGGTACTGACTCCCGTTGGTTAAGTTGCTTTGCTCCTTTTGTCTCGACGAGATTGAATAGAAATAGGTTATTAATTATGATTGAATATATATAAAGAATAATAACCAATCCATGTGAAATTCATTTCACCGTACTGATCGGGACAAAAAAAACTGTCAGTACTCAGTAATATCTAATTGCCAGTCATGGTTTCTTATGGCAACATGTTGGTATGCAAATGATTTCTTCGATCTCCTGCTCAAAGTTGGTTCCATGCAGGCATGCACTGCCTCTCTCTGCTAGTCAGGCTCTTTTATTTGATCACTTAGGTGTTAGTTGTTTTAGAGGCTTTTGTTTGTAATTTATTTGCTTATCGAAAAAAATGGCCGGGTATTAGAACCAAGAATTTTAGTGCTTTAGAGTCCTCTACTGCTCCTATTATGCTTCAGTTCTCATGTCACAGCATCGTTGTGCTGCAATACTGTATGAGATAACTCCTTTTACCTCTTTAGCACAGGGAAAACTCTAGTCTTCCCTGGCAGGATTTTTGAATTGGGTTTCTTCAGTCCAAGTAACTCTGCTAATACGTGGGTGGGGATATGGCACAAAAATATAACCTATATTACCCCGTAAAGTTGTATGGGTAGTCAACAGGAAAGTGAGGAAGTAAATAATATCAACGATGATTGTGTCCACAGGCTTCCTTGCTCGACACGCTCCGTGTTCGTTAGTTTGATCTCAGTCAGTATGTTGAATAACAGAAAGTGGCCATAGAATATAGTGGGATGCGAACTGCATAAAACTATCAATATAATGTCAGTTAATTACGGGGTCGTCTATGGTACCTTGATCTATGCCATATCCTTTTTTTTTTTTTAATAAATTAATGTAATGCAAACCTATTGAACTGGTTAACAGGTTACCCACTTAAATGTTGACATGTGTCATTTTAAAAATAAAATTTATCATATTAACAACACATTCTATCTTGATATGTAATATTGTTCAGAAACATATAACAAATATTGTCAAAATAATAAATTACACATAGTAGAACTAAAATTACGACTTATGACCACACTTATTGTGGTTATGGTAATTGAGCAATGAAAGGTGTAAATATCATAATTGGACAACTTTTATCAAATGGAGAACCTCCTTACAATAAGGAGTACTTACATATCTTTTGGTCTATATGAGTTTTACCATGTTCACAACACAAATCTTGTCGGAATTGTAAAATGGTTGATAATCTTGTAAATGATCTAGTTTTTGAAGTAATTACTACAAATAGAACAAAAGTTAGCACTTTTACATCAATTGTTGGGGGTTGTGGTAAATGTATAGTCAATGTAGTAATCATTTCATTAAAGATAAAAACATAAAGATTTACCACTCTGACAACAAATTTGTTGTCACACTTGTTAAATTGTCCATGAACTAGTACATTGGTTTAGGTGGAGTAATTACTACAAATAGAATAAAAATTACCGCTTTTGCATCAATTGACGTGGATTGTCGTAAAATGCATGGTCATTGAAGTAATCATTTCATTAATGATAATAACATAAAGATTTACCACCTCGAAAACAAATTGGTTGTCACACATGTTAAATTGTCCATAAACTAGTACGTAGGTTGTAGGTGGAGTAATTACTACAATTAGAACAAAGATTATCGTTTTTATATCACTTGTTGTAGTTTGTGGTATATTACGTCAACTGAAAGTAATTACGACTTCGGCGATGGAAATTATATAATATATTACTTTAGTTACGCAAGGGAGAACTTCATTACACCAATGAGGACATACGTGCTTTTAGTCAAAATATAATGGTTTACCTATATGATAACACATTGTGGTAACATTTGTAAATTAGTTCAAAAAACAGTAATAACAAGCTATGCATGAAGTATTTACTACATCTAAAACAAAGATTATCTATTTTACATTAACTGTTGTGGTTGTCGTAAATGCATGTAAAAGAATTTTATTTGGTTAATGAAACTACTAATGATATAATTAATTAGTAATAAAAACTATTTAACTAATACTAATTTCGTGAGCCTAGGTTTTTTGCTTTTAATAAGGAAAAAATCTAATTGTCAATTGTGTAATTCTCAATTGATAATCAAGCATTAAACAAACATTAATTGGGTAATGATAAAATTAATTACTAATAAATACTATTTAAATAATAATAATTCGATAAGCCTAGATGAGAAGGTTTTTAAATTTTTTCTTTTTTAAAGGACAAAATGTAATTGTCAATTTTCAATTGATAATCAAACAATAATTGGCTAAGGGCTAAACAGGTTACCAAATTTTAAATATTTTGGATAATTGGATATATTACTAATCCAATGGTTTTTTTATTATGTTTTTAAACATATATTCTAAATGTCAATTTTATCCTTACATTTAACAGAAAAATTAACAGAAGTACCAAAGTGTCAAACAGAGTCTAACTTCAGGTACCAAACTGTCCCCTTTAATACATCAGGTATCAAACTGTCCAAGTAGCAATACCTCAGGTACCATAGGAGGAATTTACCCATAAAAGAATGGCTAGATAGTTATGTTGCTACCTCGGCATGGCTTCAACACTGCCTGGCTTCTAGGGTTTCTCATTTAAACCCTAGTACGTTGGATCACTTGTCGGTGCTCCTAGAGGTGAAGAAAAGAAAGAAACGCAGAAGAAGAAGAAAAAAAAAAAACTCCGTTTTGAGAAGTTTTGGCTTAGGGAGGAGGATTGTAAAGAAGTTGTGGAGTTAGGGTGGGAGAGTGCTACTGGTGATTGCTCTTTCTCGAAAGTGTGTAACAAACTCCATAATACTAGGGAATTGTTGTTGAGTTGGAGTAAGACTAGTTTTGGGAAATTACAGGAGGAAATAAAAGAAACTAGAGACCAACTCAGTGTGTTCTTTGACAAGACGCTATCATCACCTTCAGATGAGGTACAGACGCATGTGGAAACAAAACTCCACGAGTTATTACAAAAGGAACAGGTTTTTTGGCAACAGCGATCTAGGGTGATGTGGTTAGCTGAAGGGGATTTAAATACTAAGTATTTCCATCAAAAGGCTAGTAACAGGAAGAAGAACAACATGTTGCATGGCATGTTTAATGGGGAGGGGGTTTGGTGCAGTGAAGAGTCGGACATGCAGCGTATTATAATTGATTATTACACCAAGCTTTTCACTTCAACTAGCCCATGTATTGAGCAACATGATTTGAGCTGTATTCCGAAGGTCATCACAGATGAGGTGAACAGACAACTATCTGGTGAGTTTTAGGCTTCGAAAATCTTTTGTGCCCTAAAACAAATGCACCCATCCAAGGCTCCTGGGCCGGATGGGTTTTCACCAGTTTTCTATCAGCAATTTTGGAATGTAGTTGGGGGTGACGTGGTTGAGGTTGTGAAATGTTTTCTGAGCTCAGATGACCGTATGAAGGAGGTCAATTGTACGTGGGTTACTCACATTTCAAAAGTTAAAACACCAGAGTTTGTGCATCAATTAAGGCCTATCAACCTATGTAATGTGATATACAAGATTGGCTCCAAGGTATTGGCAAATAGGTTGAATTCTCTGCTTGATGGCATTATCTCTCCTTATCAAAGCGCGTTCGTACCGCGGAGATTAATTTTTGATAACTCACTACTGGCTTTTGAGATATCACATTGCCTTAAAAGAAGAAGAAGAGGGCATGTGGGTTATAGTGCCATGAAGCTGGATATGAGCAAGGCCTACGATAGAGTCGAATGGGCATTCCTTGAAGCTATGTTGGTGCAGTTAGGGTTTTGTGGGGAATGGATAACATGGATCATGAGGTGCGTTAAAACAGTGACGTACTCTTTCATGGTAAATTGTGAGGTAGTTGGGAACCTAGAGCCTTCAAGGGGCCTCAGGCAAAGGGACGCCATCTCCCCTTACCTATTCCTGCAGTGCGCTGGGTTTCTATTGCGGCTTCTGGTTTTGGCTGAGCAGAACAACGATATACAAGGTGTGAAAGTGTGTAAGAGGGCACTTCCAATTAGCCATCTTTTTTTTGCGGATGACTCATTCATCTTATTCAAATCAGGTTATAATGAGTGTGTGTTCCTGCGCGATATGTTCCTTTTTTATGAAAGGTTGACAGGGCAGCAGATAAACTTTGAAAAAAGTTGTGTATCATTTAGCCGTAATGTACCTAGAAGCTTGCAAGACGGGTTGGCAGAAGTTTTGGGAGTGAAGAGAGTTGAAAAACATGATAAATATCTTGGCTTACTCACTGAGCTGAGTTACTCGAAGGAGGATGCTTTCAAGTTTTTAACTGAGAGAGTGAGGAAACACACATAAGGATGGCGAGATAAAACCTTGAGCGATTTCGGTAAGGAAGTGCTTATAAAATATGTGATTCAATCTATCCCAACATATGTAATGAGTTGTTTTGAGTTACCAAAACATTTGTGTGATGAGATGCATAGACTGATGGTTTGCTTTTGGTGGGGTGATCAAGGTGAGGAGAGGAAAATACACTGGGTGTCGTGGGAAAAGTTGTGCATCCCTAAGGAAGAAGGCGGACTAGGGTTTAGAGATATGAAGTTATTCAATAAAGCTCTATTGGCTAAGCAGGGTTGGAGACTAGTAAGAAAGCCAGAATCTCTAATTGCACTGGTCCTTAAAGCCAAGTACTTTCCTGATACGGGTTTCATGCTAGCTGGACTGAAGAAGGGGTCTTCATTTACGTGGAGAAGTATTTTCAAAGGTAGAGAGCTATTGTGCAAGGGTTTAAGAGTTCAAGTTGGGAACGGAGAGGACACATTGGTATGGAAGGATCCTTGGATTCCTATGCCATATCATTTCAAACCATTCACACCACCAATGGAAGGCACTGAGGAAATGAGAGTAGCAGAGCTTATAGATGAAGAAAGTGGGGAGTGGGAGATTTGGTTGCTGAATGAGTTGCTTACGGAGACTGAGGTTAATTATATTGCTCAAATTCCATTGAGTTTGAATGGAGGAGCAGATCGGTGGATATGGCATTTTGACAGAAAGGGAATTTACATTGTGAAAAATGGTTATCATGTTGTCAGAATAACGGAGCAAATGGATATGAGAGCGTCTTCTTCTAGGATGAATACAAGAAGCGGAACTATGTGGAAAGTGAACGTACCTCCAAAGGAACGCATGCATGCATGGAGGTTAGTTAAAGGGATACTACCAACAAAAGGTGCCCTAGCAAAAAAAGGGGTATTATTGGATATGCAGTGTCCTTTCTATTTCGTGGAGTGGGAAGATGGCATGCATGTGTTCAAAAATTGTAGTGTGGTGAACATATTCTGGAAGTGCGGTCCTATTAAGTTATGCCCAGCAGTGCACCCAGCTCCGGACTTGGTGGAATGGTTCTATGACATGATTGATTTGCTGCATGGTGAGCATCTTAAGTTTTTCTTATTGTCTCTTTGGGCTATATGGAATGAAAGAAATAACCTTGTATGGAAAGGTGGATGCTTCATTCCAATGAATGTGGCCAAATGGATGTGTATGTACCTTGATGAGTATAGGAAGCTCCACGCACGTTGTGCTAAGAAGAATAGAAGGCATGTTACCAAATGGAAGTGTCCACCAAGTGGACGACTTAAAGTGAACATTGATGGAAGCTTTAGAGCTGGAAATGGCTGTGGTGGTATAAGAGTTATTGTCCGGGATGATCATAGACATTGCATAGCTGCGTTGGCTAGACCTCTCCCTTATGTACAGTTTGCATTGCATGCTGAGGTGGAGTCACTCCGCGCCGGCTTACTGGTAGCTATACATCAAGGTTGGGATGAGATTGAGGTAGAGTCAGATTGTGATATGCTTGTAAATGCCCTTGATGGGGAGGAGGAGGATTTGTCAGAGATAGGCCGGATTGTAGAGGATTGTAAAATGGTACACTAGTTCTTTTAAGTCCTTTCAATTTCGGCATGTCTTTCGTGAAGCAAACGGGGTGGCCAATAGGTTAGCACACCTTGCTAGTTGGAATAGTATTGATGAATTTTGGGTAGAAGAGATGCCTGTTATTATTCAGGACGTTCTCTATAAGGATATGTGTAATGGTTCTAGGGGGTCCCCCCCCCCCCCCCCCCCCCCCAATGTACTCTTTCCCTATTAATAATATGAACAAGTCACCTAGCTAGATTAGTGCCTCTGCTATTTTCAAAAAAAAAAAAATTCCCTAAATTTCAATACTTAAAATCAGAAATTAAACACATTTTAGAAAGAAAAAAAAACCCATACTAAAACCATATTTCAGATAAAGCTAATTCTACAAAACCACATGCAACCACAGATAATCATGAACCCAGAAAGCAAGCAATATCCATATGAGAAAAAGCATAGAGCAAGAAGAAGCAGTACTTTGTTACTTATCAGCAAAAAACCTTGCCACAAGTAAAACCAAGCAAAGGAAAATCAATAAATTTTCCATATAACAATTACAATCATATCAGTCAGTTTACAATCCAAACTGCAAATATCATCATTTGTCTGAATGCAAATATACTCACCATAATGTCTACAAATAATGGATTTAGCCTCCCCTGGAAGAGGTTCTCTTTGGTCTCTCAGCATCAGATATTGAATCAACGCAGCAATCGGGGGGGGGGGGGGGGGAACAGACTGTGATCTTCTGTCATGAGAAGCAGCTAAATTAAGTTTTAATGACAATGCACCGAATAGTATTACATGTTTCTGCCATTGGTGGCCTCAGACCCTTAGTTACATAAAAGAATGATTAGTAGAGTGATGTCTTTCACTCTAGGGAAGTACTACCCCTTTAGAGGAATAATTTTCAATTGAAAGTTTGAAACTATACTAAATGAAGAAATAACCTATCTTGGATTTACAGGTTGGACAACTAACAGCTACAAACACTAGGAAACAATAATAGTCCAATAGAGCATTTCTTTTAGGGAAAAGGATTATTACCTGGTGCAAAATCAACAAATTGGCTATCGATTAAATGCTTAATGTATTCGAACACCAGAGTTTGAAACCTGGGAAATCGATTAGAGCACCATCTAGGATATCTGAAGATGTGAAAAAGGATTGCAAATTAAACCACAATACCACAAAAACTAACCATCTGATTCAATCCATTAGACGTAACTGAAAAAGAAAAGGAAAACAAAAAAAAAACTGAATTGAGAACCAATTACCCAGATTCATCTTCTTCTTTCTCAGATTAAAACCTAATTACCTAGATACATCTTCTTCCTTTTCTTCTCAATTAGGTTTGCAATACATAGGTTTAAATTCATGAAGTTCTCTTTCTCACTTTCTGTCCAACCCAAGCATCAAAGATAGAACAATAGAACAGAAGATTGATGATTAGTTATTCAAACAGAAGATAAAAAGGGAAGAGTAGATGATTGATGATTATCTTTTATGGGTAGATTGATGATTACTCTGTGATGCAAGAAGAGTAGATGATTGATGATTATCTTTTATGGGTAGATCGATGATTACTCTGTGATGCAAGAAGAGAAGATTAAATCCTGAAGACGAATAGATGTCTCTAATGCAAGAGCGACCCAAAAGTAAGGATGTGGTGCATGGCGTTTTACACTAGGATGAAGGGCATGGATGCAATAATCAACAACCAAAAGGGCGAAACTGTCATTTTAATTAAGCATGAACAGAGCTCTTGCTTTAGTATATAGTAAATTAAGGGGAGTGAAATTTGTACTCCACAAATTGAAAACCACACTCCCTTTGATTTTTATAATAAATTTAATTGATGATGGGTTTTCTATTCTCAAAATTGCCCTAGTCTCTGTCTCTCTCTATCTGAGTGCGGCAAAACTTGTCGGGGATGGTGTCGAAAAGGACAAGGTCTTTGGTGAGGATGGTCTGGGCGATGGTCATGCCTACGTTACTGGCGCCGATGACTGAGATCTTGGTCTGGCTGTTTGTGTGGCGCTGTGGATGAGTATACACCACACACACACACACACATGATTGTCTCACTGCTCCTGATTCTATCTTCATTCCTTTAATTCCATCAAACCCAGTTGGCAACGATGAACTTTTTGTTTGGAGTCTTGGAGGAGTATGGTGTTATTCTGTCCATTATGCAGGTTGTAGATGCAGTCTCTCTATCTCTCTCTCTCTCTCTCTCTCTCTCTCTAAGAATAGGTTGTCCACACACAAGACTGTGATCTTCTGTCATGAGAAGCAGCTAAATTAAGTTTTAATGACAATGCACCGAATAGTATTACATGTTTCTGCCATTGGTGGCCTCAGACCCTTAGTTACATAAAAGAATGATTAGTAGAGTGATGTCTTTCACTCTAGGGAAGTACTACCCCTTTAGAGGAATAATTTTCAATTGAAAGTTTGAAACTATACTAAATGAAGAAATAACCTATCTTGGATTTACAGGTTGGACAACTAACAGCTACAAACACTAGGAAACAATAATAGTCCAATAGAGCATTTCTTTTAGGGAAAAGGATTATTACCTGGTGCAAAATCAACAAATTGGCTATCGATTAAATGCTTAATGTATTCGAACACCAGAGTTTGAAACCTGGGAAATCGATTAGAGCACCATCTAGGATATCTGAAGATGTGAAAAAGGATTGCAAATTAAACCACAATACCACAAAAACTAACCATCTGATTCAATCCATTAGACGTAACTGAAAAAGAAAAGGAAAACAAAAAAAAAACTGAATTGAGAACCAATTACCCAGATTCATCTTCTTCTTTCTCAGATTAAAACCTAATTACCTAGATACATCTTCTTCCTTTTCTTCTCAATTAGGTTTGCAATACATAGGTTTAAATTCATGAAGTTCTCTTTCTCACTTTCTGTCCAACCCAAGCATCAAAGATAGAACAATAGAACAGAAGATTGATGATTAGTTATTCAAACAGAAGATAAAAAGGGAAGAGTAGATGATTGATGATTATCTTTTATGGGTAGATCGATGATTACTCTGTGATGCAAGAAGAGTAGATGATTGATGATTATCTTTTATGGGTAGATCGATGATTACTCTGTGATGCAAGAAGAGAAGATTAAATCCTGAAGACGAATAGATGTCTCTAATGCAAGAGCGACCCAAAAGTAAGGATGTGGTGCATGGCGTTTTACACTAGGATGAAGGGGATGGATGCAATAATCAACAACCAAAAGGGCAAAACTGTCATTTTAATTAAGCATGAACAGAGCTCTTGCTTTAGTATATAGTAAATTAAGGGGAGTGAAATTTGTACTCCACAAATTGAAAACCACACTCTCTTTGATTTTTATAATAAATTTAATTGATGATGGGTTTTCTATTCTCAAAATTGCCCTCATCTCTGTCTCTCTGTCTCTCTCTATCTGAGTGCGGCGAAGTTTGTTGGGGATGGTGTCGAAAAGGACGAGCTCTTCGACGAGGTCTTTGGTGAGGATGGTCTGGGCGATGGTCATGCCGACGTTACTGGCGCCGATGACTAAGATCTTGGTCTGGCTGTTTGTGTGGCGCCGTGGATGAGTATACACCACACACACACACATATGATTGTCTCACTGCTCCTGATTCCATCTTCATTCCTTTAATTCCATCAAACCCAGTTGGCAACGATGAACTTTTTGTTTGGAGTCTTGGAGGAGTATGGTGTTATTCTGTCCATTATGCAGGTTGTAGATGCAGTCTCTCTATCTCTCTCTCTCTCTCTCTCTCTCTCTCTCTAAGAATAGGCTTTTTTAAATCTGGTATTGATTATTCAAGCCACCAGTTTATTCACTAGCTCCAACAACGCACCCGATTCGAACCCAAATCCACCACTACCAAATTGACGAATACCACCAACAAACTTGATAGCCTTAAAGATTAATTTGTATGTTCTTCCTTCAAAGAAACCTTTACTCAACAAAAGAAAAAGAAAATAGAATCCTTTCTTTTTTCTAATTCAATCTCCACTTTCATTATGAATTTTGATTTCTCATATCCATCTCAGAGGTGCCCATGAGACTGTGTTGTAGGTGATTGATTTAGTTGGTCTGATCAGCATCCTAGGTATGTTGGGTTGATGAATTTTTCACTTTTAATCAAAAGAAGAAATTAGCTTTCTTTGGGAGAAAAGAAATTGATTGGCAGTGGAGAAACTCAAACCAGAAGAGAGATGGGAAAAACTAGAGAGAGAGATCAACGAGGGTATTTCTGGAATATAGGAATTTCATTGATTACAAATATATTATAAAAACCAAAGGGAGTGTGGTTTTCAATTTGAGGAGTGCAAATTTCACTCCCCTAAATTAACCAAGCAGAATTCAACTTCATAGCAGAAATTCAAAGTTTATTGTTTCTATTTATATTTTTACTATCTCCACCTGATGTAGCAAATTGTACACGACATGGATGAAATGAATGAAAGTGTGAGGATAAAAGTTGAGGTCTTGGTTCCACTCCATATCCTTTCATAGGATAGTTTGGTTTGGTTCATTCCATATTCTAAATCAATCACTTTCTATTCTTTCATTGCATTTATTACTTACAACACATTATTTTATTGCATTATTTACAAATTTTTTAACAACTTTTTGGATAACTTTCCTTATGTTACCAAATATCAGAATTGAAAGTCCTTCAAAAATTTCATTTCCCTTCTCATGGGAAAGACAAAGGAATTAATTTACTTTCTGCGAACCAAACGAGGCCTAAGAGTTGAGGTCTTAGTTTGACTCCATATCCTTTCAACATGATAGTTTGGTTTGGTTCAGTTAAGTGTCAATCAGTTAATCACAATAGACATCGATTAATTTGACAGTCATGAAGGATGACATAAAGTTTATTTGATTATTATTATTATTTTCTCTATATGGACACAATTTTTAAACCAGTATCATTTGGTCTAGTGGAATCAATCTCCTCTTATTGAAAGATGTCCCAAGTTCGATTGATGAATAACTAGTTATCATAAAATAAAATTAAAAATTAAGCTGTTCTAACCACATTCCCATCATTCCCCGCAAGAACCCAATACTTGTCCTTCCTTGTAAGCCTAGTGCACTCGTAAGAAAGAGTTGCAGCTATAATCCTTTGTACGTAATTTGCTACCTCAAAGCTAGTCTTTCCAGAAGTAGCATTGCATGTTTGTTCTGGAGCCAACTTATTCAAGAATGTGACTTCATATGATGGAAACGGGTTCATCGAGAAGAAAAACGGGTCCATTGCTTTCCACCCTCGAACTGTGGTTCCATGAAACATGCTCTGGTGGCTGACGATGGCCACAGGGACAAGTTGGTCACTTAATTCAGCAAATAATGCCGAAAACCTTAAAACATATGGTTCCCTACAAGTGGTTCCCTCCGGGCAAAGGTATATGTTATTACCTTCTTGTAGAAGCTTCTTGATCGTGGCCGCATCCTGTTCTCGGTTACGACTTATTCGGACAACCTTGAATGGTGAAAGGAACTCCAAGAGTCGAGTGGTTGAGTACGTGGGACCGGTTATTGGGTAGCCTAGGGCAAGATAGATGAAAAATGCATCAAGAACAGTTCTATGGTTCGAGATAAAGATCTGACCAGAGTTTTTACGACCAATAGTGTGTTTAGCGAATGTAGGTGGGGTGCCATTCACAATGACACGAATACCAAGTGCCCAAAGGGCGTAGTAGGCGAGGCTCTGAGGAAGGAGCGACAAAATAGCAATTCGCAAGCAAGCGATAAAGAAACCTATGGGGAACCAAAGAATGATGAGGAACGCTAAGAGAGGTGTTGGCTTTTGGACTAGGCGACCGTCATGGAAAATGATGGGCTTTGGGAGCTCCTCCCTTCTCACAGCTTCTAGTGTGGGTTTGGCTGGCACTATATAACCCTCCTGCATTTAAGGTTAAAATGAGTTGGCATTTTCTTGATGAATAGATCCAATGAATTCTGAATTTTGAATGTAAAGGGATTAAATACAAAAAGAAATACTCTAAATCGTAGAACCATATATAATGATATATATGAACAACCAATATTTGAAAAAAAATCATATATTCAATTTGGCTAGTATATATAGTTTCAACTATGTTTTCAAACAAACCATAATATTATAGGAAAGTGTGTCCCCCAGATTTAGGTATCCAATCTTGTTGGAATATGATCATGTGATTAATGGCTTCACAATGAGTATGCTATGTGTGTGGAGATATACCATAACATTGGTGCATCAAGAGGCACTTGAACAAGGAAATTCACGTATCCTGAAATGGTACAATTATATGGAACTGAACTGGTACATGTGTGCTGATAATTATAATTATGTATGTTGATAATTATAATTATAGTGAAAAGGTATCACTAATAATGAAGGGGTATAACTAATTGATAGTTACATTTATTCACTCATGAGACACAACGATTGAGGTCTATAAAAGGAACATCAATCCATTCCATTGTCATTCATTCAAAGATTTGTATTTTCCTTGTTGTGTCTAGAACAAAGACACCATACCATTCTGATGAACAGTCTAATGACACTAATCACAACGAACATTTTCTATATTTTCCATCAGTGGCATCAGAGCACTGTTGAGATTCAAGGGAAATCAAATCAATTATTTGTGACCAATAGACATTGCAATTCAAACAAACACAATTCACAACGACAACAAGAAGGAGATAGAGACCTGACGTATAACAAATAAAGACTCATAAGTTTTCATTATTTACTCATTAAGAGACCTAACGTACAACAAAGAAAGACTCGTAAGTCCTCATTATTTACTCATTAGTCTCCAGATTTAGTTTATCATGACCAATACGTCCAAATGGGAGAATATGAAGATAGAGAGCCTTAATAATGTCAACCATTGCATATGGAAAAGAAGAATCACTTTTCTACTCACCCATGAGAAAACGTTATATACGTTAAAAACAGAAAGGCCCTATGTTGCATCTCGAAATTATATTAAATGGGAAAATGATAATGCATTAGCTATTGCTACAATTCTTAACCATATGGAAGATGATTTGATTCCTTTCTATGAAGGATATGTGATTGCCAAAGAAATCATGGATGTATTAGATGAAAAGTACGGGCCTAAATTTCAAACATATATACATTCAATTGTTGCTTGAGAAATATAACGACACTCATATGAATGAATATGATGATATGGTGGATCATATTACCAAAATGGAGGTATTAGCAAAGGACATATCCAACGCTGGTCATCCTATTCCTGATCAAATGCAAGTTTCTACACTTCTTAATAGTCTTCCCAAATCATGGGATCATGTGGTAGCTTCCTTGACGTATGGCCAAGAAGGGTTATCCATGAAGAATTTTCCTGCTATGTTAGCGGTTGAAGAAGTGAGAATGAACATGAGGAAAAAGAAAAATGGTAGAGGCAACCTCCTAATAATTGAGGAGTCACAAAGGCATAAAAGAAACAATCATAGTCTCTATAAGACTAGGAACAAGAAGAATCACAAGTTCAAAGGCAAAAAGCATGGGTGTTACTTATGTGGAGAAATTGGTCACGTTAGATCGAAATGTCTCAAACGTCAAAAGACCAATGACAAGCCTAAGGAATTAATTCTAATAGTCTCTGAAGCACTCAGCAGATTATGAAGAACAATGGTGTGTTGACTCCGAAGCTACAAGACATGTTTGCAAGAACAAATCCTTTTTCATCAACATAAAAAAAAAAAAAAACACAAGGAGAGCATCGTTTATACATGAGGAACAATACATACATAAATGTTCTTGGAGAAGGAGATTCAAGTTTCCATGTAATGGCATAAATGTGATTCTCAACAATGTCTTGTATGCACCCACCAATAGAAGAAATCTTAATTATGTTGCTATATATGCTTGAAAAGAAAGATTTTGAAGTGAGATTCAAAAATGGTGTGGTTACTATTGGTAAAGAGGGTCGAATAGTACTCAAGGGTACTAGAATAGATGATTTGTAAATATTTTTTGATAATAATAAAAGTATTTCTTCTGAATATATTTTTGTCTCTACTTCAAATACAACTTTATTGTGGCATTTAAGATTAGGACACATAAATAAAAATAAATTATTCATAATGAGCAAAATTGAAAGGTTACCTTAAGTAAATTTGAATGATTTTGAAACATATGAATCATGTATCAAAGGAAAAAATGTCTAGAAAATGATTTTCTAATTAGGGAGACCCATAAAGTCCATTAATAGTGATAGAGGTGGTACATATAAAGTCTTTGATGAATTCTGCAAAGAACATGGCATAAGACATAATTATACTATGATGTATGCACCACAACAAAATGTCATTGCAGAAAAAAGAAATAGAACCATAATGGAGATGACAAGATCAATGATGTCCCATGTAGAATTGCCTCTTCATTTTTGGGAAGAAGCGTTATCCACTGCTTCATATTTACTAAATAGAGTAAATACAAAGGCTAAACCATTAATACCATACGAATTATGGCATGGAAGAAAACCAGACTTGTCAAACTTAAAAGTTTGGGGTTGCAAGGCATATGTTTTGATTCCAAAACCACTTAGAGATAAGTTAAATTCTAAGACTTTGAAATATAAATTCATTGGATATCTAGAAAATAGTATAAGATATCGCTTTTATCACCAAGATAAAGGATTGATAGAAAGCAGAGATGCTACTTTTATAGAAACCACTGATGTGATCACTCCAATTCAAGACTGACTTGGAAGCAAATCAGGATGACTTTGATACTAACCAACTTGGTGATCATGACATTGTTCATGATCAAGTGGGGAGATATAGATATTGATGATCATGACAATGACATGGATATAGATATGAATGACGATGATCAAAATATGATTAATATTACATCATTTGATCCTGATAACAATATTCAAAACAGTGGGAGACGAAAAAGAAAAAAAGGGAACCATCTAAAAGATTGAAGGATCATTATATTTTCAATCTTGAAGAGTTAGATGAATTAGTGGGAGAACCAAGAACATTTAAAGAAGCAATGGATGGATTTTATTCACTACAATGACAAGAAGCCATGGAAGAGGAAATGGATTGCATCAAGAAAAATGAAGTTTGGGAACTAGTTGATTATTGGAAGGTAACCCATAGGTTGTAAATGACCAAATGGGTACTTCAGAAAAAGTTTAAATTTGATGGTACCTTAGATAAATACAAAGCTTGTTTAGTGGCTAAAGGTTATACACAGAAACTTGGTATAGACTTTGTTGATACGTATTCTCTGGTTGCAAAGTTTCAATCCATTCGAATACTCATGGCAATATATTATTGCAAGAATGGATTTAGAACTCCACCAACTAGATGTCAAAATAGATTTTCTTAATGGAGATTTAAACGAAGACATCTATATGGTTCAACTGGAAGCATTTCATGTGAAAGGACATGAAAACAAAATCTATAAGTTAAAGAAATCATTGTATGGACTAAAACAGTCATCTAGACAATGGTATTTAAAGTTTCACCAAGCTATCATTAAGATTGGTTGTCAAATGAATAGACTAGATCACTGTGTATATACTTGGAAGTTTCAAGAAAAGTTTTGTCTCTCGTCTCTTTATGTAAATGATATTTTGCTTGTTGAAGATTGCATGGACATGATTATAAAAACTAAATCATATCTAGGTTCCAAATTTGACATGAAAGATATGGGAGAAGCTTCCTATGTCATGGGAATAAAGATTACTAGAGATACAAACTCCAAACTACTCTACTTGGACCAAGAGAACTATCTGGATAAGATCTTTAAAAGATTCAATATGATAGAGTGCAACTCAGTTAGTACACCCATTAGTAAGGGAATAATTCTTACAAAAGAGATGTGTCCTACAAAAGAAGAAGAAATAAAATACATGAAAAATGTTCCATATGCTCAAGTTGTGGGTAGCTTGATGTATGCAATGACAAGTACTAGACCAGACATTTGTCATGCTATAGAATTCGTAAGCAGATATCAATCTAATCCTAGCAAACAACATTGACAAGCGGTTAAAAGAATTATGAGATATCTAAAAGGACTCAAGGTATGAAACTTTGTTTTGGAATAAGTGATTTAGATTTGATTTGTTATAGTGATGCAGATTTCGCTGGAGACTTGAATGACAGAAAGTCTACAAGGGGTATCATTTTATTTGGTGGAACTACTGTTTCTTGGTTAAGTAAGAAACATGGATGTGTTGCAAAGTCAACCATAGAGGCAGAATATATTTCTTGTAGCACATCGGTAAGTACTGCAGTATGGACCAAACGTTTCATAGATTATATGAATACAGTATACCTAAAAAGGCTGTTGATGTGTTTTGTGATAATAAGTCCATCATCTTCCTGATTAAAAGTTGAGCAAATAGTTCTAAAGGAAAACACATTAATGTAAAATATCACTATATACAAGATATATTGGAAAGAGGTGAAGTAAACGTCGACTACGTACTCTCTGAACAGATGGTGGCTAATCCTATGACCAAATGATTAACTCTAGAAAAATTTCAGAGAGCATGTTTGTAAAATGGGTTTAAAATCATCTAGATGTGATTAAGCATGCTAGTAAGTATCATTTTAGTGTTTTAGTGAAGCCTAAAAAAGTGACAATTGATACAACTCTATCTGATTAAAATTGGTCGGATATAAGATAGAGGGCATTAACTAAGAAACAAAATTATAACAAATCTTCTTGTCTGTAAAATCCTCTTTGAGGCAACAAGAATGAATTTGTATAATATTTTGATTAGTGCGGAATATAAAGTCACCATTAATATTAGGTGTGGAAGGTTAAAATTCTTAATATATGAGAATGGTGCCAACTTATTAAATGAGATAAGATGTGGTTAGATCAAAAATATTCAAAAGCGTGCACACTTGGTAAATGAAATCATTATCTAACGGTTGGAAAGTCCAGAGTAATCAGGTATATATATGATACTCAGAATAGACATCCAAATCAATCAGGATGGATAGTTAAGAGTGATTGTGATTGAATAAGTAATACTCAGTAAAAACATCCATAATAACCTGGAAGCCATTGGAAACTTGAATCATCATGATCAAGTGAGAGATGTTGGAATATGATCATGTGATTAATGGCTTCACAATAAGTATGCTATGTGTGTGGAGATGTACCATAACATTGGTGCATCAAGACTCACTTGAACAAGGAAATTCATGTATCTTGAAAATGTACAATTATATGGAACTGAAGGGATACATGTGTGCTAATAATTATGATTATGTATGCTGATAATTATAATTATAGTGAAAAGGTATCACTAATAGTGAAGGGGTATAACTAATGAATAGTTACATCTATTCACTCAAGAGACACAATGGTTGAGGTCTATAAAAGGGATTCCTTTCATTGTCATTCATTTAGAGATTTGTATTACCCTTGTTGTGTTTAGAACAAAAACACCATACCATTTTGATCAACAGTCTAAAGAACACAACGATCATTTTATTTATTTTCCATTAAATTATCCTCTTTCCTTACTTCATATTCTGTTGTATGATGCCAGTCCTATTCCCCCCTGAGTTTAGTTTTTGTTTGGGGGTGGACTTTAGTTGAGGCAAGGGCCTTTGTAATCCTTTGTTCTGCTCAGTTCTATAGATTGCTTGTTTACCCAAAAAAAAAAAAAAAAAAACCATAAAGTTATGCAATAAAATTTAAGGACTAAATAATGTTTAGTTCTTGAGATTTTGATCATAAAACACTTCAGTCCCTGACCTTTTAATTTCACACGTTTAGTCCCTGTACTTCAAAATTTCAGACCAATAGGTCTTTGCCATCTAAAAGCGGCGGTGAAATGTCTATTATGCCCTCAGTTCTTTTTTTTTAATAAATTTATTCCTTTCTCTTTTTTTATTTATTTATTCTTTTTTCTTTATTTTTTTTTCAAACAGAAAGAAAGAAAGGGAAAAAAAACATTTTAAAAAAAAAAGGGAAGAAAAAAAAATTCCTTTTAAAAAAAAAAGATAATTAATTAATTAAAAAAAAGAACTGAGGGTATGATAGACATTTCGCCCTGACTTTTAGAGGGCAAGGACCTATTGGTCTGAAATTTTAAAGTACAGAGACTAAACGTGTGAAATTAGAATATCAGAGACTGAAGTGTTTTATGGTCAAAAACTCAAGAACTAAACAGTATTTAGTCCAAAATTTAACTAAGCGTTTAGTATGTAGCATTAAAATAACATGCATATGATGGATGCTCACCTTGCACATGCCAATCAAAGCAATATCAGTGTGCTTATGGCCAATTCCAATATCTGGCTGGGCTTTCGCTCCGAAAGCCTTATGAAGAGCATCTGCTTTATGCTGTCCTATAAGTACTCCAGGTGGGCAAACAAAGCCAGTGGCTATACCATTATAAGTTGCTATCTCAGTCCCCAAAACCATATCAAATCCAAGGTAACTCTTGAGAAATGGCTCCGCCATGATCCTCGGAATACTTGCAGTGACAATACACCGCTTTTCACATGCAGAAATCATACGCCAAGTATCGGGGTGTAGATCACTCGAGTAAAACTTGGGCAGCACGGCTGTTGCCGCTGACTCGATCTTAGACACATTCACAGCAGCAAATGTTGCAAAGATAAGGACTCGTGTTGCTGCGGATTCTGATACAAAGTAATAGAGGAGTCTAGATAATGGCCAAACTAAGAGTAGCAAGAGGAGCCTTACGATCCCACCAACATCAAACGCGATGAGGGCAAAGTAAGGGAAAGAGCTATCATCTCTGAGCAAGCATCCAACCATATCAGCTACCACAACCGTCGCGCTTTTCCGATCATTTGATTTGCATTTGTCAATAGTTGGGAATGTGGCCATGATATATCTAGCGATATGTATCGAGAGTTAAATGAATCTCCTACGTTTCTAATTTTAACTCACACTTAAAGAAAGTTATAAATGCTGTGAAGGGTCAAGAACAAGGGTTTGGTTTATCAGAAGGCTTAGAAGCTAGCCATGCATGATGGATTTTCAGAGCTGCCATCATTTACTTTCATTTAATTGTTTGAGATGTCTCTTCAACACATTTGAGTTTTAAAGTCAAAGGTGATAATTTCCTCTCTTAAATTAAAGTGGTTAAGACCTAACTCTTCTCATTGTTTGAAAAAAAAGAAAAACAAAAGGCCCAACTTTTGTTTCAGGAACCCACTACTGTTTTGTATGTATACCTACCTTGTATACATTGAAATCTAGTTAACACTAGCAACGGCGCCCGCGCTTTGCTGCGGGATGTGAATCGGAACCATGAAATGTACTTAAGTTTAGTCAACTGTGTCTCTGAAAACTTTGCATGCTATTAAGATCTAATGGCAAATGTTAAAATACCAAATTGAATCCAATGGGAACAACTCAGATAAAATCATAACGGATATCAAAGCGGAAATGAGGCCATGAAAAAGATGTCCCATTGTTTTATGCAAAGCGTTGTTGTCATGGTAACCCTTTGAATTCATTGAAATTTCTCCGAGTCCAAGCACAGTGCTAATGTTTTTCTGTACTACCAAAAAGCTACTGGTACAACAGACTATAAGCTGGTAAATCTTATATACTCTTGATATCTTCTAAAGATGGTTCTCTTTCCAACTACGTCCGCGTTGCTTGCAGAACATCTTGAAGGAATTGAAAGCCCTATGAGTTGGTCATCTGGAGAGCTCCTGAGAAGAAACAAAAAATTCAATGTTCACCAAATTTAGGATTCAGGAATGCTAAGTTCTAATAATAATCAGAAACAAATTGAGAAAAAAAAAGGTTGCTTTGTGTTAGTTGACAGGTTACATTCAACTGCATGCAGGATGCATTCATTGCAAGCCACTGAGCATCGACCATGTCAAAAGCTATATGGAACAGTACATCAGAAGCAGCTTCATCTTCTGCATGCATTTCATAAGTATTAGATGCAGGAGGTTGAATATCACATTATTAAACATAGTCGATCATCACCGCCTAATAGTGTGAGGTGTAAATTTCTTTACCTCCTAATAAGTGCAAGAAATTTATCCCAGGAAGACACCTTGGTCTTGCTGCAGGGTAACATGATGTCAATAAATTTTAACCTACAAAGTTGTTTGTGTTATTAACATATAGGAAAAGTCTAAGATGATACTTAAACTTGTTTACAAACCTGACCAAAGATCCAGGAATTGAATCAACATAAATGATATGTTTATGCCAGCAACAGCAAATGGGAATTCCCAAGTTGCTCGACTCCCACCTTGCTTGAACAATAATCTCCGAAAGATACCTTCACTTTCAATTTTATAAAATTAGTACCAACTTATTTTTTGTGCACTTTAGAAATAAGAGCATCTCCAACCATTTAGTCAAAAGCTAAAGCCATATGCAAAATATGACTCTCCTAATGTCATCACTATTCATTCAATTTTTGCATCTCCAACCATCTTTAGTCAAAAGCCAAAGTCATTTAATAAATTAATCATTTTCGAGAATTAATTAACTACAATTGCAGCACATGCAGCGGGGCCCACCATTTTTTCAGCCAAAGAAATTTGGCTTTGTTCTACAAACTTGAGTCAAAATGACTCCAGTTATGGCTCAAGAGTCAAAATAGCTAAAGCAAGAGCATGGTTGGGGATCCCTCTACCAAAAAGCCAAAGTCAAAATGACTTATAGCTAAATGGTTGGAGATGCTCTAAGGAAGGTAAGAGCCACAAAACAGGATAGAGGCATACAGGGTGAGTCTCGTCAAAAGGTACTTGTAGTTCTTCTTGAAGCCTCAAAAGTCAATGCTCCTGTTAAGTTAAAAACACATTTTGAATCCCCAATGTCTTCACCAAATTACAAATGCAAAGCTTAGCAACAAAGTATGTACAACTAAAGCTGAAAACAGAACCAAGCAAAGGAAATATAGAGAAAGTTCAGAAACCAAAATCCTAGCAATGAGTGATGTTGTTGTTAGGTAAGAGCTTGCCGACCATGGATACACATAATCTCCAACTTACAACACTACACAATACCTAATTACCATGGATACACAAAATCAAAGCAAGAAAACCATAGTAACAGTTTCTGAAAAAAAAAGAAGCTTTTTTCTTTTTTGGGTGAGAATTGAAGAGGCCAAACAAAACAGCAATGAAAGTAAACAACCTTAATCACTATCCATACTTAAAACCTAAAGCTTAATTAGACTCGGCCCGCTTCTTTTATACTGTTTCCTGCCTCTAATTTTCTACTTAACCCTAATCGACACTTAATCTCAACATCGAAAATAAAACACTCCTGTACAGAACTGAAACCATAATATACACCACGTCCAAAATTAAACCAACAAAAAAAAAAGGGTCCATTATATTATTACTAATTCTTCATATTATTACTAATTCTTCTCAGAGGATCAAAAAATTCAACTTGATTGACTAACCATACAGAACCCAGTTTTGGGTTTTCTCTGTAGAACCCAGTTTTGGGTTTTCTCTGTAGAACCCAAAACTCAAAGACTCGAATGAATTTCGTATAGTTTCTCAGCTTTTCCAAACAAATCAAACACACCATTGACGAAGAACGATATAAACAAAACTGAAGCTATATATACAGATATACATGAGTTAGAGGGAAGGGAACTGGACCTGGAGGGTGGATCTTCAACAATGGCTATGATCCCTTCCTATTATACCAATCCCTTCCTATCTCTACACGGGCTAGACGATCGCAACCCTGGGCTGTAAGATCCTCAAATTGTTCCTGCAAAATCGACATAAAAAAAATCCCACTCAATCAGAAACCAAACAAAGATGCGAACGAAATTTCAGAAATTCAGAAACCGACGCAGTTGATTACGTGATTGCAGCAAGAATTGATCTTTCCATCTCTTCGCACAAAGCAAACAAACACACGCTATTTCTCTCTCTCTCTCTCTCTCAAGATTATTTTGATCGCAGCAATCGAATGAGAGGCCTGTAGAACAAATGGAGAAAAAAAGGAGGGCAGAACGTTGTAGAACAAATGGAGAAAAAAAGAGGGCAAAATCGTCACTTTACTGTCCTATGAACAGTGATGAACAGGGATGAACAGTGTGACCACATTTAGTATATGTAGAATTTCTATCGGAACAACAAATTTTGTGTACTCTTAAAAAAAAAAGACAAAAAACAAATTTTGTGTATTTATCTATACTATTATTAAGAGAAGAGAGTTTGTTAGCTAAAATCAAAAATTTTGACAGAAATGACCTTAGAAGATTAAAAAACTTTGAGAATTAATTAAATCACAAGGACAATTATGACATTTACTATTATTAAGAGAAGAGAGTTTGTTAGCTAAAATAAAAAAAATTTAACAGAAATGACCTTAGAAGATTAAAAAACTTTGAGAATTAATTAAATCACAAGGACAATTATGACATTTACAAAATATACTTTTATTATTAAAAAAAAAACCCACAACGCATTTTTTACTCCCACTATCTTCTCTCTGTAATGACAGTTTTCTTTTTTATTTCTGAAAAAATAAAATAAAAAATACTTGCATATACAAAGCATGTGTGGAGAATGACTAGTGTATCTAAAGAAATGAGAGAGAATTGACAAGCAAAAATAAAACAGAAGAAAATAAGAGAGAACTCAATCGAAATCACCAAATGTGGCTGGGAGTAAACATAGTCACATCCAGCTACATTTCGCCAAACCAAATAGAGGATATAGAGATCAATCAACATGTTTACAAAACGTGGTAGGGAGTAAACATAGTCCTATCTAAATACAAGTTTACAATATTGTTCACCTAGTTAGTAACTGACCTAAGAAAATTATGCTCAATCACTGTTAGATTTAAATCTCTAGTAGTGAAAAACAAAACAACTCAACTTAAAAATAATTATTTCCACCGTTGGGTCACTTGAGTGTACATCAAAGGATGGTTGTGCATAATTTTCTTGGTCAGTTACTAACAATGTGAACATTATTGTGAACTTGTTTTTGTTATAACAGTTTATATGAATACATAGAAATCTAGCTAACACTTCTAGCAGAACAACAAATTTAACTCATCTATATGAGATTGTCAATAACACTAAATCAAGTAATGAGAATTTTCGAAGCTTGATCAAGATGGCCAATTATTCACTGCGATTTCTGCTAATTACATTAATACAGAAAACAAGAAAGAAATAGAATTCACAAGGAAACAAAATAAAAATGGGAACACATTTTGCCGGCAAACTTCTCATGCACACAATCAAATTTAGACCACTAGAACATGACTATTAATCTATTATACTAATTAGGTTCTTTGATTTTATAATTTTCACTGCAGAAGTATTTAATCATTTTTAGCTACATTTGAGGGTAATCGAACTCCTAACCTAACCTAGTCCTAACACTATGGGTGTTATTATATATTAAATATCGTATTCTTTTTAGGTTAAAAGTAAAAATAATAATAATGATATGTTTGAAAATTTATCTAATCAAACTAGTGCCCCTCTCTCTCTTATTAGAGTTAGGTTTCTGCGAGATTTCTTCGTCTACGGTGGTGGAATCAGGATTTGATCTTTGGGAAGGTCCATACATGTAGTATCGATCATATAATCGAGTTACTATAATGAGTATTCAAACAAATTCAATCGATAAAATACGCTAAAAAAACCAAAATCAATATATAACAAAGCATAAATAAAAAAAAGAATGGTACGAAAATTCAGTTGAGGATTTGATCGATGAAATAGTAAGTTTAGACAAGAAAGTAACAAAAACATAACACAGCAAAAAAAAAAAAAAAAGGTATCGCGAAATACCTTAATACCTTTCACAGGTTCGGTGGCTTGGTGTAGATTAAGAGAGAGAAAGAAAAACTGAGTTACTAATATGGAATACAAAGCACGGATTGCAAAATATATAGAGATAAAAGCATAAAGTTGTCAAAATTCCTTGAATCCATTCAAATCCTAATGACCTAGGAAATAGGAATATTTATTATTACTTTGACTTCTATCTCTTATTTTATTGCTTCTTTATAGAAATAATAATATTTTTATTTTTTTAAGTAGAAACTAACGATTGGGTTTTACAAAGTTGGGGGGGGGGGGGGGGGGGGGACCCGGTCAGGCCGAACAGTAGTGTCGCCTCTGTTCGTCTAAACCACAAACATGAAGTATGTGGATGCAATGGCAGCAAGTCTGGCTTCATCCCTTGCTACTGTAAAGGGGAAAAGGCCAGTGGATCTGTGTGTCAAGGGAAAGGATTGAGACAACATGCGGTTTTTATGGTGGGAAAATTACTTGAAGCCCGAGACTACAAACGCATATCCTTTCAGGGGATGTTTTGCAGTGCGTGGTGTGTTAACGGGCAATTTCGAATGGAGGAAGCGGACAGAGATTGATTTTTTTTTCATTTTCAGACCTGGCGGACAGAGCTAGGATTTGGCGTGGGGGTTCATGGGTTTTGGTTGCTATGGCACCTGCTGGGACTGGACAAATCAAGAAAAAGAGGGGGAGGCCAGTAAGTAGTCAAAATAAGTTGCCTTATGGAACAGTTGAAAATAGCAACTCAAAGAAAGAGCTTGTGCATAAAAAGGTGGCGAAGGCCAAGAAAAATTTATTGCCTCAATTTGGAGGAGCTTGAATAGTGATAGGCGCTGACCCTAAGGCCATGTTTGGTTGGTGGAAAGGAAAGGAATCATTTTCCTTTCCATTGGGAAAGTGAATCCTGAGGGGGAGGGGAGGAACCAATTTCCTCCACTTTTTCCTTTCATTTGGGAACCAACTTCCATTCCTTGGCTGTCCCAAACGCAGGAAAGGAAACACTTTCCTTTCCCAATGCCCAGATTCTGGGAAACAAACATGGCCTAAGGGGAAAGACTTAGCTACTGTTTAATTATGTTATTGTTGTTTTTTTTTTTTCAAGCCTGGTTTGTGTAGGGATAGTTTGTAGGAGCTTTCTAAGATGTTTCTAGTCTTCATTTTGTATCGAAATTGCCAGCTGGCAAGTGAGATTAAATCATTAAATGCCGGTTTTTCCTTAAGAGGTGAGGTTATTCTTGCTCAGATTAGGCTTGTATTTATGTGAGCTTCCCCTTAATTTTCAAGTGGTATTGCTTAGATAGAAACTTGGCCTATATTTAGACTTTAGCCATTGAGCTATTAATTTAATATGCTAGGTCCATTCAATTTAAAGTTACCCACATTTACACGGAAGGCAATAGCTTGGCTGATAAATTAGCTAATATGGAGCTACCAACCCTGGTTCTATTTGGCGGATTACACTTCCCAATTTCATTGCTGGGCTCTATGATCGTGATTTGTCTTCTAACATTACGTACCGCTTTAGGTAGAGAGTTTGTGTCACGCCCTTCCTGAGAAAAAGAATATTCTCGAGTTAGAGAGTGAATTAAAAGAGTGAGAAAAGAAAAGGAAAATAAAATAAATTGTAGTAATGATGAAAATTTACAACCTTCATAAACTCCTCATTTATTAAACAGTTTCAAATTACAACATTTCAGTAACTTTCTAGAAGAACATAAACCTTTGATGAAAACTTCAAAAAAAAATAAAAATTTACAAGCAACACTTGGGTTTGAACAAAATAGAGTTTACAGAGCCCCTCATAAAGTAGGGCTCGATATTATAAAGAAATAAAATATAAGTGAAAAAAAAAAAGGAAACGACAATCTATAGTTCACACCCCTCACACTCGAAATCTCAACGAAGAGTAATCCAACCTGCAAAAATAATAGTAACATAGAGGTGAGCTACCACCGCTCAGTAGGGGAAAATCATCCTCACATACTCATATCTCAATAACTTCTTAGGTGAAGCAAAAAACACACACAAACACCAAGCAACAATCGCAACTCAAATTCCAATCCTTCATAACAACTCAAACTTAGAGAGTAAATTGTTTGATATATTATTCATCTCACAGTGGAGGTATATAGAGAGGATTACAAGAATATAACAGGCAAGTACTAACTACGGAATAATTACAATATAATCTATTCCTAATATTAAACCATGACTCACGCTAACACTCCCCCTCAAGTTGGCGCATACACATCAACCATGCCCAACTTGTTTAGTGAGTCATAAAACGCCTTCCGAGATACTCCTTTGGTAAGTATATCTACAAGTTGCTCTTCAGTTGGAACAAAAGGAAAGCTAATAATTTTGGCATCTAGCTTCTCCTTTATAAAGTGACGATCAACCTCCACATGCTTAGTACGATCATGTTGTACTGGATTCTGTGATATGTCAATGGCTGCCTTGTTGTCACAATACAACTGCATAGTACTTTTGATTTTGAAACCCAGATCACGTACCAGATTTCTCAGCCACAGCAATTCACACACTCCGTGAGCCATACCTCTATACTCGGCCTCAGCACTAGATCGTGCCACAACTTTTTGTTTCTTACTCTTCCATGTAACCAAATTACCTCCCACAAAGGTAAAGTAACCTGATGTTGACCTCCTGTCTGTAATATTTCCAGCCCAATCTGCATCTGTAAAGCCACAAACCTCAAGGATGTTGTTGTGTCCAGAAAACAATACTCCCCTTCCTGGAGCTGACTTCAGGTACTTCAAAATTCTCATAACAGCATCCATGTGACTTTCACTCGGGTTATGCATGAACTGACTTACCACACTCACTGCATATGCAACATCTGGTCTAGTATGAGCCAAATAAATCAAGCGTCCAACTAACCTCTGATAGCGAGCTTGATCAGTAGGTACCTGATCTGGGTACTCAGCTAAACAATGATTCTGCTCAATAGGAGTATCAATAGGTCTGCAATCCAACAAACCTGTCTCTGTTAGCAAGTCAAGAACGTACTTCCTCTGGCACAGGTAGATCCCTTCTCTCCCCCTGGCTACCTCAATTCCTAAGAAGTACTTAAGTTCACCCAAGTCTTTCATCTCGAACTCAGAGGCTAGCTGTCTCTGCAGTCTATCCATCTCAACAGTATCATTGCCAGTGATTACCATATCATCCACATAAATAATTAGAGCTGTTACCTTCCCTTGTTGATGCTTGAGAAACAAGGTATGATCTGAGTTGCTCTGTTTGTAACCAACCTTCCGCATGAACTGTGAAAATCTCCCAAACCAAGCACGAGGCGACTGTTTGAGACCATACAGAGACTTTCTCAATTTGCATACAAAATCACCAGGAGAAGCAACTATATACCCAGGTGGAAGGCTCATGTATACTTCCTCGGCTAACTCTCCATGAAGAAATGCATTCTTGACATCAAACTGTCGGAGTGGCCAGTTTAAACTAGCAGCAAACGATAGCAGAACCCGAATAGTGTTCATCTTGGCAACAGGAGCAAATGTTTCATCATAGTCAATACCATACGTCTGAGTAAACCCCTTTGCTACAAGACGTGCTTTGTATCGATTCACTGATCCATCTGCATTATGTTTCACAGTAAACACCCAACGACAGCCTACAGCCTTCTTGCCTTGTGGTGGAGGCACAAGTTGCCAAGTATTGTTCTTCTGCAACGCCTCTATCTCTTCATCCATTGCCTTCCTCCACTTTGGATCCCCCAATGCATCCTGCACTCTGTTAGGTACTGATACAGCAGATATTTGATTCACAAATGATTCATATGACTTAGACAACCTCCTAGTGGACATATAATTGGCTACTGGGTATTTTGATTTGGCAGTAAGAGTAGGTTCATATCTTTTGCTGATTGACCTCGAGTGGTCCTATTTGGTAACACATATTGCTCAACATTAGACTCACTATTGCTAGTACTAGTGGGTGGACATACCTCAAATGAGTGATCTTCAGTACCAGGAAGGTGTGGGTCAGGGGTAGAAGTGATGGTAGTAGGGGCAGTTGTGTCTTCAACTGAAACTGGTGTCTGGATGTCTGGAGCTTCTGCTTCTGGAGGTGATGAGCCAATGCTCTCAACTGGATCAGTCAAAGTACCTCCTGTCTGTGCGACTTCTTCTCCGCTTTCTGATTCCTCCCCCTCTCCATGATAATGATATAGCTCTTCAAAATATGAATTCTCCCCCTGAAGAGCTGTATCGGAGGAGGAAAAATAACTCATGTCCTCAAAGAAAGTAACATCCATAATGACATAGTACTTTCTGGTTGGTGGATGATAGCACTTGTACCCTTTCTGATACCCTCCGTAGCCCACAAACACACACTTAAGCGCTCGGGCATCCAACTTAGACCGCTGATTTTTAGGAATATGGACAAAAACGACACAACCAAAGACACGAGCTGGCAGATTATGAAAGGAAGGTAAGGAAACATGAGAGGCAAGAACCTCAAATGGAATTTTCCCATGAAGGACACTGGAGGGAAGACGATTGATAAGATGGGAGGAAGCATGAATAGCATCGCCCCAAAGATACTTAGGCATATGAGCACTAAAGAGTAGGGCACGGGCCATATCAAGTAAATGACGGTTTTTCCTTTCAGACACTCCATTTTGCTCTGGTGTTTGTAGACATGTGGTTTGGTGAACAATCCCATGGGTTTTGAAAAACTCTTGGAAAACATGATTAACATATTCTCCTCCATTGTCAGAACGAAGGACTTTAATGATGCTATGGTATTGTGTTTGAACAAGGGTAAGAAAAGTTTGAAAAGCTGGAAAGACTTCATCTTTGGTTTTAAGAAGAGCAACCCATGACAATCTCGTACAATCATCAATAAACAACACAAAATATCTCATACCAGACACAGTGGGTTCTCTAGAAGGTCCCCAAACATCAGAATGAATCAACTCAAAAGGAATAACACTTTTATTAGAAAGACTAGGAGAATAAGTAACACGATGACTTTTGGCCAAGACACATGTTTCACAATGTAAAGCAGACTCATCCACACCAATAAACAGAGTAGGCATGGTTTTCCTCATAAGACTAAAAGATGGATGCCCTAAACGGCGATGCCACAACCAAATTTCACTTAGCTTGTCAGAATTCGAAGTCAAAGCGGCGCGGGACGGTGCTCCTGGTTTCTCCCCTGCGTATGTCTGATCCAGATGGAACAATCTGCCCCTCAGATACCCCCGACCAATTAACTCCCTGGTGAGAAGATCCTGAAAAATCACATACATAGGATAAAAGGTTACGGAGCATTTAGACTCAGCATTCAACTGTGGAACAGATATCAAATGATGAGACAAGTCAGGTACATATAACACATTATGAAGTTCTAAAGTGGGAGTAATACGCACGGACCCTGACCCTAACACAGGAAAAGCCTCACCATTGGCATTGGTGACATAGGACACTGGTGGGGAAGACAACTCAGTAAAATATGATTTATCATAAGTCATATGGTCAGAGGCACCAGAATCAATAATCCATGTATCAGAACCAACAAAGTGAGAAACCTTTAAAGTCATACCAATTTTACCTCGACCAGCTATAGAAGCTGTAGGAGTAACTCCACCTGCTGTATGATGATCCTGACCAACCACCCCATAGAAATCTGGTTCTTGGACCAATTGAACAGCAGCTGCTTTTGCCTTAGGACGATAGCCTTGCTTTTTAGGTTTAAGGTGTGGGTTCAACTTCCAACAAGTCTCCCGAACATGCCCAAGGTCGTTGCAATAAGAACATTGAGGCCGAATGCGGTTGGTGAAGCCTTGTGGGAAACCTTGCTGAAGAAGTGGGGCTGAACTCTGCTGATGAAGGAACGGTGCCGGTGACTTGGCCTGAATGGCTAGGCTAGATACTTCAACCTGAGCATGTTTGACACTCTCCTGCTGAGACTCATCCTTACGGATGTATGTAAAAGCCGTGTTCAAACTAGGCGGGTCTGTCATTCTGAGCAACTCTCCCTTGGCACTGCTATGCTTCTCATCAAGCCCTCTCAAGAATACATGAACCCTTTCTAGCTCTTTCTCCTTCTGGTACCACACAAGATCTTCGTGATTCTTGATCTTGCAAGGACGCTTCTGATCAATTTCAGCCCATACATTCTTCAGCTTGGTGAAATACACAGCGACTGGTTGCCCATTCTGTTGCATACTAGCAGCTTTACACATCAACTCATGAACCTGTATAAAATCAGACTCGTTGGTATACAAATCCCTCAATGTCTTCCATATCGCCTCAGCAGTTTCACATTCTTCCACCATCTGTAGCACATCATCAGTCATGGCTCGAAATAGAATTGACATTACAAACCCATCATCATCTTCCCACTTAGCATAGGCCTCCACATCATCTTCCCTAGGAGCCTTGATTGTTCCAGTCACATGCCCCATTTTGTGGATTCCACGGAGATAAACTGACATAATCTTCTTCCATGTTCGGAAATTGGTACCAGCAGTGAGTTTGGTACCCCCAAAAGAACCACCTTCTGAGCTCTTGACAGAGACCTCAACCTTCTGCACCTCATTTACCTTAGAACTTTGACTGTCATCACCACCCCTTGTAATAGTACAATAGTAAAAAACACACAAATCTCAAAGTATGCAGCGGAAATAAGAACAGAAACAGCTCCAAAAAACAATAACAGATTCTTCTTTTCTTTCCCTTTTTTTTTTTTTTTTGTTTTTTTTTTGGAACCTGTTGAAGAGAGTTGACAGTGGACCGAGTTGAGTTGACTGGGTCGAGTTGACCGAGGTGAGTCAACTGGGTCGAGTTGACCGAGTTGAGTCGACTGGGTTGAGTTGCTTACTGCTGTGCTAGGCCGGAGAGGCCGGAGATTGGAGCAGACGCCGGAGGTGGGTCGTCTGGGCACGGCCGGTGTGAAGGCTGGCGAAAAACGTGGCGGAGAAGAGGGATCACGATCTGGGCACGGCCGGTGTGGCACGATCTGGACCTCCGGCTGTGGCACGATCTGGAGAAACGGACTAGAATCAAGGGACGACGCCGGCAACTGGATCTGAACGGCGGAAAACGGTGGCGGTCTGGACTGGAGACGAAGCCGGTCTGGATGGGGAAGGAATCCGGTCTGAAAGGAAGGCAAAGATGGTCAGAACAGACGGAGCCGGCAGTATGTGGAGGTTAGAACACCGGCGTGGTTGGTTTGACACAGTGGACCCGGTTTGGATTGATAGGGAAGCAAGTCGGTCTCTAAGGAGACGAAGACCAGATAAACACTAGAGGACGACAAAATCAAACCTAAACAAAGTGGTTTGGTTCTGTACCAAATCCTCGGAATGAGACAAAAAGAACTAAAGAGACAAAGCCCTTCCGGATCTTTGCTCTGATACCAACTCAAACAAGACGAGACTTAGAGAGTAAATTATTTGATATATTATTCATCTCACAGTGGAGGTATATAGAGAGGATTACAAGAATATAACAGGCAAGTACTAACTACGGAATAATTACAATATAATCTATTCCTAATATTAAACCATGACTCACGCTAACATAACAAACCTTTACCCATTAACCCTTGTCCATCCTAACCGTAACCCATTTTTCTAGTCATCTTATCATCCCGTAGGTCCAAATCATCCAATTCGGAATCAACAACTATGGCCCCGTCGATATCCCATCCCGGAATCACTGACTGCTGACATCCCATCTTGGAATCATCAACTACCGACATCCCATCTCGGAATCACTAGTAGAGGTATAATCAATATCTCATTCTTTGTGCACACGGACTCACCTGAATCCTGGTCCCTACGAGGTTTGTACTTAACTACATAAAACATTTTCCCCAACTCATCCCCCACATCTCAGACAAAATATTAAGCGTCGTTAATGTAGTCCAGACATACAAACATCTTACGCCCACCACAAATAGAATTTCATAATTCTCATTACTATCAATAAAGTCAAGCTCAAATAACGATACATAGACGATAAACCATGCATTACAAAAATATTCACACGATAGCAAACACACAAAGATTTACACAGGAATTTAGAAAGACATTAAATATATATCTATCATTTGAATCAAAACCCCTACCTCATAAAATAAAAAAGTGAGCCTAGCCATTGTTGTTGCTCCACTCCAGTAGTCCCTCTTTCGTAGTTCTCGCCGTCCACCAAGGTGCCCAAAGAAACTTCCTTCTTTGTCTTGTCGAACAAAAGAAGAAAAGAAATAGAACTCTCTGAAACTCCCTTACTCTCGTTGAACAAAAAAAAAAAAAAAGAAGGGATAAAACTCTCCTTAAAATCTGTTTTCTTCTTTAAGTCATTCCTAATGAAATTAAATTAAATTCCATGATTCCCTTCCCTAATTTTCCTCATCAACATAAATTCTAATTCCTCAAATTCCCTTCCTTAACTTTCCTAATTAACATAAATTCTAAACTTAACTCCAACTTTTCCTACCGTAACTTTTCGTAGCAACATAAATTCTATATTGAAAATTCAACCTTTCCTTTGTTAACCTTCTATAGCAACATAAATTCTAAAACTCCTAATAAATTCGAAACTCACTAAAATTGTACCTTTGTCACTCTAATACCTAAAGTGAAAGAGTTGGAGCATATGCAACAACTTAGGCCAATTATCCTCTGTAACGTGAAATACAAATTGGGGTCCAAGGTATTTGCTAACAGGTTAAAGCCTCTTCTTCATGATATTATAGCACCAAATCAATGTGCCTTCGTTCCTGGAAGACAAATATCGGATAACTCTCTTCTTGCTTTCGAGTTGTTGCATTTTTTGAAAAGGCGCACTGGTAATTCACAAGGTTTTGGAGTTTTGAAATTGGACATGAGTAAGGCTTACAATAGGGTTGAATGGGATTTTATAGAAGCTGTGATGCGTAGTATGGGTTTCCATCTTACCTGGATCAATTGGATTATGGGGTGTGTGCGGATGGTATCATACTCTTTTTTATTGTATGGGGAACCTAGAGGGCGCCTTCTTAGTCTTTCAAGAAGAAGTTGAGTTGATCCGTAAGATTCCACTTAGTTTGAGAAACCCCGCGGACAGACTAGTATGGCATTTTGACAAGCATGGAGTTTACAATGTGAAGAGTGGGTATCATATTGCAAGATGCACTGCCTCTCTTCCTACACAGGCCTCCACGTCCAATGTAGAAGGTGATAAGAGATTATGGAAGTTAATTTGGCGAGCTAGGGTTCAACCAAAAGTGACGAATTTTATTTGGAGACTGTGCAAGAATATTATTCCGATGAAAGCTACCCTAAGCAGAAGGGTTCAGTTAGATGACCAGGTATGTGTTTTTTGTCGATGTGAGACTGAAACTAGCTTGCATGTCTTTATAGATTGCAATGTTATTACATGTTACTGGTTATATAGTTCTCTAGGGCTACATGCTAGAAGCCATGCAAGTATGTCCATAAAGAATTGGGTTCTTGAATTATCTTGTGAATTACCAGTGCGCCTTTTCAAGAATTGGGCCATGCATTTGTTCTTTGAGTATCAGTGTCTTCATCCTCTAAAGGTGCTAGCAAAGAAGAATAAAGGGTTTCCACCTAGGGGGAGACTAAAAATAAACATTGATGGTTCTTATAGGAGCTCTGATGGGAGAGGAGGCAGTGGGGTTGTAATCCGTGATGATACTGGCAGCTTCAAAGGAGCATGGTCCAGAATGATCCCTCATTTGAGTTCAGCTCTTCATAGTGAAGCTGAGGCCTGCAGAGCAGGATTGCTTTTAGCAATTCATCAAGGTTGGAAGGAGGTGGAAATAGAGAGTGATTGTTCCATCCTTGTTGCTACCATGGATAGCCAAGTTGAGGATAACTCAGAGGTTAGTCGAATTCTTGATGATTGTAGAGACTATATGCAAGCTTTTAATTATATTAGAATTCGACATGTTTATCGTGAAGCAAATAGTGTAGCTAATAGGTTAGCTCACTTTGCGAGTCTAGATCATGTTGTGGATCTTTCTTTAGTTGAGGCTCCTAATTTCTTACAGGATGTTCTCTATGAGGATATTTGTAATGCAACTATGCATACTTGGGGTATAGGCATTACTTCCCCCCAGATGCGGCAAAATATTATTAATAATAACATGGGCGTGGGGATAAGCCTCCCAGCTTGACTGGGTTCCAAACCCCATTAGTTTAAAAAAATTATAAAAAAAATTGTTCCAAACAATAACTCGTAATTAAATCTCCACAAGTCATAAAAGATTTCAAACCAGGAAATTCCATGCATTAAGGCCTCGTTTGGTTCGCGGAAAGTAAGCATCAGGAAAAGAAAGTTGTTCCTTTCCTGTGTTTGGGATGCAAAAGGAAAGGAAATACTTTCCCGAAGCAAAGGAAAATAGGGGGGAAAATGGTTCCTTCCATACTCAAAAGGAATCACTTTCCCTCATTCTTTCCTTGCATTTATTACTCACAACATATTATTTTATTCCATTAATTATATATTTTTAACAACTTTCCTGATAACTTTCCTTACATTACCAAACATAGGAATGAAAAGTTCTTCGGAAAGTTCATTTCCCTTCCCATGGGAAAGACAAAGGAACTACTTTCCTTTCCGCAAACCAAACGAGGCCTAACTCCTAATCAAACACCCACAAAGCTATAATAAATTTCAAACCAGAAAATTCTCTTTCTAACATAATACTACTAGAAACAGAAAAAATAAAATAAATAAAAATTGAAAATTTAGGGACTATTTAAGTAAATCCAGAATATGTGTGTGTCCCAAACTCTAGGTTACTTGACCTAGTGGTAATAGGGTTAGAATAAGAGATAATATCGGAGAATCTTATAAATATCCAATCAATGTAATATTACGTTTCCTTGTACAACTCTGATTTTATGCCTTGCAGTCCTTTATATAAAAAGACTCCTATTATCTATGAAAGTACGACTCAATTCTTTGCCAATTTCAGTTTTCCTTAAACACGTTATCAGCACGAAGCCCTAACCCTGAAACCCTAAAATCATAGCCTTTAAACCCTAGCAACCACCGACCCCCATCTTAAAGATCTGGATCCCAGGAGCCCAGAACCGCCAGCGGCGTCACAGGAACCGGCCGAAAAAGTACTGAACCAGCTTCCAAAAGAGAAGAAAAGATACCTGCCCAGTTCGCAACTTTCCAGACCGCCTGATACCGCCAAAGTTGGTCATCATCTACACCCTGGCCCTACAATCCGAGAACCGGAAAAACAAAGGCCAAAACCCGGCGGAAAGTGGCCGGACCAACCTGTAGAAGTGCCAGACCTCCTTAAACCGCCAGAACCTATTGTCTTTTGTTCCAACCTGCCCAGCATTATTCCAACCCAAGCTAAAGAAAAAAAAGGGAAAAAAAAAAACGCTGCCCAAAAAGAGGAAGAGAGAGGTGGGCTCAGAAAGAAGAAAAGAAAGAAAAAAAAAACGGAGAAGACCTTCGAACCACTCCTCGCCTGCGGCCCACAGCACCCTTAGTCAAGGTCAAAGATAGAAGAGTCAAGGCCTCAGTGGACCTGGGCAGAAACAAAATAAACACTACTAGAAAAACACCATTTAAGGACACTGAAACTGTGTCCTTAAATACATACAAGGACTCTTTAAAAAAGAGTCCTCTATCCAGCAGTCATTATAAGTCTCAAACAAGGACACTGAAAACGTGTCCTCTTTTCTATATGAGGACACAGTTTGTGTGTCCTTAAAGCTCTAGCTGCAGTGTCCTTAAATCCATAAGAGGACACCTAAATTGCATCCTTATATCTTCTAATAGGTGTCCTCTATTCTATACTAGGACACAAACTGTGTCCTAAAAGCTCTGAAAATGGAATCCTTAAAACCATAAGAGGACACAAAAAATACACTCATATGTGTCCTTAAAACTAAAACAGGACACTTAAAAGAGTCATAGAGGACGTTCAAAACGTGTCCTTAAAACTTGTAAAAAACCCAAAAAAAAAAATTAATTAATAATGAAAGGAAGCTTTCTCCAATTTTACACCCCTCAAAATACACCACCAAATGCAATATTAACTGAATCAAAATACACCATATGCAAACAAATTTATAAAGTATAACAAATTACAGTTCAACAATTCTAGTCAAGTAAATCAATGTCCTGCACCTTGTAGGTTTATAGTTACTTAATCTGCTTCCCAATATCTTCAATCATAACCTGATAAATATAGCACAAACCAATATTCACTAACTGATACAATTGCCAAAAGGCCAAGTATTTCAATATTCAAATGAAGTCATTCTTTAAGACAGGTATATTATGCATCATGGTATCAAGTTAATGTTGCATGCCTGATCTGCTACAATACCAAAGAAATGAAAGACAAAAACTGGAAACAACTTACCTTGAGAAGCCTTTGATACACCATTAATAGCAGCCCACATATCTCCACTGCAACATAACTACAACCAATGAGAAATGTATGTTAATACATGATGGCAACTCTCCATGAAACTATAAGTATTCATACTTTACCATTAAGATGGCAAGTCCTGACCTTTTACAACCAATGAGGAATGTGCATTACAACACTAAATTTTGAAATGACTCATTAAAGGAAAATTAAGATTTCAAGTTGCAAAGAAACAAGTAGATGAACACATTAGACAATATTTGAAGACATCAGTTATAATATAAGGCTGTAACTGCTTAAAGATAGTATTTGCTCCAGATCCTAAAAGGCCAAGAAGAAGGCCTTTTTTTTTTATCATTTTTCTGATATTAATGGAATATAAAGGACACACACACATGTAAGTATACATGATTGCAGCTTGTCTTCTCTTTGTGAAATTGCACAGAAGGTAAACTTTAGTTTTGTTTCAAAAGGTAAACATGTCAAGGCTTACCTTGAATCATCTTTCTGATTAAGCTCAGGCACAATCACCTCCTCCTCATCAAAAACTTCTTGAAGATCGATAACCTTCACAATACTGTAAATGCAACAATACCCATTTAAATTCCACCTCTTAAATAATAGATCATTATCCTGAGATTCATCGGTTAAAAAATCCACTAACCAAAAAAAAAAAAAAAAATTATACCCAACATCACTCACCAGGCTATGTAAAGGATGCATGACATGTAGTCTACCTCTCAAACGAGGATATATCATCTGTACCAAGGATAGATATAGAACACATGTTAAAATGTTTCTCCTACTTTCAAAATTACATTCAAAGGTTTTTAATTTCTTGGGCAGCCCATTTCAGAAACTGCTTATGTGATAAAAATAATTACCTCTCAAACATCACTTTCAGAATATTGCTCTAGTCGTTGCTTCAAACATTGTTGGGTCCTGTGGAATGACAAGAGAATAAAAAAACAATTAGACTAGCTATAATAGTTCATCTACTTGAGATTCCTAGTGAATATAAATTGATAATGAAAAAAGTTACCATGCCTTGATTAACTAACAATCTCAAGTATCAAGCTACTCATTATTAGGTTCCAATCTGTTGCACAATCAAGTCTTCATTCA
The DNA here is from genome assembly GCA_024704745.1 of Rosa lucieae. Lineage (NCBI taxonomy): Eukaryota > Viridiplantae > Streptophyta > Magnoliopsida > Rosales > Rosaceae > Rosa > Rosa lucieae. The sequence goes on along the minus strand of CM045495.1, from coordinate 7,801,400 downwards.
AAATTCCTTCAATATCCAAATCTATGTGAAATACAACCTAGAAAATGATAGAGTTTGAAGATTATACCTGATAAACAGATGAGAGAAGAGGGTGCCTCTGCTCATCTTGGCAACCAAACCAGCACCTAAATAAATGAAAGCGAGAAAAATAGAAATACCAAAATCAACAGCTACATATGATAAAACGAAACACCTTCCTCAAAGTAAAATTTCAAACAAACTTGGATATACATCCAACCAATTAATTTATATATATCTAATAATGAAGAAGTTGAAGAGAAACATAATTTACATAGGCCATAATTGCGTTAGACAAAGTGTGAATTACCTGGTTATTGTGCTTGTCCAGCTCAGGAGTAGTCTCAGATCTTCTCCTAGCTGCTGTCGTTGTCTGTCCCTGCAACCTCCCTGCAGTCAACTAAAATATTTAGAAATCATAAACTTATATCAAACTTAAATATCATAATACTTATATCTAATACTCAAGGTAATTGTTAGACTCTAAAAGTAATTAAAAATGAACAAAGAAGATAATCTACAATCCCATAAATATTCATTCCACATTTGAAGTCATAACACCAAAAGCATACATTCTTCATGATTGAATAAGAAAACTGGTAACTAATTTCAAACTGTACAAACTTGCAGCAAACATAGATTTCATCAGAAAAAAAAAAAAAAAACAATAAACTTACCAAATAACAGTTGAAGTTGAAGTTGAAGTTGAAGCTGTTGTCCAAGCTCTCTCCAAGCTAATCTATAATGCTACAAAAACAACCCTATAAATAAGCACTCAGCCACTCACTTTCTCTCCCATTGCTTCCAAATACTATAACACTTTTAATATATATTTTCAAATACATTCACAAACAATTCATTTAATCACTATTAATCAACATCAAAACTGCAGATTTGATAGAAAATAACAGTTACAAACTGCAACCAAACAATTAATCAGGTCAAAACAACAAGAAACTTGCATTCTGTGCACTTTATCAGATACGTTTATGTAATGTTTATGGTGTCATAGTATAGTATACTGACCTCTTATGCAAATATGAGCAAAACCACATTTATGTTTTCACTTGCACTCCATAAAGAGAGTGAAATCTGCACATCGAGCGCCAAGGTTCAGAGGTAACAATTTATAAATAATAGGAAGGGATCAAGGAAAACTGAACTAGAGATTAACAATTTATCATGTTGAGCATCAAGGCTCAGAGGTAAACAATTTAGTCCAGCAACTTCCCATAGACCTCCAGAACTCCTGTTAAGGAGAAATTTTACACCTGCACAGGAAGAAAGGAGTCTAAGAGCCACAGCGATTCACAACCAAAAGTACTGAGTTTCAGAGAAAAGAAAGGAAAAAAAAAACAGATTAACTACGACTCTGACCAGAAACCAAAACAAAAATAAAAACCTAGCCTAAACTACTCTGATTTCAATGAAATTTTATATACACTAAGCTAACACACTGAACTAGATACCAGTAAATTTTTAGGGATTTTGGAGATCATTTGCTATGCTAATTATTTATAAGAAAACAAAGCATAGAAACCTGCGAAAACAGAAACAAAATAAATAAGCAAGGAAACAATCAAAACAAACAACTTAGAGACAACAAACCCACTCCCAACAATCAATTGGAGTATTGGAAAGGAATACATATTTGATTGGCATGAAGAATAAGGATTGGGGGTTGGGGGAGAGACAATGGCGCCAAATCTCCAATGCCAAATCCATTTTAAGTATTCCATCTGAAAATACTCAACTGTATTTTGCCCCAATTGTCTATACTTACAAATCTCAATCATGCAGCTACTAACATGAAATCCCTAAAGTAATAACAAATGTAGCAAACACATTCCAGGCATAGGCAATACAATTAACTCTTAGCAATGTAAGTGTGGTAAAGATAGTATAGGCGGAGAATGCAGACTACTTCAAATTTCAATTTTTCAGTTATAAACCATGATTGGAGCGTACCGTAAGAGGTTCTCTCAGGTAGAAACGTCATATCTCTGCACACGATACCAATGAAGGCACAAAACATTCCCAGTTGGCAGCAAGAAGTAAATAGCTATACAGCCTATACTCACAGGGTCAAACTTATCTGCAAATAAACCATATATATGTTACTAAAATGAACACCAAACTAATTTTTTATAAAAAAAAATGAATACCAAACCTAATGCAACAAGCCGAACAAAAGAAAAGGAAACAGTTTAACAAAAGCAAAAGCATTCACAAGCTCCTCTGCTAGTTCTATCGAGATTCATGTCCACCTATCTATATTGGCAGAACCCTACATGTTTCAGATCTAATAACATTGACATGCAGCCATAAAAAAAAAAAAAAAAAAAACAAAGTTGGATTCTTTACACACCCCACATATGAATTTTGAATCTGGCCATCAAAATCTAAAATTCAAGATACAAAAACGTAAACCCAGGAGATAGGAAACGAGAAAGTTACAAAGTCGGATAAAAAAAATGAAGTCAAATGAGGGACAACGGTCATGTTTACAGTCTGGTGGGAATTGACACAAGGGGAGGAGAGTGCAAGTGTCTCTGAAAGTTTCAGAGAAGAAACCACCTTCCGGGTATGGATTCAATTTCAGTTTCTCAAATCTGGAATGAAATTAGTTGTACAGATCTGGAATGAAATTGAAGAAACTAAGATCAAAAGTTACCAGAGGCGAGAATGGTCTTCAAGTCTTTGGCGGAGGGGCTAGCGTTGCTGTCTAAAATAGCGAGCAGATACACGGCAACAACCTTCATCTCTGCTTTAGCTAAGGCTTGGACACAGCGGTAGATTGGAGGCTGATAGAGCTTTTGGACTGTCCCCTAGGGTTTTCCGCAGAATATTACGTTTATATATAGAATGGTTTTTGTGGGAAAAAGAAGTGGGAAGTTTAACTTTTGGCAAAAAAAATTCGGCGGGGCAGGCTCCTGTTTTTTTTTTTTTTTTGTTGTCCTTGTAAGCTTATTAGGACTACCTGATAAAAACGTGTCCTTATTGGGTGTCCTTATAGCCCATATTTCTAGTAGTGAAAAACCAAAAAAAAGGAAAAGTGAGGAGAAGGACAACCCACTACTAGAAAATTCTTGCCGACCATCGCCAAGCTTCGGCCACCTCCGGCGATCAAATTCCTGCAACGATTTCCGGCCACCTCCAGCAACCAAATTCCGGCGACTTTTTCCAGTGATTTTCCTGCAATTTTGACATTTTTGATGTATGTTTTAAATGTTCTATTAGTTCCCCTTTTTGAAGTTTTTTTTTTATTGTTTTTCTCTTCTTTTTCTTGGGGACTTGCAATCTCCCTTCTGCCCCCCCCCCCTTCTTCTTCATAGGGGAGACCAAAAGCCGAACTGTTGGGGTTCGTGCTCACTTAGAGTTTATTGAGATCTCCAAACTTAGAGTTTGTAGAGAATTTATGATCGACCACTTACATCATTGTTTCGATCTAATCCAATACCTCTTGGAAGCGACTATGCTCAGAAATTTTTATTATTTTCGTGGTAGCATTTTTCACTCCTAAACTAACCCTTTTTTCTTGTTCTCTTTCAGGATGAATAACATGAACAAACTGGACTTCGCTCCATTGAGAACAACTGGCTCTGGATATGACAAGTGGGTTTATGATATTTGTCAGCATCTCGAGGCCGATGGAATCCTGAACACGATTCTGGAGCCTAGCCAGGACGTGCTAACTGTTGAGCAAGCTCAAGTTTTGGAAGCAAATAGAGCAGCCTTAGAGGAAAATAAGGCGAAAGCCATCATCTTAATGACTCGTCATACGGATGATTTGCTCTAGTATGAGTATATGAATAAAGAAGACCCCAGAAGGTTGTGGGTCTCACTCGAAGAAAGATTTGGCAACGTCCGTCACTCCCTGCTTGCTGAACTAGAAGTGAGATGGCATAGCCTCCACTTCTGTGATTTCAAGTCAGTTATTGACTACAACTCGAAAACACTTCGCATTAAATCCTTAATAAAATTCTGTGAAAAAGATATCATAGATGCGATGTTGATTGAGAGGACTCTCTCTACCTTCCATTTCACTGCTTTGATGGTTGCAAAGAACTATCGAATCGATATTACTACAAGACGGATCCCAAGGTTTCATGAGCTCATTGGAGCTATGAGTGTCGCTGAAAATCATGACAACATCCTTGTGAAGAACCATAATTCAAGACCTGTGGGAACATAGCCTATTCTAGAGTCCAATTATAGTCGCGCCCCTACGGGAGGGCGCCAAGAGCGAAACCCTAAATATAGGGACAATTTTGAACGTTTTGGTCCATATTCTCGCTCTCATAAGGAAGGTAACGGCCAAAATAAGTGCACACAGAACCGAAGAGGTCAACATGGAAAGAGAGAGAGAGAGAGGCAACGCCTCTAGACATGTTGGTGGCACAACCAACACTAAGAGTCATCCTAATGACACTTTCAAAGCGCCTCAATCAATGGAGTCTGAGCACAGAGATGTATGTTCTCGATGTGGATTATCAGGTCATTGGGCACACGTTTGTAGAGCTCGTGAAGAAATTGTCACTGCCTACAAAGCATACTGTGAAGCAAGAGAAGCTCACTATGTGGAACAAGAAGATCATGAAGATGATCAAGAGTGAATGGTTGAAGACTTCAAATCTGGCTGGGATCAACAGATCGCCAATTCTATTTAAGTCTTTATTTTTCCAAGAGATGTAATAGGCAATTGCGATATATTTTATAGTATATGCCATTGGTTTAGTTTTTCTTCACATAGGCTCACCCAAAATGAGTATGATGTCTAGTAAGGTTTTGAGATAAGTGGTACTTAAGCGATCTTTGCTCCACCGACATCTCTCTACTCACCTAGTCATATTCATTTTGGAGTTTCCAAAAGAAGTCAAATGACTACCTTTGTTTTGCATTAGCTAGCATTTGGATTAGATTATCTTAATAGTTAAGAGAAAATGATGTACTCCGTTGGCTTATGAATAAAATTTCGAGTTCTTTTCATTATAACTCCATTTTGATTATGAGCATATTACTTTGTGACTACGATGGCTGGGCCATCAGTATTAGTTCAAGGATATGGAATGGCCCAAATTCTGCTTGGTCAATGGCACCTTGATTACTGTCACAGAAACTCTCTATGCTCCTAGGGAAAATCGCACCCTATGAATAGCCAACGGATTCAATGCGAAAACGCATGTAGAGAACTAAAATGAGTTCTTTTGCAATACCTCTAATGATTGCGAACACATGCGCATCTTAGAGAAGTTTATGCGTCTCTCTAGTGGACTCTATGTCACTATTCGAGCTATTAAATCCAATAAAGTCATGAGATAAGATTTCTTGGATTTAGATACATATTGGCTTTGTCACGACATGATAGGTCATCCTGGTCATGATATGGTGATCTGTCTACTAAAGACTTCACATGGACATCCATTCTTTCGAGCAAAATGAAGAAGAGGCTGGACTACGCAAAGGGCTTATGGGTAGATAAGCTACCCGAGGTCCTCTGGGCAATCAAGCTAGCCCCAACGGAAGTCAATGGTGAGTCTCCCTTCTGCATGTCATTTGGCACTGAGGCAGTGATCCCGGTTGAGCAAGAAGTGCAAAGCGATAGAATGGCATGCTTTGATGCACTCACAAACTCGGAGAGACTGAACCTCAACTCTAACCTCCTGGAAGAGTGCCGAGAGCGAGCCCACCTCTGCAACATCAACAACAAGCAACGTATCGCCCTATATTACAATGCAAGGGTAATGCCGCACCTCCTATCTGTCGGGGATTGGGTGATGAAAGAAAAGATGCCAACCCCAACTGGGCTGAAAGCCACATAGGAATGGTCATACGAGATCACCGAAGCTATCGAACCCGCTACCTTCTATCTGAGGGGAGCAAACGGTATAACTCTCCCACACCTATAGAACGCTCAACACCTCTGCTATTACCCCAATTTGCGAGAGGCACCAGGGCCACGCGTGTGCCACCTCACTATTGCCTTGCTCCATGGCAACACGAACACCTCCACCACTCACCGTCTTGTCATTTTAACCAAATGTACTTTGCAATTGCCTTAGTGCAGCAATGAATGAAATGCTCTCGCAATGAATGAAATGCTCTCATTCACATTTAACGAACGCTAACGATTATCGCCATCGGACCCTTAAACTATCAAATATCGTATTCCCATATCGCTATCGCGATCAGGCCCTACGCCGGCCACTATAATGATTCAACAAGCAACAATCAAGGGCACGCTGTATAGCCATCCCAACTTACTGCCTTTGTGCTACCACTAATGTAAATGTGATGTCGCTTGTGGCCGATTCTGCTGACATAGCAAGACGTTGTCCCTCGTAAACCCTTGCATTGCCAATTGCAATCAACGGTAATTAATGTTAATGATACGCGATACATCGCAGTAAATGAACAAATGCAATTATCAACGATAATGAATATCAACGATATGCGATATAATGCGATAAATGAATGGAACAATGCGATACCAATAAGGTAGTCCCAATGAATGCCAAACGAAAGAATGACAAGGGCCCACAACACGCTTTCGCCATGGGCCTTGATACAATACCAAATGTTAACATAGTATTACTATAAGGAATGCATAACTATACGCGTCAATAACCAAAAGCAACTCCCAACGCTTACAAATACTCCAACGCCACGAAGGGCGATACATAATGAAAGGAAAATAACATAATGAAAGGCGATACATTCATTACTCCAGAATGGTATACAAATGAACTTTATTACAAAGGCTTTGGCGGCCAATAGAGATACACTGATCCTTACTCCGTAAAAATGCGATACACATACTAGCCTACAAATGCGATATTCATCCTAGCATACAAACGCAATATACATCCCAGAACCATGAATGCGATACACATGCCTATCCTCGTCACCCCTCCAACCAAGTCTGACTCTTTGGAATATGAGGAGCTCCAAAAGAAGATCAATACCACTGGGGTTAACGGCCTAGTCAAATTCTGGTAGGAAAGACTGGGGGGCAGTACCACTCTCCGCCCTATTGCCACCCGATCTCCACCATTGTAGCCCCGCCGTACCTCTAGCAATCGGTGCCCTTGGGTCTCTCACTTGGACGAAGACTCAGTTCTGCAGGAGCACCGATTGCTCAACCCGCCAAGTGGTGACAGCGCCGAGCCCGCCTGAGATTAGGCTATAAAGCCTATAACCCAGGCATGAAATTAAGCTATGTAGCCCAGAATTCGGGAAACAAAAACGAACAAATGGGAGAAAAGATTTCAAGAGCAGAAGCACAATGAAAAAAAATGAGAATGCCATGTTGAGAATGTGATCCACCCCACACTCACCTTGCCTATTTATAGGGAAAGTCACCGCCACAAACCGCCCCAGATGACCAACGGTCACACTGCTTTGATTACCTGCAATAATTACAGCTCACGAAATCGACAAAGCAATAAATACATTCAACGAACGGGGACTATCGCCCAAAGAAATGCCTATTCCCCATAAACTTTTTATATTTCCAAGGAAAACGAACATTCCAAAAGGAAGACCAATCGGTCAATGTCTCGACAAAATCCAAAGCATTTACACTTCAACAAGCCTATCACTAGACAAGCAAAAATAAAAGAAGTTATGTCTCGCCCTCAGCACTATGCACCTGCTCCCCTGCCCGATCTCGCTCCCCAACATTCTTGCCCTGTGGCTCGACCTCGACATCGACATCCACGCGCACTTCCCTCTGCTCACCCACATTAACACCCTCCACCTCGCACTCGCCAATCTACCTCGAGATGCTCTTCGTGGCAGCTACTGGTTCACGGATAATGATCCCCCACCACGACAGTCACTCGCGGCACTGGCTTACTATCTCGCCGCCTTCTTCGCTTCCATATTGCGAACCATTTTATCCTGATCAATCCAGCCAACAGCGATACCGTCACGAATTGAGTGAAGGGCCCTATCTGAGAAGGCCTTCTTTATCTTCTCTTGGAAATTGGACGACAGAAGATAATGGTCCACCGCTCTCGCCGTGCCATCTCGCTTGGCTTTGTGAAGTTTGTCAACATGCTTCTCAGCAGCGGCACGCAAGCGAATACAATTATCAGTGAAAGCGCTAGCCTGAGTCCGCTCCTCGACCAACTCTTTCCTCAATTGCTCCAACTCCGCATCCCTCTCACTAGCTTGACACTCAATGACCCTCAGTCGATCTACTTCTCCTTGAAAAATGCTAAGCTGACCCTCCAACTCAACCACACGCTTAGGATAGGGAGCCAAACTCTCCAAAGCCACACCTCGAAGCTCCAACTCTGCATCGTGCTTCTGGACCTGCCTCTTCAACTCTTGCAAACACTCCTCAACAACGCCAACCAGAGTCCTAACCTCCTCCAGGGCTTTCAGACCAACCTCAGCCCGTTGCAACTTACCGGTCAAGTCTAAATTTGACTCCCTCAGGGGGGAAACAGCATCCTCGGCCTCCCGCCGCCAAGACTCCTCCACTGCAAGTGATCGCTCCAGTTCCATCCTCCTCGCGATCCCATCGTCAATCGCCCCCCTCATCTCCTCAAGGTCCGTTTCGCCTCGATCCAGCGCACCCTGAAGCTCACGTGCCCGCTCCCTCTAGGCATTTAACTCCCCCTAGAGCCTAGTGATCTCCCGATCAAAATGGGCAAGCAACTCGGTGGAGGCCTGATAGTTCATGTTCACAGCCTGCATTGCCCACCAAAAAATCAGAATATTCAAAAAAAAAAAACAAAACAAAACAATAATTGCGAAACAGAATGCATGCAAAACGTAAGACGTACCCTCATCAATCTGTCTTGGGCCTCCTAATACCCAAGGCGAGGATCCTCAGCAATCACACGACTGCGATCACGATGGCAATTGTGTAAATCGGCAACCATGTGTAGAATGGTGCCATCTGTAATCCCAATCTAGCCAAATGTGCGTGCGAGACCCCCAGCAACCTCGTCTCGAGAACCCCGAGAGCCGCCACTTATAGATCTCTAGCGCGCTACACCATCAACCCAAGACCTCTTCCCTCTACGCGAATCAATGGTAACCCCCACCGGGGGACCCCTGAGACGAAGCTACGAGGCAGCCCTCTTCCTCTACCCAGCCGTGTCAGTACAAGCACAAGTGTTAGACACTCGGCTCCTAACCACCTCACCTGCTTGAACTTGGGCTACCGCCTCGCCAACTTGAACACCCCCGATGTTGCCCTCTCCAACGTCCTGTTGAGCTCTAGGAACCTCAGCAGTCGAAATCGCACCGCCAACGCCCTGGCGAGTAACCTCGGCCTCCTTACTATCGATAGTGATAACCTCCCGCGATCCTGAACCAACGATATCGTCACCAAAAACAACATCCAACTGCTCCAACACAGCATCTTGCACCAGGAGAGGCCTAGCACTGGTATCGCTCTGGCACCGTTCCGCTTCTTCGAATAGCTCCGCGACATAGATCTCCACTTCAACCCCCGGCTCTGAGTATTTGTTCACAGTACCATGTTCCACCCCCCCCCCCCCCCCCCCCCCCCCCGAGTGATTACCTTGACTTCACTTGAATCTCAGGGGACTGGCACTCCCCAGCGAGTACTTAGGAATATTGACCCGCCTCATCTGCCCGCGCTCTAGAGAATGTGATGCCTCCTCAATGCCGGGCCCTTAGTGGCCCTAAGCCACATGCCCTTCAGCACCCACCTCCTCCTCATCACGCTATCGGGAAACCTCAAGTATACTTCAATGGGTAGCTGCATGTTCACCCGATGATCAGTCACATATACATTCTTGTAGGGAAACTCGACGTTACATCGCCTTGCCGTGTCCAACTCTTGCAAAAACTCCCTGATAATGATGTCGGTGTCAACTTCAGCATATGAAGCGTCACTCTTGCTGGCGGCCTCACTAGGCATCTCCTCTACAAAACGAACGCACAATGTCAACGACATCAAAAATGAATAAACGATCACATATTGTAAACAACAATGAAACAAAACCCCTCACCCGGACGCCTCCCCAGCTCACATATATCGGAAGACTACATAGGCGATAGAAACCTCTATTCCCCTTAGGGAAAGAGCCCAAACCTCGCAACACGATTCTGCTCTAGCATGGTCAAGATAGCCTCCTGCCTCACTACGATACAAAGACACGTTGTTAGCACACACCAACAGTAAATTCACCAAAAACGCAATCACGATACTCACAGATAGGGTGAAAACGAGTCTGAGCCTGATGCACCATGTTCGGGTTTTACCAACAGCCCCCAACCAGGCAAGGCCTGCCCCTCCAGCGAGCGTAAATGTTAGACAGGAGGTCCTCAATAATCGCGCGGCCGCGTGCCCTAAAATTCACACACTCGCTGTCCCCTGCCTTCATCAAATACTGCATCTTGAACATGGAGTTAAACTTGCTGATGCTGGGACACTGCTGCCTGTTGAGCTTCTATAGCACCAAAACTCCCATCAACTACCTCAGAGCATTAAGCGACAACTGTCCCACAGCAATGTTGAGACACGACAACAAATATTGTAGCTCCTCTGGTATCTGGAACGTCAACCCACACCTGAGCTGGTACTCATAAAAGCACACCCACCCCATCTCGGGGTGACTAAAGCGCTCGCCACCTCCCAAAGGGCATAGTAGTACATCGCCTGGAATACCCCAAGTCGCCCTTATATCGGCGATCTGCTTTCCTGCCATACTCCGACCCTGCTGGTCAATAGACTTATCACCAAAGAGCAGCCACCCACTTGATGAGTGCGGAATCTCCAACATCTCGACATTTACCACCTCGGGAACCTCAGGCCCTATAACCTCCGTGAGATGCTTAACCCTACTCAGAACCCCATGAGAAGAACCCTCGCCACCCCCACGAGAAGCGCCCTCACCACCTCCACGAGAAATGCCCTCACCACCTCCACAGGAGGAACCCTCGCCACGACGACGACGAGAAGAACCATCTCGCCTACCACGACCACGCTGCTCCCGTGCCATACTGCGAACGACACCCAAGATAAGTCAATCAATCCCTGCCTATCGCCTTCCTCGACCCGCCCCATGAAAATTCAAAATCCAACAGACTTGTTCGGCACCACAACACGAAATCAGACTAAACCAAAATTCACCCTCCTTAAAGCTTAACCGAACCGCGACCCGAAATCTACCGATAACAACCCTCAACCCTGACTAACTAATGCTCAGCAAACCCACACTTCACGACACAAATGTTATCAGAAGGAAACCTAGAAAAGTCAGAGGCGACGTACCTGTTCACTTCTCCAACCAAAAAAACATATAACAATGCAACAACCCAGAACTCCGACTACCAAACGAATGCTACAAGCTCTCCGAACACTAAAGGCTCCAACTTTACTCACCTCTCCTTCAGATTCTAGTCAAAGCAAAGGAACAGTAACTGCCTGTCTCCTTCCTCTATCTATATATACGGACCTTGAGAGTACAGGGACCGTTGGATGTGCAAGGAAGACGATGCCAGATTCCACCATGTGTCTGACACCTCTAAGAGTTACAGAGGTCATGCGCCGTCGCTTAGACTCCCTACCACTACGCCATTATTACATGTTACGGACTCTAGTACACCGAACTTCCCGCACACGAAAAATGAATGACGACAGCACACGTGTCATCGGGGTATAACATATGCGCCAAAAGACACATGAAACCCTACCACAGATACGAGATAGCGACACAATGACAATAGCGAGAGTGATCTCCTCACCCCAACCAAGACTCCTCTTAGGTGGGAACTTGGGAGGCTGGGGAGTAATGGTCGTACGGAAGCCACATGGCAGAAACTCGCCTTACACTTCCGATACTTCTACCAAGGACAAACTCCCCACCCAAGAGAACTCTTGACCGGGGACTTGGGGGACTTTTTGGTATGCATACACCTCCCGGCCACAAGTATCGGAAGCACAAGACTCGTATCGCCAATGCAGAAGTAAGGAAAGAGCCCTCAGTTGAGGGTCCCGATACCCCTCTGGGCGATATCGGGAACCCCAAACGTCCCATACCAAAAGAAATGAAACCAAGCTCCCTCAAATCTGCTACATTAAGGTCATCTCCAACAACCCAAAGAGGTAACCATTTACTATCGCTTTCCATTATCATTATCTTATAACGATACTGACTTAGGCATTGGAGCATTGAAGGCCGACACACCTAGTCTTCCCTCTGACATTCTTTTGTTTTACTGATAAGCAAGATCGATAGTGATAATAGCAGAGCAAGATACCCCTTGATTTGGCTGAATCAGACCCTTCACTACAAAAAAAAAAAAATTGCAATGGCCACCCCAGTTAGCGTCGGCGCAAAAATGTCGTTGTTTTTGGTCATAATTTATTAAGGGAAACAAGGCGTCGCAAAATTAAAATTAGTTTGCGATGGTAAAGGAGAGCCGTAGCATAAAAATGCTTCAATTACCACGGCATTAAAGGATGTCGTAGCAAGATTTTTCCTCATTCTTGTTTCGCTACAATTGTGGTAGCCTTTATTTACTTTTTAACTTATTTTTCAGATATAATATTTGGGTGTTAAAATAAAAATCAAACTTAACCTAGCTCCACAAGGCACCAATAGACAAAAATTAGGTGCGCCATAGATTTTAGTTCCCGATGAGTGAAACCTCTTACTCTATCTTCTCCTCTCCTCAACCCTAAAACTTTTCTACATCTGAAGAACCTCATATGCTATGGTCAGTACTGACCTTGTTCTCTTTTGATCTCTCAAGTTGGGTTCAATTCGCTCTCTCAGGTATCTTTTCTCTTCCATCAGTGGGTTCAATTCGCTCTCTCAGGTATCTTCTCTCTTCCATCAGTGGGTTCAATTCAGTTAGTTCAAATTATCAAATGGAAGAGTATGATTTCTGTAGTCTGAGAGGAATTAAGTATAGAAATTTTGTTTGTGTATCTGAAATTACTTTCAATTTTGCTTATTTATGGAAAAACTGTTATGTTTTTTGGTTTTGGATATGTCAAATTGGGTGTTTCGTTGGTTTCCTTTCGCTTTCTCCTGCAATCCCCGATTAAGTGACCTGTTTGGGTCTTTTTTGAACTATCCAGGTCCTCACGAAGGTAACGGGAGAGAGAGAATTTTGGATTTCTCAATTATTCGTTTGCGTTTTCAGCTTCATTTGCACAATGAACGACCTCCTCAAGGTAATTAATTCTTTATTCCTTATTTGTTTTGATTTCTTCTATTTTGGAGGTTTTTCTTCTGCTTTTGTCCTGATCTGGGGATTTACGTTTTTATTTATTAAATCAGAATTTTGGATTTTTTGTTTCTTTATGTTTTGGCTTGTGAGTTAGGGATCCTGGGATTTGTTTGTTTAGTTCATTGGAGCTGGAACACGATCAAAGTATTGTTTGTAAGCTAGCAAGGAAACCAAACAAAGTACATTGCTGTTTCAATAGCTTTAGCTTAACATGTTTCTTAGCAGTTCCTTAGTGACAGGTTCAACAACCACCGGCTTGGAATTGAAATTGTGTCCAGTTTTAGCTACTTGCAAACTGTGGCCTTGTTTATTTTTCATCATAATATTCATTTTGCTCACTATAATTGGGTCCTTAATGCTTGGTTTGCTAACAGTTTAATCTTAGCTAAGGAAGCAAACTAACCCAAAAAACTAGTTTCCACAAAGAAAGAAATCCCTCATGTTCTCTAATGGCTGAGTATTGGAATCAATGGTTATAGATTGACTAGTGTTGTTAGCAAATAGCAAGGGTCAATATTTCGAGATGGACAGGAATAGTAGAGGATGATCATGCGCTCAAAGATTGTGTTTTGCACAAGTCTCCATCCTTTATCTAGCAAAAAGAGCCAAATCAAAATCAGTGAGGGTAGTATAAATACTAAGCCTTCATTAGAAATTTGCAACTCCATAATGAGTTGCACAAATCACTTTACATGTCACATTCACTATTAATTCAAGGGGAAATTACTGGTCACTCCCTGTACTTTTAGGGCGTCGACAGTTCAGTCCCTGCTATCTTAATTTCAACAAGTTACTCCTCAAACATTCAAATCTCACACAATTTGGTCCAAAATGACTATTTTGCCCCTCCCTTCCTCTTTTTATTTTTTATTTTTCTCTCCTCTCCCCTCATTTCTTCTAAAATTCATAATTAATTCATATGAACTCCGATTTTTTCGTTCCTTATATGCACGAGATCGTATCGATGAACTCTACAACTTTTATGAAGGAAGTTTTTCCAAATTTTGTATATATAAACAGTCAATTTTCACGACCGCCCCCTAAATAACACACACACACACTCTCTCTCTCTCTCTCTCTCTCACTATGCACATTTCAACCCAAGACATATCGAATATTTGAATTATGAATATTGAGACTATTTCATAAGTAGTTGTACGAGAAATTCGGTTTTGTATCGATTTTATTTTCGAAACAAACGTTATTTAGGGGGGGTCATGAAAATTGTCTTTTTATACATACAAAATTTGGAAAAACTTCCTTCATGAAAGTTGTAGATCTCATTGATACGATCTCGTGCATGTATGGAACGCAAAAATCAGAGTTTGTATGAATTAATTATGAATTTTAGAAGAAAGGGAATTTTCGAAACGAACGTTGTTTAGGGGGTAGTGAAAATTGACTTTTTATACATACAAAATTTGGAAAAATTTTCTTCATGAAAGTTGTAGATCTCGTCAATACAATCTTGTGCATATATGGAAAGCAAAAATCAGAGTTTGTATGAATTAATTATGAGTTTTAGAGGAAAGGGGATTTTCGAAACGAATGTTATTTAGGGGGGGTCGTGGAAATTGACTTTTTATACATACAAAATTTGGAAAAACTTTCCTCATAAAAGTTGTAGAACTCATTGATACGATCTCGTACATATATGGAACGTAAATATCGGAGTTCGTATGAATTAATTATGAATTTTAGAAGAAAGGGGGGGGGGGAGAGGAGAGAAAAATAAAAAAAAAAAAGAGGAAGGGAGGGGCAAAATAGTCATTTTGGACCAAACTGTGTGAGATTTGAATGTTTGAGGAGTAACTTGTTGAAATTAGGATAGCAGGGACTGAACTGTCGACGCCCTAAAAGTACAGGGAGTGACAAGTAATTTCCCCTTAATTCAAAGAGTGATGGCATGATCTTTTCAATTGTTATGTGTGGGTTTCTTCCTATGATTGAATAGCACTTCTTGATATTTTCTATGCTTTTTGTTCATCTACCATATAATCAATTAGGGGTGGGCGCGGGTCGGGTCGGATCGGATCGGTTTTGGGTCAAAACCGCATCCGACCCTTATTCTTCGGTGGGCAGAATTTTAGGACCGAAAACTAATTGTTAATGGGCTGGCCCGAAAAATTCGGGTGACCCTAATTTCAAGTCGGCCCGGTTCGGTTTCGGTTCAAGTCGGCGTCGTCGCTCATCGTGGTTGGTTGTCGTACTTGGTAGGCGGCGTTGTGTAGAATTGCAGATCGAAGGATGAAGGTCGGGCTCGACATTGTGCGGAACTGCGGGTCGAAGGTGTTGGTAGGAGGAGCTGGTAGGCTGAAAGTCGGGCTCGGCTTTATGCAAATAGAAGGTGTTGGTAGGCAGCGTTGGTCGGCGGCTATGTGAGAGTGGTTGTCGAGAGAGATGAGAGGCTTTCCTTTTAGCTTTATGGTTAAGGCCTTTGGCTTTTCCACAAGATAAGAGGGGTTCGAAAGCTGGTGTGGTGGCGGTGAACTGGTTGTGGTGTTTGTTCCTTAAACTCCAAACTCCAAAGCCCATAAGAGAGAGATGAGACATTTCAGAAGAAGAGAGAGAGAGAGAGAGAGAGAGATGAGTGGCCGAAAGAGATGAGAGGATAAATGAGAGTGTGTAGGGTTTTCTTCTAAGGAGAGGGATCAGGTGTAACATGTCCTATGTGTAACCTGATTTCAGCCAATAAGAATTAGACAGTCATTAAAAATATTATTAATTTAAATAAAAACTAATATAATTTAAATAAAAGTTATAATATTAATTATCCGAACCGGTTCGGTTTTTTTCGGCCGGTTTACTCAATGAACCCGGTCCCGAACCGGAGAAATCCGGTCCGGTTCGGTCAAGTCATTTTTTCCCCCTTATTTCATCCGGTTCGGTCCCCGAGCAGGTTTTCCGGGCCGGTTCGGTTTTTGCCCACCCCTATAATCGATACTCTTATGGTTGGAATATACACAAACTCATTTGTGCAAAAGCATTGCATTCTCACCTATATAAGAGATGTTCTCACATTTACTCAAGCATAATGGCACTAAATTTTCAATTTCTATGAGATGGGACAAGTAGATAGGTGAGGTAATTGTTCTGATGATTACAGTGATTAATTTCCAGAATAGTGAGGTACTTTGAATTTTGTCAAGTAAAGTAATTTATAAGAGTGCTGGAATGTGAATTCTTAAAGAAGGTAATGTGCTTCAAGTCTTTGAATTACTTTTCTTGCTTTCAGCTCTTTCCTCAATCTCTTCAACTACCTGATCATCAGTTTTTATTTGCTGTTGTTTTATTCTGAATTTTGCAGGTATCTTGAAGAGATGATTAATTTCTTTTGTTCCAAGTAAATTTCCCTCTCCATTTTCTTCTCCTTTTCCATCAAATTGTGTTTACCAATTGCGCAATTATATTTTCCTTTTCATGTCATCGCAATTATGATTTCCACTGGTTTGATTCATTTTTTCTTTTGAAGCTATAATTTTTGTTCAAGGAGCTCCAAAGAAATTTAGTTTTGACACTCATCTAATCTTTGCTTGGAACATTTGACCATAATTGAAATCTATATTTTTGTTTTTGCAAGAATGGGTTGGGTTGGTTTTATTCTAAGAATGGGTTGGGTTGGTTTTATTCTAAGAATGACAATTAGGATCACAATAGTGGTGTAACTTTGAATAATATCAAGTTATGAACAGATATAAAATGGAACATAAGCAGAGCAAATGAACTGTAAGGACATTTTGGTTGAGTTTTTACTTTATACTGTTTGGTACTTTGGTTTAATATGCAGCTGATTTGCTATAAATGGGAGAAAATGTTGGATTAATTTCATGATTTTGTTCTTCTGCATTTGCAAGGGTCCATTCAAATGCAATTGTCATGATCGAAACAGAAAGAGGAAGACTTTGAGAAATACAAAGGTAACGCATGCTTATGCAGATTTCTAATTAAAGTTTGAGTCCTTGAATTGAAGATTTAGTATTTTTTTTTTTTTTAATTTTCAGGTCTGGAAGATTTGGAATTTATATAAGGGGTTCAAACCAAGTGAGTCTTCTCTGACCTGTATCTTTGGTTTGTTAGATAAGTTGTTGGAATTGATGCAGAGACAATGAGTTTGGGTACAAGTACAATGGCCAGCAGTGACTAAGTGAGTTCTTATCTTTGATATTTCAATCCTTCATGATTGATATAACTTTTAGTTATCTTTTGAACTTCTCGGAGAAGAAGAAGAAGAAGAAGAGAGAGAGAGATGGAAAGAAACAAGAGGCAGAGAAGAGAGAGGTAGAATTTTTACATTAAAGTTGCTCAGATTCCATCATTTGTTTACATATATGATTCTGTGACCTTTTTTCTTTAGGTGCCACATGTTGTGTGCAAGTGATTGGGGGTTTTCAGAGTTTGGTTTTTCGTTTAATTAGTTGCTGTCTTCTTTTCTTCTTTGTTTTGGAAACAATGATGTGGCTTTGCTGATTGCTCATGGTGGAATGCTTATGTACTGTTAGTATTCTTAATAATTCATACTCTACTCTCTTCAACAGAACTGCATATCTTGGGTGCAAAAATGAAAATCAATTGACTCTTCACAAATTGTTCGGAGTCTGGCATGTCTTTCTTCTCAATCACTTTAGTACATATAAAATTCAGGAAGCAAAGAAACCCGCAGCATCGGACGGGCCTTTTCGCTAGTATAGGTCATATGTTGGTTTTGTATAAAGGTCTCTAAAAGGTCTTTTTAGTGGGAGGTTTTTCCTTGTTTAATTAAGTAGGTCATTTTGTTAGTTCTGTATGTGTACAGTAGGCAGGTGGATCATAATGTTCTGTTATGATCATATGTTTCCTCAGTCCTACAATTGTTTCAAGTGATACATTATTGCCAATATTTGTTAGCATTTGTTTGACCTTTGCTGTTGTTCACATATATACCTTTATTAATTTATGAATGATGAATATACATACTAGTATCAACTTGTAAAAGAAACACTAGCTTTGATGACACTTGGTTTGAAATTTCCTCTCATACTGCCATTCTCTTTGTAATATGATTATAAAGAATGGTGCAACTTGCGATATTAATTATTGGAATTGGGTTATGGTGTAACATTGAAAAAGGGTGATATGCAAAGCCATACATGATATATCAAATTTTTTTTTTTTTTTTATGTCTTAGGTTCCGGATGCAACTAGTGACCATGAAATTCGGAGGGAGTCTATAGGAGAAGAAGGGAATCCAGATTCAAGCTGTGATAGAGCAATGGACTGAGTTTCAATATGTTATTGCACATATTCTAATAGTGCAATATTGGAATTTTTGTCAAGTGTTACTCTTGGTTGTCTTCATTAGCTGCTTGGTTTTGGGCATAACTTTGTACTTCTTCTAATTACATATTTGGATGAATGCAGCAACTTGAATATATTGCTATGAAATAGATGAGTTAATGAACAATATATGTGTTGTATATTGATATTTTTATCCCATTTTTGGATGTTGCAAAAATACAGGTTTTGTTAAAAAAAAAAAAATTGCTTGTTGGCTACTAGCATCAGTGAATTGTCGTAGCCAAAAATATATTTCTATATAACACCACACGAAGCTTTGGCAACGGGACCATAGCAAAATTTGGCAGGAAAAAATATTGGTAGGAAAAAATTGGTGGGAAACAAATTTGGTAGGAAAAATTTTTGGCGGCAAGTAATATAATTATCATTATATTAATTATGCTGCAACGGAAATTTGCCGTAGTAAATTTTGTAATGGCAATGGCATTAGGGGTAGCAATAAACCGTCGCCGAGTAAGTGTCGCAAATCTCTTTGCCGTGGCAAAAGTGGTTTGCGATGGCATTTTGCCGTGGCTAAAGGTATTGGCGACTCCACCAACGGGGTCAGAAGCTTTGCCGTCGCACAGCCATCGCGAATGCTTTTTTGTGACGGCAAAACAGCTTTTCGAGACCGGAGGGCACCGTGGCCATTGCAATTTTTTTTTGTAGTGCTTCCTGAGACAGCTGAAACAATATCAAACCACACTTTGTGGATGAATGAATGCCAATGTAGAGAAATTTGGCCTAAATGGAAATATACGATCCAAGTTAACTTGGATTCTCTAACGAAGAGGAAGGTTTTCGAGCCAATGATGCCAACACCTCCTAACATAAAACCTATTGACTAATGGGTCTTCGTTAGAAATCGTGATGAGAAAAAGATATGGTAATCTCGTCTTATGGCGCAAGGCTTCTCACAAATCACCCTGGAATCGACTACGATGAGACATATTCTCTTGTAATAGATGTCATTACACTCCACTACCTTGTCAGTTTAGTAGCTTCTGAATAACTGAACATGGAGCTTATAAATGTGGTCACTACATATCTCTATGGGTATCTAGATACGGAATATACATGAAGGTTCATGGTGAACTTCATTTACCCAAGTCAAGTGGCTCTAGACCACGGAGCGTGTTTACAATAAGGTTGAAACGCTCACTAAAGTGACTACTTGATTGGGATGGGATATGCCCGAGCGTTTCCATAACAATTTTTGGATTCTATCGCGGTTCATGTTGGACATGATCTTCATTGGAAGCTCTTAAAGAGTCAAGGGAAACCGCGGAACACTTGAAATCCAAGTTTGAGAAGAAGGATTTTGGGAGAACACGATTATGTCTCGGTTTGGAACTTTAGCATCGTGTTGATAGATGCTTAGGCATTTTGACGAGGTCAAGCCTTCAAGCACCCCCATGATCGTCCATAGTCTTGATCCTGAAAAGAATCATCTTCGTCCAAAGGATGATGACGAAGACGTGCTAAAGGCAAAAGTGCCAAGCTTAAGTACAATAGGTGCATTACTGTACTTAGCTCAATGCGCAAGACCGGACATCTCATTTGCAGTGAACTTGTTAGCTAGATATAGCTTTGCGCCAATGCAGCATCATTGGATTGGTGTAAAATATATCTTTCGGTACTTGAGATGTACGATTGATATGGGCTTATTCTATCCCTACAGAGAGACGATGGATTCGGACCCATCACAAATCAAGTACGCCGCCAACACTGGCCTACATCCTCCATCCCCATCCCAAAACGACATGTGTTTTGGAAGGTTTTGCTGATATTAGGTATCTCTTTGACCCACACAAAGGTCATTCCCAAACTGGTTAAGTGTTCACCATGGGTAAGACTGCGATATCTTGGAAGTCTATAGAACAGATCCTAATCACTATATCTTCAAACAATGCAGAGATTATTACTCTTCACGTAGTGGTTCGTGAATGGATTGGATCCATAATTACGCATGTTCGAACAATTGTGGTTTGAAGTCTACCACAGATGAGCCTACGAGCATTTAGGATAATGTTTCTTGTTTTGAACAAATGAAGCAAGGCTACATCAAAAGATACAACACCAAGCATAATCAACAACAACAGACTCTCCTCAAGATCAAAGTGAACTGGGTTCAATCTTAGGACAGTGTGGCAGACTTGCTCACTAAGTTATTGCCTAAATTCCACTTTCGAGAAACATGTTGGTAGCATCATTTGCAGAAGTTATCCGAACTCCAATGACTATTGTCATCAGGGGGAGATGTCTACATGTATGGTCTCAAAATATGAAGGGTGTGTTGTGCTCTTTTTCCCCTTCGACTGAGGTTATTTTTGTCCCACAAGGTTTTTGTTACTCGGCAAGGTTTTTAATGAGGCAATGAGAGGAGCACCACATTTGAGAGACACAAGGGGGAGTGTTCAAGTAAATCCAGATTATGTGTCTGACCCGAACTCTAGGTTATTTGACCTAGTGGTAATAGGGTTAGAATTAGAGATAATATCAGAGAATCTTGGAGATACCCAATCAATGTAATATTACGTTTCCATGTACAACTCTAATTCTATGCCTTGTAATCCGCTATATAAAGAGGCCCCTATTATCAATGAAAGTACAACTCAATTCTCTCCCAATTTTAGTTTTCCTTAAATAGGGATGGGGTATTACAGTTTGTGATTAGTTATTGCCTTTACATTTCTTTCTTTTTTGTATTTGCTCCTTTTAGTTGCAATTTTGATAGTCCTATACTTTCTCTGTTGATTTGTGTCATGTAAAAGTGGTTTTGACCTAGTCCACTTTTTCTCTTGTATTTTTTGTCTATGTTAATAAAATTTCAAATAAGGGCAAAGAATTAACCCTTATTTTGTAAGACTAAAAAAAGGATGAAAACTCTCTGCCGGCCTAGCTCTCTCCCTGCTAGGGTTTGTGACCGCTGACCTTCAAGGCTTACGGCTCTACACCTTCTCCACGACTTGTCCTTGGAGATCTTTGTAGGTTTAGGCCTACTCTTACTTCTTCTCCTCATTGTGGTGGATGGTGCAGCCGTTTGCCCTATCTTGACGGAGGTTAATGGCGATATTCATCGTCATGATGGATTTCAGGCTGAGATTGGATCATTGTTTGGGGATGGAGATCAATATGGGGCAGACTCTGTTCCTGGTTTCTTGAGTTGGGATGTTGGTGACCATGAGCTGCTCTTGGTTTTTCCGGTTAGATTCATGGACTTTGAGGCGGATTGGTTGACAACATTGGTTGATGGTGGTGGTGACGGCTTGTGGGTTCCAGATATGCTGGGTCGTGTCTCTGACGGCGACAACTATTTAGGGGTTCTAGGTTACAGCGGTGGTTGCGCTACATCTGGGTGTTGGTCGCAATTCTCTACTCGTGCCAGCGCTGGCAGCAACAATGCAGATTGGGACAAGGATACCTTGTTAACAGATTTGGATCCACTAAGTGGTGATGGTGGAAGTGATCATGCTGTGGTGGTGGAGGATGAAGTTATGATAGCAGCACCGGCGGCATTGCTGCCGTCGATGGAGATTATGTGCATGCTAGAGTTTGCGATGGTTTGGAATATTGGGCCTCAAGTGGGCTGGATGGATTGGGTCTTTATGGCCCATAATGCTGTTTAATTTTTGTTTGGGTCGCAAAAATCAGTACCATAGTTGGAACCTTTTTATGTAGGCTTCGAGGTTTCTATGTTTTTGTTAGAATAAAAGTGCATGAATTTACCAAAAGGTGGGTGTACTCGGGATTTTTTGAGATTTTATTCTTCTAGAATAGGGTGTCATGAGGCTCTAAGGAACGATTCTTTCTGTCGACCCCATGGTGTTTCGTTTTTGTATTGCTCACTGAATTATAATGAAAGGGCTGACCTATTTCCATCAAAAAAATTAAGGGTTAATTATATATAAGTGCATCTTTGAATGTTTTTTTAGCCATAAAGCCACCAACTAATTTTTTCCCTCATAAGGCCACTAGATTAAAAAGGGTGTTATATTTTGGATATTAAAAACTAGGGAAAATGATCGTTTACCCCATTTCTGTGACATTTGACCCCATTTACCCAAACACTCTAAGAGATTGCCCACTTAATCATTAGTTTTCATATTTAAACCCCAATTACCCAACTTTTTCAACGTGTGGCTGTTTTATTCATTTTTGTGGACGCTTTTGCCCCTTTATAACTGAAAGCTCTATAACTGAAGGTTTTGAAATCGTAACAGAAACGGGATTTAGGGAGCGAACGTGATTTAGGGAGCGAAGCTCTCCGATTTCAGTGAGAGAGGTTCGGCTGTAGATAGAGAAGTTCTCCGGTTTTGAGTGTGGAGCTCTATCATTTTAGAGAGAGAGAGAGAGAGGTGCTGTGCGATTTATATAGGCAGGAGAGAGAAGCGTCCTGGTCCCGGTTATTGAAGCTATACGGCGTTTTCGGTGTGTGAATCTTCTGCGATTTAGAGCTGGTGGTAGTAGTTTTGCGATTCATATAGCGAGGAATTCTGCTGTGATTTTCACATGGATCGTGATCCAGATGCTCTTCGAGTTCATCCACTGAGGTTTGCTTTTGTTTCTTTACCTCTATCTAATCCGTTTGGCTTTTAGCTCTGTTTAATATGTTTGATTTTAGGATTTTTTTTTGTACGATTTGTTGTCTTATTTTCGAACTGAATTTTCCGAATCAGAGCTTCCAGGCGATTGTTTTGATTATGAATTGGTTTTGTAATTTTGGTATTGAACTTCCAGATGTTTTTGAGTGCATTGTGTTAGGTTTGAGTTTTTTTATTAATTTCGTGTTTCTTTCGTTGAATTAATGTTTGGATTTTGGGGTTGAGCTGGTACCCGGAGTGTTGCGGTAGTTCTGACTATATTCTTGGGAGGCAGTAATATTTCTAGTGGGGGTCAATAATGTTGTTCAACGATATTTTAGTATCTATAATTGTTGCTTACTGATGATTTATTTTGAATACATTGCAATTTATTAACTCTTACAAATTTTAAATGGCTGTTTTGACTATATTACTGGGGACCAGTAATTTGTGTATTGGGGGGCAGTAATGTTTTAATGTGTTATTAAGTAGTTGTAATTGTTGTTTTTTAATCTTTTTCATCATTTTTGAAAGTTGTTTGGTACTACTTCATCTTCGTTTTGGTAGGTTTGATTTCATTATTGGGGGGTAGTATTCAGTTTACTGGGGGGCAGTAATATGTGTTTTAGGTATTAATAAGAGATTCGTCTGCATGTGTTTTCTTCGTAGGTCTATTCCTGATCCTCTGGTTGCTAGGTGTCTTTACTCTGGCAAAGGTTATATGATTCCTTTGAATCAATGCATGGACTACTCTGAGTTGTATGAAGACATTTTCCGTACATTCCAGTTTTTCCCAACTGATAATGTTGAGCTTCAGTATTCAGTTCCAGGTTGTGAAGTCTGTTTTCTGCGTAATGATCGTGATTTCCAGATGCTGTTTTGCTCTGCCAGGATACATAGGCTAGAGTGTGTCGATATTTCAGTTTTAAAGGTTGGGGGAGGTTTTAGGAGAAATGGTTCGGTGGATAGTGGTTCGGAAGTTATTGATGAAGATGATTATTTGGGTGATGCATTCAGGACTGAAGTTCACAAGACGTATTTGTCTGATGAGTGGAGTTCTTATATCCATAATGTCGGGGATAAGTTTCATGGCGCTGTTGAGCTCCGTGAAAAGCTCAGGAAGTATGCAATTGCAGTTGGTTTCGAGTTTGTATTCCTGAGAAATGATCTGGACCGTATTCATGCAGTCTGTGCAAATGTTGGAACGGAAGGTTGTGATTGGCATCTTCGTGCTTTTTCATCATCTGCCAATGGTTGCCTGTATATCACAGAGTTGAATAATACTCACACTTGCAAGGGTGTAGTTAGGACTCAAAAACACAAGCTTTTGGGGTCCAAGGTTGTCAAGACTTGCATTGCTTCTGATGTTAGTTTTAATCTTTCATTGAAGCCAAGGGAGATTATGAGCAAGTTTAAATCAACATATGGGTTTGATATTTCATACAAGGTTGCCTTGAAAGCAAAACATCGGGCCAAGGAAGCGATTTATGGTTCCGATGCAGACACGTTCAGCAAGTTATCTTGGTATAAGGAAGCTGTTTTGCATAGTAACCCCGGCTCTTCTTTTGTGTTGGAGGTTGAACCATCTTCAAATCGTTTTCAGAGGCTTTTCGTAGCTTACGGAGGTTGTGTAGAAGGCTTCCAATTCTGTTTGCCAGTGTTGTATGTTGATGGAACGTTTGGTAAAAGCATTTACAAGGGGCAGATTCTGTCTGCAACTGGAAGGAAT
The DNA here is from genome assembly GCA_024704745.1 of Rosa lucieae. Lineage (NCBI taxonomy): Eukaryota > Viridiplantae > Streptophyta > Magnoliopsida > Rosales > Rosaceae > Rosa > Rosa lucieae. Next base: position 7,776,530 of record CM045495.1, on the reverse strand, counting down.
GGGAATCAAGGTAACTGGATTGTTTATTCCCCCCCCCCCCCATAAATTTATTCTTGTCACCTAGTAATATTGGCCTTTGTTATAGTTTTTCCTGTGAACTTAATATTTCTGGTTTTAGTTTCGGTCATTGTGTTATATATCATTTTTACATTGCTGTGCGACGTTGTGACATTGTACTGCCGTGCAATAACAACATTATTGACCCCCAATAGACTGAGTTTTACTGTGATCTGTTTTATGCAGGTTTTTATCCTCTAGCTATATGTTTTTGTGATTCAGAGACAGATGCAAACTGGACATTCTTTTTCAAACATTTGAAGAGTCTGCTTGAACCTCAAGGGAGAGTTATCACATTTATTAGTGATCGGGGTGTTGGATTGTTGAGCGCTTTCGATAAGGTTTTTGCTGGTAATCCTCATCTGTTTTGTTACAAGCACTTGGTGGCAAACCTTGCCAGTAAATATAGGGGTAAAGGTAATTCAAAACTGATAGAAGATGTAAAGCATAAGTTTTTTAAGGTCGCATATTCGTCTACACAGAAGGAATACCGTTTCAATTTGCGGTTGCTTAGAGAAGCTGGAGGTGCCGATATTATTGACCCTTTTCTTTCTGAATTGCCTGTGGAAAATTGGTGCCGTGCATTTTATACTAGCTGCCGATATGGAATTATGGCTAATGGGATTGCTGAATCATTTAACTCTTGGATTGCAATTGAGCGTTTGATGCCAGTCTACTGTATGCTTGACCAGACAAGAATTAAACAAATGGAGATGGCGGGTAAAAGGAGGGAAGAAGCAGAACGCTGGACCACAGAACTAACTCCCAAAATGGAGGAAAGGTTGAAGGTGCATATGGAGAAATCTCGTCGCTTCAGTGTCCATTATTTAAGTCCTGGAGTTTATGAGGTTCGATCTGACTTTTCATATGTTGTCAACATTTCCGATCATGCGCGTTCATGTGTTAAATGGCAGATCAATTGTTTTCCTTGTCCTCACGGCATTGCTGCATTACAAGCTGCCTCTGAAAATGTATATGATTATATTGATAAGTACTTTCATGTTGGTATGTTCAAGAAGAGCTACAGTTTTCCTATCCATCTGATAACCAATGTTGATATGTCTTCCTCGGATTCTGCCTCTGAATGTATATTACCTCCCCTTGCGAAGAGGCCCCCCGGGAGGCCTAGGCTGAAGCGGTTCAAGTCGGCCGGAGAGGTTGAAAAGAAGCTGATTCGTTGTGGTCGTTGTGGAAAAATGGGCTCATAACAAGTTGAGCTGCACTGAACCTCTCGTTCAGCAATAGTATATATGTTTCTGTAGAGAGTTTTAAGGGTTTGACTTTGTCTAGTGGGGGGCAGTAATTGGTTTATTGGGGGACAGTAATTGTTTATATTCATACTCAGATTAACATTTTTATCTCACATGTCAGGTTTTTACTGTTGTGATGATAAAAATTGCATCTACATAGCACAAGTTCAATTTTTTTACAGGATTATAGATTATTGGGTGGCAATACTGGGGGACAGTAATTGGATTATTGGGTGCCAGTAATTTTTTTTATTCAGTCTGAAATAAACATTTTCCTAATCACATGTCAGATTCTTACTGTTGTGATGATTATTCAACAGGTTTAATGCTTATTGGGTATCAATACTGGGGGCCAGTAATTGGATTACTGGGGGGAAGTAATTGATAGTATTCAGTCTCAAATAAACATTCTCCCATTCGCATGTCAGATTCTTAATATTGGGATGATTAAAAATGGATCGACGTAACACAAGTTCAATTTCCCATCAAGGTTACTGCTTATTGGGTGTCAATACTGGGGGCCAGTAATTGGGTTACTGGGGGGCAGTAATTGTTAGTATTCAGTCTCAAATAAACATTCTCCCATTCGCATGTCATATTCTTAGTTTTGGGATGATTAAAATTGAATCGACGTAACACAAGTTCAATTTTCAATCAGGGTTATTGCTTATTGGGTGTCAATACTGGGGCCCAGTAATTGTGTTACTGGGGGGCAGTAATTGGTTTACTTCGACATATAGGGTAGTAACATGTCTAATTTGGAGCATTTTTTGTAAAGCGCCTGCTTTAAATTGAAGTCAGCATCAGTATAATATCATCTAATAATGCAGTTCATTTCAACATAGTAAAAAAGATTAGACTAGTATGATAACTGTACAACCCCTACTCTGAGGATATGAAAACTATATGTATAAATATGTAATATCTAATCTCATGCCTCACTTTCTTCCCAATACTAGGTGCATCAACCTCTCAAGCAGTCTTTTTCTCATGTTGTCCCCACCTTCCTTGGTTGGTTCCACGCCGTTTACAATGCTCTCCATGTAATGTAGCATAAAGGGCCCGCAATCACCACTGTAAAGAAGAAAAAATTAGACATGTTTAGGAATGTACGCAGCAACGACAAATGTTATACAAGTATTATGACAAATATTTTGCTTCAATGTACTTACGATGATGGGTTCTGTTGCAGGCAGTCAAAGTCTTCATATAGTTCATAGTCTCTCTCCACAACGTTATTCTGTATGATCCAGTTCCTGGTTTGTTTTTCTTCCTCGGTCATTGCTTCTTCAACAATAATCAGGTTTTCGTTATCATCTTCGCCTTTGCATTTTTCTCGTGTGACATTGGGATCTTGGCTTTCTCCCGGCATTCTAATCTTAGTCAAGTTCACAGCATGTATGAACTTCTTTATGTGCTTTACCTGATTTTAACAGACACAGAATTTTAATTCCACAAAAGCATGCCAACAGTATTTAAAAGATACAACTGAATTTCTGTAATTACTACATACCACTCTAGCTGCATTCAGGTGGTACTTCTCCTCATTGTTGAATTCATCTACTAGTGGTCTCAATGAATTCATATGGCTGAATCTCCTTTTTTCATTGTCGATTACCAGTAATGTGTAGTGCATGCTTGTGATGTGGTGAATTGGTAATAGCACCTTTTTGAAGCGGAAGACGAACCATAGTGGTTCATAAATCATAGTCTCGACTCCACACTCAAAAGGCCGAGTGTCCTCTTCCTGTTCTTTCGTCTGTTCAAACTTTATGGCATAATGCTGTAAACATAACGTAAACAAGTTAATTCAATTTAACAATAAAACTTATCATTGAATCTAGTTCAAATTTTGCTTATTAATTACTGGGGTGCAATAATATGACGAAGGCGTATACTTATTGCCACAAAGTGGGCCATAAACAAACTACTGCCCCCCCCCCCCCCCAGTAGATAGATTACTGCCCCCCAGTAGATAGATTACTGCCCCCTAGTAACCACAAAGGGTACTCCATATACATATACAGAACATCTTCAAAACACAAAATTATATATACTGAATGCCACAAAGTGGGCCATAAACTATCTACTGCCCCCCAGTAACCACAAAGTGTACTCCATATACATATACAGAACATCTTCAAAACACAAAATTACATATACTGAATGCCACAAAGTGGGCCATAAACTATCTACTGCCCCCCAGTAGATAGATTATTACCCCCCAGTAACCACAAAGGGTACTCCATTTTTCAGCATGTTACTCATTGTGGCTTCCGAATAAACACATAACTCAATAGATTTGGTTTATGCTACTTACTGAGGCGTCTACTGTGAGGAATCCCACTTGCGCATTTTGCTTTTCTGCATCAGACTTCAGCAAGTCAATGTAAACGGCGATCACCTGCAAAATTCAGTACGTGGACTATGCATCAAAACTTTATAAGTAACAAGACAAATGAAAATTGCAGTAATTGATGTGATTACTGGGGGCAGTAATCTATCTACTGGGGGGCAGTAGATAATTGACTGGATCGGCTCACTGAAAGACTTACATCAGTTTCAATGTCCCCCTCCTGGATTATTACTCTTAGGTCGTGCTTCGTGATCCGGCGTAGAAGATCACTGCTGATCCAGTACTCGGTCCTATTGAAACAGAAACATTAGATTCCAACACATATTTTTTCTGTATGTAAACCGGAAATTAAATTGTTACACCAATTTTAAACCATAATGTGTACTTACGTGTCTTTCTGAGCAACGTTGAAGAAGTCTCGATAATACCTTGCCACTGCAGGATCCAATGTCTTCCATGTTTGCTTATCGCATTTGACTCCCTTAAGTTTTATCTTGTTGTGAAATTTTCCATGGGCTTGCAGCATGATTCCGGCCTTCTTAGGTGCAGCTCGCTTTGGAATTTTTGCCTCTTCAGGAGTGTCGTACTCCCACTCCTCCTCTCTAGCTTTCTTTGCAGCCCTCCGGTATGTCTTCACGTTTTTCACTATCAAATGTATCTCCGGAGTTTTCTTCGTTTGTTCCTCATCGGCATGTGTCCCTTCCTTCTTTTTTTCCTTTCCAACTAACTGCATCACTTCTGCCTCAGCAATGTTCCTTATAATGTTGTCAAGCTGGGCATCTTCATCTTCATTACCATGTTGATGCTGCCCCGTAGGAAAACGGCTTTCTATATCTTCAACAGTTACATCCTGTGCGATAGGAAAAGCTGACGTCACCGTGTCGGTCGACTTTCCCGCACTGGCTGCATGATGGGTTTCCTCTCCGACGCTCGGTCCAAAGTTTGGATTTTCATCCTCAACTTCATCATGGTGGACCACACCTTGCTTGAAAGGAAATATCTCAAGTTGGGTTTGAGGTGGGGGGGACCTCTCCTTTCTCCTTTTCAAGACGTATGTACAATGCCCTGATGAGGTTATTTTTGGCCCGCTTTTCCATTTCCAACTCCCTAATTCTCTCATCGGCAACCCTCAGTTTTCCCCATAATTCCTTGTTTTGTGCAGTCAGGTCCTCATTTGCTTTGGCTATCCTTGCTAACTTGACCTCCATTTCTTTTGTGGGCTTTGTATCACCAATGGCTTCCTCCATCTCCCTAATCAATTCCTTGATATTCCCCGTTAGCCTTTCATTTTGCTGCTCTTCTGCTTGGCTTGCCAGTGGTACCTGCCAACAGAATATAACCATAAACATCAAGCTATGGTCCACAATAATGTGGTTACTGGGGGCCAGTAACAATATTATTGCCCCCCAGTAGATTGCCAAAAAAGCACATATCTACATGTAAACAATTCAATGATTTTAAATTAGAGCAACAAACATCAGTAATTCGCTTCATGAACTATGTTTAACGTATCTATTACCGGCCTATTACTGAATTAACACATTACTGGGTCCCAGTAATGTGTTTATTACCCCACAATTAGAACTTCCCCCCACTAGACAAGGTCAATATACTGTCTACTGCCCCCCACTAGCCCTGAACAACCATCAAAATTTGCATCAAACAATCCACCGCTTCCCAAGTTTCACGGTTTATAGCAGTTATACACAGTCAGAATAACTATTAATGTACAAAATCACACAGTAAGAATGTCAATAAAATGTCTACTGCCCCCCACTAGACACAGTAAGAAGCTCAGTTGTGCCACTCACCCAGTTGTCAAAACTTGGTGTGTCCTGCACCTCATCACCCAGCTCGATGTCTTCCAGTCTAATTTTAGCAGACCATGGTCCCCCTTTTATCAGATCCTGATACATTTATAAAGTAAGTAATGTGTATTCAACAGTGAAAATAAGGTATAAATATATAATGTTTTTGTAATTTTCTTACCACGGCTAAGTTCTCGTTCATGTACAACTGCTCCAGGCTAAAAATTTCCTTTATTGACCATCGGATGAAACGTGGAGTCTCATTCTGCCTTCCTGGAATCCAGGTCTTTGCCTTGGTTTTCTCAAGGAACCAGTAATAGATCAGGAGAAGGCATCCATTCAAAACAGATGGACTGTTCCTCCTATACTTTTGTAACCCTTCCATCAAGAAGTTCAGAATTAACCTTGGCCAATTGTACATGTTAATGGTCTCAATCCGTTCACATATCGCGACCATATCCCATGTGATCTGAGCACCGGTTCGGGTGAAGAAGAATGTGCTGAATAAATATGTCATCATTAGCACGGCTATCTTCCTGGCATCTTTCTCTTCTGCCGGCTTTGTCAACTCATCTATCAGTGTCGACTCCACCCTTGTTCTGAGGACAGCCTGTGTCTTTAAAGGGCTGCCAAATATTGGAGAGTCTTCCATGTCTTCCCTTACCACCCTCCTGTTCACATTGAACACTTCTCCTTCAGCCGGGATGTGAAACAAAGCAGTGACATCCTCCTCTGTTATTTCCATAACAGTATCACCAAACTTCCACTTGTTGTCGGTACGATCGAAGTGCCTTAGGAGTATCTCCAGGTCCGCTTCATGTTTGTGCAGCTGGATCTCTGTTATCTTGTCCTGCCAGAAAGGCTCCATCATTTCACCAAAGTTGGTGCCCATCAAAATCTCTTTCGTTCGGTCTGGTATTCTGTCTTTGTGTCCGTTGACCATCCTCCAGAACGCACTGAGTGTGCACTTCTGTTGCTTCCACTCAATCTTTGCTTTCGTTGTCTCTGTTTTCTCCTCCTTTTTAACTGCCTTTTTTATTTGCTTCTTCGCTTTCTTCTTTGGCTTTTCTTCTTCTGTACCCACCTCCTCTAGAAGTTGTTTCCTTTTTGGTTGTTTTCTTGTTTTGATAACAAACCTTTTCGTTGTCTGTTCACCCTCTGATTCTGATTCTTCTTCAGACGATCGTCCGGAATCTTCTCCAACTTCTTCTTCAGCGGATCCTTCGTCAGAAAAATGTGCTGCCTGTTGTCGCTTCCTCTTTCTTATTTCGACAAACTTTGTTTGAAGTGTTTGGTTAAACGTGGTCTCAGTACATTTATCGGAACTCTGTGAACTCCGGTCATCTTCCTCTGAGTCACTCATCAATGTGAATTTTGGTCTACCCATTCTGCACCAAAAATAAAACCACAATGATCAATCAAAAATAGCTAATAGAAGGGTTCTGACTACAGAAACTCTATTATTGAGGGGCAGTAATGTGTCTACTTTCATCCACTAAGCCATCAAAACTAGGACAAGTTTTTTGGATTAACAGTGTAATGCACTAAATCACAAAGAAAACCAAAAATGATCATTATATAATCAACAAAAGATGATGACTGTGTCCTAAGAGAAACATTATTGGTTGGCACTAACTAGTCTACTGCCCACCAGTAGACCATCAGACATTCCACCGCATCCCATGTTTCACGGTTTTTAGCAGTTATTCACACTCAAAACAACAATTAATGTATAAAACCTGGGCATTAGGATGGTCAATAAACTGTCTACTGCCCCCCCCCACTAGACTGCCAAGCCCCTCACATTTTGCATCAAAAAATCCCCCGCATTCTATGTTTCGCGTTTTATAGAACTTATTCACACTCAAAACAACACTTACACTATAGGAGAAAGTGAATCAGACGACACATAACAGACGACATATTGAATTTATATGTCGTCTGAGTACGTCAGACGACATATGTGTTAATCTTGTCGTTTCTCTTCCCCTTAGCCAACACACAGTCATAAACTGAAATTTGCAAATTTGGGACAACACTTGCAATGACATATGTTGTCTGAGAAACCCAAAAAAGGAAAGAAAAAAAATTTCAATTATTTTGTCAGGTCCAAAGTCCTTAAAACCCTAGAGTTAGGGTATTCCCTCCTTACCTAAAAAATAAATTGTGCCCTTTCCCTCCTATTCGATCTGCAGCCTCATTCCCGCTCGCCCCTTTTCTCTCTCGCGCTCTCCTACTCGATCCCTCTTACCCTCTCAAGCTCACCCTCGTTCTTAGACCCAACCCGTCCGAATCCCTCAACCCCACGTTTGCAAAAGCCGTCGACAAAGGCGTCGATTCAAGATCAGTCACCGTCAATTCCAAACACCCACTGTCCAATTCTTCTGCCTTTCCTCCTCTGATGCCGTCAAACATTGACCAGCCTGTCTTCGTCGGCGATGAGAATATACCCTTGGAAGGTGCCATTCAGTTCGACAAGCCCAGCTCCTCTACTCGAATAAAAAAATGGGGGTTAGTAATTCGTCGATTCAAACACCCTAATTTCGCTGTTTTTGACTTTGAAACCCTCTTCTCGAGTTCATCTATTTTCTTGAATGGAACCCTCCAACTGGATCTCCGATGTCAAGCTGGGTCTATGAAATTGCGGCTTAATCGATGCTTCTTTCTTACCTTGTTATTTGGTATTTGCATATTTTGACATTTTGTTCATTATATGATATGGGTTGCTTTCCTTGTGTGTATTGACAATCCATCTTCAATATGATCTGGGTTTCTTTTCCCACTTTGCCTAGCTATTAGTAATTACGTTAATCTTTGAAGTGCCTATGACCTATCTGTGGTTATGCCTAAAAGGTACTGTGAAATACTTGAGGAAGGATCCTGAGAGTCACGGCGGTCCGCCTGATTGCATTCTAAGCATAATGTTAATTTTGGTTACCATTTTAGTGTTGTAGTGGTGATGTTACTGTTATTGTCTTGATATGAACTGTTTAGTGGGGGTGGGTTGGTGGTCTTCCAGATTTAATGTTTTCTTGTGTAGGTATGTTTTTATACCAAGTGGAGGAACTAGGCTCCTGCTCTGAAATCTACTGCTGTAGTTTTAACAAGGTATGGCTTTGTGTTCCTTTGCATAGTTGAGTTAATGTATATGTTCTCTCTTGTTAGCCTTTCCTCGCATTTATTGCTTATCAAATGAAGCTCAGATCACTTGGATGACTTCATTATGTAGTTATCTCATTAGTATGTAGAATTGGGTATATGAAATAGTTTAATATATTGTGCAGATCTTATGATGCTTTACATGGGAGCCCTATTTTTCTTAAATTGATTCAGGCAATTGCTATCAAGAAGGATGGAGACCGTACGTCTGAGAGGAGAATAGGTAGAAGAAAGAAAACTAATAGATTTGATTTTTGGTTTGGGTTCTGACGAAATGAAGGGGAGATTTTTAGTTTCTCAACAGGTTTGAAGGTTAATTTCTTTCTTACAATTTTCTTTTAACTCTTGAAAAGAGAGCTAAAAACCTTGTTTTCATAGTAGGATTTTGTTGGTGTACTTTTGTTGTTCAATAACAAATTGTCATGCACACCAGGTGTTTGACAAGATGATTCTAAATTGCTTTGTGCTGGTCACCATGTAGTCTTGGAGTAGTTTTATTCATTGCTTTTGTTTATTTATCTTACAGAAGCATCAACAACTGTTCAATTAAAGACTTCTAAGGCTAGGTGCTTTTGTGTGTTTGAAGAAGTTGACAGAGGTACTTGAACTCTTGTTCTTTGTGGTTAGAGTAGATATTTGTACTAATTTTATATATGTCTCCTAATGTAGGCATTGAACCTTTTGTGAGCTGTTGCACTTTGACTTGCCACAAGCCCTGGAAGACAAGTATAAAGGCTACTTGAATCCCAGGTTGTGTAAGTCTTGAACCCTAAGCTCTAAGCACTGTTGGATTGTAAACATGATTTGGAACAAATAGGAAAGGCTGCCTACGTTTTCTGCAGAAGAGAAAAGTTTGATCAAGGGTAGTTTAGATTTTGTTATGATCAATTACTATAAGTCATAGTATGTTAAAAATTAGCAGCCATCCACCACTGAAGAGCCACACTATTCTATTAAAGTAGCAACTGAACAAACAAGTAGAGTACCATCTATCTATCTAATTTAAGTATTGCAGGTTTGAACAGAAATAGGATTCCTCTTGGCTTGGTACGAAAACTCAGATCCTTATGTACATTCTCCCTCTTTTTGTTTCTATGAATAATTATATATCTGCATATCTACTCATGTACTTATAACATATGTTTACACTGCAGGACAAGGGAGATTGGCCAAAAGGGTTGGAGAAACTGATGGTCTATATAAAGCAAAAATATCAAAACCCAAAAATCTATATTGCTGAAAATGGTTTGATATCTTATACTTCAGCTGAGCCCTGCTTATACTAAAAAATTATCCTAACATGATTTTTTAATATCTTATCCATGTCTTTTCGATCTTTGTAAGATTTCCTCTTTCCAGGAAGGATAACTTACCACTTCCTGAACAAAGGACTTAGATCGAATCTCCTATATTATTTCTTTTTAGACAGTAGTTGTTTTTTTGCTTGGGCAGTTGAGTTTCAATTTTACTGGCAAGTTGTTTATTCTGCAGTTTGAGTTGCTGCAATGTCATTGTTTCTGGTCAACCAAAAAATGGCTAAGAGCTGGGGTCTCGGCACATTATTGCTCACTCTTGTGGTTAAAATTTGGTTGGACATGAATTGCAAGTTGTACTTTGAACTGATACATAAGAAGTACATTGTAGTAGGAGACCTCTTTGTAGTTTTTTGTATGTTTTGGCAATCTATGAGAATGATGTGCTACTAAATGACATTTGGAACTTATTTGTATCAACATTTTCATATTTGCCTATTTCCAGGAAGCAATTGTGTCAATTCAATTCAAACAACATACAGGACAAGTAACTGTAGTAGTGCAAAGTTATCAGACAACACATGCATCCAGCAACTTGTTATATTAAATGCAATTCAAACAACAAAAAGAAATAGTAAGGGTAGTGTGAGGTTCATTTAAGACAACACATGCATCCCTCACTTGTTATCTAAAATGTACTTCAGACAACATATATATCCTGGAAATTGTCATCCTAAATCAAATTCAGACAACATAAAGGGAAAGAATGTGTAATATGAGGTTCATTCCAGACGACAAATTATCCCACACATGTTATCTTAAATGAATTTCAGACAACAAAGTCATCCTCAAACTTGTTATTCAAAGTAATATTCAGACAACATAAAGGGAAAACATGTGTAGTGTGAGGTTCATTCAAGACGACAACTGGTCCTACACATGTCATCTGAAGCTTATTTCAGACAACAGGGCCATCAAACAAATTGTTATCTAAGGGTGAATTCAGACAATAGAAGGAAATAGTAATTATAGTATGAGGTTTACTTCAGACAACATATTTATCATTGCCAAATGAACTCTTGTTTGAGGTTCACTCCAGACAACATATTTATCATATCTATGTTGTTGGATGAATCACACAACCACACAGACATGGAAAAATTGTTGTGCTAAGATCATTTCACACAACACTTGGGCAATAAACTGTTGTGTGATTCTATACTCTACGACAGTTTAGCCAAATTAATAGAAATTGCATAAATTCAGACAACACATATTTATATATACATGTTGTATGAATGAGAAAAAAGACGACATAAAAAGCCTGTCATCTGATTGAACGCAATCAGACGACAGGCTACTAGACAACAGCCTCATTTTCAATCAGACAACAGGCTTTAGCCCGTCGTCTGATTCACTTTGTCCTATAGTGTTAATGTCCAAAAACTAACACATCAGGATGGTCAATATACTGTCTACTGCCCCCCACTAGCCCTGAACAACCATCAGAATTTGCATCAAACAATCCACCGCATCCCAAGTTTCACGGTTTATAGCAGTTATTCACAGTCAGAATAACAATTAATGTACAAAATCACGCAGTAAGAATGTCAATAAAATGTCTACTGCCCCCCACTAGACTGCCAAATCCCTCACATTTTGCATCAAAAATTACCCCGCATTCTATGTTTCGCGGTTTATAGAAGAAAATAACACCGAAAACAAAAAATAATGTCCCAATATCACGCACTAGGATGGTAAATATACTGTCTACTGCCCCCCACTAAACTGAGACATACAACATAACTTGAACAAATAATCGACTACTGCAGTTTTATCCAAATTTTAATTTGGAATAGCATGTTGAAAGACGCCAATGAATCAATCAGTGATAATTGGCCCCCAGTACGTACTCTACTGGGGGGCACTAATGTTACCAATTTTAAGGGGCCTCCTCAATATGCCTCAGGTCCAACCTCATTTCATCTAAAATAAATGTTTTGAAGAACTGATTAAGATTCGAATCATATTTTCACAGTTATGAACTAGAAACCCTATATTTCACCAATTTCACAAATATATGCAAACTCGTTCGAGAAATTTCACAGAAATGTCACCAAATTGTAACTTTAATCTACTTTAAACGAAAGATTTTGTAATAGGTCCACCAGAAATTGAGCAAAATCTGGAAAACGGAGTCGTAATAGGTTTTTACCTGTTTCGATATCTTCCAAGCCGAGAAATATTAGAAACTAAACTACCGGACCTTGAAGCGTCATCGCCGTATAACGGTGAGAATACTGGTCAGAGACCCAGATAGAGAGAGGGTTAGAGAGTGAGTGAGGCAGAGAGAGAGAGAATCGGGGTATGGAGGGAGGAAGAGATTTGAAACGGTTTGACGATTGATCAGGATTGGTAACTGACGAGTCGTGGGGTGTTAGTGCAGTGGCACTACCATAATAATGTTTGTTCCCTGAACCTATAAGAGTCTTGAACCTATAGAATTGGGTAAGTGCAAGGTTTCAAATTTCGGTTTCGGTTTCGATTTCGGTACTTCAAATTTAAAGAAATTTCGGAGAAAGTTTCGATTTCGGTGGAAATTTCGGTTAAAAATAAAGAAATCACATTAATTGCATGTATAAAATGATATTTTTGAATGAAACTTTTACATAGACTAAACTAACCTATAATAAACCTATTTACAATGTAAACTCTCTAAAATTATACATAAATAATAGAATTGTGATATTTAATATGGACGAGATGACGAGTAATTAACTAAAACTGTAGTAAGTTGCTAAACACTATCTATAATTCTATATGTAATTATAAATGTTATGTATATTGATAATGTGAATGTGATTTACTTTTTTTTTTTTTATGGTTGGAACCCAGTGGGAGGCTTGGCCATCACGCCTTTTTCACTAATAATTAGAAAAATTCAAAGTTTGTTGTGAGAAAACTGAACTCCAAGCCTACGAAAAAGTTAAAAGACATCATTATGGTCATGGTGGTCAAAAAGCCACGCACTAAGAAAATACTAGTAAAAACTAAAAAGAACAGTAAAGCCTTCAACATACCTTCTTAATTAATAATTATATGGTGGATGATACACATGATAGAAAGAGAGTTTCTGTGTTATGAAGGAGGATTGAAAAAAAAAAAAAAAATCAAAATTTCATATTTTGTCAGCGAAAAGTCGAAAACTGTGAAATACGAATTTAACAGAAATTTCAGAGAAATTTCGGACAAAATTTCGGTTTGAATATTTAAATATATTTTGTGTGTGTAGATATTTCGGAAATTTAGAATTTCGCGGAAATGTACGGAAAATTTCGGTAAATTTCGGAAAACTCCTGACGGAAATGATATAGCATATGAATTTCGTTTCGGTACTTCAAATTTACGGAAATTTCGACGGAAATTTCGGCAGTTTCGGAGAAACTTAAAACCTTGGGTAAGTGGGCACAATTAGATGAAGGTGGAGTAGTTGGGCATATATTGGGCTAAAAATGTGTAATTGGTCACAACCCCTAAAAACTAATATATTTACATAAATGCCACTAGAGCACAAAATCAACAATCATTCTCTCTCCTCTCCGATACACTCCGGCTAGTCTCCTGCCAACTTCAGGTTACCACAAAATTTAACATCACTAACACCAAAAGCTACTGTCACCAAAAACAAAAGCTACTCGGGTGAGATTTCCGGCAACTTCCTGCGAGGTCACAAAAGTTATTGTCACCAGTAACAAAAACTACTATCACAAACAATAAAGGCTACTTTGGTGAGATTTTCGGCGACTTTCGACGAGGTCACAAAAATTACTGTCACCAGCAACAAAAGCTACACTCCCCAAAACCAAAAGGTACCATTCCCACCAACAAAAACTACTATCACCACCACCAAAAACTATTCTCACCCGCAACAAAAGCTACTTCAGTGAGATATCCGGCGAGATAAGAAAAATTATTATCACCAACAGTACAAGTTATACTGTCACCAATAACAAAAACTACTTTCACCAACAATAAAATCTACGCCAGTGAAATTTCCCGCAAGGTAAAAAAATATTACTGTCATTTTTTTTTTTTAATAAAGAGCTGGTGCGGCTGCCCTCAAGCCTTGATTAATGAAACCGTCGAATACAAGGGGGGACATTGAGCCTAAACCCCTGATTACAATAGGCACCTAGAGTACATCCTGAAATAATATCATGAGTCTCTACTAAACAATTGGGCAAAGAACGCTCTCCAGACGGTTCTATTTGCTTCCCAGCGGTGACACAACGGAAAGATAACTCGATCTACAACTCGAAGACAGCATAGCATAATATCCATTCTCTTAGCTTTCCCATCATGTTGCCACTGGAAAATACATCCAGTGACATCAAGTTTCACCTTGCCACTAGGAGGCAGCGACCATTTGACCAAGCAAGGAACTCGCCGCCTACCAAGAGCAGACAAGGCACTTTGAGTGCACACACAGGCACAAAGCCCAACCAGCCCTACCCAACGAGTGTAGGGGCTTATTGCACGACAAAACTAAATAACTACAATAAATAAAATGAACAACAAAAATAAAATAACTAGCCCAAGCCTGGCCCAAAAGGGGGACCCAAGCCCATGCAACAGTCCAGGAAAGAGGAAGACCATACACAGCTAGCCAGAACTGGCCCAACTCCGCCGGACCCAGCATAGCACCGCTCTGACACCTTCGCCAGAATGCAATCAACGAACTGCCATCTCCGACGCGCGTAGGTGAAGAAGCATCCCAGATCAGAATCAAGCAATGAAGAAACTGCGTCGTCACACCATGGAGAAGTTTTGTGGAGACCTGCCAACCCGGATCGGGCTCATATGACCCAACCCAGATCGGGTCGCTCCGATCAGTTGCTAGCCACACCGCGCCGAACGCCTCACCTCTTGGCTGCCTCCAAACCTGTGATCTACTCCGTCGTCGAAGAAAGAAACAGCACTAGCCGCGATCTTCCCCATCCTCACCTCACTGCCATCCATCGTGATCTCCCCAATCAGAATGAGAACCTTGATTGAGGGACCCTGCTACACCCCAGACCCACGCAGAGTCAACAAGTGCCCGTCCGACAACGGCGTAAGGGCACACCGCCGGACAGGAAGAAAACCCTATTTTTCCTTCAGGCGCGTTATATCTAAAAACTACTGTCATTAACAACAAAAACTATTCTCACCACCAACAAAAGCTATTACTAAGTAGAACAAAAGCTATCCCCTAAAGTTGAGACTAATAAAGCTACTCCCAACGACTGTAAAAGCTAGTGCCAAGCAATACAACAACTACTCCAAAAAGTCAAAACAACTGTAAATTGAAAATCTCAAATACTTGAATCAAATTTTTCCGATTTCAACTTCAACCAAACACAACTCTGTTTGGACCTGAATTTAGCTACTCTCGTGTACGACCATGTTGAGAAGAAATGAGGATGAATTCACACCCATTCAAGACAAATAGTTGGTGAAGTCATACAACCAAGGAAAAAGCGTCGGTCGATCACCCAGCTTGGTTTGAGGTTTTAGTAACGGACGAACTAAAAATCAACAAGTTGGACCATGCGGCCATATGTTCGGTTTAATCCAGGTTCGGTTTAGCTACTCTCGTGTACGACCATGTTGAGAAGAAGTGAGGATGAATTCACACCCATTCAAGACAAATAGTTGGTGAAGTCATACAACCGAGGAAAAAGTATCGGTCGGTCACCCAGCTTGGTTTGAGGTTTTAGGAACGGACGACCGAGGGAAAAGTGAAGTCATACAACCGAGGGAAAAGTGTCGGTCGGTTACCCAGCTTGATTTGAGGTTTTAGGAACGGATGACCGAGGGAAAAGTGAAGTCATACAACCGAGGGAAAAGTGTCGGTTGGTTACCCAGCTTGATTTGAGGTTTTAGGAACGTACGACCGAGGGAAATGTGAAGTCATACGACCAAGGAAAAAGTGTCGGTCGGCCACCCAGCTTGGTTTGAGGTTTTAGTAACGGATGACCCAAAAATCAACAAGTTGGACCATGAGGCCATATGTTTGGTTTAATCCAAGTTCAAAAGGGTCGTTACTAATGTGGGCCGAAATGAAAATTAATGTTCGGCCAAGTTTAGGCAATAATGTCGGATGAAGAGTCCTCGCAAGGAAGGAGTTCGAATCAATTATAGATTTCGATTGTGAAGATTTCAGATATCAGCCAAGTCAGGATTTTATGAGACGAATCAATCCTAGAAGGAAGGAGAATCCTACTTCAATTCCACATCTTGGAGGACAAGTTAGCTAGGATTTTTGACTTGTATATATAGCACCTTGTAACTCATTGTAAAGGGTCCTGCACCACACAAACAAATCAATATACAACTTTTACTCAAACCTTTCTCTTACTCTTTCATAGGTACTTTGCCTTCTATTCAACTTTCATAACTTGTTTTCATTTTTAGTTTCTTACTTTTATTTCAGTCGTTACATTCAAGCATTTTACTTTCTTGTTCTTTATTTTATATGCACTTTACTTTTCGCACTTAGGAGTAGTTGTAACGTAGATTATCATCCATTGATCTCTTTCGGCCAGTCCGGATTGGATTGATGCGATTCGCCGTTCACACACATATCATCTCACAACGTTTTGACAACCGAATCCACTTCACCTTCGTCTTTACCGTGATTTGCGAGTATCTTCACCCAATAGATCTCTCGCTTGTCACCTGAACCTTTGAGTTTACTCAAGAAGTGAGTGTGATAGAAGATCCCGGTCAGGATTGACGCCTAGCCGAAGTCCTTGCAACAGAGGCATCAGAACCTAAAGGCTGAGAGGGTTCCTTCCTCGGCCTACAATCATTTGAAAGAAGTCAGATCACGCACCATTCAAATCAGAAACCTCGCTCGGCCATTCGGCCGCGAGTTGGCACGCCCGCGCAATTTCAGAAGGACGATTCAACCACAAGTCCCTCGGCTCTCATTTCGGCCGAGACGATTTTGAGGCAAACATCTTTTGGCACGCCCAGTGGGACTTAAAACACTAAGGCGTCATTTTTGGATGCACTCCAATCCATACTCAGTATATCGGGGAAATACTTGTCTTAAGTGCAACGAAGTCGGCCATACCTCGGCCGAGTGTCCGAAGCGAAAGTATACAAGAACACCTTCAGCCATGAGTAGTGGATTAGGGACGTCAGGTAGCGTGACACCATCACATACCTCAACCCCGGTCACGTCTACGGTCACGACTGGTCAGGTAACTACGGCCGCAACCCAGGCCGTCCTAGGGGCTACCAACACCTCAACCATAGGAGTGCCAAGTATGGCCATGATCGTACCAAGCATTCAGACTGAATCTACATCTGTAACACCATTTGGAATGTCTTCCGGACAAATGGTTCTTTCGCATCAAAACTTATCACAGTCTGGACAAAACCAGTGGGGGATTTATCCAAATTTCAACCCCTCGGCCGAGGAGATGGCTCGAATGATGGCCGATGAGTCTAGGAGGACTGTCCATGAGTTAAGGCTCTCAGTAGATGGTTTGGGTCGAGATTTGGCAGCAAGCATCAACAATAACACCAGTACCCAAATGGGAAATCTCAATAACACCCTGCTCCTCATCTACCAACAATTGTTGGCTAACGGGAATAATGGAGCGCACGAAATCGTGGGACATCAACATAACATGCAAGCTCAAGTCCAACCCAACCAAGTCAACATGGCTGCTCCAAACCAGACGAATATGCTACAACAACCAAGGATGCCAAATATGCAACAGCAGCCAAGGATGCCGTATCCGCTTTATGGCATGCCACCCGAAATGGGATTCGGCCAAGGATTCATCCCTCAGCCGAACCAAGTAAACAACAATGTGGCTCAAAACCATCAGCAGAACAATCATCAAGGAGGAGGTCAAGACCGACCGGTTCGGCTCAATGAGTTTCAAAATTTAGTTGAAGATCTTATGGGAGTCTTACCTAGACGGGTGGAGAGACCAAGTTATGCTAAACCTTATCCTGCATATATTGATACCATCCCGTACCCAGCAGGATATCGCATTCCCTCATTCACATTGTTCTCTGGAGATGCATATCAATCCACTGTAGAACACATTGGCCGATTCACGGCCCAGTGCGGAGAGGCTAGCTCTGATGACAACAAGCTAAGGCTATTCGTCCACTCCCTCACGGGACCAGCCTTCACTTGGTTCATCAATCTTCCGCCCAACTCAGTCAATAATTGGAGGGAGATGGAACGAGCTTTCCATGATCAATACTATCGAGCGCAACAAGAGATCAGGTTGGCTGACTTAGCCAAGACGTCGCAGATGAGTCATGAAACCGCACAAGAATACTTAAACCGCTTCAAATTAGCTAGAGCACGATGCCGAGTAAGACTGCCTGAATCAGAGTTCGTAGATATGGCGGTAGCTGGTTTGAGCTTCAAATTCAGAGAACATTTTGAAGGTGTTACCTTCAATGATCTATTCGAGCTCGAGACAAGAATTGACCGGTATGATGCCATCTTAAGGGAGGAAGCTCAAAAGCGGGCAGCCTCAAAGGGTACATATTACAAGAATCAGGCCGTTAATGCGGTCGACCAGTTTGGAGCGGACTTAATCGAAGACTCGGTTGAAGTGGATTCGGCCGAAGTGGTGATTAAGCAGCCCCGTGTGTGCAAGGCTTTGGAACGGGTTGACCCAAAGCAAACCAAACCACCACTAACCCAAAGCACAAACACGACAAAGACTAACGCACGCACTTACACTTTCAATATAGCTAAGGCCGATTTGATCTTTGATCAACTCTTGGCCGAGAAAATGATTCAACTTTCTTTCGGCCATATACTCCCCAAGGCCGAAGAGATCAAGGGGAAGACTTTTTGCAAGTATCATAATTCATGGAAGCATGCAACTAACAACTGTGTTATTTTTCGTGATATGATACAGGATCTCATTGACGCAGGAACCCTCAAGTTCCCTGAAAGTAAGCCAGCAATGAAGGTTGACACCAACCCATTTCCCGAAGCCCAAGTGAACATGGTCTATGTCAGAGTCCCCAAGGATGGGGATGCTCCAAGCAAAAAGGCAGATGATAGCAAGACTACTGGTAGGCTCCAATCATCGGCCCAGCCAACGGCCGAAGGACTCACTATTGGGAGTATCAAGCTTGAGCCACCAAAAGTAGCTGTTCTATGCACTCGTTGCCAGGAAGAAGTCATGCTTGAAGGAGTTTTAAAACTCCAAAGACCAGAGCATGTTGATAAAACTTCTAATTCGGCTCAGAAAGCCGAGAGCGCACCAACAAGAGCCAGAATAGGGAGTACACTCGAAAAGGTACATTCCAGAGTAGAACCTCGGGGTAAAGTAATTATCTCGGCGAAGTAGGTAAGGCCGAGGTGGACAAACAGAGATTCAGCTCTCAAGTTACCACAAAGCGACCATTGACCCCAGATGCATCGAACAAGTACGGTCCGCACAGTCCAAGGGGAAGTCCGAAGGGTGTGTTTCATCGTCTTGATAAACCGGACGGAAGATTCTCAGAAAGGGAACCAGTTAGGCGGCGCTTAAACTTTGATCGGCCATTTTATGATGAAGAATATTATGGCCGAAACGAGAGGGACAAAAAGAGATATCATAGGGACGAGGGTTGTAGCAGTGATAGCTATGACCGTGATGGAAACCCTCGGCCACTAAGGACTTTCAAGCCTCCTTTGGTTTCTGACAACCGTTGGCACGGCCGTGTTTCAAGGGACCAGCCAATTGCCCCCATGACGAAAACACAATTGAGAAGACAGCAAAGGCAGGTAGCCGAGGCTAAGAAAGCCCGACTGAGCGAGACAACCAGAACTCCACCTCCGCGACCAGTTAAAAGGTCTGGATACGAAACGGCACCAAGAAGGTTTAGAACATACGTGAAAAAGAGCGCTGATCCTCCTGTGGATAAACCAACTCGGGATACTGAAGACATGCAAATTGACTCAAGCAGGAAAGGGGTATTGAAGGTTCACTTTAAAGAGGCCCCTCACCCAAAACCATTGGTTGTAGTGGATAGGAATCGAGATCCACCCTTTACGGCGGAAGGACTCGTAACTATGCGAAATTATCATCTTTTGCATTCGGCCATTGATTGGTATGGTTTGACTAAGGAGGAAAGCAAGCTTTTAAATGAGGTGCGTAGGGATCGCAACAGATGCGAAGAACTTTGGGCACCTAATGTGAGAAGAGGAGTGAGAGCCAAATATCAAGCTTATTTGGAAGATCAGGAAACAAAGGCTGATTACAATTCTCTTCCCATTTCAAAAGGCGACCTACAGTATTTGAGGGAATACTTTAGTATCCACTCGGCCGAAGAATTATTCGGCCTAACGATTGAGGAACAGAAATTTGCGTTCATATTTGAGGAACGCATGGAGAAGATGGATAGAGAAAGAGGGGAAATTCTTCACGCCCCGAGTTCACCCAAGTCTTCATCAGATACACCGACATCGGGTGAGGAGGAAGAAGAAATTTTGAGTCAAATGGCGATGAAGAGCCTTTCGTAAAACTGTACAAGGACCTGAACCCGCCCTTTTCAGTTAAGGGACTTAAGAGAATGAAGGAGTATCATCGAAAGAATTCTGCTCTTGCATTATACGGACCAACAAACAAGGAGATGGACATATTACATATGATGCTGAATGCCCAAAGTCAGCAACACTTTTGTTGGACTTGGATTCTAGCCTTGGTTTAAAAATTGCTTACCAGGCTGTCCAAGAAGGCATAGAGCTTAAAGTCGGTGATGAGGAAATCCCGATCTCGGACAGAGATTTGAAGTATTTGAAGAAGTTCCATAAGATTCAATCTGCGGTCGAGATGTATGGGATGACTACTCAGGAAAGAGAGCTGATGAAGCGCTTCGACCACCATGTCCGAGAAGAAGAGAATCGTCAACAAGCTCAAGCAAACCAAGACCTGGCCAAATGGTTAGAGGACACTGACACAAATGATACACAAGACCAGCATTTAGATGACCTGGATCGGGAAGTCGATGGTCATGGTGATGAGGGCCTATTTGAGGACAATGAGGACCTATTGGATGAAGATATGGGGGATTATGATGACATAGGGGATTATGATGAACAGATTGACTACGATGATGCCGATCAGGTTCCTGACGTCCCAACCTCCAATCTACAGGTTGATACCACCATGAACACTTTGACCGAGACGAGTGTACAAACTTCGGCCAGGGAGGCCGAAGGAGCTACTATCCCAACATCTCAAGAAATCGGTGACTTTAGGGTGAATATGATTAGCGTTCGGTCAGCAACTAAGATTGATTTCGACCTGGTACAGAAAGAGAGAGATTCGGCTGGTGTATATTTTTCTCGGCCGAGCGGATCCATGATCCAAGTCAAAGATCCCATCCTCATTGATGCTTGTATAGGGGGATACCGATTTTCGAGGGTTTTAGTGGATGGCGGATCAGCTGTCAACATCCTTCCCTGCTCCATTATACGTCAACTCCACCCTTCCAGGTATGGCTTTGTTCCAACTGATATTTCTGTTTACGACTATACAGGGGAAGAGGTTGAAGTCAGAGGGGCGTTGCCATTGACGGTAACTGTAGGAAAGAAAAGCTCAACAACTTGTTTCTTTGTCATTCCCACTGATAACTCATGCAATGCCATACTGGGTCGTGATTGGATCCACCAAAATACTTGTATCCCGTCTTCAGTACACCAACTTCTTGTTTTGTGGAATGGGAATGAGGTCGAGGTCATACGGTCGGATCGAACTGAAGGTAAAGAAGATACCACCATTGATATGGTATATGTGCTTCCGCTTGAGTTTCAGGCTCAACCAGGACAGTCGGACGGGATGGAGGGAGATGTCCGAGAAGAAAGTGGATGCCCAGCTCCAGTCCAAGACTTGGCCAAAGCTTACTTTCCAAAGCC
The DNA here is from genome assembly GCA_024704745.1 of Rosa lucieae. Lineage (NCBI taxonomy): Eukaryota > Viridiplantae > Streptophyta > Magnoliopsida > Rosales > Rosaceae > Rosa > Rosa lucieae. The sequence goes on along the minus strand of CM045495.1, from coordinate 7,754,712 downwards.
AACACCAGCTATGTCCAAGCATATCAAGCCGTTGTATATCACGGCTCATTTTGAGGGATATCCGATATCAAGAGTATTGGTAGATGGTGGAGCAGCCGTAAATGTTATTCCTATTTCGGTTGCCGAGAAGTTGAAAAAGACAGACAAAGATATTGTGTCCTCCGAGATCGCCATCCGAGATTTCTCCGGTGGTAAGAAGCAAACCAAAGGAATTCTACCCTTAGAGGTCACAGTAGGCAACAAGAGCATGATGACCGGTTTCTTTGTCATAGATTCCAAACCTTGTTATAATGCTATCCTTGGGAGAGACTGGATACATCAGAGTATGTGCATCCCATCGTCCATGCATCAGCTTCTGGTTTTCTGGAATGGGGACACCGTGGAAGTAGTGGAAGCTGACTCTCAACCATTGAAAGCTTCGGCCAATGCAATTGATGCCCAATACTACGAGGAGGAAATTGGGTGCTCAGAAATTCAGAGGGAAGATGGTACTGGCCGAATTACAAGGATAACCATGCGAAGAGCACTGGCCCTAGGCGCCGAGAAAGTCCACGAGGACTCGGAGCGGCCAGCATTGGCGGACCTGTTTGATCCCATAATCCATGGATAGTGGCCTAGAGAAGGAGGCACCATTGGCCGCGGTTGAATCAACAATGAGGAAACTGCTGGCCCATTGGGCCGAAAACTCTTTCAGAGTGATTCGGCTATGAATTTGCTAGAATTTATCACAGAAGGAGCACCAGAGGATGAACTGAAGCCAGAAGACATCGGCCCAGCACCGGCCGAGTTGGAAGACGACCTTACTGAAACTCAAGACCCACTAGAAGAACTAAATTTAGGGACCACCGAAGAACCTCGGATAGTCCGAATCAGCAAACTCCTGCCACCCAAGATGAAGGAAGATTTGAAGGCTTTGCTGACTGAGTTTCAAGATTGTTTTGCATGGAGTTACCATGAAATGCCAGGTTTAGATAGAAATATAGTAGAACATAGGTTGCCTATACAGTCCAATTGTAAGCCTTACAAGCAACCTCCTCGGCGATGTGCCGCCGAGGTTTTGCCTGAAATTAAAGACGAAATGGAACGTTTATTAAAGGCCGGTTTTATTCGAACGGCCAGGTATGTTGAATGGTTATCCAATATTGTGCCAGTAAGGAAAAAGAATGGCAAAATGCGCATATGTGTTGATTTTAGAAATCTAAACTTGGCCACACCCAAGGATGAGTACCCAATGCCCGTGGCCGACTTGCTTGTGGATGGAGCGGCCAAACATGAAATTCTTTCTTTCATGGACGGGCACGCTGGCTACAACCAAATTTTTATAGCTGAGGAGGATGTTCACAAAACGGCGTTCAGATGCCCAGGCGCAATAGGAACATTTGAGTGGCTAGTTATGCCATTTGGACTCAAAAACGCTGGAGCAACCTATCAAAGGGCCATGAATATGATCTTTCATGACCTAATTGGTCACACAGTCGAAGTATACATTGATGACATTGTGGTAAAGTCGGCCAAGAAGCAAAATCATTTGGCTGACCTTCGACAGACATTCGTACGGATGCGAGCTCACAAACTAAAAATGAATCCTGACAAATGTCTTTTTGGAGTTTCGACCGGTATGTTCCTTGGTTTTGTAGTTCATAAAAAAGGAATTGAAATCGACAAAAATAAAGCCAAGGCAATTATGGATGCACCTGCTCCTAGCACGAAGAAGGAACTTCAATCATTCCTGGGAAAAGTAAATTTTCTAAGGCGCTTCATCTCTAACTCGGCTGGCAAAATTCAGCCATTTTCTTCACTTTTGAGAATCAAGGCCGAAGATGAGTTTGTTTGGAAAACAGAACACCAAGCGGCATTCGACCTACTTAAGCAATACTTATCAAACCCACCTGTCTTGGTACCCCCAGTGCGTGGAAGGCCTTTGAAGTTATACATATCGGCATCGGATAAATCAATCGGAAGCCTACTAGCGCAAGATAACGACAATGGCAAGGAATGTGCTGTTCATTACTTGAGTCGGATCCTCACTGATGTGGAAACTCGGTACACGCCTATTGAGAGGCTTTGTCTTGCCTTATTCTTTTCAGCCATCAGGCTTCGGCACTACATGTTACCCTCGGTCGTCCAAGTCATATCCAAGACCGATTTAGTAAAGTACATGCTGACTCGGCCCATCTTACGAGGCCGAATTGGAAAATGGACCATGGCGTTGTCTGAGTTCACGTTTCAATATGTGTCTCAAAAGTCAGTCAAGGGTCAAGCATTGGCTGACTTTCTTGCTCATCACCCTTCGACCGAGTTTGAGGGAGCTGAGGAGGTTGATATTGGGATCATATATGTGGCTTCCATGACCAATAACCACTGGACCATGTATTTTGATGGGTCTAGTACTGAATTTTCCGCCGGAGCTGGTGTTGTCATTGAAACGCCTGAGGGACAAAGTTCCAGTTCGCTTTCCAACTAGACTTTACATGCACAAACAATCAGGCAGAATATGAGGCTCTTTGTGTTGGTCTGGAGATTCTCCAAGAGATGGGAGCACGACGAGTTCTGGTGTTCGGGGATTCTCAATTGGTCATTAACCAAATGAATAAGGAATTCAAATGCACAAGTTGGGGACTTTTATCCTATCATGCTTTAGCTGACCAGCTCGCCAACACGTTCGATCGAATCTCTTTCGCCCACCTCCCAAGGGGACAGAACATGGAGGCCAATGAGATGGCCCAATTAGCCTCAGGGTTACGGATCCCCGAAGGAGACGACTCCCGAGTCATTAAGATTGCCAAACGTACCCTCCCGGCTTTAGAAGAGAGAGGAGTCTCAGAGGATGTTTTTGTTATCGATATCGAGCCAGATGATTGGAGACTCCCCATTATCAAGTTCCACAAAAATCCTCAAGGTAATCATGACCGGAAGACTCGGTACTTGGCTGGACATTTCGTTATATACAAAGAAGCAGTGTACCGCAAAAGCTCCGATGATCTACTCCTTCTTTGTATAGGGGGGCAAGAAACTTTGGAAGTCATGAAAGATGTCCATGAGGGGATATGTGGTGCACATCAGGCCGGAATCAAAATGAGGTGGTTAATTCGAAGGCACGGCTTCTACTGGCCAACAATTTTAAAGGATTGCATTGAATTCGCAAAGAGCTGCAAGAAATGTCAAATTCATGCGCCTGTGCAAAGAGTTCCAGCCGACGTCCTCCATCCAATTGTTAAGCCATGGCCGTTTCGAGGTTGGGCCATGGATATTATAGGGAGTATTAGACCACCATCATCAAAACAACACGTATGGATTTTGGTTGCCACTGATTATTTCACTAAATGGGTAGAGGCAAAACCATACGTTACTATTTCTAGTCAGACAGTAATCAAATTTGTGGAGGAAAACATTATACACAGGTTTGGGATACCTGAAACCATAACAGCTGACAGGGGTTCGGTTTTCATAGCCGAAGCAATGCATGAACTCACAGATAGTCTGGGTATCAAGTTGACTCACTCGACACCTTACTATGCCCAAGCAAATGGTCAGGCCGAAGCCAGTAACAAAGGCATTATAAATATACTCAAGAAGATGGTTCAAGAGAATCCCAGAGATTGGCACAATCTGCTATCAGAGACCTTGTGGGCTTTTCGAACGTCCAAACGTACAGCCACAGGGACAACGCCTTTTGCGCTAACGTATGGGCATGATGCTATGTTACCTGTTGAGGTGAAATTGAAATCACTTAGATTCGCTACTCAAAATGAAATGGTAGCTGACGACTACACTCAGGCAATGATTCAGGAACTTGAAGAACTTGACCAAGAACGAATGGACGCTTACAACCGAATGGAAGCACAGAAAAAGGCTGTGGCCCGTGCGTATAACAAACGAGTTAAGTCTAAGTCATTTGCTGAGGAAGATTTAGTTTGGAAAGCCGTTTTGCCTATCGGAACTAAAGATAAACGTTTCGGAAAATGGTCACCAAGGTGGGAAGGCCCGTTTATCATCGATCAAGTATTAGGAAAAGGTGCATATCAACTGAAAGATCAAGATGGAGAGCTCCATGCAATGCCTATCAACGGGCAATTCCTCAAGAAATATTACCCCACTACTTGGGAGATGATGGAGCAAGATTTATAGTGTACCACCTAGGGAACACCGGCCGAGTATCAGACTTGTAAACTCGGCCGCCTATGTTTTGTTGTATGTTTTTGCATAAACAACATGTCTCTTGACATCCATTCATTTACGATGTTGGAATTTACTTTTATTTGGTCGGTCAAAGTTAAACATGAAGTGTTGGCCGAATCAACCAAATTTGTATTGTCCATAATCAAGTAATTCATTTGGCCGAGTTAAATATGTCGGCCGAATCCACTAAGGTAATCTTAGCCAAGGTGAATGGGAGGGTCAGCCAAGGGTCAGCCAAGCTGAAGATGTTGGTTTAACCAAGCTCAAAATAAGGTGCAAAACAAAACAAGTATTAGAACCTGGTTGGCCGAGAGATATGAAGTCAAAAGAGGTTAAATCCATTGACAAAATAGCGGCCGAATGATCAACCGGTCATATAATGTGAGTCCTACAAATAAGGTCGGTTAGACTTTACAAAATTAAGGCAACCGGTTGAGTTATGGTCCTAGGACCATGTACAAAATATAAGGCCGAGATGGATACCAAATCCCACTATAATTACTAGTCAGAGGGTAGAAGAGATCGAAGAACTTCCTTAACCTTTTCCAAGTCTTCCATACCTTGGTCGACCTTTCGCTTCAAAATGCATTTCTTCTTGTTGTACGACTTAACCGATGACAAAATCAAGCTATACCTAGTGAGATCTTGTTGAGGAACAATGGTTCGGATGGAGGCCGAAGTGATTTTGACTTGCTCTTCAGCTTCGACCAATTGCTTTTTCAAATCACGCACTTTTTGCCTTCCCTCATCCAAAGAAGTCTTCAACTTATGAAGTTGGCCAAGATCGGTAGACTGGCGAATGTCTTTATACTCACTCATCAATTTCTCGCCGGTTTCAAACTCTTTTTGGGCTTCTAGGCAGGGAGAGAGACTAAATTTTGCACCGGACAAAAGGGCATGAACTTCATAAGCTTCTACTTGAGATAAATGGTTGGCTGAAATAAGTACTTCAACCGCCTCCTTGAAAGCAAGAAAACTAGCCTCGGTTACTGCTCCCGTATCACAACCCAAAAATTGTCTGACCGATTCAAGTGCCTTCTTGGTTTCGTTTGTTCCAAGCTATGGGTTAATTTGGTCAACTCGGTCATATTTAACCATCATGCAAAGTTTGTGGAGACCACAACCCAGTTGACATATTTGAAATCTCCAACCTTAGTGTTGACGACCAGCTTTGTCCAAATTGGTTCAACTCGGTCGAATTTTTCGTCCAAGTTGTCTCAATCGAGTCTAAAGTGTTGGTTGAGCTCTTTTGTCTTAGCCAACGTGACCGACTGTTTTACCAATTAAATGGATCAACCAAGTTTAAGTGTTCCAATCAATGGTGTAGTACGGTTGAGTTCATGGGAGAGAATTTAAGTTCGAGAAGGCTTGAGGCCAAGAATAATACCGCGGTTGAGCAATACGTCACGACCAAGTTTGGACAAGTAAGTTAGGTCCAACGAAGTGTGCCAACTCGGCCAAATTTTGGAGTACTTTAGAACATGATCGAGTAGAAAGTCCTGGCCGAGTAGTAGCCATGACCGAGTAGTAAGTCTCAGTTGGGTTGTTTTTCATCTCCAAGATAATATGACCGTGCTTTCAAATTTGGGGTGTATCGGCCAAGTTTTTCAAGTTTTTCATGTCAAGGCCGAGTTTTGTGATTCAAGTTGCACAACCAAATTGAAGTATCACGACCAGGTATTTTTGAGATACTCCATTTTTATTCAAGTCTCATAACCACTTGGCTTGAGAGCCAATGCTTATGAGACTGGGGGGGCAATGTTTGGACCTGAATTTAGCTACTCTCGTGTACGACCATGTTGAGAAGAAATGAGGATGAATTCACACCCATTCAAGACAAATAGTTGGTGAAGTCATACAACCAAGGAAAAAGCGTCGGTCGATCACCCAGCTTGGTTTGAGGTTTTAGTAACGGACGAACCAAAAATCAACAAGTTGGACCATGCGGCCATATGTTCGGTTTAATCCAGGTTCGGTTTAGCTACTCTCGTGTACGACCATGTTGAGAAGAAGTGAGGATGAATTCACACCCATTCAAGACAAATAGTTGGTGAAGTCATACAACCGAGGAAAAAGTATCGGTCGGTCACCCAGCTTGGTTTGAGGTTTTAGGAACGGACGACCGAGGGAAAAGTGAAGTCATACAACCGAGGGAAAAGTGTCGGTCGGTTACCCAGCTTGATTTGAGGTTTTAGGAACGGATGACCGAGGGAAAAGTGAAGTCATACAACCGAGGGAAAAGTGTCGGTTGGTTACCCAGCTTGATTTGAGGTTTTAGGAACGTACGACCGAGGGAAATGTGAAGTCATACGACCAAGGAAAAAGTGTCGGTCGGTCACCCAGCTTGGTTTGAGGTTTTAGTAACGGATGACCCAAAAATCAACAAGTTGGACCATGCGGCCATATGTTTGGTTTAATCCAAGTTCAAAAGGGTCGTTACTAATGTGGGCCGAAATGAAAATTAATGTTCGGCCAAGTTTAGGCAATAATGTCGGATGAAGAGTCCTCGCAAGGAAGGAGTTCGAATCAATTATAGATTTCGATTGTGAAGATTTCAGATATCAGCCAAGTCAGGATTTTATGAGACGAATCAATCCTAGAAGGAAGGAGAATCCTACTTCAATTCCACATCTTGGAGGACAAGTTAGCTAGGATTTTTGACTTGTATATATAGCACCTTGTAACTCATTGTAAAGGGTCCTGCACCACACAAACAAATCAATATACAACTTTTACTCAAACCTTTCTCTTACTCTTTCATAGGTACTTTGCCTTCTATTCAACTTTCTTAACTTGTTTTTCATTTTTAGTTTCTTACTTTTATTTCAGTCGTTACATTCAAGCATTTTACTTTCTTGTTCTTTATTTTATATGCACTTTACTTTTCGCACTTAGGAGTAGTTTGTAACGTAGAGTTATCATCCATTGATCTCTTTCGGCCAGTCCGGATTGGATTGATGTGATTCGCCGTTCACACACATATCATCTCACAACGTTTTGACAACCGAATCCACTTCACCTTCGTCTTTACCGTGATTTGCGAGTATCTTCACCCAATAGATCTCTCGCTTGTCACCTGAACCTTTGAGTTTACTCAAGAAGTGAGTGTGATAGAAGATCCCGGTCAGGATTGACGCCTAGCCGAAGTCCTTGCAACAGAGGCATCAGAACCTAAAGGCTGAGAGGGTTCCTTCCTCGGCCTACAATCATTTGAAAGAAGTTAGATCACGCACCATTCAAATCAGAAACCTCGCTCGGCCATTCGGCCGCGAGTTGGCACGCCCGCGCAATTTCAGAAGGACGATTCAACCACAAGTCCCTCGGCTCTCATTTCGGCCGAGACGATTTTGAGGCAAACAAACTCAAGAACTTAATAAAACTACAATCCTTCTTAACAGAAACTTTAGCAATTCTCAAGTATACGTGTTTAATTCGGCAAATAGTAAAAAAAAAAAAGGTTCAAAAATACGGATATATAAAACACTATTTTTGTAAGAAAATAACTAATAATCTATTCTAAACTCTTGTTTTTATTTTATATCATTTATGATATGTGATAAAACATGAAAAAAAGGATATGGTCACCCAAGTAAAATATAATCAGGGGCTTGAATTACAATAAGCTATACATAAGTTTTTCTTCAATTATACGTATATTGATATTTTATACGCTTTTTAATTAACTAGCGCTTTAATTTGTTTTCAAATTCCAAGTATTTTTACTCCGTATAAAACGGATACGTGTTTTAAAATGTCGAACTCAATAATACGCGAAAAAAACAGAGTCTACAATTTCAATATGTCGTACTGAAGTTTTTTTCAATTATACAAGTACTGAAGTTTTACACGCGTTTAATACGCGTATTAACTAACTAAGGGTGGCGCTATGCTTTGGACTCGCTGGCGTTCGATTGTGCTTGCCTTGGAGGACAGAACCGTGGAGGGAGGGAGTTGGAGGGAGTCGTCGAGGAGCCTGAGACGGAGATGTGGTCGATGGAATTGAGAGGAAGAGGAGAGAGTCGGAGATCCAGTATCAAGCCGCCAGAAGAGGTTGGACTTGCCTTCAAAGCCGGAGACGAAGTCGTCGCTGTCGTTCGTCTCCAGCATCGATCTGTGGGAGAAGCAATGGAATCCGTCAGCAGCGATAGTGATTTGCGAGAGATCGGAGTCGGCGGAGAGAGACAACGGCGAAGTCGAAAGAATCTTGGAGATCCAGTTGATTATGTGAGATTTGGAGTCTTGAATTTGGGCTAGGGCTCCGGTATTAGGTACTTGAGGAACGGCTTGGACCAGTGGGTGATTCGTGCACGGTGGCCATAGCTGAGACGGAGGGAGAGAATCGGAGTTGGAGGCAGTCATGGCTGAGACAGAGGGAGAGAATGGGAGTTGGAGGCGGTCATGAGATGAGAGTGAGAGAGGGTTTTGATTTTAGAGACTGTTTGTTTTGTTTAGAGGGGCAAAATCGTCAAGAAAAAAAATAAATGGAAGATGAAAGTGGCCTTATATGTACAATTAAAATTAAGTGACCTTATGGCTAATTAAAGTTTTAAAATGACACTTGTGTAATTTTCTAAAAAAATTAACCCTTATTTTGCTTCTCTAAAAACATATATGAAAAAATAATAATACAAAAAAAACACACAAATATTTTTCTTGACCTCGTCTTTGCCCAACGGATGGACTTGCTTCTTCCCCTAAAGGCCCAAACTCTATGGCCTCGTCTTTGCCCAAAAATGAATACTGTATGCCCTAATCTGGGACCAGTACTGAGGGACTATAAAGGGTGAAAGATGAGTTTTTCTTCAATAAATACATCTTAATTCGATGGAAAAAAAAAATGGAAACTCATTCAAAATATTTATCACCGTGGTATTTCGTAGCAATATTACTGAGTTCAACAGGTAGTTCACTGGTCTGCAACAATCTTTGCAAAACAGATTTGACATGAATTCTTTCATCTGGCTTACTCCAAAGAACTTGAAGGATCGGCGGAGGAAAAATAGGAGCAGGTTGAGCAATCAATCGGTCGCCATCTACTTCCATTCCATTTAACCTAGACAGACAGCATAAGTAGTCATCGTCCAGATGGTGCACATAAACATCTTTAAACTATGTAAGTTATTGTCCCTTCAGGGACATCCGATAAAATTGGAAAAAATAAAATAAAATAAAAAATAATCTATGTAGGTTATTACCTGTTGAGAATACTCAAAATATTTGGCCATTCAGCAAGCTTGAAATACACATCCAAAATAGCCTTGCCTCTCAGCTTTTGTCTGTACAGCCCCCCATAAGAACTACAAATTGATGTGATTTTTCCGGGCACCAGTTTACTAGAAAATGCTGTATCATCAATATTGGTTATCCTTATCACTGTTGTTCTTGGCACATCAATTCTGAAGATCAATAGCTGTTTTTCTTGAACATTTATGGAATATGCTGCAATTGCTCTTTCTTTGGCATCCTCTGTCTGTATTAGGTAGTTAGACCATATTTCAGAAATTATGGTTAAAGATGTTAACACTCGTAGACAAGATACACAGATACACATAACATTAATAGACTTCACGTGAACAACCCAGAAAAAGCTTATTTATTTATTTATTTATTTATTTGTTTGTTTGAATAAATGATGCCTAATGATTCAGTCAACCTGGAGCCAAGGAAAATTTCCTCACCTCAAATTCCACATAAGCAACAGAGCTTGATGAACCCAAGAAAACACTGGATATGCCACTTCCGCAGAAGGCAAGAGCTTCTTTTAGCTGATGTGAGCTTATATCATGGGTCAACTGTTTGATCATAACTGTTCGTGTCGGATTCTTTACTAACATGAGAGGAACTTCAGGATCACCAATCAGGTTGGGAATGGAAATTTTATTAGGCACATCTTCTAAAGAAGTCGCATCCACAACAACATGAGCACCCTCTATAACCAACTCGCTTTTCCTGAGAGCTTTATGCGATCCTTCCCTAGTCTGCAATAAATTTTAAGGAACGGTAATTAAAAAGATTGGTGAAGTCTGGAACGAAAACTAAATTATGGCTTAAAATGCCATAATTTAAGAAGATGCTTCTTAAGTGGCTTAAAATGCCTTTTCTGTGAAATTATGCAATTGCACAAATATATGGCCTGTGCTCTTGACAGCCAGAGTATTAATAAGTTTTCATTTCAGCTAGAAAGGGAAACTCATGAACTTATGAAAGGAAGAGCCATAACTGGAAAAAGTAGAAAATAAAAAAGGCGCTTGAGCCTTTACATAAGGATGTTTACATTACCTTAAAATGCACGTAACCATCTCTAAAATTGCTTCCTTCAATTAAGGGAAGTAGTTGTATCTTCATGATAGACCCACAATCGTCAAAGGCTTTAGATATAGCACTATCCTCTACACGTTTGTGCAAAAATCTAACCAACACCTTGCTTTCTGTAGATTCTTCTTTTTGGCAGGAAGTACCTGGGATCTTATTCAAGTCTTCCTTACTAGTTTCCTTTCCCATGGCATGAACTCTCAGCGAACTCTCTTTTCTTTTTGCATCACTCTGTCGCACATTTGCGTGGCTTCGAACCTTTTTAACTGACCCTACCTTTTTTATGAGGAGACCAGTATTGTTGGGAGTGCTACAATTCTGAGATGTAATGGTTGATGATTCTCTTGGCAGCTCTTTGATGCACCCAATCAACCCATTGATGTCAAATCTATTTCCTGTATCTTCTTTACCTGTTTTATCATTTGTTTCATTTAAAAGTTCCAAAACTACATTTGAAGCCAAAGTATCGCTCTTCTTACTGGTAATTACATCAGCTTTTTGACCATTCATTGTCTTCATAAACATCTTTGCTAACCCCCTCACTTGCTGGGGGCCACTAGACGATGAAGGCATTTTACCCACGTCAGAACCTGCAGCAGGTGGTTGATCAAATATCGTTCTTTTGCCAGGTTGAGGGTTTCCATTTCCAACTACAGTAGATGCATTTCTAATATCCTTGTGCAGTATCCTAGAAGGTTCACCTGGTAACTTATGTGTTAAGGAAGACAGACAAGCAAAATCAGATCCAAACACACCCACCTCAAGTTGCCTATGTGACTCAGTCTTGACTCCTGATTGACCAATATCCTTGGAAGATCTTTTCCATATTACATTGGAAGCTGCAGTTTCTGTAACCCTTTTCTCATAGTTGTGAGAATCCGCAAAGGGTTCCAAGGTTTGAACCAAACTTCCATTTATACCATGTTCAACATCTTTATGACCAGCATGCAGCCTTTTACCATTAGATGCAACCTGACCAGCTGAATTCCCCAAAGAACTTCTCCACATTATTTGCAATAGATCACTTGTTAATTCATTTTCCCTAACACTCTCTGTCCTAACTTCAGAAACAGTCACTGCGACCTTATTCTGTGGAGAAAAAACTAAATCTGCTGAGTAGTGAATTGTATTTTTAGCGTCACCAGGTCCAGTCCTATCTAAAGATTTAGGCACCTTGACTTCGTTAGAGGCTGTAGCATCAAGCACATCAGATGAAGAGATCTCCCCGACTATGTCAGATCTTAAACCTGTTGAAATATTCTGCTTGCAACTCTGAGAGTCTCTTATGACTTTTGGCATTAGCATACTATGTTTGGGCTGGCCAATTTCAGAGTCTTGTGGACTATCGTCTGTCATAATAACCTCAGAAACTGTCTTATCAGCAGTAGAATCAATTATCTCGATAGTGTTTTCCTTCTGAGATTGGGGAGTTCCAATCATCTTTGCTTTTAGATTAGTAAAAATGCCTCTCAGAGTAAGCCACGATTCCCCCACTTCGTTTTCAAAGTTGGTTGGATTTAGAAAGGTCCCTGAATGCCTCTCCACATATCTGTAAAACATTACATATAGGAAGGCTTTACGCTTTAGCAGGTAGAAACAATGATTGTCTATAACCTACTTGCTATCATAATACACGACGGAAGAAAATGTACCACATTATATAATGATAGAAACACCGTAATCCTCCCCAAAAAGAAACAGAACGATTACACAAAACAAAACATAAACTATGAAAAGCTTCGAACATGATGCAACTCAAATCCTAGTTTTCTCTATCTTTCCTTCTAAACTCACTATTGCTACTTCTGACTAGCCTTTACAATCCCTCTTTCTTTTCAAAATTCCCAATGTTATATCGAAAACATATCATTAACACTTGTGCTGTTATATCTATGTTGTTGCTGTTTTTTCATTAACCTTGTAAAACTGAACAAAATCTCGAAAAACAAGAAACAAAGAAACAGTCTTTTATGATTTTTAAGGTTCATACTCAAAATTTGCATTGTGGGTCACTTAGCTTTAACAGTAACAATTGATATAGAAAGAGAAAATAGCAAAAGACCTCACTTGTTATCCGACTCCTCCACGGTGGCTACAGCTCTTTGCTCCTCCAAGTTGGGTGGTTTCTGGGCACCACTGCTTGACGAAGATGAACACCATCTTGTTGATTTGGGAAGCCCTGAAAATTATTCAGAAGCAAAATCAATAAAGCTTTTTCATTTTTCTAATACACGAATGCGTTGTAGAAGAAGGAGAAGTGGGTGTGTTACCAAGTTTGTGGAAATGAATGGGCGGCGGCTTTGGAAGAAGAAGGAGACGATTGAGGGTCATTGCGCCAATCTTTTCTCACTGTTTGCTATTGTGGAACAAAACGAGAGAGGGTTTTGCAGAGGTTTTTGGGAATGAGACCCATTTTCTATTTTGGTTTCTTTCTTTACTTTTTTTTTTTTTTTTTTGGGTTGTTCTTTTTTGCTTTTTGGGTTTTTGACTTGTAAAGTCCCTCTCTCATTCCTGAACTGCAAAAGGTTAATAGGGATATGACTTGTATGTCCTGAACTGCAAAAGGTTAATAGGGATATGATATAAAAAAAAATATTTATAAAAAAAAAAAAAGGTTGTCTGGCTTGTTTGGTTATTTGAGAATTGAGATAGCCCACACTGTAATTCTGTAAATGTCATTGATATCATAAGATGATGGACGGAGTGAGGAAAAAATTATTGTTTTCATTCAATTTAGGGAAATTATTAATTTATCTTGACTTTTTTAGATAAATGCAATGGGGAGGGGGGTGTTTTGAAAAAACTTTTATTTATTTATTTTGCGACTCAAACTAAATTAAACTATTTTAAGATTGGGCTTCAAGTAGATCTAGGATGGAACGAATATGAAGCTCGAAAGTCAAAATGGATCAATGGGCCAACTGCGGGACCAATTGCTAGGGGTGTAAATGAGCCGAGCCGGAGCGAATACCAAGGTGATCATGTTCGGCTCATTTGTTTTTTATCGAGCTCGAGCCGGGCTAAAGCTTGAATTTTTTTTTCCATGCTCAAGCTCGGCTCGGCTTGAATATTTTTCTTAGGCCCGAGCTAGGCTCGGCTCGGCTTGATTTATTGGACAAGCTCGAGCTTGAATAGGCTCGGCTTGGCTCATTTGACTTTAAATTTAAAAAATAAAAAAGATAGAATTTTTTTTTTAATTAATAATCCAAATTTGATGTCTGACCATCATACAAATCCCTTTTGTTGTCTAGAATAAACTCAAAATGATGAATCAAACTCAAAATTGCACTTAAACTAATTAAATAAGAATGGGGCAAACTCAGATTCTCTTCTAATTGAAAAGAAATGTAATAAAAAGAATTGAAGAATTGAGATTAGAATAATTATATTTTTATAGTATAAATTTCATTAGTCGAGCTTTAACAAACGAGCCAAGTTTTAACAAGCTCGAGCTACTCATGGAAAATAGGAGCTACTCACGAGCTAGACGAGCCGAATATATCCTTGCTCAAGCTCGGCTCGTTTTTTTGCCGAGCTTAATATTGAGCTCAAGCTCAGCTCATTTATCTTACGAACACGAGCCGAACGAGCTAAAATCGAGCCGAATACCAATCGAACACGAGCTGTATCGAGCCTACTTACAGCCCTACCAATTGCGCAAAAAAACAAAATAATGGCCCAATTTGTGCCTATGCACTTGCCAACTTGGGCTATGGATCCCAACATTTGGAGCCCACAAGTCCAAAGGTCACAAAGCTTGCGGCCTATATTTATTTGGTGCAGAATTAATGGCTAATAATAATTCATTTAAAATGAATAGTTAAACAAGTATTTTCGAATGTGGCAGTCCAAAATATTTGAATTCAACGACTGATATTAAAATAAATAATTTACTTTAAATTTTTGTTAATTAACAATCACATTCTATTTTTTTTTTTTTCTTTTGATCACATAACAATGAGAACTTGAACAAATGAAAATTAAGTAAACCCTAGCCGGGAGAAAGCAAAGCCATAGAGTTAAGTCAGCAAGACCCATTCAAAACAATGAGAGAGGGTGGAGTGAGACCCATTTCGATTTTGGTTTCTTTCTTTACTCTTTTATTTTTCTTTCTTTTTTTGACTTGTATAATCTCAGTTTAATTCATGAACTACAAAGTAAATAGTGAAACGGTAAAAAACATCGCTGAATTATTACTTGTTTAGTTATTTGAAATAACCGATACTGTGATCTAAATCTCACTAGTATCATAAGATGGATGGAGTGAGGAAAAAAATTATCCTTTCTATTCAATTTAGTGAAAATTCTTAATTTGCCTCTGTTTAAGGAAAACGATATTTGGAGAGAAATTGTTGTCTTTGATTGATACTATGAGCCTCTTTATATAAAGGATTACAAGCATAGAATCAGAGTTGTACATGGAACATAATCGTACAATGAATGGATATCTACGAAGATATCTCTGAGAATATCTCTAAGATTAACCCTATTACAACTTACACAAGTAACCTAGAGTTTGGGCTAGACACGTACATATTATGGATATACTTGAACACTCCCCCTTGTGTCACTCAAACGTGGTGCTCCTCTCATTGCCTCGTTAGAAACCTTGCCGAGTAACAAAAATACAGTGAGACAAAAATAACCTCAGTCGAAGAAGAAAAAGAGTACAACACACCCTTCACGTTTCGAGACCATACATGTAGACATCTCCCCCTGATGACTAAGGTCATGGGAGTTTGGATAACTTCCGTAAACGATGCTACCAACATGTTTCTCGAAAGTGGAATTTAGGCAACGACTTAGTGAACAAGTCTGCCACACTGTCCTCATATCGAACCTTGTTCACTTTGATCTTGAGGAGAGTCTATTGTTGTTGATGATGCTTGGTGTTGTCGCTTTTGATATAGCCTTGCTTTATTTGTTCAATGCAAGTAGCATTATCCTTATAAATGTTGGTAGGCTCATCTGTGAGAGACTTCAGACCACAATTGCTTCGAAGATGCGTAATTATGGATCCAATCCATATATATTCACGAACCGCTTTGTGAAGAACAACAATCTCTGCATGGTTCGAAGATATAACAACTAGAGTCTGTTCTGCAGACCTCCAAGATATCTCGATCTTGCCCATGGTGAACACTTAAACAGTTTGGGAATGACCTTTGTGTGGGTCAGAGAGGTATCCAGCATCAACAAAACCTTCCAAAACACCAATGTTGTTTTGAGATGGGGATAAAGGACGCAAGCCAGTGTTGGCGGTGTTCTTGATGTGTGATGGGTCCAAATCCATCGTCTCTCTATAGAGATAGAACAAGCCCATATCACCAGTCTAATGGCATCGCTACAAATGAGATGTATGGTCTTGTGCATTGAGTTAAGTACAATAATGAGCTTATTATACTTAAGTAGGGCTTTTTTGCCTCTAGCACGTCTTCGTCATCATCCTTTGGACGAAGAGGATCCTTTTAAGGATTAAGACTACGGACGATCATGTGGGTGTTTGAAGGCTTAATCTTATCAAAATTCCTAAGCATCTATCAATACGATCCTCAAGTTCTAAATCAAGACACAATCGTGTTCTCCCAAGATCCTTTATCTCAAACTTGGATTTCAAGTATTCAGCAGTTTCCCTTAACACTTTAAGGGCTTCCAATAAAGATCATGTTGATAACATGAACCGCGATAGAATCCGGAACCTATTATGGAAACGCGCGGGCATCGACATATCCCTTCCCAATCAAGTAGTCTCTTTAGTGAGTGTTTCAACCTCATTGCAAAAGCACTCCATGGTCTAGAGCCACTTGACTTAAGTAAGTGAAGTTCACCATGAACCTTCATGTATATTCCGTATCTAGATCCCCATAGAGATACGTAGTGACCACATTCATAAGCTGCATGTTTAGTTATTTGGAAACTACCAAACTGACAATGTAGTGGAGTGCAATGACATCCATTATAAGAGAATATGTCTCCTCGTAGTTAATTCTAGGGTGTTTTGTGAGAAGCCTTGGGCCATAAGCCGAGATTACCATCTCTTTTTCTCATCATGCTTTCTAATGAAGACCCATTAGTCAACAGATTTTATGTTATGAGGTGTGGTTGGCATCACTGACTCTATAAACCTTCCTCTTTGTTAGAGAATCCAACTTAATCTAGATCTCATCTTTCCATTTAAGCCAAATCTCTCTATGTTGGCATTCATTCATCAATGGAGCGTGATTCGATATCATCGGACTCAACAAACTCATGCACTATGAAATGCGCAAATACATTATCAATCATGATGAAGTTTTTATCTCACGTCTCATGTACACTAGTGTAATTAATTTTCAGAGCACTCTATATTCTTAAGAATAGGTTCTGATGTTGAGGCATCCCCCAACGATAACTATAATCTAGAACATTCTCATGAGACGGATCCTGAGTGTCGATGATCAAAGGATTGAGTTGTGCCAAAGTATCATTTGAACTCACGGGCCTCCCACACATCCTAGCTGGGACCATGGTCTGTAATATCAGAGTGCCACTCTCTATGGCATTGATGCCATGCCTACCTCAGTGTAAGGTGGCGTTACGTCCTCTCGTAAGAATGTCCATCCTTGCTGGCACGTTTACAGCAAATATGTGTGATCTCGTCACTTTAACAGGGATTGAGATGAGACATAGTGGGGATAGACCACGACAATTCCTGTCATTTTTGCTGAACATCTGTGTTCTTATCTCCCCCTAACGACGGGAAAACTGTCTTATCAAAGTGACAATCCGCAAGATATGCAGTAAAGATATCACCTAGCAAGGGTATTAAGTGGCAGACGATTATGAGAGTCTCAAATCCAATGTATTTGCCCATTCGTCAGTGTGGACCAACCTTAGTGCACTGTGGCGGCGTAATAGGCATATAAATGACTCAATCAAATGTGCGTAACTACAAGATACTTGTACCAGTCACTAACTATAGCGAAAAGATAAATTGAGTGATAGTGGGTCGTAGACGAATTAGTATAGCCGCATGTGATATTGCATCACCCCAAGTGGATATAGCTAGGGAGATTAGTGTGCATTATCAATGTCTGAGTTACCATCATAGTCATTTCCACAAGACCATTTGGGTGTGTACATAGGAATATAATGTCCAACATTAGTCCCAATGATATGCAATAATCATCGAAAGTCTTCAATGTAAACTCTCTAGCATTATCAAGTCCAATTGATTGAATGGAATGATACGGGGAGTGAGCTCATATTATATAATATGTTCTAGTAGAGTAGTATAAGTAGCATGACAAGTGGACAATGGCACAACACGTGACCAGCGTGTTTGCGTGGCGACCAACATCATGAAATATTTAAATGTCCGCAAGTTGGTTGAATCAGTCCACAAAATCCCTTTGGATTCTATGTAAGAACATAATGAGTATTTTTGTATCCTTTGCATAAGACAGTCTCGATCCTAATTTCCATAAGGAATAGGCTTTGTAGAATGAGTGAGAGGCCTTAGAAGCAACCAATGAGGGTTTTGGTTGGGTCTGAGGGTCTGTAACGCTATTAAAAGCAAAGTTTGGTCATTGTAGCATCACCTAGGGCGCCATCACCATGATGGATGCCATCCATGGCATCATGGATATGGATTGCAGCAGCCCTAGGCTAGTGGTGGACAGCGGCAGCGCCAAAGGCAGCAGCGGCGGTCATACTTAATCCAAGAATCAACTTTGATTCGTGCTTCATTTTGCTTGAAAGAATGGATGTCCGTGTGAAGTCTTTAGTAGACGGATCATCATGCCAGGACTAGGATGACCTATTATGTCGTTACAAAGCCACTATATGTCTAAATCCAAAAGATCTTCTCTCATAACTTTATTGGATTTAATAGCTCAAATAGTGGTGACATAGAGTCTACTAGAGAGACACATAAGTTTCTCTAAGATGCGCCTTTGTTCGCCACCATTAGAGGTATTACAAAGGAACTCATTTCCATTCTCTACATTCGTTTCCGCATGGCGTTTCCGTATGAAATCCGTTGGCTCGAATGACTCAATAGGGTTCGATTTTCCCTAGGATCGTAGAGAGTTTCTGTGACAATAATCAAGGTGTCATTTGGCAAGAGGAATTGGGCTATTCCATGGCCTTGAACTAATCATGATGGCCCAGCCATCGTAGTCATAGAGGAATATGTTTAGAATCTCAAATGGAGTCATAATGAAAAGAACTCGAAATTTTATTCATAAGTCAATGGAGTACATCATTGTTTTTTAACCATTAAGAGAATCTAATCCAATTTCTAGCTAATTCAAAACAATAGTAGTCGTTTGACTTCTTTCGGTAATGCCAAAATAAATATGACCAGGTGAGTAAAGAGATGTTGGTGGAGCAAAGCTCGCTTAAGTACCACTTATCTCAAAATCTTCCTAGACATCATACTCACTTTGGATGAGCCTAGTGGAAGAAAAACTAAACCAATGGCATCTACTACAAAATATATGGCAATTGCCTATTACATCTCTTGGAAAAATAAAGATTTAAATAGAATTGGCGATCTATTGATCCCAGACTGATTTGACGTCTTCAACCCTTCACTCTAGATCACTTTCTTGATCTTATTCCATATAGTGAGCCTCTCTTGCTTCACAATATGCTTTGTAGGCAGTGAAAATATCTTCACGAGATCTACAAATGTGTGCTTTGAAAGCGTCATTTGGATGGCTCTTAATATTGATGGCACCACCAACATGGCCAGAGGCATTATCTCCCTCTCTCTTTCCACGTTGACCTCTTCTGCTCCATGTTCGCCTATTTTGGAGCTTGCCTTCTTCATTAGAGCGAGAATATGGACCAAAATGTCCATAAATGTCCCTAGATTTAGGGTTTCGCTCTTGGCGCCCTCCCTTAGGGGCGCAACTATAATTGGACTCCAAAATATGCTTTGTTCCCACGGGCCTCAAATTATAGTTCTTCACAAGAATGTTGTCATGCTTTTCAGCAACATTCATAGCTCCAATGAGTTTATGAAACCTTGTGATCTATCTTGCAGTAACATCAATTAGATAGTTCTTAGCAATCATCAAAGCAAAGACAAGGAAGGTAGAGAGAGTCTTCCCAATCAACATTGCATCTGTGATATCTTTTCCACAGAATTCCATCAAGGATTTAATGCGAAGTGCTTCCGAGTTGTATTCAAGAACTGACTTGAAATCACAGAAGAGAAGGCTATGTCATCTCACTTCTAGGTCAGAAAGCAGAGAGTCACGGACGTTGGCCAAATCTTTTTTCGAGTACGACCCATAGCCTTCTAAGGTCTTCTTTATTTATATACTCGTACTAGAGCGAATCATTCATATGACGAGTCATTAGGATGATGGCTTTTGCCTTATTTGCCTCCAAGGCTACTATATTTGCTTCCAAAGCTTGAGCTTTCTCAACAGTTAGCAAGTCCTGGCTAGGCTCAAGAATTGTATTCAGGATTCCATCGACCTTGAGATGCTGGCAGACATCACGAACTCACTTGTGATATCTTGAGTCAGTTGTTCCCAATGGAGCGAAGTCCAGTTTGTTCAGGTTACTCATCCTGGAAGAGAACAAGAAAAATGGTTAGTTTCGAATCCAAAAAAGCTACCACGAAAGCAAAAAACATTTCTGAGAGTAATCACTCCCAAAAAATTCAATTCCAAGAGGTATTGAATTAGATTGAAATAATGATGTGTTTGTGGTCGATCATAACTTCTCAACAAACTCTAAATTTGAAGGACTCTACAAGCTCCAAGTTTGGAGTGAGCATGAACCCCCATAGTTCTGCTTATGGTCTCCCCTATGAAGAAGAAAGGGAGATAGAAGAAAGGAGGTTACAAGTCCCCGAGAAAAAGAAAGGAAGTTGAAAGTACTTGAAAGTGGGAACTTTAATGAAAAATTACCTTGAAATAGACAAATGGGGGGTCGCCGGAGCTTTTTGGTAGGAAAAAGGTGCTTCTGGCCGGTGGTGGCCCATGGCTGGTCGGTTGTGGTCGGAATTACCCTAAAAATGTTTTTGTCATATTTTTCTGCCTACGGTCCAGTCAGTCAGGCGGCCGGTTCGGCAAGTTTTCAACCGGTTCTGGAATCTTGAGATCGAGGTGCTGCTGCTGACAAAATTTGGTGGCAATCAGAGGTTCGGAAGGCAGTGAACCGACAGAGGTTTTGCTGCGAGAGGTTTGGAGTTTCCAGTGGCCGGTTGAGTTGGTTTTCGGCCGATTTTGATGGTTCTGCTGTTGGTTCTAGATTACTGGGGTCGGGGGCTTCAAGTTGTGCGGCGGAGGCAGAAAGAGTTTCAAAGTTTTGTATTCGGATTTAGGGTTTACCTTCTTGAATCAGGGTTTGGCTATTTGTTTCAGGGTTAAGGCTTCATGCTGATAATGTGTTTAAGGGAAACGATATTAGGAGAGAATTGCTATGTCTTCCATTGATAATAGGGGCATCTTTATATAGAGGATTACAATTATAGAATCAGAGTTGTACATGAAACATAATTGTACAATGAATGGATATCTACGAAGATATCTCTGAGAATATCTCTAAGATTAACCCTATTACAACTTGCACAAGTAACCTAGAGTTTGGACCAGAGACATATTCTGGATATACTTGAACAACCTCGACTTTTTTTTTTTTCTTTTGGGGGGGGGCGGTTTGCGTAAACAATTTTCATACATTATGATCCCCCTTAGGCATATATTCTAGTAATCAAGTACATATGGAAACCTTTCATGGCGAACCAAATCTGCATTTATTTTGTACACTGTAAAGAACCATTGGAGCAGTGTGGCTTAAATGAAATGTTTAAAATGTTGAATTCTTAAGCTTAAACAACAAAAATATACGAACAAAACGTACTAACGACTTTTTTTTCCTCAAAGCAAATAAATGGTTACGCGATATTAGTTTCTTGGAGGCGCACAATGTAAGGAACAAGTCTCACCCTCAAGCCTGAAAGCGAATGGTCCACTCCACTAAGGCAACCTACCCCATCTCATTATAACAATCTATAACAATAAGTACATTTGAATTAAAAAAAAAAAAACAATAAGAACTACACCGTTGTACAACCACATCATTTAGAGTCATCACTCATCGAGTGTGCGTCCCTGGCCCTTGATTGTCTCTATAGTCGTTGATCGAGTTTTCTTTCTTTCGAAACCTCTTTTCATTTTCACCTGAGACCATGATATCGTAGCTGCATGCTGCATAACCAGTAGTCAAACATTGATCCTCGACTTGAAGAAACTGAGGTGATTGGTTATCTTGATCGAGTATATGCGAGGAGGGATTTGGAAGAGGAAGAATGGGAGTTGGATTTTGAGGTAGAGGATTTACTTCAGGCATTTGACAAGTCATGACCTCGTCTTGTAAGCAGTGTGAGTCTGAGTAATGAGTATAGAGAGCATTAATGCCCCCAAAGACTGCACGACCACATATGGGACATGAGTTTTCACCATCCAATCCTCCCTTGTCACCAACTTTTTGGTTTGACCACATCACATCCTCGTACGATGAGCCCAAGATCTGCCCAGCCATGGTTATGGGGGGTAAATCATCACCAACTTGATGGTCTGACCATGTCAAGTCCTCGTACGATGAGTCGAAGATCTGCCCAGCCAAGGTGAAAGGTGGTAAATCCATTGAAAATTCTCTTACTTTTTGATTGATTAGTTGAACTTGATTGAATGAATTGCATAATACAATGATCTAGTGTTTTATAGAGCTAGCACTCAGAATGCATGTATCTTATAAGACTAGAAAAAGAACAAAGAGGAAAGTAAATCCAATCCCAATAAAGCTAAAACAAGCAACCTAATTAACCTCAAGGAAATAAATCAAAAGCTAATGCCAAAATTACAAAATTATGAAAAAAAAATAAGAATACTTTCCTATTTTATTTTTTTTTCAATCCGAGTAGGTTGGCTATCCTTAACGGCATTATTGTGGGCCAAAAACGGATATTATAACCCAAAAGTAGTCAACTGGAGCAACCCAAAATGTCCGGATAACTATTTTATATTTTCCAAGGGCGTTGAACCTACTTTTGTGCATACTTTCAATTTCTAAATAGGTAATTTTATTTATTGTCTATTTATAAAATTTTACCCCTCCTTGTGCTCCAGTCGAAAAGAAAAACTCGACTTGGAAAAAACTTGTAAGCAAAACCACAAATTTAAAACAATATTCGTCAATGTTACTTAATTTAAATTTTATTTACATCCCTGAGTTTACATTTTGGGTGTATTCAATTAAAAGTTTGTGGGCACTTGTTTGAGATTTTAAAGAGTCCATTTAAATCTTATTGTATTCAATTATGATTAAAAGTTATCCATGCAAATCTGGTGATATTCAAAAGTATATAGACTTTTAAGGATTTCATTAAATACTATATTGTTGAGAATTTTATAATATTTTTTATACATATCAAAACTCAAAGACAATCGAGCCACTTTTCAAGTTTGGATCAGCCCGAGAGAGAAAAACCCTAGCGGCTCGAAGTCGAAGTCTAGCAACTCTCGGAAGTAGCCTGGCAGCAGCCCACATTGACGTCGGCCTCTGGTTAGGCTGATTGAGTTGCGGTTGCCAGACGAGTAGTGGTGTTTCCAGCCCCTATTGTGGTTCGATGGGATTGCTGGTGGGGGACGGGGTTTGGCAGCGGTTGGTCAGTGCAATTAGTTCTCACTGACGACATGGGCAATGAAGGCACGAGTTCTTGGAGAGATGCTGATTCTCGAGGTGATAGCGGCATTCTGCGAAGCGGCTTGGTGTACTGTGCGGCTCATTTATGGTTGGGGCTGGATTGGAAGGGTACACAAGTGTGTTGGCTCTGGTGGTGGCATCGGCGGAAGCAAGCTGGCGACTCTGGAATGGTGGCGACAGTGATCGTGGACGGTGTTGAGATCGTGTTGCTATTGGTGGGATGGGTTGGGCTGGGTCAACCTTTTTGGGCCTGGCCTTGGGTTGATAATCATCTTCCAGCTATGTTGAGCTGTTTCTTTTATGTCAATATTACTTTTTGTATTTCTAATAAATTGCCATTATGTTTTCGGTGGATTTTGTCCTAATTTAGTGTCTGTTAGTGCAATGTTTATTTTGATTGGCATTTCCTAAGCGCAACAACCAAGAGTCATGTTTCTTGTAATAGCTTTCTACTCTTGGATCCTTGAAGGAATGCAATGCTTCAAGCTTCATGTACCACTCTCATCAATCAGGTATGTCTTGCATACACGTGCATGCTTCTCAAGAGGTTAGGACTGAACTTGTCTTTAAATCCTATTGTAGGGTGCGAAAATCTTTTCAATCCTAATGTACTGATATGCGAATTTTTGGAATGTTTTATCCAAAGCATTCAAACTTTCTTCATTTGGTTTATGGGCTTTTCCTTTCAAACGTCTGATTTTAATCCATGGATAAAACGTCTTTTGAAAAGCCTTTCCGTAGTAGAAACCCTAGGAGACCCTAGTTCATTCATATCTTATATATATATATATATATGTGTGTGTGTGTGTGTGTGTGTGTGTTTTTCACGTTGTTAGGGTTTGTGCACCAGAACAGAAAACATATTACTGCTACGTTTATAAATAGCTTTCTGATCTTTCATCCTCAGAAAGTATTGAGCCAAAATTGTTGTTGAGAGTTCTTCATGAACTGTTCCTTGTTTAGCTCTTGAAGGATTATCAAATCTCAAACTTTTTCTATCAAAATTTTTTATGGTTTTATGCTTCATGTGTGTTGGTAGTTCATGCATGATTTGTGCCTTGAGGTGATTGACAACCGAGGTGAGAGTTGTGCCATCTTAAGATTGACAAAGGAGAACAAGGTCGCTGATTTGGAAGTAGCAAAGACGAGGAGACACCGTTGCCCACTAGATTGGTTCTAGTAGATGAGTTGTGTAAGATCTTTATGTACTTTCATATTCATATAGTGGATTGTTCACCGGCATAGTGCCCGCAGTTGTTTACCTCTTTGGAGGGTTTTACTGCGTCAACAGATCTTGTGTTATGTGTGATGAATTTACTTTGAATGATTTGGCTAATTGAGTAAAGCATAACATCGTCAGACTTATTAAGATTGATCTGCAGTTTCGTTTAGGATTCAAGTTGTGTTGCTATCCTGTATTAGGATGCGAACTGGCCTGCACTCCTAAGACTGATTCCTAATTAGTTGACATATTGATAAGTTGCGTTAGTTGGGAAATACATATCCATTATGTAATTTCAGTGTCTTAGTTTAGTTAGACGACAAGCACGATTAGGTCGATGGGTTTGTCTTGAGTCTATATATGCTAGTATAATCTTGTCTAGGAGCCTTTGTATAAGGACTTGTTTCATTGGACCACAATGATGTGTTTGGCGGATGGGAATCAGGTAAATAAATTTCTTATGAGGCGAGGTATTTGGTTAGCATAGATTATTCGGGTCATACTATTCCTTCGGGGGCTGCAATCCTCTCACTTTAACTCGTACTAAGAGGAGAATGCACCAAGTCGGCACTGGAAACAACACTCCTCGCCTGACGGCTAGGATTAGGTGAAGCCTTGAATCAGGGAAACACGTTGAGGAAGTCATCCACCCCTGTTCACCTCGAGCCAACCGGACGGGAGGAGGGAGTAGATCCCCACCCTCTTAGCTGTGTGTTCACCTCAGCCAATTGTATGCCGGTGGCCAAACCTCTCGTATGAGAGAAGAAGGAAAAGAAGAAAAAACCCATATATCAGACCAGATGTTACTATTTATCATATATCTACAAAATCATGTCTACGACAAATGTTAGTAAAAACTATGTTCACTTCAAAAAAAAAAAAAAAAAACATTAGCATCATGCAAAACAGAATGAAAAATATGTACTTAGGTGTACCATTTCTGCTGGGGCAACAACACTTCTCAAAGGAAGATTCGTTAAAGATCAGGAGATAGTGTTCATAAAAAAGTAAGAAGGTGATATATGTGTTTTGAAAATCGCTTTCACATATGTGGTTTTGGTTTCCGTCTGGTTTTTATCTGATTCCCTAATACTCAATCAAGGTCTCTCCTTGACATTTAACATATGTTCGTGTTTAGATGTATGCAGAAGCATATCCGAGATGTTTTGTTGCATCTTGATATGAGAACTTGTTAATTTAGCTACTTCTCACCATGGTTGTTGTCATGCTAATAGGATTGCTCATTGTCTAGCTGTGTAACCCTTTTATCTAGTTATTATGTTAATTGGTCTGTTGATCCTCTTGGAGATTTTCTTGAGCCTCTTATTGAATGTGCAACCTAATTCAGTAATTTGGCCTACATAATTGCCAATTTTCGTAAACAGCCTACCCGGGGATGAGAGATAGATTGTTCCATTCTTACTCAAACCATTCATCTTCGGTTGAAGACGTCACACCTCGCTGGGGATGGCGTAGCAGCGCAAGGCACCAATCACCAAAGGTGTTTGATAAAGTAGAGCAGCCTTAGGGAAAAAATAGTAGAGTTGGACATTGCAAAGTTACAGACGATTCACAGATGATCGTGTCGCAACGAAAACTAATGAGATTTTTGATTGAACTAATAAGAAGAACTCTGAGACAAAAGAACCTTCTCGTTTCTTTTCTGTTTCGTTTAAGGAGGAAGAAAAGAGTCAATACGGTGCGTTTCAAATTTTCGGTGATTTTAAAAAAAGTCAATACGGTGCGTTTCAGAAGGGCGCTCATGAAAATTCAAATTTCTGCAGATAAAAATCAAACACTCGTGGCTTCTCAGATTTCAAAATCCAATCTTTCCTTTCTCTCAGTTTCTCTGGTTTTTTTTTTTCAAATCCCACCCAGAAATCCATCTCATGGCGACGAAATCCGATTCCCCAAAGAGGGAGTGGTCCCTGAACGACTTCGAGATCGGAAAGCCTCTCGGCAAAGGCAAATTCGGGCGGGTCTACGTGGCCCGGGAAGTCAAGGTACCTCGAATTCGGATACTCTCTCTTCCAAAATCGAATCTCGCATATATTAGGGTTTTGAAAAAATTTGGGGGGAAATTTTTTTTTTTTATGCAGAGCAAGTACGTGGTGGCGTTGAAGGTGTTGTTCAAGAAGCAGATAAAGAAGTACAAGATTCACCACCAGCTGAAGAGAGAGATGGAGATCCAGACCAGTCTCAGACACCCCAACATTCTTCGCCTCTACGGTTGGTTCCACGACGAAGAACGCATCGTCTTGATCCTCGAGTACGCCCACGGCGGCGAGCTCTATGGGCTGCTCAGGGAGAACACTCACCTCTCTGAGAAACAGACCGCCACGGTAATATTTTGTCTCTGCTTCTTTGTGTGTGATTTGAGTCGGAATCGAGAAATTGATCTGAATTTTTGTGTGATTGTTTAGTATATACTGAGCCTGGCGCAGGCTTTGGCTTATTGTCACGAGAAGCATGTGATTCATAGGGATATCAAGCCGGAAAATTTGTTGCTTGATCATGAGGTATGTGCTCTACCGTCACCGTTTCTGATATTTGTTTTGGTTCGTGTTAGAGCTTGGAAGTTAAGAACAGAAGGGAAGTATCAAATTTGGGGCTTAAATGGTCACCAGTCAAGTAATTTATATACATGGTAATCTTAAGAAGATAGTAAGAACACACTCATTTAATGCTGATGTTGTGTTTGAATGGAGACTTCTTATTGAAACGGCTTAGATTTTTTTTTTGTCTGAGATTGAGCAAGGCCTGTGTGCCTTTATGTTTCTTTTGTTTGGTGCTTTCTTGCTGCTTTGCCAAGTGGTTGTCTTGTTTTCTCTCTCGTTTTGAGCCCTTCTCTTTTCTCTGTATATTATATTCTATATTTGAATTACCAAAAACAAAAGCAATGGCATTATTTTTATTTTGTTCAGTATATATAAGCATATTGGTTGTTTTTCATCCTTGTACTTGGTAATTTCTTTTTGTGTTCAAGAAATAGTTTGATAAAATCGTGGCTGGCTAAGACTTCAATTGCACTGCTATTACAACAATGCTATGTGATTATGTTTTATGCAAGATTGAGAACAGACATATTCAACAGATATTGGTTTTTTTGGCTGCTGCCTATGCTTGGTTTCTGTGCCTGCACTTATGCATTGTCATTGAACGAATTTTCAAGAGAACTGTGTTCCAATTAATCGTTTGCAAAAACATTTTTCTAGGGTCGACTGAAAATTGCAGACTTTGGATGGTCTGTACAGTCAAGCAGCAAGAGACGAACAATGTGTGGAACGTTAGATTATTTAGCACCAGAAATGGTGGAGAACAGAGCTCATGATTATGCAGTGGATAACTGGACTTTGGGAATTCTCTGCTATGAGTTTCTTTATGGCACTCCTCCATTTGAGGCTGAAAGTCAAAGAGATACTTTCAAAAGGTATGAAATGAATGTTTGTATGCTTCGGTTAAAGTGGTTCCTTGACATGTCTTAACCATAAGTGGATAATGACTGCGTTTGAATACAGGATTACTAACATTGACCTGAGCTTTCCTTCTAGCCCTCAAGTTTCTGCAGAAGCTAAACATCTCATTAGCCAGGTAAGTCTTTCAGCGATAATGTTCGTAATTATTGGTGGGTACGCAGAACTTCAGTGGTTGGTATCAGTATTGGTTACCTTACTTACAAAAGTTGAATTGTTTGCAGCTTCTGGTGAAGGACTCCTCTAAGAGGCTTTCTCTTCAGAAGATCATGGAACACCCTTGGATAATGAAGAATGCAGATCCTTCCGGTATCTGCAATAACTAGCTTTTCTACCTATGATGTTGGTCTACCGTAGCTTTAGGAGTATGCAATTGGAGGTACTAGAAGTCACTTGTTCCAAGTATACAACCTTATGTTAATCTGCTCTCATGTACATGCATGCTACACAAAGTTTGAATTTTGGTATACTCTCTCATCAGACTTTAAGAAGTGGTAGGTGTGACAGAGTCCAGATTACTCAAACCAGAACAATGATACTTTTGAAAAATGTAAAGCTTTGTCTAAGTTTCTATGGTTGTATTGGATGTACTATTAACAAAGCAAGTCTTATCAATTAGGCTCCTTATATGAACTTACACAGCCCATAACAACTTCAATGCCTTTGATTTGCTGATGCATGTATCTAGTTATTTAGAAAATCTGATGCTATGATCATTGACTATTGACATGGAAGTGAACCGGCCGGAAGGGTATTCTGATAGAATTTTAGTTTGCTCAACCTTTTGGTTGACTGTGAGTTGAGTAAAAACATGGATACTTGGGAGGGGGCCTAGAAATGGTGGCTGATTATGTCAATTCATTTTGGCATGTTTTGTTGTTATGAGATGTGCTACTTGTGTAGTTGACTTTCCTTGTATAATTAGGCTGATTTAATGTCAACTCATTTTGGCATGGTGACCATATGATATGCAGGTCAAGATGATAGTAAGAAGACAAGCTGTGTTTAGTGAAGGAAGTAGTGGTTGTGGTAGCTGGTTCCTGAATTGTCACCCCACAAGTCCATAAGACATAACTCAGGCAGTGGGCAGCCATATCCCAGCTGATGATTCCAAGATTCTTCATAGCTATGGGGTTCCCAGAGTGTCAACAATTTAATGTTTTGACACAGGTTCCTTTCGATGATTCAAAGATTCTTCAATTACTGGTTGCTGTATAAGTTGTGCTTCCTTCTGTTACTAATTAAAGACTGAAAAAGCTCTAGCTTTTTTAATTAGCGAAAAAGCTCTAGCTTTTTTAATTAGCCATCATTGTAACTATATTGCAAGTGCCGACTTATCAAGAGAACAAGGGGATTGAAACCTTTTGCCTATAATCTCTTTCTATAGACTCATAATGCAAGTAACTATGCTCGAATTGTTGTCTTTTACAATCAAGAAACAAATAGTTTCAGGGAAGAGTATCACTGACTTATAATGTGCGATCTGAATCGAGCACTTACAGTCCGTCCATTAGTTTCAGTCTGTGATGTTTCGAAAGGAGAGGAGGTTAAAATGATACGTCAAAATATATTTATTCCTAATCTTAGTTACATGTTTCAGCTGCAAGCCGGCAACTTTTAAGACAAATGGATTTTTCACTTTTTATTTGTAGAAGTTGATGTTTTGTAGGCAAATGTGACCAAGATTATAATGAAACAGATAGATATAGTTTCTCTTTGATACTAGATAGAGTATGTAATACTCCAAAGTCCAAACACTTTTTCAAGAACATTTAGGAACTCGAGTATAATGAAAGATATAGAGGAAACTAGTTACCAATAATCAAGAGTAATTGAGTAAATGAATATGTATACATTAGGTAGACTGATGCTTCCGCAGGGGCTGCGAATAAATTCACTGATTTTGTCAACTCATGTTGGCATGGGACATGATATGCAGGTTACAAGACAGTAAAAAAATGTCACAATAAGCTGTATGGTGGAGTAGTGGCTTTGCTGGTTCAGAATTGCTGCCACCCCACAAGTCCAGAAATTAGCTTTACGCCTTTACTCAAGCTATGGCGAGACAAAAATTTCTCCACGAGGTGCAAGTGTCGGTTGCAGAGAGCCCCTAGAGTGATTGAGGTTATTTGGCATCCTCCGATCATTGGGTGGGTGAAGATTAACTTGCATAGTCCATTATAGTAGCTATACTTCTGTATAGGCCAAAATGCAAGTGATAGCTTTGTCAAGAGAGCAACCTCATTGAAACCCTGTTTAGATGCCATTCAGGCATTTTTTTTTTCCTTCTTTTGTTTTTTCCTTTTTCCACTACTAATTTGTCACTGTGAAACTCTCGTATTTTACAAGTAATTATCTTTCGATTTGAATCTCAATGGACGTCGATCTCTTGTTGCTGGGGACATGCCATGTGCTTTGTAGGATGATGAGAACCAAATGGTAGAATTACAAAGTCGAAATTTTTATGTCACTGATGATGAGAACCAAATGGTAGAATTACAAAGTCGAAATTTTTATGTCACTGTTATTTTTTTTTTTAAATAAATGGGGACCAAAGATATATAGGCATGAAAGATTATGAGCCAATCTTAATCCAAGTATTGCCGTGAAAGTCAAGTTTGTAATTATGTGTAGAAAAGCAAATGGTCATTTTCCACATGGAAGAGAAGTTGGTCGTGTCACTTTTGACAAGGACAATTTCACAATTTCTTTGCACGCCCTCTCAGATCTCAACCTCAGTGGAAGAAGAAGAATCAAAGAAAAAGACCTTTTTTGCCGTCCATCACGAGTCAATATTTGTCTGATTCCATGACTTCATGGCTCGAGACAGACGCCAATTTGTTTAGTTCAAAAATTTTCTTGGAAATATACCCATTGAAAATGTCAGAGTAACTTTGTTTTCCCTAGAATCTTCAAACAATTTGATCAAGTAAGCACGGAACATTTCCAACTTCAGCTTCTTCTTTTAGACATTTGATCGAGCATCTTACAGTTAATGAAAAAGTTGGAAGATTGAACCAAATTTCTAATGCTACGGTGATAGACCTCACCTGTAGATACGTCAATAAATACGAAGATCCCAAGGGAACTATCAACCCTATCTTGTAGTAAAAATCTATATATGGAAAGTAGAATGTCACTATGGCCCTTCATTTTCATTTATGAGTCATTAAACTTCTTTATAATTGTTGAGATCTGACCTTATTGGGCAGTAAACGTGTCTTATGGATCAAGACTTTGGCATCACCTAATGACTTAATTTCAAAGACGTACGCATAACTCCATTGCTACTAAGCTGGTGACCAAACTGAAATTGTGACTAATTCACAAACCAAATTTGCCCCAGCTAGGAATTTGCCGTAAAAATCCAAGTGGGAAAATTTTTATAAACCAGTCTGAGGTTTCTTAATGGGTTATTCCGTTTTTGTCATTGAACTACCATGCACTCTTCAAAATTATATCAAGTTGTCAAGAGGAAGATGAGTATGATGCATGCGAGGTGGTCTAATGAAAAAAATGGTTTCAAACATAGTGAGGGATTCTTAAAATGTTTACTTTTACCAAAATGTTGATACGGTAGATATATTTAAATGATCTATTTGCATAAACAATCTTTTTAGAATGATTTGAAAAATAACGGTTGAAATTTTGACATTACAATGAGAAAATTTAAACAGACGTGTCTAACTTGATTTGTACAAGAGCAATGTCCCGTCTCGGGCATCACGTGGCGGCCTAATTAGAGTTTTTTATACGCTGAGCTGAATCTAAAAGTGACATTGTTTTACAGCTTGGAATTTAACTGTGACGGTAGGTAATTAACTGCATTTACCTCCATACCAAGACCATATCCCTTCCATTTTGGCCTCCTAGGTCCATGAACATTGTCTAAGCAAAAATAGATACTATCCTAGATTTTCTCCAAGTCATCATTACTACTCTGACTTATAGAAAGAGTGAGAAGAAATTAAGAAAGATTTGCCCACCTGCTGCCATAACTCAGGGACCCTAACAAAAAACAGAAAGGCAATGAGCAGTTACAAGTTTTAAATTTGTTTCTAACAGAGGATTAAAGCTAATAAATCTTATTGTTTAATGCCTTAACAACTTTTCACTATTTTACCAACAATAGGAGATGCTGGTAATGACTAAATATCTCGGAGCTTTTAAGACTCCATAATGACTTTATATAGAATTGTAATCAGATTAAGAGAGACAGACTCGCCACCCAACTTTGCCAAGTATAGCTCTCTCTCCTCCTCTCTTTCCTTTGTAATTTGAATATTTGATTAAAAAAAATAAAAAATTTACCTTGCTTGTGATACAGTTTCTTTCTTCTTTTTCCCTTTTTCTGTATTTGCCTGAATGTGATTATTTTGTTGATATGGCAGATAATCATAACATTTCAGGCAAATTCATGGGTCTCAAAGATTTTCATCTCAAGTTTAAGGTACACCCTTTTTTCCCCATGTCTCATTTTCATTTTCATATGTACATATATGTACAACCTTTTCTCATATTAGATTGATCAGAGTGTTCTGGTTTCTCTGTTTTCTGGGTTCTGTTTGATATAGTGGTTAGAATTTTTAGGAGGGCAGTTATGTTTGGAAGATGGAGAAACCTAGAAACAAAGGTTATTATCAAAAACCATGATAGTCCCAGAATCAAAGTTTGATTCTTTTTCTGGGTTTTGGTTCTTCATTAAGATAATGCATATTATCACCTTTTTAAATCCAAAAGTTGTTTGCTTCTATGCACATGAACACTATTAACATTCAAGTTTCACAAAAAAGTTCTGGGTTTTTGTTCTTTCTGATACATAATGCACCAGAAATTTATGTACTAGTTTAAATAGAACACCAGAAAATTTTCTGGATCAATCAGAATTTGAAAGTGCTAATGTTTATATGTTATGTTTCAGCAAGGCTTTCAGCTGAGGCGAATTCTCAAGATAAAAACTGGGGTTAAGAAGAAAGAGGCTAATTTTACTACAAAACCTTCATGGATGATGCCAGCAGTCTCACATGGGCATCATGTGGTTGAGGGTTATGATGAATTCGACTGTGACTATGTTGTGGCTCAGAGAGAGCAGATTGAAGAGCTTGAGGTGTGGCTTTTCGGAGTTTCCGATCCTCGGATTGGGGGCGGAATTACCAAGTACATGCAGGCACATCTGTTTGATAAGAAGCCAAAAGAGGTAGGTGACCTTTCCTCACACCAACTGCTTACCTTTAATTTCAGCACAGTTTCAAGTTATGACAATTCTTTTCATCAAGCAATCTCTTCACTGGTCACCTAGTTATGACAGTATTGAATTGACCCTATTTGACTAAGAAGGCCTAGTATATAGCTTACGAAATTGAATATGAGTAAAGTTACGAGGTATTTCATTGAACATCTTGTCTTCTAAAAAACACTTGTAAAGAAGAGACTATGGGGGTTAAGATGTTAGGTTTTACTCAATGGGAGGAGCTACGATAAATAAAATAAAAGTGTGGTTAGCATGAGTTCCAAAGTCAATTCACTCAATTGTGTAGACCTGGTTATATGTTGCTTGAAACCAATTTTACAGCTATATTTAACTTGATGCATGCAAAGACAAGTTTCATACTCCTCAAAATTTTGATGTCATATTCTTCTGTGCAGTCTATCATAAAGGGAAAGAGCAACGGGACGATGAGAAAAGCATATCTTGATGCTAAAGCAAAGCTTAGAGACGCCCAGGGAACAGAGGAGACAAATGGAGTCGGTTCAGTTTCGGCAATGGTGATCAATGGTGAAAAGCTAGTATTAGCGAATATGGGAGACTACAGAGCAATTGTTTGCAGAGAGGGTTTGGCTCATGAAATAGGCATTAGGCACAAGCAATCACCCAAAATGAGTTGGACACATAGACTCTTTAAAGGTATGTAGATGGTACTTCGCCTTTGCATTTATAGGATTGTGGTTGCTTAAGTTATGCACATACTGTTACTAGTTCACATTCTTATGTATCATACTGGCAATGCAGCAAACAATAAGCAATCTAAAAGCTCAGATCTTGTTGTTGGGGCTGAAAAGATTGAGAACGATATTGAATTTGTCATTTTAGCAAGCAGTGGCATATGGGAGGTAAGATGTGCATTTGGCATCTCACTTCTCAAAATCTTCTAGCTAGCTAGCTTACATGCAACTCATCGACTCTGGCATGTGTTTCAGGTGATGAAGTATCAAGAGGCTGTGAATCTCATAAGGCGCATTGAAAATCCAGAAATAGCTGCCGAGTGTTTGGCAAGTGAAGCTTCAAATAGAATGAGCAGAAGCAACATTTCTTGCTTGGTCATTCGATTTGATTGACATATCATTTCTTAATTCGCGTTGTCTTTGTTCATATGGGACGAGATACACAGTTTTTATTCCATGGGTGCAAAACAGGTCTGAATTAGCAATGGAGCATGCGATGAGACGCATGTTGGATACATTGGAACAGATACCAAGTTTATTCTATGTTCTACTCTCTCTATGGGAAGTGGGAAAATAGATTTTAGGATGAGGGTCCTCTCTCTAGGCAGCGGACATGTAATGTTCCTAGTTCGAACCATACATTCAAATAGAACATAATAGTCAAACAAACGAGATGATTAATCTCGTAAATTATACCCGTTTAAGAGGGTGACCGTCGAAATGTTATTGGAGGAGCAAATCCAGTTTATGAGTGATTAGTTGATTACTCTGGGAAATCTACTTGTTCTTCTGATTTTCATGTGAGATCCAAGAGTGCAATATATCAATCCCATTTCCAGCAAACTATTTCCAGTAACAATTTTCGTCAAGCCTGCAACCATTTGATTAAGCAGGTGGGGAACTACAAACTAATTCCCCATGCAACCCTGAATGTGAATGTACAAAGCATTTCCAGCAAACTATTTCCAGTAACAATTTTCGTCAAGCCTGCAACCATTTGATTAAGCAGGAGGGGAACTACAAACTAATTCCCCATGCAACCCTGAATGTGAATGTACAAAGCAAGTTCTACAACAACAAAACTAGGATACTACTTTCACACAAAAAACCGGAGAATCTGTATAACTTGATGAGTGGAGAAAGATTAGCTTGCCGCATCCTCATCTTCAAATTTGTAAAGCATTTACGTCTTCATGTTGTCAGCTTCTTTTCACTAGTTTTGCTTCGGAATGGGGACAACAAGGAGAAATGGCGAGAACCTGTAACCATATGAAAGAAATCCTTTTGTTACAATTATTGAAAGAGAAAAAGAATGAATGAAGCAAAGCATGTTTCTGAGTTATAAAACACTAACCCTTCGATGTAGCAGAGGAATTGGAAGTTTCATCTTGCGATATCAGATTCTTTAATGTAAAGACTGATCATGAGCACAAAAAGCTGTCAGCTTACTATGCAAGTACTTGTTATCAAATTTCATATATAACACTCTTTTGGCCTCAACAGACCCCATCCATATTAGATTTTAAGTCTTGACAGATCCACAACTTGCAATGTGCATAAACATACAGCAACATAGCAAGTCAACGAAAAAGAGCCTAGCTAATACAAAAAGAAAAGAAAAAGGATGACACGAGAAAATGAATCAGGCCTTTCAGTGCCACATTGAACACTAACTAAGATTACACGGGAGCACTGAGCACTCATTGATTGGTGTTGTCAGGAGACAGAAGACAGATAAAACAGGGGGGCGAAAAACCTTGAGGGAAGTGTATTACTTTCAATGTGTGTCTAACAAAGAGGAGAATGTAAAGAAACCTAAAAAGAATGTGCGTTCTGGGTCAAATGCAAGTTACCTTCACTAGAAGAAACAGTGTTTGTCACGTTATCATCTGCTTCAGAACCAATCATGCTGGTATTATCTGGTTCACCATTACGTTCACCTGATGATGAGCTATGGTTCTTTCTTCCAAACTTTAACAGCCGTCTAAACCCTTTTGATGATTCCTTCACCTGGGGCTTTTCAACAGCTTCTGGTATCTTTTCTAGCTTCAAGTTACTAGACTCAGATACATATGCTCTAATAGTTGCTGTGCCTGTTGCCATGGTTTCTGAGCTTGTTGAGGGTGCTTTTCCATACTCAGAATTCACAGTACATGGATCTTCCAGTGAGGATTGCCGCACATAAGGGGCTTGATATGGTTTTTCAACAGTACTATTGCTGGAAAACTTTGGGGTTTCCTTCTCTGAATTATCCGCCAGGGCCTATTCACCAAAGATGTATACAAAAATGTTAAGACTACCAAGAGATATTAGCACAACAACAATGGGAAGTTCATACAAAAGTTAATTAAGTTAATTAAATAACTACAATAAATTTATTTTTCCAGGAAAGATATAGTTATGTACAACCCTCAGTGGAAGTGGAAGGGCCCTGCATATATAAATACACACTTATACGTGCCTGTGCAGAGACAGAAAAGACAAACACGGAACACCTAACATACGTATATTTGGTTCAGTGGTCCCACCTTAGATTTACAACAAAATTTCAGAATTTCTGATGCTATGGCATGTGAACAACCTAATCACAAACTTATAATAATAGTAAGGGACTAGGGGCACACGTACAACTTCAATCTGTCAGGTGGGAGCACTGAACCAAATATAGATAGAATGCATACAAGTAAACCTTACGAATTTTATCACAGTTCCAAGTTTTGCAGATTTCAAGACTTCACACGTATATGCTTGCTTGTAAGCTCGTCAAATGCAAATCAGACACCATGGTTAATGCATATTGTTTTAGTAAAAGATTTCCAAATTTCCAGCTGTGCATCCATAATAGTTCATTGCAGTCGGCATAACCAAAAATATAAAGCTCAAGTGAGTTGTTTGTCATTTGACCAACCGTACCTCATGAGATTGAACCTGCTGCTGTAATAGCTCATGAATGGGTTCTCTATAGACTACATCTACTGTAAGTGGTGAAACTGGTGCCCGAACAGCAGCATAATCTGATACCACCTTTGTTTTCTCCTGAACATGCTGTCCCTTTCCAACCTCCAAATTTCCTCCAGGTGCATGTACAATAGGAATGGAAGGTTTCTCAAGCATCAGAACAGTTTTTTCAATTACTGGATTGTCATCTTTATCACTACGATGTGTACTTTTGTCATCATTCCTCTTCAGTTGAGCACCTCCAGAGGTAGGTTTCACTGAAACATCTTTCTGGCTCGTTTCTTTGGCTGTTGATGTGCTCTGTGCAACAGTAGGTCCCTTGGATGTTCTGATTTTCAATTCTGGAAGGCTAGCAGCCTTGCTTTTGTCATAGTTCACGATAGCAGATATTTTCTTGCTCTCAGACCCATCAGATGCTTTTGGCTTTGATACTGTTACAGTGTTTCGTGGCTTAACTGAAGAAACAAGATTGCTGTTAGGCATCTTAGGCTCTGATAATCTTCTAATTCGTGCCACAGATGACTTGGGATCACTTGTAACACCGGAGTTTACCTTCTTTTTTTCAGGCAATGAAGATACAGACCGGCTTAACCTGTTTCCAGCCGAGTGGCTTCCAGTATTCAGTTTGCTAGATTTGGCAGTTTTCTGAGAATCAGTAGAGCCGCCCGTAGATGCAGTTTTGATGGGGAGCCTTTGTAGAGGAGATGATGATCCTGGCTCTGAATCACTAAATTTTGATCCTTTGTGAGAGCTTGGTGATAGTTTTGTCAGCCCTTGTTTCCTGGTTTGCTGTGAGGGCAATGGTGACTGAGCAGGGATGCTACCGGCTCTAGCAGCAATCCTCTTTTGCCTCTGTATCTTTAAAGCTTCCAGTCGTTTGACCTCTTCTTCTTCCTGAAAACAAAATTCAAACATATAAAAATCATATAAACAAACCAAATGAGATTGCTAGCGCAAACCTCGAGAAGCAATGGTTCCACCACAAAACCATGTAAAAAGACATGGAAAGCAATGTACAACATGGAACAGATATGGTGAGATTACAAATATAAAACATTTACGACTCAGACAAGCATTAATGTTATGTTAACTTTTTGTTTTTTTCCTTAATTTTGTAACTATGGTTTTTCTCCTTAACCTTTCAGGTCTCAGACTCATCTTTGAGACCACAATATTTTCCCTCAAAGAAAACCAACCCAAAGTCTACGAATATAGAGCTGTGAAAATAATAATGCGGGGGAGACCACCTGCACCTTGTATACTTTTTTATGCTTCATAACTTTATACCGCATTTCACATGATTGAAGAAGGCATAAATGATTGATTATATCAACTATTGTCAGATAAGGACATGCCTGCTTGTAAAAGTGTCTGTCCTTCATTGTTCTCTGACACATTTGTCTGATTTAACATGCAATATAAGATGGATGAACATGCAAGGTTACCCTTCCGTTAATTTCCTACCTTTCAGTGTGAATTAAACATTTCTAAAAGTTCAAAAAGAAGTAGATTATACCAACCCATCCAGAAAATATTCGCCCTCTCCTTGACCTATAGAAGTTGAACTCACCCTAACCTCCCTCCTATCTTTGTAAATTTACCTTGCCGAATAGAAAACAAAATAGAAATTAGTGACTAACCTTTTCTTTCTTCATTTTCTGAAGATCGGCTTTAAAGCTTCTTAGTTTCTCAGCTCGTGCTCGTGCTTCCTCCAAAGGACTCAACTTTGCGGGCTTTCCTTTTCTTATTGGCCCCCCAATCTTCTTTTCGGAAGTATTTTGAACGATCTTAGATTTCTTGTCATTGCCAGGCTTCTTAGCCCCTTTAACGTCACTCACCATATCCTTATGTTTCTTATCCAGAGCAGCACCACCATTTATATGAACCTGCATTTCATAATCTAAAGCAGGGTCATAGCTTGTTGAACCCCTTTCTGCACCACGCTGGGGCATTAAACTCAACTCATCTGGCTCATAATTAACTTGGGCCGCAATCTTATGAGTCGTGTCTTCAGATGGGAACTCAGAGTCCATATCAATAGCATTTCTGTCGCTGCTTTCAACATGATCTAGTGACATTGAACGTAACGGAACTATGTAGGAATCATCATTCGTGTTTTGTGATGACCTTCTATCCGAACTACGGGTTGCACGCTCGAATCCATTTACAGCAAGTGGATCGGATGGTGAACCTATAAAACCAGACTGGTTATCTTGTCCATGAATCATAAAATCATCATTGGCAGTCCTCCTATAGCCAACCCTTCTGCCATCTATTTCTGAACGTAAATCCATTTGGCCATCTATGATCCTACCGTGACCCAACTGGCTCCCTCGTACTGACATTAACAATTCACCATTTGATGACTTCCGCATGCGATTAACATTTCCACTAAAGTCACTTATATCTGTTGTGCTTCCTTCTTGACTTTCCCCCCTATGCCGATTGCCAGAAAGTAAAGGATCATCCCCAAGGTTACTTTGTCGTCTTTTTTGTTGGACCTTCTTTTCCATAGAAAACATTCCTTGGTCAACATTGCGATTGTCTTCATCAGCATCTCTGAGTAAGAAATTTTGAAAGGCCTGCCAGTTGTCCCCATTTGCTTCCTTCTCAGATGAATCAAATTTATCTATAGATTGTGTGTGGTTTCCTTTTCTTTTGGTTGATTTAAGAGAATTCATAACCTCCAGAATTCCATCCTGCAGATTTCCATCTTCCTCATCAGTTTGAGAGTCAGAACCTGATTGAGATTCTCCGTCAGAAGAATTTTTCCCCTTTGAGGTGATGTAATTAATATTCCGAATGACAACCCTGCCTGATTTCTTTTTACCAGAGCGGCTAGACTTCTTTCGTGATTCCCTCTCCAACTCTGTATCATCTGACGATCTTGTTCTCGAAGCGTCTATCTCCCAGGCTTCTGATTCATCATTGTCGGGACTACCATCCATGGAATGCCTTTTCTGTTTCATTTTTTTACTTTGATCGAGTCTCGGATCCTCTGCTGTTGGATAAGGAGGCTGAAAAAATGGGCCATTTCCAGGGTAATTCTGATAGTAGGGCATGCCTTGCATGGGATATGGTGGATAGACTGGCAATGCACCTGGAGAATGAACAGGCCAGGGAGGGAACATCTGATGGGAAACTGGCCTGGAAAATATTCTTGGTGGCTTAACGATGGTTGGTGCTCCAAGGGAGGCTTTTCATCTGGACAGATGGACAAACAGATACTTTCAGCTAAATACTAAGAGTAGTGGATTAAGACGTTCAATAAACTATATCATAGTTAATTATGAAAGAAGATTGGGGCCTTTCTCACAGTCAAAGCATCAAAATTATTCGCATATATACACATAAAGTAATGTAGCCGGTGTTCACACTTCTTTTTTATAACAGCAAAATGATGACCAGTCTAACTAATGAAGACTCCAGAGGTAATAGGAAAGTGCTAAATCATGGCAGTTCTTGAGAAAAGTAATTGTACTAGGTTAGTAACCTATTTGTAGGACACCCTCCTAGAAATTGAAGTCTTACCTGCAGAAGTAGCTTTTCCATTATTCTCTGCCAACTCATTTGGCTTGTTGGTCATACTCGAAAGCACTATGCCCGATGCATTCATGGCAGAGAAGTCTGCTCGGTTAGACATTGCTTCAGCTGCTTCAATTTCAAGCCATTGGCCAGTCTCATGCTTTCGTTTCCACAGTTCCTTATATCTTCTACAAGCATCCCTGTGACATTGAAATTTTAAAATCCAGTAAAGATTTGAAGCACATATTCTGCCACATGTTGATATACGCCTTATATCAAAGAAATTATAATTAAAAAATATATATTAAAACGGATGGAAGAAGGAAGTTCTACTCACATCAAGCGTGAAGCCCCAAAGCATTCAGCAAATGATATTAACGGTGGCAGATGATCAACGTCAAAACCTGCCGCTACAGCACGAGCAAAAGCCATACCTTGCTCTTTCTGCAGCATTTTTTTGCGTGTCTCCAGAACTTTTAGAAGCTGAACTCTACAATAACATCAGATATAAAAAACAATTAGCACCCACAAAAATCTCAACTAGTTTTATGGAAAAACTAAACCAAATTAGATTACGGCAATCACTGATTAAAGACTACATATGAAATGAAAATATGAAATGGTACATACTTTGAGTTCTCCTCTTGTGCAGCGGAACCATTTGCTTCAGGTTTACGGGCACCAGCCTGTCAGTTTATCAAATGAAACCCCCTATAAAAGACATTAATCAAACTAAAAATTTAAATAAGATTATAAGAGGATATAAAATCTCACCTCATAAAGAACTATTGCTTTCTCTTCATTAGTATCTAGCACTGGCCTGTTTCCTGTCAAAAATAACTTGGGGTTTCAATATCCAATGGTAAAATTATTAACAAAAAAGAAAGATAATCATAGACTTCCAAAGTAGAAACGCAAATGAAAACAAAATCACAGTATTGAATCTAGTTGATGGAATCTTTGCCTCCCTATATATGAAAAGATAAACACTGAAGATGAAGGAAGCTACGAGAATAGTGAAACTTTCAGCTGATCTCATGTCCTGAAACGAGCAAGCTTTCTAAAGCTTCCTCATTAATCCCCTCTCACACCCCAATACCCAGCCCTTTTAATTCATACAGATGCATGCGAAAAGCTAAAAAACACAGAAGAAAAATGGGTTTTGGTAAATAGGGTAGGGAAAGGTAGGGGCTGTTGCCACCTGAAAGAGGCAGAATCTGGTGCCACCAGAGCTATCGGCATAAAGTGTGTCGAGAAAGCAGACGGGAAACAACACAAATCAGAGGTCAGGCGCAAACATGTAAAGAAAACAAACACAGGCAAACATCTGTTGCTTTACTAATAGTAATATCATTGTGTGAACATATGCATTCTTAGTTTTATAACATTACCTTCTATGCTGTCCATAGGTTTTCCATGATTGTCCTCTACCTGCCACAAAGAAACTGCAATTTACATTTCTGCAATGATCGTACATAGATCACTGAACATCGACACATTTTACTTACAGGATTAAATCCCATATCATGATTTCCTTGAATTGTAATAGCCTCCTCAATCTGTAGAATCTCAGATTCTAAAGTGTACACACGTTCCAGGACCTCCGGAGTGCTCACAAAGCGAACAAATCTACAAGCCACCCCACATATTAGTACAGCATGTCAATATCACAGGGAGAGAGTTATCATAGTAGCGCAGGATATTGCATGGCAAACCGCTCTAAACAGTCACAGCTTAGTAGGCAAAAGTGTTTAGCCTATAAAAGCACCGTAACCACTCTCCTTACATTTTAAAAACAAAACGAGTAAACTGAGGAACTGATTCCAAATTACCAAACATACATGCATGCATCATATGCAACAGTTCCTACTTGGCACAGTTAAGCTAAGCAGATCAAACAAGCGGCAAATACTCTAAACAGGACAGAGTTATTCGATTCCACAACACACCTTTCGACAGAACTCTTTGTGAACCATGCTGCATCACTGCCAGACTCCGGCTCGAGAATAATCGAATAGCCCCCCTTGGCCATCTGTTCCTGCGCAGTCTTCAAGTGGGAAAGAAACGGGTCCAACAAACCCGAAGCTATCTTCTCCGTCTTTCCATTTGCAGATATAACCAGGTCACACCTATCAACAAGTACAAATCAAAATGAGGACACTGTGATATGATTACACCTTGTGCAAAATTCTATCTTCTACCTAATAAATTCCAAAAACCAACACACTAGATATGAACAAATACTACCAAACAATGAAAGAATCACAGAGACTAATACAATCCAAAAACATCAAAACCCAAAATCAAAAACAACAACAACACCACTCAGATCACTAAAGAAACAAGAATGCATTTCCAACTCATTGGTCATAAGCTCAAAACCCAAAAAAACCCAAATCCAATCTTCATCAACAAACAATAAGCAATGGCAACCCATTTGAGAAAAGCAAAGGATTTTACCTAGTCCGAGTGGGTGTGAGTTGGAACAGAGCAGAGTCGAGCCGAGTGGAAGACCTCATTTTTAGAAGAAATCGATTAAAGGGTGGTCAAAGAACCAGGCTTTATGAATTGGGAAAGTGAAAAAATCAGAGACTGAATGGGAAAGTGAAGAACTTCGAAGCCAAAGCCATATGGCAAAATGAGCTCAGAGCTAAAAGATGGAGGCAATTTCAGAAGAAACCCAAATGAGAAAGTGCCTGGTTTAGCTCAAAAAAAGAGAGAAGCTTTTTGCTTTTTTTACAAAAGAGAGAGGATCCAAAGGAGTGTGCTTTGGATGCCAACTCAACCAGAGAGACCATATTTCTCTGAAGAAGAAAAAAACAAAGGAGCTTGATTTAGGCCTAGTGTAAACATATGGATATGGGACAAGGTAGGGATAAATTAGGGAGAACAAAAAAAGGTGCCGGGCCGAGAGGGACAAATTTTCATATTATATACGAGTGAAAATTTTCATAATATAGTTGGTGACAGTGATTGAGGGTTTAGGGCCTGAAATTACGAATTTGCCCATGTCCCTTTCAATGGTACCGTTGAGGCCCTTCCCAGGGTCCCCCCACTCTATTTAGCAAGTGGTTGGTGTTGGGGCGTTTTGACTTGAGGAGTAGGAGTAAATAGATTTGCTTGTTCAATTGGTAACTTATGAAAGATAAAAAATCCCACGGTGATGGAGTTAAGGAATAGAGATACTATTAATTAAGAGTTTCCATATATCAAGACCTCATTGTTTTTAGGTATGGTAAGGTGTAACTGTAAAACTAATACCAAAATTGAGAAATCCATCGATGCAAAGTCTCATACCAAATTTTGATTGATTACTTTTGAGGTTAAAATAATTAAGAATGACCAAAATTAGTCCATTAGAATAATACTAGGTGCAGTAACAAATCATATATGAGTTACAAATCCTTTTATCACGAACTAATAGTTAGTTTAGAGGTACGTGTTTATTTGCACACAGCAACAACAATAGCTAATCTTATTTGAGACTAATTATTCAACAAATTGTTTATGATTGGAGTTATGAAGGTGTAAAAGGTGGCCACTCTCAAGTAATCAAGATTTTGGGTCAAAGCTTTTGAGT
The DNA here is from genome assembly GCA_024704745.1 of Rosa lucieae. NCBI lineage: Eukaryota > Viridiplantae > Streptophyta > Magnoliopsida > Rosales > Rosaceae > Rosa > Rosa lucieae. The sequence continues at coordinate 7,710,812 of CM045495.1, read as the reverse complement.
CCATTGCTTTTCATTTTATTCGTAAACGTTGTAGTTGTGTATGTGGTCATTTGGCTACATTTGCCTCAAAGGCCACGAGTCTTTTGAGTTGAAGAAGAGGGAGGAGCCTCTATATATTTTAAATTATAAATAAATAAGGGCTAAATACTGATTACTACCCTATATTTTGGGTCCAAAATCAATTCAGTCCCTCAATTTCTAATTTCATCAAAAACATCCTTGCACTTTCAATTTTGATCTAATATGTCTAATTTGTTAGTTTTCTGACAATTGAGTTATTTAATTTGTTAACGTGACTTATATATAGCCTATGTTTTATGATGTGGTGTCAAGATGGCCTGCATAGTCAATTTAGGAGTGAGTCCTACTATTAAAAATAAATAGTTTTTCAACAAATAATCCAACTATAACTTAAACCCATAACATAATATTAACGAATTGGATCTATTAGATCAAAATTGAAAGTGCATGGGTGTTTTTTGATGAAATTAGAAGTTCAGAGACTGAATTGATTTTGGACCTAAACCACAGGGTAGTAACCAATATTTAGCCAAATAAATAACTATGGTCAAGTAACAATTATCATGCTTGAATCTTAAGAAAAGTATTTGATGATAGTCAATTCATATTGAAATATTAAAATGATTACAGATAGTCACATCGAAATTTAAAAAGGATTAATTATCCCACGGTAAGACCGTGCCTATTTCTTCAGGTGAGAAGATGATGAGATTTAAGAAGCTGGATTATAAATAAGCCAATCCAGCATTGACTTGTTTGGTGCAAAGCACGTATTATAATTAGAGGTATATATATGTCATTAGAAGAAATATTCAAACAAGAGAATGTGGAGATGAATCATTCAAGAAATTAGGGGGAGAGGTGATGCGAGGTGATGGTGTATATTTAATCATGACTGATGAAGAAGGAATCTTGGGAATTAATGATAAAATGTCTTACCAAATCAAATCAAGAATTGGATAAGGGAGAAAACCACTATATTAGGTGAATTGTCTCCATTGGAATATAACCATTGATTTTTGACATGTTATGGTGAGTGCCATACATATATGAATCTTGTTCACTTACTGATGAATTATGTGCTCAGTTGTTGTTGGATTCATATCACAATGTGGAGAATAATGAGATAGTTAGAATTTACATATTTTCTTAACTTTTATCTATTGTTGGATTTATGTCTAACGACAGTTGAGCATAACTGAGCACAAAATTGATTGAATATGTGAACATGACTAACATATATGAAAAATCGCGTATTATGTTTTCTCTAATTGAGATTGAGAGAGATGGTGAACATGCATGCATGCAATGAAAGTTAATTCCAAAACTCTCGAATATCAATGAACATGATAATTACAGGTTATATGAAAATTACAAAAGGATATAGTATATGTACATTCAAATTTGAGACTCAATTCCATATTGTAGAAGTTATTTAGTATCATCTTTATTATTGTTATTTATTTATTTCGTAATTTTTGGCTTCCTTGATTTATATTAATCTCTTAGAAGACTATATATAATTACTTTTTGTGAGTGTCAAGACCTCGAAATAACAAAAGCAGAGCCCTAGGATTTATGAGCAGAGGGTGGCGATGGCGGCGTGGTAGTCTTCACCAGCGAACCTGCGTCGTTGGTCGTGCATGGCAGATCTCAGGGCCTGTTTGGTGGTGGTAGAGGTTTCGAAAGGATCCACTTGTCTAGGATCTTGGTGGCCGGGTCTTGGTGCTGTGAATCGAGGCAGATCAATCGTAGGTTCGTCGGACTAGTACCGCCGTGACTGGGGTTTGGGTGAAGGGAAAACACGGCGGCGTTGGACGATTGCTGGCGAATTAACATATCGGATTCTCATCTAGTCTGGGTGCAGTCGAGGTCGAGGCGATCGACAATCTGAGTTGGAGGTCTACTGATCGGTAGGCACTGGTGTGGTAGTGCAGTGCTGCTTCTGAGGATGGCTGCCTGGGGTGGACGACCCCCAGACAGGGCAGAGATGGTAGCAACGACAGGCTGGAGGCGCCATGATGCTCAGGCCAGCATCCTTGCTTGGGTTTGGGCCTCTGGGCCTGGGCCTGGATCAAATGGGCCTAATCTCTCTTGGGCCTATTTCAATAGGTTTGAGAAGTGGGCTTGGGTCATTGGGCCGCTCCAGCTTGGGCTAGTTGAGTCTGCTACAGTTGCTTTGGACAAGAAGAGCAAGACCAACCTGTTGCCGAGGTTGTTGGCTCCTGAAGAGGCTAAGGATAGTGCTGGCTCCAACCCTAAGGGGGAGGAGCTAGTATTTTCCTAAATCTCTGCTATTGGACATCTGGTTACAAGCCTTGTAGGGTTAGAGTAATCTCTATGTGTTGTTCTAAGATGTTTCTAGTTGGTATTTGTACCACAATGGCGTGCTGGCAAATTAGACTAGATAAATGATTTTACCTTAGAATAGCGAGATTGTTCTTGCTCGTTGTAGACTTGTTTTCCGGCGAGCGTCCCTTTAGACTCTAATGAGTTTAGTATTGACTTAGATAGGTTCTCCGGTTTCACCGGATTCTTATGTAAGTACATGTTAGACTCTAGCCTGTTTTCATGGCTTTGATATCTAATAACATCAAATCCTTTAAAAAAAAAAATTTACTTTTTCTGTTTGTAAAAAAGTCCACTGAAGAATATCCTTATATATGAGTATATTACAAGTCTTACAAATTTGGCCTATCCCCTTTTTCTTTTCTTTTCTTTTTTTCTTGAGGGGAGTCTATCCCCCTTTTCTAAAGTCTTTGAATGGACCCAAAGAAATTTCTAATATGCTAATCTAATCAACAATGGTACAATTGGGTGTTAGAGTTTATAATTATAAATTTATCTACTGTTCTCCAATCCAAAACATAGTGTTCATGAAGATCATATTCCTTCTATCCGAAGAAAATAGAGAGAGAAAAAAATCTGGAAAGCTGAATCAACCATTGTAAAGACAATTGAATGAGTCCAAGGCCAACCCATTGTAAACAAAATGGCCATTTTGTTTGAACTTGCTTGGTGCTTTTTGGATTTTCTCTGTCATGTATTGTTTCAACGATTTAACTACTCCCACCTTAATCATATTTTGACAAATTTGACTTTGACTGCTGCTCTTCTAAGCAAAAACAAGGCAGCTCTTGCAAAAGGACTTGAGCCAAAAGGCCCATACCAAACCTATTTTAAATATATATGAACAAACTTGCTCTTGGGATTTTGAACAGTTTGAAGACTGTTACATGCAGTTGGTTTCTGTTAGTTTTTCTTTGTTACTATTATACTGAAACAATGAAACCTATAAATGGAGCTGAAATTGTTTTGACTTGGTGATAAACCTAGTTGAATGTGGCGAAGGAAGGTAGAGGATCCAACTGGTCTTCAATATTAGGTATGAGTTTTCTGAGTCTGAGTCTGTTCTATACTTCTACCATGAATTAGGTGTGTGTTCTCAATCAGAATACATACAACATGTTGGAGAAAAAAGATCTCATATTCAAAAATTAACAAATAAAATATAACTTATAAGTGGGTGACTCTCACCCAATTGTACCGAGACCTTTTGTGATTAAAACCTAACATCTAACAGGTTGTTATGTTGGGACAGCATCAGTACAATTGTGGGTTATGGGCCACACTTATCGCTGTTTAACATGGTATCAGAGAGGGTCGCTCTTCAGTTATTTTGCCATCATCACTACTAGAAAAAGTACCCATCACACACGGATGAGAATCCGTATAAAATCATAGTATTTTATACGGAAATCCGTGTGAATTGACGTATTCACATGGTACAACGACGGATTAATAATCTGTACGTATTACGAGCGTTGCTAATGCTACTTACACACGGAATTATATGTCCGTGTGAATATATTTAGTGGGTCCCACGAGGAGTAGAGCTGCTGCTTTCCTATCCCATCCGCGCTAATTATTTTTAATATATCAAAACAATTGTATTAGAATTATTCAATACGTATTGTCCCAAAATTACATTCAATACGTGATATTTATTTTTAGGACAAAATACTGTTTACTCCCTATACTTATAGGGTCTCGACATTTCAATCCCTGATGTTTCAATTTCACCTAGATGATCCCTAAACTCTCTAATTTCATACAATAGGTCCCTGCCGTCACCTTTCCGTCAAAAACTCCGTTAAATTGCTGATGTGGCATCCCTTCTACATTAAAATGTCTATTTTACCCTCATTGAGATTTTTTTCCCCTGTCTCTCTCTCTTTTCTTTTTACCTCTTCTATGTCGTCTCCAACCTCCTCTCTCTACCCTTGCACCTCCTAAACTGCACTTTTGGAGCTTGTTATGATGTTCATGCAAAACTCATCTACCTAGAAGGTGAAACCAACGGGAAGAAAACAAGCAAACTAACACATTCATATTGACAAAGCATCAATCCCACAAGAACTTGTTCACATTCAATTGAACTGGCTCGTCAAAAACCACAACCCATCAACACCTCTAACCGCCTCCTCCTCCGCCGCCGCAATCGGTGGTGGTTCAACTTCCAAATTAAACCTTAACGCCACCTCTACCACACCACCTCCGCCAACCCCTTAGCCTCCAGAGCCCTAACTGACGAGCAGAAAATCGACCTGATCAATATCCCAGGTAAACTCAAACCCGATCATTGTCGGCCCTTCTCATGTCGACTGCCGAGGCACAATTGGAGTCGTCGATGCCTCCGGCGACCGTTCATTCACGCTTCTCTGATTATTCTGGTTCAATCTCGACCCATAGAGCTCAAAATCTCGCAATCAACCAAATTTAGAACAATCGAAAGATAAAGTAGCATTATGCACTAACAGAGGAGGAGAGAGATGTGGCTAGATTGAGCTGGATTTAAGCTTGTCAATCAGAGGAGCAGGGGCGGGTTAGGTCGCAGTCGTCCACCAGTCGGCGACCTCCTTGGATGCTGACCCACTCGTCAAGGGCTGCTGCTCCCTTCCTCTTTTTGCTCCTAACGCTCGCCATCCTCCTCTCCGAGTACTCCCCTTCTCTACTGCCCCTCTCCACTGATCTCATCTTTGGCTTCACCGCCGCACTCTTCTATATCCACTCCTTCATATCTCGGGAAGCTGCCTTCGTCCAGACCTCCGATCTACAGGCCAAGTGCGAAGAATGGATTTGTTTTCGGTTGTCGTTTAATCTGAGCTCATGGCAGACCTTGACCCAACGACTTCCAATTCTCGCCGCTCCTGCCGTCGAAACCCTTCTTGATTCGGACCTTGGGATAAGGAGAGGAGGCTGGCTTAGGTTAGGAGAAGAATGAGGGGTGGGCTTCGTTCGACGTCGTTCTATTTTGTTGAGAAGTGCTCCCCGTCGGTGAAGAGGAGGGGATGAAGACGAGAGAGAGAAGAAGAAGAGGTAAAAATAAAAGAGGAAAAAAAAAACAGAGAAAAAATAATAATAAAAAAAGAGAAGGTGAGGGTATAATAGTCATTTCAGCCTAAAAAAAATGCCACGTCAGTCAGATAACAGAGTTTTGGACGAAAAATTGACGGCAGGGACCTATTGTGTGAAATTAGAGAGTTTAGGGATCATCTAGGTGAAATTGAAACGTCAAGGACTGAAACGTCGAGACCCTATAAGTATAGGGAGTAAACAGTATTTTGTCCTTATTTTTAAATTCCTCCTTTTAATTTAAATTATAGTCCTAGTTGTTCTTCATGTTCTTCGATCATTGTGATTCTGCAGATCTTGAAATAACAATTTCAAGTTCCAACTTGATAGCATATGTCAAAATAGAGCTTTGTTTGCATGTTTCGATTTCCTACAAGAAAACAACAGCAAGATTAGCAAATCAATATAAGATAAATGCAAATTGATGTGTTCAACATCTACAGAGATATGGATGCTTCCGATCTAAGATTTGGAAGTTTCAGAAAATGGGAGAATGCTTCTGATCTAAGATTTGGAAGTTTCAGAAAATGGGAGACTCAGAATCAATAGAAAAGTTTTCACTTCACGAGTACCTTGAGTTTTTGCTGGAAATCTGGAGGTTGATGAGACGCTGATCTGGAGTACGATGAAGAACAACCACAAAGCAGCCGCTGCTACCCGAACCCTTCTTCGTCTTTAGATATCTTTCAGCACTTCAACTTCGATCTGAAATTGGATCACACGAACTTAGTTAAAAATTGTATATGAAGATTAAAATTGACTCTGAGTTAGAGATTATTCCTTCGAACAAGAATTTGAATCTGCTTTTGATCGGGTACATTTGAATGAGAAAGAGAGAAATCAGAAGAGAGATTGGTGAGAGAGAGGTTAAGAGATAAAACTTGAATTAATGAAGAGAAATGGGAATCCGGAGAAAGTTATTGAGAAAGATTCAAAGTTTCACACGGATGCTTGTGTGAAACATTAAGTCTGCAATAAATAGTGTGTCAAATATAAATACATTCATAAAAATTATGTAATTAATTAGTTTTTTTTTTATTTTGAAATATGATTCATACGGATTTTTGTGTGTGAACATTGAAGTTATTTTTATATTTTAATACAGTCACACAGAAATCTGTATTTAAAGAAGAATTTACATAGATGTTTGTGTGGAACCAAAGGTCTGCAAGAAATAGTCTGCCAAATATAAATATGTTCATAATTTAATTTGTTTTTTGTTTATTTTATAATAACATTCATACAGATATCTGTGTGTAACTCTAAAATTATAAAATATATTTTAATACATTCACACAAAAATCTGTATCTAAATGAAGATTAATGCAATTATTCTGACACAACTGCAAGAATCTCTGCTCTCCCAAGTCTAATCAAACACGTTCACACAGACATTTGTGTGAAACATTGCAAAAAATTTAATATATTACATTCTTACCCTGGGTAAGATACGGAATGGTCTGTGTCAAATGTTTTGACACGGATAAGTGTGTGAATACACAGTTATTCACACAACTTTCTCTCCGTGTGAATCTCTGTGTGAACAAAATCCGTGTGTGATGGCCCCTTTTTCTAGTAGTGCATGGACCCGGATTTGAGTCCACTCATTAATTGATTCACCAATCTCTACTTCAATCATGGACCTAGTTTGGGTTCATTAAATTGGCCATCAGAAGTTTTCGATTGGATTATTACTAAGTGTCCGATGTGGGCCTTGGATTATTATGTGATTGGTTAAGTCTCTAATGTGAGACTTGTGACCCGATTTCCAATGTGGAATTGGGTTTGTCAATTAATTCCACGTGCATACCTAGAGAGAGTTGCACGTGAGGGGGTGTATTGGAGAGAAAAGACTGCACATTGAAAAAGTGACAAATAAAATAGAATTTATAAGTGGGTGACTCTCACTCAATTGTACCGAGGTCTTTATTGATTAAAACCCAACACCTAACAGATGATTAAGTTTGGACAATATCGGTACAATTGTGGGTCACGGGTCACACTTATCGCTGTTTAACACAACACAATTTGGGAATGGTGAGAATATATATTATGTCAATCCAATAGTTTATACTGACTAGGTATAGATGCATTTTCAATACAAACCAACGGAAACCTTATAAGCAAAGCTGAATTGTACTTTGACTACTAAACGTTGCACCTGCTTCAGTTCTATAGGCATTTCTAAGAAATAGAGCTGGACCTGACATGAGGCTCGTGAATCGGCTGTCTCAAGCCCAGTGTCTCGTCGGGCCTAATTTTTTTTTTGGAGGTATTTAAAAAAATTATTAAGTAAATAAAATGTAAGTCTTTTACTAAACAATAAGATTGGGTTAGTTGACAAGTTGCATTGTTTTTTTTATGTTACTCCTAGTCTCCTAGATTAGGTTCGAATCATCTTTCTGTTGTATATTTATTTTTCTTTTCAAATTTCTTTTTTGTAAATATTCTTTTGGCTATTTTTTTCCTTTTCTATAGTAAATGTAGGCCCTTTTTTTATTTTTTCCTCAAGCCTTTAAATTTTTGTTTTTTTTTTCAAAATCTCAAGTCCGGGCCTGCTAATTAAGAAGCAAGTTTTTTTTTTTTTTTTCTTTTTTCTCCAAAGGATGGGGATTACATGCTTTATACACATCAAGTGGTTCAGTTAAGGTTCTCAGATGGAGTGCTTTCACAAAGGCATAACAACTACCCATAAGCGAAAAAGGAGACACACATAGGGAAACACTCTGAATCTCTTCTTTATGAAATGATTTACCACATAGGAATGTCACAGACTCACAGCAGTAAAAGGAATTACTACTCAGCAGAAGGTCATGTCTGCTGACTGCTCTACTAGGGTTCATCCTTTCTAAGGTTTCCGTGCACTAGAGTCCCTAGTATTTGCATCGTTTTTCTCGCTGGACCATGGCTGACAAGTTATCGATCTGTCCTTGGTCTTTTTTGAATGTTGAGACACCCTCGTTGCCTCGCTCGTATGCCTCCGCGGTTGCGAAGCCTGTGGTTTCCCTTGCTACTCTGCCATCGCCTGTGATCCATGATGGTAAGACAACAATCACAATCTCAGAGGAAAGGTATAAATCCGGTTTGGACAAGTGTAAACACATGCTGTTGGCGCGACTTCATCTTGCTTCAGGAGAAAGGCCTTATTCTTCGAATGATATACACAAGAAGTTGGGCTAGGGTTTGGGGTAATATTGGGCACTGGAGTGTTATCTCAATGGGTAGAGGGTATTTCACCTTCAGGTTTGCTTCTGATGCAGCAGTCTCGCTGGTATGGGCGCAGGGAGCAATATCTTTGAAGCCTGGCATCATACTCTTCATGAGATGGTCCCCAAAATTTTCCCCTGCCAATCAAAGAAATACCAACGCCCAAGTGTGGGTGCTATTGTGGGATTTAGGGCTGCAATTCTGAGAGCCTGTCACTCTATTTGAGATTGCTAATGGTATTGGAGTCCCAGTCAAAATAGACCAGAATATTTTGGAGAGGAAATTTGGACTCTACACTAGGGTTCTGGTGGATGTGGACTTGTCTTCTACTCCACCATATGAATTGGTTGTTCGAAGGCAGAATGGGGAACTCGTGGTGGTGGAGGTTGAATATGAGCGGCTGCCGAATTTTTGCTCTCATTGTGGCAACTTGAGACACCGGGTTACTGCTTGTAAACATGTTCCAAAGCTTGATGCCCCTGCTCAGACAGAAGATAAGGAGGAGGACAGGGGGCATTCACGGAAGCCCCGACGTCGTCGTCATAAAGTTCAGAAGGTATATGTTCGAAAGGAGGATAGAGGGAAGAAAGTGATAGTTGATTCTACACCAAGCGCTAAGGAGGATGCCAGAGAGGGACCTTCCTTTGTTCGGAAATTCCTTTCTCCTCCTACAATAGATAATGGTGTGGTTGGTCAGAACGTGGTAGTACAGTGTGAGGTGGAGCACACAAACCGGTTCCAGCAATTAGCTGTTGATGGGTTGGATGAAAATAGTAGTGGTGAAGATAATAGTGATGATTCTGCTGAGAGTGAAGAGGAGTTAGAGCAAGTGGCTGCTGCCCATGCTACTACCTCCAACACAATTGTGGATTGGTATGAAGAGACAGAAAAAACTGTAAAGGCAGATGGTTTCACCGAGGTACTATCCAAAACTCAACGTAGATCAGTGAGGAAAGCAACCCAGATCGAAAGTCGTGAGGCTTACATTCGTTCCAAGAATGTTCCTTCATGAAGATATTGTATTGGAATTTACGAGGCATTGGTAATGTCTCTACTCAAGATGCATTGTCAGAATTTGTTCGTGTTAATAATCCTCACAATAGCTGAACCCTTTGTTTCATTGGATGCTATTCCATCTTGCTTTTGACATTCCATGGGTATGGTGGAGGTGTGTACTAATGGCAGGGCTGCTTTATTGCCTAATTTATGGGTTTTTTGTAAACTTTCTCTTGTACCGATTGTTCGTGTCCTCTCAATCACAGACCAACAAGTTTCTCTTCAAGTTATGTTTGATTCGGTGAATTGTATTATTACAGCTGTATATGCTTGCACAACAGCTGCTAGTCGTCGTCGATTATGGGAAGATATCACTAATGTTAAATAAAGTTTTGTTTCTGGTCCATGGCTTGTATTTGGTGATTTTAATGCAATTTTAGGGGCTCATGAGAAGAAGGGGGGTGGTTCTGTTTGTGTGCGCTCTTGTGCAGAATTTCAGGCAATGTCTGATGTTTGTGAGCTTGTGCATGTGGATACCAAAGGAGCAGAGTTTCCCTGGGTTCGTCGGAGGGCTCTCCCGGTAATGTAGAAATAAGGTTGGATCTTAGTCTTGCAAATCTTTCTTGGTTGGATGTTTGGGATCAGTTTGATTGTTGTACATTGCCTCTAATTTGCTCGGATCATAATCCTCTTCTATTGTAATTCTCTAAGGCCTCTGCCAATCATCAAAGTCTTTTTCTATTCCGCAAAATGTGGTTAGGCCATAAAGACTTTCGGCCTTTCATAACTCATTGTTGGTCTTCAATCAATACTCATGGGTGCCCTCTATCAGTCTTGCAACAAAAATTACGTGTGCTACGTAAAGCTCTCAGATCCTGGAATTGGGAGGTTTTTGGGGATATTCATCATAGAGTTCATGATGATCTGGCGGCTTTAGCTGATTTACAACATGTCATTTCATCTTCAGGGGGCTCTGATGCAGATTTTGCTAAGGAAAATGAACTCCAAGCCAACTTGAATGAGTCTATCAGATTGCAAGAGCTTTTCTGGAAGGAGAAGTCTAGATTGAGATGGTTGTCAGATGGTGATCGTAACACTTCTTTTTTTCATGCTATGTGTAGAGCACGGAGATCTCAGGCTTCAATTTCTCTTCTTTGGGATGGAAACCAGGTTTACGATGATCCAATTTCTATTAAGAATCATATTCTTAATTACAATTCAGACCTCTTTGCTAACAACACAGATTACCATGATATTGGTCTTATTGGTCGTGTTATCCCGTCAATGGTTACTGCTAATGAAAATAGTATTCTCATTGCTATTCCCTCACCTGAGGAAGTTTGGCAGGCTGTAAAATTTATGGATTCTGATAGTGCTCCGGGTCCAGACCATTTTAATGGTCACTTCTTTATTTCATGTTGGGATATAGTAGGGGCTGATGTGGTTCTTGCAGTGCAGTACTTATTTATTCATGGTGAGTTGACAACTTCTTTTAATTCGGGCATCATTATACTGGTTCCAAAGGTCGACCATGCATATTCGATCAAGCAATTTCGCACTATTGCTCTCACTAATTTTGTGTTCAAAATTATTCCGAAAATTCTTGCTATGAGGCTTGCTTCTATTGCTTCTCGTATTATTTCGCCTCAGCAACATGCTTTTGTTCCAGGCCGCAACATTTCTGATTGTATCATGACCACCTTTGAGTGCTTTAACATGTTGGATTCAAAGTGTTATGGTGGAAATGTAGCAATCAAGACAGACGTACAGTACTAAGGCTTTTGACACTCTTTCATGGGGTTTTGTTCTTCATGTACTGGAGGCTTTCGGTTTTGATCCAAAATTTGTGCTTTGGGTGCGAGCACTCCTTCAGTCAGCTAAGCTTTCTCTGTTAATTAATGGAAGGCCAGTGGGTTTCTTTTCCTGTGGTAGAGGTGTGCTTCAGGGTGACCCGTTGTCTCCATTGCTTTTTTATTTGGCTGAAGAGGTATTAAGCCGTGGTCTCTCTGAGCTTGTATTAGCTGGTAGACTTCATCCTATTTCTTCTCCCCGTGGTACACAAGCTCCTTCCCATGTGTTATTTGTAGATGATGTTATTAACTTTTGTCGAGGGGATAAGCACAATCTGCAGCGAGTGATGACTTTTATTGAGGAGTATGGTTCCGTCTTAGGGCAAATTATTAACAAGGCAAAGTCTCAGGTTTTTCTTAGCAAGCATATGTATCGTCGACGCCACTCTATTGCTTCTTCTATGAGGATACCTCTTGGTTCGATGCCTTTTACTTACCTTGGGGTACCCATCTTCCGTGGCAAGCCAAGAGTTACTCATTTTCAAAAAATTGTTGATAAAATTAGATTGCGGTTCTCTAGTTGGATGGGTTCAATTTTATCTATGGCTAGGAGGCTTCAATTGATTAAATCAGTAATTTACAGTATGCTAGTGTATAGCTTCCAAGTTTATGAATGGCCTGTGTCTTTGCTTTGTCAACTTGAGGTATGGTGTAGAAACTTTCTTTGGTCTGGATCAATTGACAAACGCGGGATTCCACTAGTGGCATGGAAGGTGTGTTGCTCTTCTTTTAATGAAGGGGGTTTGGGGCTTAAATAGTTAGTGCTTCTGAATAAATATCTTCTTTTAAAATGGTTTTGGGAAATTTTTTCTTCTTCTTCTGAGGGTTGTGTTACACTTCGGGCTCGTTTCGTATGTGGCAGATTGTTAAGAAGCTCATATGCAGCTTCTTCCATATGGCCTGGGGTGCGTAAGTTTTGGCCTTTAGTTTTGGAGAATGCAAGATGGATTATTGGTTCAGGTTCCCAGGTTTCTTTTTGGAGAGATAATTTCATGGGAGGCCTATTATTGATCTATTTGGTTCTCGTGTGGCAATGAATGATCTTAATGGCTTGGTGTCTGATTTCATTGTTAATGGCTCATGGAATTTTCCTAATCTTCTTCAACTACACTTCCCAGATTTATGTGAGTTGATAAGTAAAGTTCCTAGTGCTATTGACCCATTGACAGAGGATAAGGTTATGTGGTCTGCTTCTTCATCTGGGGAGCTCACTGCCAAGCTTGCCTTTCTTTTTTTAAGACAGTCTTTGCCTTCGATAGAATGGGGAAAGCATATATGGTCCAAGTATATTACGCCAAGAATGTCCTTCATATCTTGGAAGGTATTACGTGGTCGTGTTTTAAGTGATGACTTTTTACAAAGGAGAGGAGTAGCTTTGGCATCAAGGTGTGACCTTTGTTGTAATAATTCAGAATCTATTGATCATGTTTTTTTACATTGCTCCTTTGCCTCTTCTATCTGGAACTACATGGTTTCAAGGTTTGAGTTAGGTATGGTTCCTAACTCCTTAATTGAGCTTTTTCATTTGGGACTTGGTGGTCATAGCCCTCAATTGAAGGATTTATGGCTTGCTTATTATGCTTCAGTTTTATGGTTTATCTGGCAAGTTAGAAACAAGGCAAGATTTGATGGAGTAGTAGCACATGCTACGGTGATTTCTAGACTTATTTCAAGACATATACAAGCTTCTAGTCGTCTTGCTAAGGGATGTATGCATAATCTTGTGCAAGACCTTCGAGTTGTGAAAAGTTTTGGTGCTCAATGTAATCCATGGCATGCCCCTACAATAATTGAGGTAAATTGGCATACTCCCCCTTTTGGTTGGGTTAAGATTAATTCAGATGAAGCTTGGAAAAGGTCCTCCAACCTGGGGGGTTATAGGGCTGTCTTTCGTGACTATAGGGGGAATTTTCTTGGTGATTTTTCTTCAAATCTTGACATCCCTAGCTCGGTTGCAGCTGAGGTCATGGCAGTTATTAAGGCCATTGAGTTAGCATGGGTCCGTGATTGGAAGCATATATGGCTAGAAGTGGATTCTTCCATTATTCTTAATTTTCTTTGCTCTCCTCATTTGGTGCCATGGCAACTTAGAGTAGAGTGGATGAATTGTTTGCACCGCATTTCTCAGATGCATTTCCGGTCCTCACATATCTTTCGTGAAGGTAAAAGAGTTGCTGACATCTTGGCAAATCATGGTACTACTTTAAGAAGCTTAGTTTGGTGGGACGTGACTCCTCCATTCATTGTTTCGATTTGCAATAGTGACTGTTTAGGTCTTCCACAATTTCGTTTTCGTTAGCTAGTTGTTCTTTAATGTTTGGTGTGTTCTACTATAGATGTCTTGGCTTCGTCCCCTCTTTTTGTATCTATTTTTTCTTTAATAACATGGGGTGGTAAGGAGGTTTCTTTGCCTCTCTTATCCCCCTTTTTGAGCCCAAAAAAAAAAAACGAATTCTGGTGTTTTGCCTGCTCACCAAATTATGAGTTTGATTTTCTCCTAGCCAAGGTGTATCATTGCAAGTTGGAACTGTAGTAAGGTCTTCTGGTACTCAAGTTTTACCTTTTATACTAGAAATGTTAGAGAAATAAGCTAAATCTAGTTAGGGTAGCTCAGTATTTCTGTGGTTTAGGGTTGTATATATGTTGTACTTAAGCTACTGTAAATGTACACAATGAACATTTCCATTCAGCCGCTGCGCTTTCCTTTTGGTTTTCTCCATCTATTATTGTCAAGGAAAAATGACATTGACAGATTTTAATTTGAAGAGTGACTAGTAATACTAGAGGAACCACAATGTACTAGTAACTTGATATGTCAATAGAGGATTCTACTTGAGATCATCCTTGCATAATTTGACCAAAGTTGTCATGCATATAGGTAACACTTAATTATACAAAATTTTCTCCAAAAGCTTCAGCTCAAGTGACATTGGTTAAGATTCCTAGGTTCTAAGTCTGCGAATCTGCGATAATAACAAATTCAAAATATAAGATCATCTATACAATTACAAACTTTCTTTCATGTCTCTTCTTCAGTACCAAAACGAAGATTGGCGATCAAGCTTTTTCTTCCTCAGCTCCCTCCCCACATCAGAAACACTCCTAAACCTAATATTACCATGAGGTCCATTTCCTCTTGTAGGACTAAGGTTAACCAGCTTAGAGTAAATTCCACTTAAAATACCATCCTCCTTCTCATAATATTTGTCATCATCCTCATCGTCTTCTTTTTCGGATTCAAGTAATGAACCTTTTTCTTCAATTGGAGGGCAATTCCAAAGGTGTGATCCTTCCCTACTCTCAATTGGTGCGGGGAAATTGCTAGTATTCTTGTAATGATCATGATCATCATCAGTGTCTCGCAGTCCACCCTGTGAATAGCTTTCCATGGCTTCTGATTTAGTTGTCGATGGTTGATGAAATTTGCTAAGCTCATTGTTCAATTCATTCCATACAGAACTTGTGGTAGAAAATGAACTAAAGGACGAAGCTCTTGGTGTTTCAGAGTAGGCAGAGGAAGGAGTTGAGGGTGAAGGAGAAGACACTGAACCTCTAAAGCCTTGGATTTCATTTGTTAATTTGAGAGCTTTGAAACGTGCTTCTCTCAGCGTCGGCCCCCCTCTTAGAAGGATTAGTATTTGGTCCGATTTCTTTTGCATGCTAGAACCCCAATTGAATCTATCAAGAGAAACAAAAATCAAGTACAACAAATAGGAAAAATCTTTTATTCATACGGAATATAATGTATGTTCTGTTCTCTTGCCAAACAATCCGTCATACATGTTAGGTTGCCAGATGGAATGTGAATTGTTCAAAACCCTTGATTAAGAAGAATCATGCATTTCTAAATGTCAAGAGTATGATCCTCATTGAGAGTGCAACATGATATACTACTATATTAGATATCTAGAAACGAACAAACTAACAATAATTACCCTTTGTCATCAATGTACTTAAATGATCCCAGCTCTTGGATGACTTCACTGTCACCTTGAAATTCTTCAGCAAAGTCTTCAGGGCCATGTGTTAATAAAAACTCCAGAAGTACCAATGCTTTGTAGGATTGCCTCCATTCTTTCCAATCAATGTTATATAACCTACATTTTGTGTATACATTAACCTTCTATATATACAAAAGATAAACTATAGCATCCTGAAATTTGTGGTGGAGTAAAAAAATATTAATTGGCTAATAAAAGACTACTTTTTGTGGAGGATGTCAACTATTCTCCAATAGTCCTCCATCTCAAAGGAGGCAGCAGCTATTTTAGTCATTGTCTTGGCATCAGGGCTACATGGTTCACCATTTGTTGCCTCCTCCGCCCACCTTCATGACATCCAAAATGTTAAGTTATATTGTTGATAACATTACACAAATTAAGCACAGATTATGAGTACTCAAAACAGTTCTGTTTTCTGTATCACCACTGACAACGAGAGTTCATGAGAACCAGCCCAACATTAAAATCCTATATTCCTATGGTTTTTCAAGGATTAATTACAAGAAGTAAATACTATATCGAGATTTAATTGAAGGTCGAGTGTTAAGCATTGGAATTTGATCATGGTTGGTGACATCTATGATTCCTTGAGATCCTACTCCAGAATGCAGGAGTATAGTTATACGTACAAATACACACACTCGTGTTTTTGGAGAACGACGAGTTTCTTTAGTATGATAAGAAAAAGATCAATATGAATGACCAAAAGAAAACAATCGGTATGGCATGCAGACTAGACATAACGGTACGTTAAAAACAATCTAACCCTAAAGGAAAGTGAAAATGAAAGTTAAAAAACCGGTCTGATATGCCATACTGATCGATCAACATAGCAGAATCTTCAAAATAACAAATTTTATACGTACAAAGACTTACAGTTCGGCAGGAGTAACATCGGTGAATGTCAGCCTAGCAGTTTTGTATCTCTCTTGTAAAAAATGAGAGGCCTGCCTTTTGAAATGGTCCAGGAACATGGTTCCGCCAATCAACTCCTTAAACAGTTGTAATCATGAGCGTGAAAATCCAAAGTTATTGACGCAATGCATCAGTTGTACGTTAGTACAGCACAATCCTTAACTCGGAACAAAAATTTTGTAACAATTATCTATCAACCAGATCATAGGAAACATGCAGATGTTTCCTCAAAATCAGATTATTGAGAAATCACTAATTTGTATCTAGCACCCTTATGATATTGAGAATAACGCCTCAAACTCAGTTCCCCAAACCCATAAAAAGCTTCTTGGTGCAGAAGAAAACCCATGAACTCTTCTGAGATAGAAGATTAGTACAAGAGCAACAATTCTATGGGAGACCATGATTATAGCTCAATTAGTGGAGGATGGTTTTACCCATTTAATCTGGAAGAAAAGGACTAATATTAGAAAGTTGACTAAATGTATTATCCATATATTTTTATTAGAGCAAGTTACTCGCAATTCGCACTCCATAAACTCCAGGTTATACCATGAAAAAAGTAGGACAAACAAGACAAATAAACTCCATAACATCATGGTTAATCCTTACATATATCATGAAACAGCACCAAAAATAAGATTTAGAAAATAAGAAAAAACTTAAGACCACCCTAACAAACATGTCCCCGCTCTGAAGACCCAGCTCACCAGTCAAAGTTTTAAATGGCTGAAACCGACCAGAGAGACCAAGTGACGTATTAGGGATCCTAAGAGGTCTTACCCTCCCCTCCTCTTCGATCTTTTTCTTCAGGTGATGTCTTTCAGCGACGATCTTCCAATGTAATCTTCAGGCTCTTGTTCTTGCTATCACGTGGACCTATGATGTTTAACTTCCGGTTAATGATGACAGTAGAAAAGACGGGTCAAAAGGAACTAGAGCAAGAGGATTCTAAAAATCCCTCCTTAGCCGGGTGAAGGTTGAGGCTCCATTCTCAACTTCATTGGAGGCTCTTCGATATCCTCTGATATCAAAAGTATATTCGAACTCGTTTCGGAAAAAAAGCATTAGGGTTAGTGCACATCTCATATAAATTTGCTTCTTGCTGATTAGAGAATGATCAACCTAACCACACCAACATTACATCATATTGACTATTGACGTTTATCTACCAACCAAACAAAAATTATCCTATTGTTATTCAACATAATTCTTTGTTCTTTGCTTTGATACCATACTAGAGTTTCTAACCTTAAATAGATACAAATTATATATTATACAATATATGAAAGCTCGGTTTACTGTTACACTGTTCATAAGGGGTGGAAAAGGCGATTTTGCCCCTCTTTTTCCCCCACAATTTCAGGCTGCCATTGACCTAGGTATACTTCCAGTGGTTTCTTCTTTCTTCTACTGCGTGTTTACTCCGAATAAGGACAACCTACTTCTTTGACCTGCACAAAAGAAGAGTGAGAGAGGGGTACAGAGAGTGAGTGATAGAACAATTGCACCCAGCAAGAAGAAGAAAGAAGAAGAGGGAAATTCACATCACGAGACTGATCAGAGAGAGAAGAGGGGGACGGGAAGAAGAAGAAGAAGAGGAATCTGGGTATTGATATGAAGCACCTGGCTTTTTTGGGTTTTAATTCGTGTTTTTTTCAGTCTCTTCTAGGTTTTGTATTTTGATGCTTGGTTGGTTTTTGTGGTTTTGTGTTTTAAGAGGCAATTCTGGATCAGCTGTCTTTTGCCCAAATGACACCATCAGGTTGTTTGCTCGACAATCAACACCAGAGAGAAACAAAAAGAGAGAGGGAGAGAGCGAAGAGAACATGGGAAGAAAGGAGAGAGCGAAGAGAAGAAGGCACAGAGACCCATTTCCTATTTGGTCTCCAATACCATTTTTACAAACCTCCAGCCATAGAGTTCCATCCAATCTAGAAAGAAAACAGACCCTTAAATGCTGCTATGGCCCTGCAAGCTTCTTCTTCTCCATCCATCTCATCGGGTATTTAAAATTTTATGTGTATCGATCAATGATTTGTTAGATTGTTTGACATTCATGGTTTGTGTGTTATGTTATTACTGCTTAGGCTCATCTGCAATGTTGGATACCACTATTGTTGTTCTTCCTCTAAATTGCTCTGAACTATTGAGATTTGAGAATGAGGCATACACAGATTCGATAAATTAATAATAACAATATTAGCAAACTATCTAAGAAAAAGATAGTGCTGTGTGAAAGAGGATGCAAATTGGGTGCAAGGAGATTTGGTACTTATATCTGTATAACGTGCACTCCCTGGATAACCAAGGACCTAACTTTAGCTTATAAAATTGATGTTTCAGATAGATTACAACAATGTTGTGGAGCAATATTCCTTAAGGGATTTAATTTACTAATATAATTCAACTTTTGGATGCCTTTGAAATATTACCACTTTTCAGGTGAATTCCCGGCAGGCTAAGGAGGGTGTATTGTATTTAGATTTGTGCAGACTTTTTTTAAATGACAGATTTTTTAAAAAGTCCACAGACTCTTTAAAAAGTTGATAGACTGTTATGGATTTCTTAAAACCATTGATTTTAGCAACAGACTTTTATTGATTCATGAAAATCTATGTACTTTATTATGAATGACTTCTACAGATTTCCTAAGATATACAAAAAAAAAACAAATAAAACAAATGCAGCCCAAATACAAAACAAAATAATAACTTGTTGTCTCTTCAATGCTCCAGTATCTTCTAATAGAAATTGACTCAAATAAATGATTGTTAGTCTGTCTAGCAGTTTGTTCTCATTTCTAATCTCCCAACAACATAAATATACAATATAGATCACTTGATGTTTATGGTTAATTATTCTCATCAATTTTGTTTTCGCCGATTAACATATATTGTAGCAATATTGGTCAATGTCTTGATCTACAATCAATCAATTGAAATTCAATGGTTCAACATTTTTTTGAACCATAATATAAATTCAAATTAATGAGAATAATTAATTAATAAGATAAAATTTAGTATGGTTCAAGGTCTTAGGGTTAGACCACAATATTTGAGTTCTAGGGTTTCATAAATCATTTTTATTTCTATTAGGGTTTGAAGTATCACAATTGAAAAAAAAAAAACAAAAAAAACAAAAACAAAAATCACATTCAACAACTACAATGAACATGATGTTGGGTATCAAAAAAGGTTGATATCATAAAAGATTAGAGAAAAGACAAAAAATTACGAAGAGAGATGATGAAGGACAAACTTCTTCGTGCGTAGAGAGAAGAACTTTGATAGACTTTTTTTTTTTTTTTGAAGAGGAAACTTTGATAGACTTTTTGAAATCTTTGGTCTGGAGGCTGGAAAATTATTAGAGTTTGGTATGTATAGTTAACACTACAAAGGCCATGATTATCCATGATTTTCTAATTCCATAAGTATGAATGATATTTTGAATACCTCTGTACTTTTATTCATTTTTAAAAGTCTTAATTGAATACCCCTAGATTTTGGTGGAATTCATGAAGTCTTTAAAAATCCTAATTGAATACCTCAAGACTTTCATGGACTGTTAAAAGTCTATATTGAATACACCCAGACTTTTAAATTCCATAGATTTCTTTAAAAGTTCCACTAATCACTACTACAATTCTTAGCAACAGCCACGTTCATGATTGGTGGGTATGAGGGTCAAAGGCCACGGTTATGCGTGTCTATAGAGTACAGCAGCTCTGCAGCCACTTTCTTTGTGGTCAGTGCCCTGTAGAGCCGTATCTATTGCCAAAACACACACAAACTCTTCAAACGTGACATGATGGGTCCCGCAACTGCTGCAACTGGCTGACTTCTTTTATTTTATTAGTACAAGCCACATGTGCTTTCTATTCGTGTCTTCATAAACAAATATATTAAAAAAAAATTGTTGAACAATTTTTTTTTTTTCATAGCTGCAACTACATATTTGATATTTCCATCAACTGCCACAAAGGAATGCATACCAAACAGCAATACATAGCAAAATAACTCCAACGAAGTTCATCAAACCAGTAATCCAAAGACTTACACACTGGAACAAGTAAAGAAATATTTCACCAAGGAATATATGATGGCCTCGTTATCATGACTAGAGCATTTCTACCTCTATAAACCAACTTCTACTAAATAACTTCAACTTCTCTACCTCTATAAACCAACTTCTACTAAATGACTTCAACTTCTGGTTAAGATCCGGTGACGACTTCAACTTCTGGTTAAGCTCCGGTGACAACTTCAACTTTTGAAAATTCTGTATATAAATGGAAGTTATAAATATGATATCTAAACAAAAAGTTGTTACTAAAATATAAAATAGCAATTACAGTGAAACGTATGAGCTGACCTGAAATCCAGTTGCAACAGATCGACTGGAGCTGCCATGAATATAACACCACCTTCAACTTCAAACTTTTCCACTAGGTTAATTCCCTATATGAATATTACACATTTTTAGTATGAAAATATACCTTAATTCTCTGTTAATAAGTAATACAGTAAGAGATACAAAGCTCTTATAATGGCAATAGAAGAAAGCTAATCAGATGAAGTCGTCCAAAGCAAAAACAAGCATATAACATTTGAAAAGTATTGTATAAAATATCACACATGAAAATATACCAAGTCATGTACTTACAAATCTTGCAAATAGCTAGATTACTTGAGTTGCAACTTCATTGTTAAACTCCTAGTCAAACCTGTAAGGCAGGAAATGGATCATATGCCACATAATATGAAGTAATTGTAGAAACAAATGGAATTCACAAGCACAGACTTTAAGTATAAAGTTTCCAACTTCAGTAACTCGAGTATAATTAGTCTAAGTTGAAGCACACAATAACACTAAACGAGTCATCATAAAAAGGCAAGTCGGCAACAAAATGCATCTGACTCAGCTAAGTTAAGCAAAGCTGTACTTGTACATCTATGAACTCCAACTTACCCCCCTTTTTTTCTTGTCTGAAGAAAAATTCATTGCAAAGGCCAGAAAGGCAAGACTTACAGGGAAAGAAAGGAGACAAACACATAAGATGGAACCTACAACTAGAACCTACTAACAAAACAGAAACAAACTGTAGCAAACTGATGGATAGTTAGGGAGGGCCAGGAAGACCATCACTTCTCAAAATAGACAGGAGGAAGGTTGGGGGCCTATTAGCCCAATCCTGTGAGCATAACCTCATTTTAGCAAGCTTAGCCGCTGCATCCGCAACACGGTTAGCTTCTCTGGGGATCCAGCTCCATCTGATTCCAGTGAACGAAGGTAAACCCTATGGGAGAGATCTTCCAACTGTGATGGTTGGCTTGATTCTCCAAGGCCCTGATGATCTCAAGACAGTCACCTTCCATAATGATATTTTTAAGCTTCAAATGGGCTGCAAGCTGAAGACCTTTTACCACTGCATCCGCTTCCACTTCTATGGAAGAGTTGTGGTTCCCATGTAGACTTGCACCTGCAATAGAGAAACCTCTATGATTTCTAATGATTACTCCCACCCCACTTGCATGGTTGGTTTCATCCCAGGCACCATCGACATTGATTTTCACAAATGGGTGGGGAGGGGGTTGCCAATTATGCTGACTGGCATGAGAGGGTGGCTCATTCCCAGTTTGATCATCAATTTGAGCTTCATTACAGTTGATCGTTTCCAACCACTCATTATAATTGCGCTTAATTCTCTCCAATGTGGCAATCGGATTTGGCTTTCCAGTCCTTAGAGAACTCCAACTTACCCTTTGGCCATCTTATTGTGCAAAAAACAAATGATTAACCTGGTTAACATATATAAAAGACAAATATTTACCTAAGTAAACGGTGGTTCATCATCTGATTGGATTCCTAGCATACTGAAAGTACAAAGTTCAAACTGTCAGACGAAATATTTCTATAACACATAAACTAAGTGCACAAATTAATAAAAATCAAACGTATGCTGGAATTAATATCATCGAATTAGTGAGGTACAATAATGCTTATCTATCAAAAAAATCTTACGTCAATTTATGCCTAGCTAGTCATTGGACCTTGTGAACTAGTTTTCCACTGCCAAAAGAATAGAGCTAGATAAGAACAGCCATGTTTCTTATTAGAAAATTAAGTGCCCAATTTTTGAGCTACAAGGATATTAAAATTGGTGTTAGATTACTTATATTGTTACAAAAGTAGAAAAGAAAAAAACTAGATATGACATATAAGATCTACAACAAAACCAGTAGACCACACTACCAAAAAAATGCTAGATAAGAACATCTAATTCTGTAAAGCATATAACAAATCAATTGAAACTTACGTGCACACCCAAAAACCATATGAAAATCAGAGTCCAAATTCACACAGGACATGCAAAAGCTGTGAAATTGAGCAATATACACATCAACAAATGCATATAGACAAGGGAACAATATGAAATTGAGATAAAACAAAGCTAAAAGAATAGATTAAGTACTGAGATAGCAACCAGTGAAAAGAAAGAATGAATCTTTGAACGACGGAAATGATCGAAACCCACCCATCATCAGAAGATGGACCAATCCTACAACAAAAATAATAGATTGAGAAGAGAAAAAAGGAACCAATCCTAATCAAGCCTCCTAAATTCAAAATCGGAAACAATAAATCAAACCCCAAACCCCAAACCCTAATCAGATATGGGAACAAAATGAAGAAACTTGAGCACTTCAAATTAAAATACTCAATAGTGATAGGGAAAACTTGGCTATTACCGAAGAAATTAAATTGATCTATGAGAGGGGAAGAAAAGAAAGCCAAACCTGAGAATTGCCCAGAAAGAACAAAAGAGAGGAGAGAGAGCGATGTGGGCGACAATTGAGAAGAGGCAGACGGAGTGAGAGAAAGATGAGAGATGAGAGATGAGAGCGAGTGTTTTTGTTTTTATTTTGTATTTTATATATTATATCGTAGGAGAGTGATTGATAAGTAAAAATCCATTATCTAATCGGAGTGGGGTACAAGAGTGGACCACAATGATGAATAAAATGTTAAAAAATTGGATACACACCGACACAAGTGATAAATGTGGCATTCTACCACCCATATTACAAGTTTGCCCAACATATCCACCTATCAATCAATGTGTGGCTAAGCAAATCGTGGCCTTTGGTCATTATTGTAGTAGTGAATTCCATATACAATACACCCCCCTAAGTATTCTGACCTTATATATGTTTTCATATAAATATTCAGGGAAGAAAAGGGTATCTAGACAGTATTTGACACTCTTTGATTCAACGAGAGGATGACATAATATTTAGACATTGGAGAGGGCACAGTATTGTTACGTACAATGGTAACACATATGACCGTGATGCTTTCTCAATGGAAGGATTTCATGGTTCGCTGGTGGAAATCATACTGCGCAAGTAATAATCTAAAAGGCAAAAAACAAAAAAAATTATACAAGTTTTAACAAATGTAAGATGATTGCCTTTGGATTGAATTGGCCCTAAGATCTGACCTTAATTTGAACCTTTCTAGCTATGGCAGATCACTGTTTCTTCTGCAATGAGTCCAAACGTGCCTGTTCATTGAAGCTTCACAGAATGATTGATCATGATCCCCTCTGTACTCGCGTCGCACCCAATCACTCCCTCCTCCTCCCCCACCATCGCTGACATTAGATTAGCTACAGCCACCACCCCCGCACACTCCCTTTCTTTTGCCCTAATCAATTCCTCAACTTGTCTCTTTATCATCAATCGAAAAACAAAGACTTTCTGATTGGGCCTTACCTTCTTCAAACTCCAGTAGCTTCTCTGTAATGGCCTCCTCAATCAGATCCAACTCCTCCTCCCAGGCCCCTCTCTCTACTATAGAACTGCGCTTTGACCTCTGTCGGTTGCTCGTGGAAGGCCTTGACGGCCGTGATCTTACAGTCCAGAACTATCGACGGTATGCCGTGGTTGGTGATATGGAAGAAACCAAAGTTTCAACTCACGCCGCTGCTTCGTCGACGATGGCAGAGTGACTATCAGAGTGGAGGACAGAGAGGCTCGGATCCATCTCGTTCTTGATCTTGATGAGCACGTTGAGGACCATAGTGCCGCACTTCTTGAGGTCAATCTCGTACTCCTTCAGCTCTGGCTTGGTCGGGTGATCGAGGCTCCACGGTAAATGAGAGAGAGAGAGAGAGAGAGAGAGAGAGAGAGAGAGAGAGAGAGAGAGAGTTGAATAGGAAAAGAGAAAGTAGCTGAGGCGGTGAGCTAAGAGGGGGGGGAATTGCATAGAGGAAAAAAAAATGTTGATTCTTACTTGAATTGTTTACATCAGTAGATGATAATGACCGAGAAAAGAATGTTGATTCTTACGACAGTAATGGGAGAGGGTGGCTAGAACGGAGGAGGAAAAGAAAGAGGATTTGATCTGTGGATAGAGAGAGAGAGAGGAAAAAATGCTTAGAGAAAAAAAAAAAGGTTTGAAGTATGAAAGAACGAAAATACCCTTCAAAAATTGCTAGCCGGCAACTTCCGTAACTGAGGTAAAGGCTCTGGGTACCTATCTTCGGTCGAGTTCAAAACCTCAGGTACTGTATTGATATTTTTAAAATGCGAGGTACCGAAATTTATAATGAGCAAAAGATCGGGTACCGTACAAACCATTTTCCCTTAATTAATTTAAATTTGACTAAGAAACCCTTTTCATAGCTCTCACAAACCCTAAAAGGAGCACGACCGACTTCTCTAATCTCACTCTCGTCCGGCGGCGCGCCTGCGTCTCCTCAACGTCTGTGCGATCTGCTGGTATGGTTGACGCAAAGGTTCAAAGCAGTTTCTCATGGGATGGTTGTTACTCGAGGTCTTAGTGAGAGATTTGGTGATTTTCTATGCAATGTCTGTGCAGCATGGTGGTCTATTTTGATCGATTTCTAGGGTGTCTACGATGACTTGGAAGGGGTTGGGTCTCAGTCCTCTTTGCTTCCAAGAGGCGGCGCTGGCTTGTTTTAATCTGGTATTCGGGTGAACCTAAGCCCGTGTGCTTCGAGTTTGCTTGGCTTTTCAGTTTTCGGGGCTCCTTGATGGTTGGAGTTTCTTCGTTGAAGGCACTAGAGATCTGTGGTGACTCTAGATCTATAGCAGGGTGAAGGTGGGTTGCTGTGCGAAAGGTTGGGCCGGCCTGATGGACTTAGAGTGAGCCTATCCTCTTGGAGCAGGTTTTGGACTAGTATTTGAGCTAAAGGTTTTTGCCCTGGGCCCATCTCTATGTTTTTAGTTTGGTCTATATACAATAATTTCCTCGCATTAGGAAGCAAAACACTTTTTTGCACACTCTATGTACCTCTAGCACCTCTGGAGTAGTACCAAATGAGGATTCACGCAATGTCTACATATTTGATTGTGTAATGAGTAGGTCTAATTTCTATGTATCACTGTGGGTACTACACTATCTTCTTGTCTATTTATAGATGGCAGCAGAAAGACATGTAACGGCCTATTCTGGCTTGTGATGAATATATTAACACCTAATCTGGTTTTGATTAAAAAAAAATTAATTAAAATTTGACTTACATCCCTGACTTTTACATTTTCAATCATTGTGACCCTACAATATGAATTTCATCATATGCACCCACCAACTCATTAAATTATGTATCAAATTACAAATTTCCCTTCAATTGTTTTGTTAATTACTAAATAAGTTGACTAGACTCTATTTTATAATGATTTGTCACTAACGTGGCATGCAAAATCATATCATGAGTATAGTCGTAGAAGGGGCTTAGACTAGCTAAGATTGTGATTATTCCCCCATCTCAATGAGTTCCAAAGAAAATTATATATAAAAAAGGCACAATTTTTCCAACGAAACATTCGTTGGTAAAACCCTCCTATAAAAAGGTAATAACTTTGTCGTCAAACCTTATCATCGGTAAAAGCCTCCCAAAGAGAAAATTCAAAGGGACATACATATGTCGATGAACTTTTTATTACAAAAAGCCTTCCATTAAAAATAAATAAAACTGGATATACCTTTGTTGATGAATGACTAGTTGGTTATAGTCTCCCCTGCGAAAAATACATAAAATGGACGAACTCTCACGATATAGGGTGCAACACTCCATCGCTGCACCTAATAGCCTGACATTTGCAGTGTTCTTCCACAACCCAGTTTTAACGATTTAGGTTGTTTTCATTTTGCTAGTGGCTGAAAAACCAAAATTCATAAATGTAAGAGAATGATTAGAACCACTCAACTCCAACTTCTTCAATCCTCTTCTCTTCTTTGTTAGTTGGTATTAAAGTTTGAAGTTTTTTCATGGAGTAATTCTATTGTTATCACTACACCACAAAGTTAAACAGATGACAGTTCCTGAACTGTCGTATGAGTGAAAAAGCTGCTATTGTTTAGTAGCATGTTGTCTGATTGACTTCATTCAGACGACAGTTCAAAACAATTGTCTGTTTTATACGCAAACGACACATATAAGCTCATAACTGTCGTCGGAAAATTACTAAACTATTTTAATTTGGAAAAACTATTGTCTATTAGGTATTCAGACAATAGTCCATTTAATGATTGTTGTCTCACATTATATTTCCCCAACACTTTTAAGAGAACTATGTTGTGCGTAATGAATCTCATACTACACTGTTAAGATACATATGTTGTCTGAAATGAATCTCCAACAACATTGCCTCATTTTTTTCAGTTGTGTGAGATGCATTAACAATAACAGTTCCAAAATGAAATATGTCATCTCACTGGACATTCAGACGGCACATTTTATTATTTTCAGTTGTACTTTATGAACCTCATTCAACAGTTTATTGTTATATATGATGAGTGAAATGAATCTCAGACAACATTGATTTTGTTATATATGTTGGCTGAGATAAGGATAGACAACATGAGTTTTGTTATATATGTTGTGTGAATAGATGTTCAGACAACATGAGTTTTGTTATATCTGTTGTGTGAATAGATGTTGAGACAACATGAATTATATGTGGCCTTAAGTATGTGTTGTCTGATGATTACACGCATGTAATTGTATCAAAAGCACTAAAAATAAGTTAATCCTCAAGTCAATTTTTATGTAATTAATCTATTTTTATTTATTTTGTAGAAAATAAGCGGAATTGCGGAAACGAAAGTGTAGATACCTCTACTAGCATGACTAGTTTGCTATCTCACCAAGCATAAGTAACACCCTCTTTGGGACACCCACAAGCCATGGTGAGGCCCAACCGCTACTTGCATCTTTGAGCCCTATGTTTAAGCTACGCTACCGTATCCGGAAGTCGCAAATACGTCGCCGGGAAGTCACCTTCCCGGCCTTGCCAAGTTGCCTCCATAATAGGCCTTTCTAGACTAGAATAGTGATTTTAGTCATCCCACATCTAAGAAAATGTAAAGGAGAAGCATTCCTTCACCTATAAAAGGAATGCCTCCTCCCACTTAAACACGATCCCATTACATCTTTTGTATTCCCCTTGGGCCGCAAGGCTCAACACACTAGTATAACATTCAAATGGAAGTATTTTCCCGCTAAAGCGGGAGACGAACCACTATACATCTCGTCTCTCTCTCTCTCTCTCTCTCTCTCTCTCTCTAAAGCTAACTAGAGATCCCACGGATCACTAACGTTAATAGAAAGAAAATAGTGCGAGACTGGAGCAAATTAGAGTTTCTGATAAAATGACAAAATAGTCAATGCGGGTCAACCGTGGTCAACACCATCAAGGGAATGGAATCTAATTATCTCTGATAATATGTGGTGGAAGTGCATTGAGATGAGAGGAGGAAGAAAAGAAAGAAAGAAAGAAAGAAGAAGAAGAAAAAAAAAAGGGAGAGAAATCTGAATTGTGCTGACGTCAGCAATATCATAATCAATAACCTTCACCACGTACTGCCTCTTCTTTTTGTTTTTTTTTTATTTTTTATTTTATTTTTCCTCTCTCAATAACCTTCACTTCTTCCTTCACCATGTGCTGCCTCTTCTTTTTGTTTTTTTTTTATTTTTTTTATTTTTCCTCTCTCAATAACCTTCACTTCTTCCTTCACCACGTGCTGCCTTTTCTTTTTGTTTTTTTTATTTTTCCTATCTCCAATCACTTGCTGCCACATGTCTTTTTCTATCTCTCCCTCTTGCAGCCACACAAATCCATTTCCATCCACTTCTTCCTCTTTACCCAGACACGCCCAGACCACATAGATATATATAAACCCCCCATTCCTCATTCTCGGAAGACGGAGAGCCACAGAACCAAAAACCACCCACTTCTAATTCTTCATTTTTTTTCTCTCCTCACCAAAATCCATCCCACCTCACCAAAATCCATCCCTCCTCACCAAGATCCACTTCACCTCACCAAAATCCATCCTCACCTCACCAAAATCTCTTCCTTCTCATCTTTTCTTCCCTCCTCACCAAGATCCACTTCACCTCACCAAGATCTACCTCACAAAGATTTCATCTTCTCATCAATTCCACAAATTTCAAAGGGGAAGCCCAAGTATCAAGAACTTCATCACCATTAAATTTGGGTAAAAGTGGGGAGCCATAAATCAAGGCTAGCCATAATTGCTTTATATCAATTTGTGGCTTGTTCTTGTTACTCATACTTCTCTTCACTTTGTTCCTCTTTAAATTATGTATATTGATGTTTGTTTAATGATGGGTAGTGAGTAGATTTGTTGTTGGGGGCTAGGGTTGTGTGCCATAGTCCAAATCTTGTGTAAAAGATGCTTATTTTAATGTAATGATGCAATTTTCATATGATGGATGCTTATATCTATTTTTGTTGGGTTAAAATGCATGTCTAGGAGCCTAGTCAACTCTAGGGTGTGTATTTTGAGCATGTCTAGGATGGAGTTAGAGGCTTGACCTCCTCTAATTCCTAAGCTAGAAACCTTCAATTTCGTATTCGAGGGGTTATAAGCGTGGTGATTTACACCCGTTGCGTGAATGCGGGGGCGGGTCGCTTAGTAGTCTAATTCCTCGATCTTTAGGCCTCTTGATGTGAATTAGAGACCCTTAAACCGGCTCTAATTCATACCAAGTGAGTTCCTACGACCCTTGAGCCGGAGTAGGAATACCATGAAAGGGAATTTCGGTCCTTAAGCCTTGAACCGCCTTAGATACGACTACAGCCAAAGTAGGAAATTTGAATCTACATTAGATTAGCTTCCGACACATGAGATTTAGGTGAAGGAACCTCCCTAGCACCCGACATTCCCATTATATTGTTCACACTTTTCTAGTTTAATTTCCTTGCATTTTTATTAATCGCTTTACATTTTATTACTTTTTGTTAAGTTCAAATCCACTCTCAAACATTAAATCCATCGACTCATTTGTGTATACCCATCTTGAGGCTACAAGTTAGTGGCTTTGAATAGGCTTGGTGTGAGCTAAGCCGAGCATTGTCAAGGCTTGGTGCCTTGATTGTTTATAGTCTTATTGTACTTTTTATTTTTCTTGTGTGCTTTTAGTATCCTACTGCCAATTACCTTGGTTAGGTCCAACACCTAATCCCTGAGGTACGATAAACTAAGGTCCAATTACTTCCCTTACTTGACAACGATTCGTACGCTTGCGAAAAGTTTATGAACCAAGTCATCTGAGATTCTCTCAGACAATAGGCACTTGACCTATATTTGTTGTCTGAATTGGCTTTGTACAATTGGTTGCAGATATGAAATTTCATGTTCAAAACATATCTAAAATGCAACATTGTCGTAGATTACTGCCATCTATTTCATACATTGCCATATCCAACACATTTACAAAAGTACAAATTCATGTCCAAATTAATTCATCAATCCCATGTTATCAAAATAAGTCCCTAAGCCCAAGTACTAACCAGCTAGATGCGATACTACTTACATATATGTTTTAACACCAAATTTGCCCACTCTGTTTTGACTGCATTAATATGGTTCCAGTGTTTCCTCCAATGGTTGTCAACAAGGAACATTTCCTTCCCCAAGAAACAATTATGGACAGATGGATCCTTGTGCATGTCAGCAGAAACTTCCAGAATCTCTTCTTCTCATTTGCACCAAAATCCATCAATTTGCTCTACCCACTCTACTCGATAAACATCTCCATGGCACTACATCATGAAAAGCTTAGTAAGAAACTAAGAACATAGTAAACTAGTGATCTAACCACTAAGGAAAAAACAATAGTACATAACATCAAGTAAATAAGCTCATCAAAGAATATGAACTGAAATTGAAAGACTACAAGTACCAAAACTAAAAAGAACTGGCAACAACTAGTTCAAAATCATAGACAATTGTCTTCTACTAGCTAGTTTAATCATAGTATTAATAGTCATAACAATACATAGGGGCATATAGTTCAATCTAGCATTCATAGGCAGTCATAGCACCTATCCTTTTCAGCTGTAACTAGTTAGTCGTCAAGATTTTAGCAAAACCATAACAATAAATTCAAGTTATAACCATCGAGGTTATGAACATACAAGCCCTTGAAAGTGAAAACTATAATCATGTCCGGCCAAGTAGAGTTTTAACATAAGCTAACCTCAAAACTTTGTCGAAATAATTCAACATAATGGAAACATTCAAGACGTGTAGTTTATTTAATTTTGAAAGAAAACTATACCTCCACATATATATGAATTAGTAAGTGGTGCAATACCAAAACAACAGTATTCTACTTTGAGCTACCACGGTTTCCCTAATATGACTTCCTCTAAAGGAGATGCGTTCAAGTGCCTGCAAAATAAGCAAAAGAAATGAATATAACAGATATAGAAACTCCGGACTCATGGGACGCAATGATCTATACGCGATTGCATAATGGGCCAGTCATAAGGATTATGCCTATGTTTCATGGTGAGTTTGTGATACATTTTTTAATCAAGAGATTTGAAAGTGTAGGCATGAGTTCTTTCCATACTTGTTCTCCATCTTGAATATCAAAAGAATGTTGATGCTCAAATTGAAGACTGCGAAACTCGTTGATGCAGAGCCCTGAAAGTATGAAAGGAAATATACAATCATGATGTGGAAAAGAAAACATGTAACTTTTACTTCTTGATTGGAATGAACTTTTACTTCTTCATAATCTCTGAACTTACCATCTGATTAGAGTTGCATGAGGAATCCACGAAAGATAATTAGTGTATTCTTTGCATTCACATAATAACCTCCAAAAACAAGAAAAGCCACTTAGTTTACTGACAATCCTAAAATATGATTAGTAGATTGTACAAATAACAGTTTTCATGTGAATATTCAAGGAATCTATCTCTTTCATTGGGATTGTTGCAGCTCTATTATTCAGGATCATGCCACATACTATCATTTAATACACACACATGTATATTTTGTGTTTTAAGTATAATTCTGCATGAATCAAACCTAAGTACTCTAAAATCATGGAATAATTCAATTCAATAGGTTTATAGATTTTCACACCTGAAGCAATCCCATTCTGTCTTGTATTGATGTCTGAGATCTTCCTATTCTCCAAAGAACCGACCCAAATATAAGAGCTAATGCAACTATGATACAAGCAGTAAAGTTTTATCAACCATGAATATTGCTAAGCTACTAGGATTTCTAATAGGCCACAAATGGGAACTAGCAATATGATATGATGCATGCCTGTATATGAAAACACTCTCGGTACCCGCAGTGTAACTGATCACAAATAGCAAAGGTCAGAGAAAACAATCTACATTTAAAGATGATGCAGGAACTGACCTCATCTCCTACTGTGTCATGAAATTTATATTGGTGTGTGTCATTACAATTATGCAACTGTATTATAGAACTAAAGCTAATAAATTCAAGATAAAATCTGGAAAGTTTGTACGTGATCAAACAATGAGCTCAATTATCCCATCATGATCTTCAATTTTCAATTCTAGGGTCCCAATTTATGCATCAAGCCACACAAATTTACAATCTTGCTAACTACCCACATCTCAGAATTCACTCAAAACAGAGACTAAAATGCTTAAAATCAAATAAACAAATCCACAATTTGATTACAACAGCACCAAGTATCATACCTGCCCATAGTAATTTCTGGAATCTACATCAGCTCCATTATCCAGAAGCAACGAAACAATCTGAATCAAACCCACAAAAGAACCCAAATCAGAAAAACCAAACGATCATCAATTTCAAATGGGAAGCAAACCCAGAGAAAAAGAAAAGAAAAAAGAAGGACCTCGTTGCCCTTTAGCGGCAGCAGAATGGAGAAGAGAGTTGAGCCCACCAAAGAATCACTGAAAGCACCTCTTTGCATATGTCGACACACAGATTGAGCATTCCCCTTATATCATAGTGATAGCCTCCAAAAAATCCTTTCATTGAATCAGCTCTCAGGTAAAGCATCGTACTTCCAAACCTTTCAAATCTAAGCACATCTCACTATGCCCAGATCTGGAATCTCACCATCAGAAAACAAGAGTATTGGAACACCCAATTACATCAATAAACCCAATCAAAACCCAAAGAAAAAATGGAGAACTGAATTGAATCTTAAAGAGAAGAAGAGCTTACAATGAGAGAGAGAAAGAGCTTACAAGGAGATACAGAGAGAGAGTCACGACCCAAGGAGACTGACGGAGAGAGAACTACTGGTGGACAGACAGACGGCACGCGCGACGGAGAGAGACGCGGTCGCTGACAGTGCATCGAGTGAGTGTGAGTGCGAGGCTGAGAGGCTGGACGAGTGGTGAAAGAGATGTTGAGTGCAACCGCGAGCGATTTGGGAGAAACTTTAGCTAAGGGAGGGAGCACGGGTTTTAAGTTTTTTTTTCTAGATAGGTTTGGAGTGTTTTGAGTGGAAAAAATAAATGTAAATTATTTTTTGTTTGTTTTTTTGGTTGATCAGAAACATATGTCTTTGTTAGTGTTGTCTGAAATTTCTTAAATTTACCAAATGACGATGTGTTGGTTGAGTTGAGGTGAGACGACAGGTTTAAAAAATCTGTCGTCTGACTAACTCAGACGACAACAAAAACTCATGTGTCGTCTGATGACTGTCGTGTGATTAAGTTATTCTAGTAGTGTATATGTTTCTTATGAATTTGATTTTCTATTATTAAGAGTTTCATAATTCTATTTTAATTGGTTCGCAATTGTAGAAAAAAAGTTTTTGATTGGAATACTTTCATATACTGTGCTATGTAATCTTTATTTTAAGTTCATTTAACTCTTATTTTGTATTGAATTTTGATTGGAATACACTTCTATACTGTGTTACCAGCAAATCTTGTTCAGAGGTTGGGTTGACATTTTTATTTTAGCAAATTACTCAAAACTACAAAAACAGCCAAATTATTCCCTTGCGCCAAGTCCAAGAAGCACATTTCCTTGCGGTGAGCTTGGATAGCCCATGCAATCGAGTAAAATCCACTTGAGACCTATTCTTCTTTTTCTATTGACGAAAATGTCCCTGAATCTTTATTTTGACACATAACGGAGGAAGACAGTGCGAGATTCCCCCATTTCTCATACTTGTGTCCTCTCTGTTTCTGTAAATTCTGACGCCAACTTTTGGCCATCATTTGGTGACACCACCACCACTAAGAGAAAGAGGAGGACAACAAACAAGACCTAAGCTTTAACGCCTCCATGCATCCTTGGGGAATCTCGCAGACAAAATGACAACGAGAAAGAGAAAGAGGAGAGAGAAGAGAGATGAGATTAAGATCCATATCTTGATTGAGATCCTTATCTAGATCGAGATCAATTAGGGCTGATGAATTTGAAGTTCTCACTTAAACATGAAGTTTGGTTCCTAAATCTAACAATTTTAGGTATATATATTGAATTTCTCAATTTCAGTTCTATCGAATTCACAATGAATTGTTCATTTCTTTAATCTTTCTACACTTTTTGTTACTAAAATATGTTTTTAATTTTGTTCTCGATGTTGTCGCTGATATGTATTTGATTTCACTTAATCGTTCATAAATTGCTGCTCTAGTGTTCGTGTTTAGGTTTACACAATTCTATTTTCATAAAGTAGTTGTTTAATTCAAGGATTATTCTTGCTAGACTTTTTATTTTTTATTATGTGGCCAAGGTAGTTGTTTTGTTTCTCATTACATGGCTTCTTACCATTGCATATATTGTGACAGTCAAGTACGTTCTTAAGAATTTCACATTATCTACTCAATTCCTATTAATCCTTAGTAGCAATATTCTATTCCTACTGACTTGCAGTAGCAGTAGCAATTACCTTATTCCTACTAATCCTTAGTAGCATCCATTTTCTTAAACCCCCAGTCAATTCCCTACTAATCCCGATCCTCAGTAACACTTACCCAATTCCATACTGTCCTTTGTAACAATTACCATATACCCTATTGATCCTTGGTTGCAAGTACTTAATTCCCTACTGACCCTGAGTACGAATTAAACACATCACTGTAGTTAGTAATAGTTACTCAATATATCAATTACAGTTAGTAGTACTGTAGTAGTCACCCATGTTCCACCAATAATAAGTAAGAATTATCGAATTTCCTATTTATTCTTGGTAGCAATTGCCCAATAGACTAACCCTTAGTAGCAATTATCAAATTCTACTAACCCTCAGTAACAATTACCCAATTTTACTAACCCTCAGTAGCAATCCAATTATCTACTGGAACTCAATAGTAATCATCCAGTTTGCTTGATAACAATTTTTCTATGTGTTTTGAATGAAGATATTTGTACTTAGCTCACTGCATGCTAATGAGTTCAAATGTTTTTCATTTGCAGCTTCACAATGCCTACGAAGAGAAATGTCCATATAATAAAGACATTAAGTATCTAAGTGCAAACAAAAAAGGAGAAAATATGGACAGGCAAAAAAATCAAGATCACGAAGATCAACAGCAAAGACCAACAATTTAACAGAGGAGAAAATATATTGATGTAGTGCTGTAGGTACAAGTTTCTTGTGTGTGTGTTGGCATTCCTATACAATGCTCTAAAGAAGTCATCCGAGTCAGTTTGAGTCGGTTTGAGTCAGTCCCGTGTGTCAAAGAGTGTTTGACCTAGGAAAGTATCTTTTGGGTTTAATATGTTTTATTTATATAAAGATATTTTTCTGTTCAAATCGGATTATTGAAATCCTAGGTATTTTAGGATTTGGTGTTTTTAATTAGTTATCCTTAATCAAAAAGTTTTTGTTTCCTAATAGGATTATAATTAGGGTAGAATCTTGGTTGATTGAAACACACATTGATCCTGAATACCTTCAATAAAAGCGATGTCCGTATGGTGAACCATTGACACAAGAGTCATTTCACTACACCAATTTCGGAATCAGACAACACATATCAGACGACAGCAAACATTTTAACTGTCGTCTGAAATAATCAGACGACAGCAAACATTTTTCTGTCGTCTGAATTTTTGAATCAGACAACAGTTGTTACATTGCTGTTGTGCAATTGTAATTCAGACAATGGTTATTTTTTTTGATGTTGTCTGAATCAATCAATTCAGACAACAGTTATTACATTGGTATTGTCCAAGATTGATTAACACAATGGTTGAGAAAAGATGTTGTCTGATTGTTTTAATCACACAACAGTTATTACTTCTCTGTTGTGCAATTAGTATTTACACAATGGTTGAAATAGATGTCGTCTGATTGTTAATTCAGACAATGGTTGAAATAGATGTCGTCTGATTGTTAATTCAGACAATGGTTGAAATAGATGTCGTCTGATTCTAATTCACACAACAGTTTTTAGTTGTCTGTTGTGCCATTCTCCATCAGACAATGTACTTGAATTGATGTTGTCTGAGTTTTAGGATTCAATATATATATATGCTGGCGCCCTTCTTAATTGACTTTAACACTTTGGCCAAATTTTCAATTTTTCACTTCCCACCATTCGACCAAAACCCAAGCTCGCGCTTCCCTCTCTCAAAATCACCCTTCATCTCCCCGAGCTCACTAGCCATCCATCTCTCCCACTCTCCCTGTCAACTTTCTCTCTCTTCCACTCAACAAAACTACCTCTCTCTTCTCACAGCGCCCATCTCTCTCGCCCTTACCCGAAACCCTATCCCTCTCCTCCTCTCTCTCTCTCTCTCTCTCCATCTTCCCCCTGTGTCCCAATAGAACCGGAACCACAAAACCCTAGAAAACGAATTCGCAGAGATTTCTTTGTGGCTCATCTCGGAGGTGTAGCCTGGCGTTGACTCGTTGGAGGAAGGCGAAGAAGATGGTGGCTACGGTGAACCCACTCCGGTGGTTGGAGATCGTGACGGAGGAGAGAGAGTCCTCCAGATCCACTTTCTCTCTCCTCCACGAATATGAGTTCTTGTTTCCTTTCTGTTCAGTACCCAACCTCCAGATCGTGACGGAGGCAAGGTTTGAATTGTTGAAATGGGTTTCTACCCATTTAAGTGGCTTTGTCCCTTGAATTTAAGTTTCTTCTCTTCCTCTTCAGCACCCTTCCCACTGCCTCATCTCCAATCCTCAGGTCCCTTCTCTCTCTCATCTTCATTTCTCATTTCCATTTTCTTCTTCTGTCTTATTAATTTTGATGTGTGTATGAATCAGTTGCAGGGCTTCAACTATGGAGGCTCACTAAGACCCAGATTCTCTTTCACCACTAAAGACACAGACAAAGGCATTCGCATTCAACCCATTAAAGCCAAAGCAGCAACCACCGAGGCCTCTCCGTTTCCTCTGCTTCAGTCTCCCCGAGCTAAAGACTCTCCCTCTGAGGTAAATACCCATTTCTGATTCTCCTTTTATGCTCTGTTTGGTTGCTTAGAGACTTGAAGCAATGTAATTTGGATTTCACAGCCCTTGGGAATTCATCAAAATTTGGTTTTTCGATTAAAGGTTTCAACTTTCTTGCCTCTAGAACTGAAATGAATCAGTATCTTCATAGTGTTTAATGCTAATTAGCCAAACAGTTGCTTAGTTGTTAATGTGAATTGTGTTCATTGGAAACAAGGACAACATGATGTTATGATTTTGGACTGAAAGGTGTTTACTTTTAATGAATTTTTTTTTTCTTTCATTGCTAAAATCTTATCCATGTTCTTAATGTCTATAGTTGGAGCCAGCAGATCCTGATTTCTACAAGATAGGGTTTGTTAGAAGTATGAGAGCTTATGGAATTGAATTTAAAGAAGGCCCAGATGGGTTTGGAGTTTATGCTTCCAAGGATGTTGAACCACTTCGCCGTGCTAGGGTGAGTTGTTTCTCTGGTTTTTTTTTTTTTTTTTGGATAATCTATTGCACTTGCTAGAGTGTGTTAACAATACAGTTGCATGAATAATGCAGCCAATGCAATTCAGTGTTTATGATGGATATCATAGTACTAGTTGTTGATTAGGTGTTAAGTTTTTGGTGTTAATGTAGCTTTATGCTCAATTTCACAGGTGATAATGGAAATACCACTAGAACTGATGTTAACTATAAGCCAAAAGCTCCCATGGATGTTTTTCCCAGATATAGTACCGGTGGGTCACCCAATATTTGATATCATCAATTCAACAAGAAGAGAAGCTACGCTCAGCTTCATTTAGATTTGGGTTAGTCTTGGTATGAAGGATTTCATTGCATATTTTTTTAGATAGTCTTCGTATGAAGAAAGTGATGATTAAGTTTCTTTTAGTTGTCTCAGATGAAAAACTGGAAAGCACATGGGTGTTTATGCAGATATATGTAATGACACAGTTGAAGAAGCTGAAAAGTTTTTGGGTCAACCTTTACATTTGCAGTTCTCATTTACACTGATTGTACTGATGGGACATCCCTTGGAAGCTCATTGTCACCTCCTTTCCCTGGTCCTTGCACACTCAGAACAGCATTGGCACCTAAAAAGTGTGATTTGTAAAACCCACCTAAAACGTGGTCTAAGTCCAATCGGCAGAATTCACAAATTAAAGGTGTGTTCCTTCTGGATGAAGGTAATATTGAGCTATGAATATTCAAAAACTTTATCTTCTCTGTCACTAGCAATTGATTTGGCTTTTCAATGTCGAAACCAATCATTCTCTGTTATGATCGATAAGAGGTGGATTAAAATTGTATCTAATGCCAATCTGTGTTGAATAAAATCAGAATGCAGTTCCTCTATAGAAAAACCACATTGGGCTCCTATTTTTATTACGCAATCTAATTTCAAGTTACCAGCTCACCATTCAGTCCAAATTGTCATTGTGTTTCATAGTTACCATAAAATCTGTTATGAGCGCAGGTCCCAGATGTGGATTAGCTGTGTTAAACTCACAAAAATTTGCATCTTTATTGACTTTTTCTTCCATATGTAAAAATGAATATAGCATTATGTAACTAAAGATTAAAATCAAGATGTGCATTGACATGGACATCATCAATCCTGGTACTTGTTAGGACATATCATTCTGATTGTTTACTGACCATTTCCTATAATGCTTAACAGTGTATATATGTTTGGTGTTGGTAAAATGTGTAAATCAATATGCAAAGTGGTCTTTTGGCATGTCAGTACTGTTTTCATAAAGCTCTTAATAAGTTTCGTCTTCTATGACATGTATACTGCAACTTGCTATGAAAATAGTTGACTGGAGTATTTTTTTTTTTCTTGTGATTGATTAAATACTGCAACTTGCTAAATTCGTCCGAGGATTTCCATTTCTTGGTACTTATTCTGAACTTAAGGTTTAAGGTTATTTATTCTTTCTGGTATGTCATTGGGGGTCAAATAAACTTAAGCTTTAAAGACCGAGGATTGATTAAATATGCAAGGTGGTCTTTTGGCATGTCAGCCTTAAGAAGCTGAAGATAATTATAACCAAGAACATATGAATGCTCAATACTAAGAGAAAACCTAGAAATTCCAGAAAATAAAACAAAAGCCTACAGTTGTTCTTTCTTGTTTGATTCTTTAGTTCTCATATTTTGACACAGCAGCCAGTTGGTGTTTTATGGAACTGCTTTTTAATCTCAAAATTTGAAAATCAAGTTTTCTATATATATCAAGCAGCTTTGTTTTTCGATAAAAATCATGCAGCTTTGTTTAATGTCAAGACTCTTATAGTCTTATACTCTTGTGTACTCAATAATAAATAATTCTCCTTTAGTAGACTAGCAGTACACCTTCCATAATTGTCATGAATTCATGATATTTCATAGCTGTTTCCATAGCAGTATGAATCATGAATGATTATTGTTAGAACCTTGGTTATATGTGATTATTGCTACCTAGCTATCTTTTTCTCATCATTTTTATGACTGATTCTGTTTTTGAATATCTTGCTTGAATGTTAGGAACCTTTGCAATGTTACTCGTCATGGTCTGGAGACCTCACATCAGTTTCCTGACTCTACCAGCAATATTGAGGTATACAAATCACCATATCTATTATGACGATGGCCGTATTACTCTTATAACAATATGTTGCTCTCATCCCTTTCATAGTTTCTGGTTCATGATTTTGAAAACGTTTATAATGTGGCCAGAATATGAGCTAGTTTCCAAATCTAAAACATATCTATTTATTCAGATTTGAAAACCCCTTATTTGGTGAGTTTATTTGTGCCATTTGATTATGAAACTTGGAGTGTCATATGTTAGTTGAGCGACTTTCTTGGTTGTCACTTGAGGATTAGAGACCAGAAGTGACATCTGGTCTTATTTAGAGACTTGAAAACCCCTTATCCCCTAGTTTGATGTTCAATGGCATTTTTAGTTACAATTATTAATGCCAAGGATGGGAAAAGAATGTCCTTATACTCAATAATGCATTTGATACAAAGCAATTCTCCACCAAGCATGCTAGCCTGCATACAGAGCATGAGCTCTTAATCTGATGGAAATTAAGTCTCATATTATTGCTTTTTGTTTCCAGGTTATGTTCATCAGTACAACTCATTAATTAAGTCTCACATTTTTTCTTCTTGACTGCACATTACATGCTATAGTTTTTTCTCCACTGCACATTACATTAGTTTTTCCCATAAATTTTACTACTATTGCATATTCCACATTCTCTTAGAGAGTCTGTTGCTGTATTATATATGTTAACGATTTACATATTAAAAATGGGAATTTTGTAGGTGGTCAGTTCTAGGAAATGGCCTTTGATTTCTCGTTACCGAGCTGCAGTTCGTACTCAATCACCAAAAGTAGAAATGATTGCTAATCTGTTCAAGCCTGTGTCTGATAAAGAGGACCAAGGCATAATCAAGTTGGCTCTTATCTCCCCCTATACTCTGCCACTTTGATTTTTTTGTGAATGTATAATTATACAAACCTTACTATTGCGGTATGAAATTGTTTACATAGATTCTGCTCTTCTGCTGGCATCCTCATTATCACCCTCATTATCACCACAAAGTGTTCTTCAAGACTTGGTTGGTTTCAACATTTCACTAAATGTTGTTAGAAAACTAGTTCTGTTGATGTAATGACTTTGTTGGATATATGGATGAATGTATCGGATTTTTACATGAATGAATGTGTTTTGGATGTGATGTCATTTTGAATGTATATCAGACCATTCAATCCAGCTAAAAACTATTGTGCAATAATTGATCATCACAAAATGCCTAACAAAAACTGTTGTATGAGCCATCTAACTATAATACTATAAGGACTAAAAGAACGAGAAAGTCATTGTCCAGCAAAACAACAAACAACAGTTTTTTGGAGAAATCTATAGTATCAGTAATGGATGGACAATGGGATTTGCAAGTACATATTGTCTGACTAAGCCTTCAGACAACAGCAAGCATATAAGCCCCTGTTGTCTGGCACAGCCTTCAGACAACAGCAAGAATATAAGCCCCTGTTGTCTGGCATAACATTCAGACAACAGTAAGTATATAAGCCGCTGTTGTTTTTCTTGGTGTTCAGACAACAGACAGCATAGTAGTCGCTGTTGTAGTAAACTTTATCAGACGACAGTTTTTTGGTATTGTCTGATCCATGTATCAGACGGCATTGAGATAGACAACAGCAAAGTATATAATCAGACGACAGTGAAAAACTGTCGTCTGATTGAAAAATTGGTGTAGTGTTTGAGTAGTCTTGCTTGTTTGCTTAAGATTGAGTTATCATAAGAGTCAAAACACTTGGTCCATGTTTAAGTGTACTCGGTCATTTGTTCATATGCATAAATTCTCTTGAGATCAATACAGAAGCTGTGAAGAAAGAAGAGCCGTAAGGATTGAAACGTGCCTATCAATCTCCATTTTCCAGAAAACGTTTCATCCAAGTATTTTCAAGTACAAAATCAATCTTGGAAATTTTTTACTATCAAAGTTGAAGGTGTTTATTATAATTTGTGTATAATATTGCTTTGGTTTAGATATAAATGGTGGAGCCAAAGTAATGAAAACTGACCCAAAAAGTTTTTTTTTTTTATTTTTTTTTATTGCATCAAACTTATTTAAACAGGGATGACAATTTCGTAATTATTGATCAATTTAAAGATACGGCGGTAATTTTGTAATTAACGGAAACTTTAGTGTTTAATTCATGTTAGGGAACAAATAAAGAGACCGCATGGTCTTTCATGCAATTGTCTCTGTGCATGGGTATTAAACAGTGACGGATCCAAGATCTGAGACTTGTCTAGGCTAATTAGAAGTGCACTAAATTTTTATTTTTGAGATTTAGAACCCAGTGGGAGGCTCATCCTCACGCCTATATTATTTTCAATCAAAACATGCAACGGAGGGGACATAAAACCAAACCCGGTAAATTAAAAACTACAAGCATACATTTATTGTAAAACAACAATAAACTAACTAAATCGTACCCTCCAAGGCCCACTCACTTCAAACTCAGCAATCACAGAATCATTATCAATGCTATTGGCAAATTCTTTTTCAATGTAGAGAACCATCAAATCATCAAGAAACTCATCTTCCATCTTATTTTGAAGTTTGTTTTTATGATGTTCGTAGATGAAAATGCTCTCTCTATTGTTGCTGTAGAAACTGGCAGAGTCAGTAAGACAGATCAATCTATAAATCATAGGAAAGACTGTTGACTTTCTTGAATCAACTAACTACCGACACAAATCAGACACAGTAGTTGTCTTGGCAAATCTTGGATCCCTCTGAATATCTGTAAGAAAATACCCACACTCCATATCTAGAGCAAGCATATCAAATGATGTAAAATCTTGAGAATAAAACCTCAAAGCAAGATTGCAAACATCTTCACATTTAAATGATCGAAAATTATCACGTGGATCAAATGTAGCACTAAGAACAAGGAGCTCGAATGAATTATCTATAAATCTACTATCCAACTCTACCAACTGAAAGTCTATCATACCATTAAGTATATTGACCCGATAATAATGCTCATTTGTAATATTTTGTTCACGTGCCCTTGTACCTTTCTTGTAAGGAGCAGACATATCTGGCATAATAATATCATACTCACAACTAAATGATTCAACCCTCATAATCAAATCATCCCAACCATCTTCTCTCATATATTGAAGTTTTGATTTTGTTATTGAAAGAAAATTGAGAGCATTCAAGATGTCTATGGCTTTTTTTTTGGGTTTTTTACTTCAACAGTGTCTGAACTCTTCGAGGACTTTTAAAATGATACCTGAACTTTCAAAGTTATCAATGTGATACCTGGACTCATTTTTTCTTATCAATGTCGTACCTGCGATCGATTTCCATCACGGAACCGTTAACTATGACCATGTGCCCAGCATGTAAGGCACTTAATGAGGTTAAAAGACTAATTTACCCTCAAAAGTATTGTTTTTTTTTTTTTTTTGCGTTCTTTCTTTCTTTTTTTCTTCAAGTTTTTCTTTTTCGACGTCTTCTTCTCTGTGATTTGTCCCCTCCGATTGGAAGCCATGGCCGCAAATCAAATCTCACCTTCTCTCTCAACCACCCAACCAAGCACCACCTGACTACAACCACATCGAACTCAGCTAGATCGATATGGCTACCTTGCAAAAATTCAAGCTCCTTGCCACTCAATGCCCAGTCGTCGCCTGAAGCCCCACGCGTATCCCATCCGCCAGCCCCGTCATCCACCTCCGCCGCCGTAAAACACTCAGATTGTTCCTCACCAGCCCCGACCGTCGCTGATTGCCTCGCCGGAGTACCTCGTCCGATGCTCCCACTAAGTACTGATATTATAGCCGTAAATAACCAAACACTACGCCAAAAAACGTATCAGATGATAGACATAAACTGTTGTCTGATTTGTAGTGCCACCGTTGTAGAGCGAGCCGTTGTCTATTGAAAATTCAGACAACAGTGGAACATAGTTGTCTGAGAAACACACAGGCAACGGGTATGTGTTATAACTGTTGTGTGATGGCTCGACAGATGGCTCGGCAGATGCCAGGTGCAGCTGCCCAGCAATTGAGGCGCTGCTTTCAGACAACAGAACTTTTTTAAATCCGTTGTTTGTTAAGCATTGTCAGACAACAGAGTTCTAGTGTTTTCTGTTGTGTGTGAGTAAATTAGAAGACTTATTTTTTGAAGAAACCATTGTCTGATAAATGAGAAATCTGTTGTATGATCATTTAAACATCCATTTTACCTAATGAACAGTAGTGATCAAATGGAAATAAAATTTGATGCAAATAATCAAATGAACTAATAGTACTCCAACCCGTATTTTAAACTTCAAATACATTGGATCCACCAAGATTCAATTCGTATTTGTCATTGTTCCACAAAATCATGAATATGTGACAATTTATTGTTTAACATTGCATCAAGGGCAAAGACATTAGTTGCTAGAAATGGATTAGTGTTTATTGGACTATTTATGATTGCTTGCCCACTTCGGCCATGACTAATGCTTGCTCCTGCTGCTCCTCTTTTTTTCTTCTGCTTCTGTCACCACATCAACTTGTTTCAAGAAGCTGCATGCAATACTCCCACATCAAAAGCCACACTATCCATGAGCAACATGACAAAATAACACAAGCAAGAAGCTGCAGAGAAAGACCAAATAAAAAGACTTACGTTTACATCTGGTAATGCAAACCCAAGTTTGGAAGACAGGTGATCTTTCAAAACATAATAATATAGTCACGCCTTCACAGCATACCTTAATTAATAAATCAAAGTATCCCATGATATGTGAAACATGATTCTACTTTCGTTTTATACACAAATATATAATAGAAAAATGTTGCTCTTATGAAAGTTTTTGAAAATGCAGTTAGTAGTTTGTTGCATTGCAAGTACTTAGGCATTGCTATTTAGATTTGGCTTGGAATGTAATCTA
The DNA here is from genome assembly GCA_024704745.1 of Rosa lucieae. Taxonomy (NCBI): domain Eukaryota; kingdom Viridiplantae; phylum Streptophyta; class Magnoliopsida; order Rosales; family Rosaceae; genus Rosa; species Rosa lucieae. The sequence continues at coordinate 7,666,196 of CM045495.1, read as the reverse complement.
GTCTATTGAATAATAGAAACCTTCCAATCTCATACAAAAAAAAAAAGCTATAACAACAATATCATTTTTGCAACATCAGGCGTCCTAACTCATGTGTAGCAACAAAATTTGAGGTTGTAACAATGGAAAAAGAAACAATAGAAGTATAGCACAATACAACAAGCAATAACGACAACATCAGGCATCCTAAACTCAATGTATCATTTTAATAATGACTTAGTTCTTGCAAGTTCACTCAGTCAAAACCATAAGTCATAAGAGCAAATTGAGACCTAAGAAGTGAGGATTGAATTAGATCGAGGAACCTGATAAATGGTCTATATATCAACACACGCATTCCCAAATTTGTCAGCCAGTGTGTGTTCAGCTGGTTGCTCCATACATTAGAGGCATGTCCCTGCAAATCCAGTGCTCCACTGCCAATAAGCTTTTGCTCTTCCACTTCTCTAGCCCATCTCTGTGAAAAATAAAATACAAGTGGCCACTGAGTAATCAGTAGACATCCAACAGAACATGTTCAAGCAAAGTTACGAAACACTGCACTTAGTATCTAAGTGAAATTAGAACTCTGGGAGGAGAAAGAAAACAAAGGTATGTTAAAAGTAATCCTGTTTTGAGAACTAGACTTGTTAGCAAGTGATCTATACCTTGTTTCATCATTAGCTTGTTCTATTTGATCTAGTTTTCAATTGGACTGTCACCTATGCAAAAAATCACATGCTTGGAAAAGAAAAATCTGATCTATAATTCATAATCTTGCACTATAATCTGAAACTTGAAAAAGATAGAGAGATAAAGTTTAAGATATGCATGAGGCATGTTTACAGGTTTATCAGCGTGTACACTGAAAAATAAAAGATAGAAAGATAAAATTATAGTAAGAATTGCATAAATGGGTTCTGAAATTAGGCCCACATCATTATCAAAAATAACTTTCAAATGACTATAGACCACAAACTTCTTGCTCATTCATCAATGAAGTGCACAAATAGCATGATTTGTGCCAATAATGGAATTAAAAGTAAAAGCTGTAAAGTGGAAAGAGCGTAAGAACAACTGAGATGAACCAATTGTAAACAGTAAAACAGAGGTTGAACTTCTTGACAAAAGTTAGCATGGTGTAGAGGAATTTTACCTGACTTGTATCAGGACGAACACTCCCTGGATCAAAGTTAAAAGAAAAAGAACAAAATAAATCAGTTTTCCCTCATCCCTTAAGTAACCCCAAGCTAAATAAAGCAAATTTCCAAAACTAACCAGATGGTTACCCTCCAGTATATTTTCTAATCAAACCAACAATTCAGATATCAGTACCACCTCTTATTCATTTAATTCTTTTGAAACCCGAAATCCTAAGCTACAAGATAAGAAGAACTACACATAATCTAACAATAGGAATATGTGAAATAGGGATAGTCTGTATAATTGAGGGAATGGGCACATGCTTAATTCAGTAGCAAGATCACTTTGGTTGCTGAGTCATAAGACTTCCTTGAAAAGTAATAGTAAATATGTAGTATTAGAACATGTGTGGGATGAATGACTCAGTTTATGTCAGTTCAAAAACAAAAAGGAACGCTAGAAGTTAAGCTAAAGAACAGTAAGAAGACAAAACATGCACCATAAAGATAAGAAATAATACATGGAGAATCAAAACATATAGAAATAGAAAAAAGAAGTCTGATGTGTAGTTCATGAAATGGCATTCACCTTTACTGTATACTCAGGATATTCACCAAGAGCCTTAAGCAATCAAGGAGTACTAAGTTGAGCAATCCAACGGGCTACAGCAACCATCCCACAGTGAGCATATCCTAGGACTAAGTTGCTTATTCCACCATCATCCAAAACCGAATGGTGGAAAGGGGCCACTGCACCAGTTGTGGCAGTTAGTGTATCTTTGATACTATGTGTACCACATATCAACATAAGAAAGCATTTTGAATCTTTATCACGTAGAATGGTGAACGTAGGCTCCAGAATCTGCAACATTATGTTATTAATTAATAACACAATTAACAATCACTCACTAGTACAAAAGTAAATAAAAAACGGAAGTGCTTTATCACAAGGATCATAGAATTATTAGGAAGTTTATATGTAACTTTGTGCGTCTGCACCATACTTTTATTCTTTCCCAATGATCCCCTTGACTCAATTCATTTTCGTCTGGCATGAATGATGTTACAGGAAATGGACTAAAATTTTCTGCTATCAGTTTTTCCTTGTTATGAATACTACTTTCTGCTAGGGCTGGGCTCGGGTCGGGCCGGGCCCGAAAATTGGTGAGACCGAGACGGAACCCGAAACTGTCAGTTCGGGCTTTTTGTAAACTGAAAACCGACAGAAAGTTCGGTTTTCGGGCTTTTTCGGGCCCAAAATGACAGTTTTGCCTGTTTTGGTACCTGGAAGACTGGAATGCATATCAAATTATAATGCTGTGAAATAAACTCATTAACATAACTATAATCAATTTGCAATAATCAAGTTTAGCCACAGTTTACAACACAAACTCAAGAGTCCAGAATACATTGTCCAACAGAAATTAAACAATCCAAATTGTCCAACAGAAACATAAACACAATTTGCAGTTTTACACAAATAGTCAAACTGTCCAACTAAGAAATAACTGAAGCTGCACTGCTCTAGGCCTTTAGGCTATAGTTGCTCGGCCTGCTGCCTTGCAAACCATTTGTATTACCGAATAGTTCTAGGGTCTAATAGTAGCGACCCCCACCACATGATTGATTGTGCCCATAATAAGATGAATGTGGACTATAATGAGACTGCAAAATGAGATTAAATAATAAACCCAACTGACCATAGAAAGGAATTACATACCTTTCACAAGTTGCTCTTCTAACTCATTTGTTGTGGACTTCTGAACATCACCAGCATTAGCAGCTGGAGCCCGCTTTTCTTCATCTTCTTCCCATTCGCTTTGGAAACCCAAGTCATGTTCTTCTTCTTCTTCCTCCTCCTCCTCAGATTCAGTCCCACTGCCATCATCAGGACCTTCCCATGTTCCCACACGAGACTGCTACCAGCTCCATAAGTATCTAAAAGATGAAGCCACTTAAGTGAGTAACTAGCAAAAACAGTGAATATGAACACAGAATATTAGTGAATATGAATACAAACAAAGAAAAACACAAGCGAAATAGACATTCACTGATAAGAACTCCTAGATACATGAGACAACACAGCAAACAAAGAGGAAAGAAACACCAAGCATAACAACAACAATAACAATAAACTGCAACATTCCAGTCTAACGGAATAGCGAAAAAAAAGAAGCTATTTCTCAAAACCGAAGTAATTGAAGCAGACTCTTTCCCCACAAGATATCAACCTCATCCCCACTCACATTCTCATTTGTTCCTCATTTCCAAATGCCCCAAAACACTTCCATCGTAGCTCGATCATCTCCCCAAAATCAACCCCTTCTTTATCTCTCTCTCTCTCTCTCGAAATATATATATATATATATATATATATCTTTCAGACAACAAAGTCATACAATTGTTAGTGACTAATAAAACCAATGTGCAATTCAGGAAATGGAATCTGATTCCATCAAAAAGCTTATAACTTTATGATCTAATTGGATGTTGCTGCTTCAGTAAGCTAAGTATTCACAAATTTAAAGCACGTTACTTTACCAACCATGGATAAAGCTTTAAAATTGATACTATAATAGAAACATGAGAAGCCAATCACTCTTTTTTTTTTCAGCTTGTAGTGAATACGAACACAGAATATCTCAAAACAAAAAACCCATTTCACATGTAAAAAACAGTATCTATATCTGAAACTACTGAACCAAAACAGGGGTGAGTAGAAAGAAAGAGCTTCCATATTCAAGAAACTCAGATTAAAAAAAGAAAAAGAACCCAGCTTTGGTAAGACTGTTCTACCAAATGACTGCAGAACACAGAAACAAAACACTCCAAATGAATCAGTAAAATGGATAACATAGAAGAAACATACCTGGGTATTGCAGAGAAGAAGAGGCTTTGATCACAGAGAGAGAGAGAGAGAGACGTTGAGAAAAAGTAACGGTCAAGCCTTGACCTTCAGTTTCGATTCCGTGACGGAGAGAGCGGAGGAGGACTTCGATATTCGGAGATCGAGACCAGAGCAGGAGCTGGTAATGGAAGTAGAGAGAGATAGACAACTCAGATTTCTGGTGAGGGAGGGACTGAGAGAGTGAGAGGGAGATTTCATCAGATCTGAAATTTGGGGCTGAGGTCGATATAAGCAAAGTCGCAAAGAAAGGGAGGCTGAGGTTGAGTTAGTGGATTGGAGGACACCGAGGCCTTTAGGGTTGTGTATTTTTTTTTTTAATATTTAACTTATTATTATAACACCTAATCATGGACTGACATGTGGCATGTGCTACAGTATTAGGGTCGGTTCGGGCTTTCAGGCCCTGAAAAAATGAAACCCGAGACCGAACCGATTACAAGAATTCGGGTCGGGCTTTAGACCGAACCGAAAATTTCTATTATAAAACCGAACCGATTCGGTCTTTTTTCCTCGGTTCGGGTCGGGTCTTCGGTCTTTCGGGTCCGGACGCCTAGGGGTCGTCAACGGGCGGGGCCTTGCTATATTTTTAAATAATTACGGGCCTGGCCGGGCCGGGCTTTATTAAAACTCAAAGGATCCAAGCCCGTCCATATAAAGCGGGCCTTGCGGGCTTTATTTATAAATAAATATTTAAAGACACAAGTTTTTTTTTTTTAATCAAGCTTTGGAAATTCAATGGATAATGATCAAATACAACCAAAGATAACATATCTATATAACTATATTGTACCAAAAAAATCTATATTTATATATAGATACTAATTTATTGATAAATAAATTTTTAAAGACAACAATTTTTTATAAATCTATATTTATATATCATACACTGCAAAGAGCAACCCCTATCAATTCAAAGAAAATGTAAAAACTGACCGTTGGATGAGTTTATTACAATAAATTATGAGTGTGGTACAAAATTTAGCCAATTTCACCATATTTTCGAATCCGATCGGATTGGTCAACCGTAGTCACTTATATGTTTTATTGGTTGACCAATGACGTGGCAACCGCAAAACGTGCTTATTTTTTCACATCACGTTTGTATATATTCAATCGATGGATGTGCGTAAACATAAGATAAAAAAAATTAATTTTAATTACAAACACATTGGACTATACCAATTTTATTCCTAAAGTTCTATGACTTATACATTGCATTTAAATTGTTTAAGTTCATTCTAAAGCAACCATGAAGTGGAAAATGAATTCGGAGAAACCAACCGCTTGATGGAGAGATTGTAATGTTTTATGGTGGTTGTAGAAAATCCAGCCAATTTGGTTCTCGTTTCGAATTTAATCAACTAGGTCAAACGTAGTTACTCTTATAAACCTATATTTATATACCACACACTCCAAAGAGCAACCCCCATCAATTCAAAGAAAATGGAAAAACCGACCGTTGGATGAGTTTATTACAATAAATTATGAGTGTGGTAAAAAATTTAGCCAATTTCACAATATTTTCGAATCAGATCGAATTGGTCAACCGTAGTCACTTAAATGTTTTATTGGTTGACCGATGCCGTGACAACCGCGAAACGTGCTTATTTTTTCACATCACGTTTGTATATATTCAATCGATGGATGTGCGTGGACATAAGATAAAAAAAAATTAATTTTAATTACAAACACATTGGACTATACCAATTTTATTCCTAAAGTTGTATGACTTGTACATTGCATTTAAATTGTTTAAGTTCATTCTAAAGCAACCATGAAGTGGAAAATGAATTCGGAGAAACCAACCGCTCGATTCAGAGATTGTAATGTTTTATGGTGGTTGTAGAAAATCCAGCCAATTTGGTTCTCATTTCGAATTCGATCAACTAGGTCAAACGTTGTTACTCTTATAAACCTATATTTATATATCATACACTCTAAAGAGCAACCCCCATCAATTCAAAGAAAATGGAAAAACCGACCGTTGGATGAGTTTATTACAATAAATTATGAGTGTGGTAAAAAATTTAGCCAATTTCACCATATTTTCGAATCCGATCGGATTGGTCAACCGTAGTCACTTATATGTTTTATTGGTTGACCGATGGCGTGACAACCACAAAACGTGCTTATTTTTTCACATCATGTTTGTATATATTCCATCGATGGATGTGCGTGGACATAAAATAAAAAAAATTAATTTTAATTACAAACACATTGGACTATACCAATTTTATTCCTAAAGTTGTATGACTTGTACATTGCATTTAAATTGTTTAAGTTCATTCTAAAGCAACCATGAAGTGGAAAATGAATTCGGAGAAACCAACTGCTCGATGGAGAGATTGTAATGTTTTATGGTGGTTGAAGAAAATCCAGCCAATTTGGTTCTCGTTTTGAATTCGATCAACTAGGTCAAATGTAGTTACTCTTATAAACCTATATTTATATATCATACACTCTAAAGAGCAACCCCATCAATTCGAAGAAAATGGAAAAACCGACTATTGGATGAGTTTATTACAATAAATTATGAGTGTGGTACAAAATTTAGCCAATTTCACCATATTTTCGAATCCGATTGAATTGGTCAACCGTAGTCACTTAAATGTTTTATTGGTTGACCGATGCCGTGACAACCGCGAAACGTGCTTATTTTTTCACATCACGTTTGTATATATTCAATCGATGGATGTGCGTGGATATAAGATAAAAAAAAAAATAATTTTAATTACAAACACATTGGACTATACCAATTTTATTCCTAAAGTTGTATGACTTATACATTGCATTTAAATTGTTTAAGTTCATTCTAAAGCAACCATGAAGTGGAAAATGAATTCGGAGAAACCAACCGCTTGATGGAGAGATTGTAATGTTTTATGGTGGTTGTAGAAAATCCAGCCAATTTGGTTCTCGTTGCGAATTTGATCAACTAGGTCAAACGTAGTTACTCTTATAAACCTATATTTATATACCACACACTCCAAAGAGCAACCCCCATCAATTCAAAGAAAATGGAAAAACCGACCGTTGGATGAGTTTATTACAATAAATTATGAGTGTGGTAAAAAATTTAGCGAATTTCACCATATTTTCGAATCCGATCGGATTGGTCAACCGTAGTCACTTATATGTTTTATTGGTTGACCGATGGCGTGACAACCGCAAAACGTGCTTATTTTTTCACATCATGTTTGTATATATTCCATCGATGGATGTGCGTGGACATAAAATAAAAAAAATTAATTTTAATTACAAACACATTGGACTATACCAATTTTATTCCTAAAGTTGTATGACTTGTACATTGCATTTAAATTGTTTAAGTTCATTCTAAAGCAACCATGAAGTGGAAAATGAATTCGGAGAAACCAACCGCTCGATGGAGAGATTGTAATGTTTTATGGTGGTTGTAGAAAATCCAGCCAATTTGGTTCTCGTTTCGAATTCGATCAACTACGTCAAACGTAGTTACTCTTATAAACCTATATTTATATATTATACACTCTAAAGAGCAACCCCATCAATTCAAAGAAAATGGAAAAACCGACTGTTGGATGAGTTTATTACAATAAATTATGAGTGTGGTAAAAAATTTAGCCAATTTCACCATATTTTCGAATCCGATCGGATTGGTCAACCGTAGTCACTTATATGTTTTATTGGTTGACCGATGGTGTGACAACCGCAAAACGTGCTTATTTTTTCACATCACGTTTGTATATATTCCATCGATGGATGTGCGTGGACATAAGATAAAAAAATTAATTTTAATTACAAACACATTGGACTATATCAATTTTATTCCTAAAGTTGTATGACTTGTACATTGCATTTAAATTGTTTAGGTTCATACTAAAGCAACCATGAAGTGGAAAATGAATTCGGAGAAACCAACCGCTCGATGGAGAGATTGTAATGTTTTATGGTGGTTGTAGAAAATCTAGCCAATTTGATTCTTTTTTCGAATTCGATCAATTAGGTCAAACGTAGTTACTCTTATAAACCTATATTTTTATATCATACACTCCAAAGAGCAACCCCTATCAATTCAAAGAAAATGGAAAAACCGACCGTTGGATGAGTTTATTACAATAAATTATGAGTGTGATAAAAAATTTAGCCAATTTCACCATATTTTCGAATCCGATCGGATTGGTCAACCGATATGTAGAATATATATATATGCACATTAACACATTTTATGTAGAAGTATAAGAACTTCCACACACACACACACACACACACACACACATATAGTCATATATATATGTAACACACACACACATACATATATATATATAAACACACACACACACACACAGATATATATAGATATCTATATATATATATATGTGTGTGTGTGTGTGTGTTTATATATATATATAACACACACACACACAGATATATAAACACACACACAAATATATATATATATATATATATATCTATATGTGTATATATATCTATATATATATACACACATATAGATATATATATATTTGTGTGTGTTATATATTTATATATATATATCTATATCTATATATGTATATATATTTATATAACACACACACACAAATATATATATCTATATGTGTCTATATATATATATATATTTATAAACACACACACACACACACACATATATATATAAAATATTTTACGGGTTTTTGCGGGCCGGCCCACTACCCATCGAGGCGGGCTTTTTAACTGGCCGGGCCGGGCTTTTAGCCCTCAGGGCAGGCGGGCCTCCATCGGCCCACTTGATCCGCGGGCTTTTTGATGAGGCCTATGGACGCCCACCCCTACTTTCTGCTGCAATGGATTAATTCTCAAGAAAGACACAGGTTTGATACCTCATTCTAAAGGATATTGAAAGAAACTTCACACCAATCTAAAATGTTATCCAGATAAGAAGCTATTTGGTCAAAAACTAGGTTCTGTAAGTGTTTCGTTATTATGTACTTTTATCTTCCTCAACTAGAAAGACGTGTACTCAGAGAGTTTTTTCACATTACTTTAAAAAGTTCAAAATGAACTTCAAATGTATATACGTGCAATAAACAATCATATCCATGCACATCATTTCAATTACTCAGAAGGACAATGTAAGCACATAACCAAATGCAGTTACATAGAACTAAGTTAAGAGCTTACGAACCGCAGCCTTGGGCTTCTGAAAAAGGACATCTTCCATAGAGAAACCGCCGGACTCTAAAAACACCGGAAACGGTTTCTTGGAAAACAGATAACAAAGCGTCAACAGCTTCAAGTAATAATTTAGTTCCTCAATAATCTTAGCGCCTTTGAGCTACACACAATCACTACCAACATACACACTCGCCACTTGTAAATTCCCCTGCAAAGGTAAAGCAGTAAATTCATAAACCATTACGCAAATTTCGAACCTTATAGCATCAAAAATGTCGAATTTACAGCAAAAACTCCAAAATTTGAGGCCAATTACTTTACCTGCCTACGCATGAGGTAGTTAATGACGAAGGCCAAGTCGCCGATCGGCCATTTCCCTAGAGTCTCAGAGTAAGTGAAACACAGCGTATCGGACAAGGTGGACATTGACTCAATCCACATGGCCGGTGCCTGAGCCGGTCGCCGAGAAAGCCCCCTCCTTGCCGATCTCAACTTGGAGAAATCCCCGCTTCAACGACGTTCTCTGGCCAAACATGTAGTACAGAATCACAGCAGCTCCGGCGGCGGTGGCCGCCGCCATCAGATCGAAGCTTCGAGATTCAGATCTCAGAAAAACACAGCATAAACTTCACAAAAATCAAACCCTAACAAATTGAGCTCTCAAATTGAAATCCTTGCTGTAATTTAAATGGAGAAAAATTGACTCAGGGCTGTGAAGAATCAGAGAAAGAAGGATTTGGGGAAGTGGTTTATGAGGAAGCAAGGTACAATGTATAAGAGAGAATGTGCGCCAATAAAGAAAGGAACGGTAGGAAATGACGGGAAGGTTCTTCAGGGGGTGTAGTTGACTTTACGTTTTTGAACGTAGTGGTGTGGGGAGTATGTGAATTTGAGGGAGAGCAGTTTCGTCACGCCGGGTGTTTTGTTTCGAAACTGAAGGAAACTGGGATTCAGAGAAATTAGGGTTTGGAGATGGCAATGGAGGTAATGTTTGATTGGATTTATGTGAATTGAAACGAAAAGGAAACTAAGCTAAAAGGGAAGACGAAGACGTCTGGATTTTTGGTAATCGGAGATTTCAAATTGATACAATTGGGGAAAGGCTGTTTGAGGAGATGGGTCTGAGCCTTTGATGAGATGGCTTGAAGAAAAGAGCAAAAAACTCTATTTTAGTATTTCGTCCGAGTGCTGAAAATGACCCAATATTTCGTCTAAGATAGATCAAGATAGCTCTTTTTTCTTTTGTATTTATGAATCAGACAACATAAACATAAGTTATGTTGTCTGATTAGGTAAAAATTAAATTTAAATTGAGACTTCAAAGAGGGAAACTTCCCGCTATATGCTTTGATTGCATGTAGTGTGGTGCTAGGTTTAGTTATTACTCATTCACACAACACAAATAAGTAATTTGGTTGTGGGAGCATGCAATCACTAGATACATCTTAATCAAAATCTGTAGGTTTTAAGGGGGAATAAGTGCCATTTTGGGTCAAATCTACACACATCCAAACCTTCCCAATATATCGCTGTTTATCACACAACAAAAAGCAAAAAAACAGTTGTATGATATTTTGCAAGCAACACTCATACAACAGATATAGCTATTCTGTTGTACAATGTAGTATAAATTTGAAGCCAAATTTGAGCAAGCTAGGAGGGAAATCTGCCGCACATTTTTTTTCATTCACACAACAGACCATTCTTGTAAGTATTGTGCAATGACCTTCTAGCTAAAAACTTCTGAATTTCAACAGCCTTATACGACGTAAGTTCTTTAAACGTGTTGTCTGAAGCCATTTTCATCAACACACAACGGAATATTTTTTTTCGTTGTGTTAAAAGAGTAGTCTGATAAGGATTTTCCCATAGTGAAAGGCCAGTTCTTTTTTAGAAAAATTGATTAGAAGCTAGAATCAGTGAAATGATCATTTCCCCATTGTTTAATAGATCATATACAGATAGATATAGTTATACACACACATAGACATACAGTTGCGGAAAAATTAGTTTTGGGTTTTCTCTCATCATCAACATCCTTTGCCTTTTCGCCGCTGTTGAGAGAAAGAAAGAGAGTTGCAGAGAGAGAAAGAGAGAGACTCTCAGTCTCCTTCACTTTTACAGATTTTGATTCAATTACAAAGACACGGAATATTTTTGAAATTCATGAACTTATGTTGTGATGTTAGTTGCGGTGAGGAAGCCGAGTGCCACGACGACGTGGTCCGCCTCCTTCATATCTCCGGCAAGCTGCACAAGAAGGTCTGGATTGCCGCCGGCCATATTCTCTCTCTCTCTCTGATCCCTCTGTCTGAAATCTCAGGTAAATTCTAAGTCTCAGATCTCAATCTCTGTTCTCTTTTGTGCTTCCAGAATTCTCTGAATTCTCTCAGATCAATTTTCCAGTTCGATCTCAATATTTGTTCATTCGGTTTAGACTTAACTTTTCTCTGTTCGATTTAGTACAATTGAAGAATTAACTTCTGCAAATACAAACAAGTTTGGATCTTAAAGAGGACTGCTCCGAGCCTCCGAGTACGAACAACTCTGAATTTGGGGATGAATTGCTACAGGAATGAATTGGTAATTGTATGAACTTTGATTCTCTGAACTTTTTTCTCAGGAATTGGTAATTGTATGAACATTGATTCTATTAACTCATAATTGTACAAATCAAGTTTTTAATTTTACTTTTTTATTTTAAGGGAATGGACTTTGATCCCGTTCATAGATGAAGGCGAAAATGTCATTTTTGCCCTCATTAAATGCCTCAAGTGCTGGGCACGTGGTCATAGTTAACGGTTCCGTGACGGAAATCGACCACAAATACGACGTTGATACGAAAAAATGAGTCCAGATATCACATTGATAACTTTGAAAGTTCAGGTATCTTTTTAAAGGTCCTCGAAGAGTTCAGACACTGTTGAAGTAAAAAACCCTTTTTTTTTTTTTTTTGCAATGACTGACAAAGAAAATCAGTAATCTTCATGACATCATGCATCAAAACGCACAAGTAGCAAGTCTGCCTACAAAACCACAAACCCAAACAGATGGTTTCAAAGATTAGAGCTTTTTCATATTAAACCCACAAACCCAACAACTAGGCTTCAAGATTGTTGCAAGAAATTTAGAGTAGATTCATGGGATTTTCCTAAATCAGAATTTAAATCTCCATGAAGAATTGAAGATGAAAGATAGAGTATTTGCAACTGTGAAGTAGGGATCCCCAAATCAGATTGTGGGTTCACGACGATTTCCTGTGGCAGTTTGTGAGAGTATTCAATCGTTCAAGTCACTTCAACTAATCAAGCAGCCACTGACCTAGTGACCTGCTGTGGGAGTATACGATTTCCTATAGTTAATTTTATTTTATTATTATTTTTTTTTTTATCTTTGGGCTAGTATGGGCTGAAGGGAAATATAAATATATTTAGGAGTTTTTGGGCCAAAATGTTGTCTAAGCTACAACCCATATAGCCTACCGTTTGCTTCCGCCACTGGTATTAAACTGGGGCAGTTTACCTTATTGGTAAATCACTCTTTTTATTTTATGTTTTAGTTAAGAGTTGTATTTAATAAGGGTAGTATGGGAAGCGTATTCCATTTTTTGTATTTTTTAGGTCAGATGTTTGGGATTTGGATTTACTTCCCAGATTTTCAAATTCTCATTTCAATGATTCTATCAATTCGGTCAAGAAACTCCGGGACGATAGAAAACTTGTTAGGTTGGCAGGTGGACAAACTACTTATAAAGAAAAAGAAAAGGGAAATGACAAGTTATAAGAGAATTTTGAAACAATAGTACTCCATATGACTCTTGAATAAGGGGTTGGAGAAAAGCTGGTGAGGCTAGGGGTGCTTTGAGATTTATACTGCATCAATATACTGACGTGGCCGATAAAATTTATACTACATCAAAATTGACGTATTTTAAGGAGAATTTTGATCTTTTTACGCATCATGCACGCCTTATAAAATATTGATGACATCTTTATGCAAATTATTTTCTTTTCTTTTTTATTTGTAAATTTAACTTATAACACCACCGCACATAACAATGTAATGGGTTTGGATTTCGCTTCTTCACTGACATTGACTATGGTTGACCCATATGTCGGAAGTTTCAATTTACTCCAATTTCGCATTATTTTCTCTTGAATCAATGACTCTATTTAGGGCACGTTTACTTACTTGGAAGGAAATGGAATGATTACGGGGTAAAAACATTTATGCGTTTACTAACACATAAAGGAATCAGAATGATTCCGGGTAAAAGAATTCCTGCGTTTACTAACACATGAAGGAATCAGAATGGATGTAGGTCCCACCTCCTTTTCAGGAATCGATTCCTGAATACTCAGGAATTCGATTACGAAGGGGGGAGATGAGTTTAGGAATCATTCATTCGGAATCAATACCGATTCCTTTCTTCTCCCATTCCACTTGTCTCCGATTCATGATTATTTTCCATTCCAAGTAAGTAAACGTGTCACTACTTCTTATCAAGTAAACAAAAATAAATTAACTATATAAAAACTAACTTGAGTATTAGTTAATGTTCTATGTACAGATCCAATTACACACATAGGTGATACATTCTCTTATGTTCTTTTCCTCGTAGTGTTTGGCACCAAAACTAGTTGGTGTGCAAACTGTCTCTTTTGAGCGTGTGATTGCACAGGCGTGCCAGCACCGTGGGGTGCAGTCGTCGGGGTAGTTCCTTGACCTGACTTCTTCTTCAAGCGTTGTGGACGAGGAGAGCACCAACCTCGCCACAGGATTCTTCTCTAGCCTTTCGGGAAAGGACTTTTGCCTTACGGATAAGGACTTTGGGTGTGATCTCTTCAGTCACCAAATCGATACTCAACGTTGTAGGTTGAGCAGAGCAATCACTGGGAAGTTCTGAGAAAGCACGGGGTTTGCAAAAGCGTATCTTTAGCTTCGCTGGGTTGCGAGGGCGTTACCCTTGCTTCGCCGGTAGTATCTGTGATAGTAGCACTGACAGTCGGCTCGGAGAGACTAGGACTGAGAGTACGGTCGCCGGGTTTCAACAGGATTGAAGGTTTGCTCCGCGGAGGCTTTGTAATCGCTGGGATTGATTGATTCGAGAGAGGTCCTTAAGTTTGCCGCTTAACCCTGTATTTATACACCTAGGGTTTTGACTGCTCCTTGCTTTAGAAGGATCATTAACTGAAGTTTCCTATTCAATTTCTGCTACTCGATTCCAATAAGGTCTCGTTTTCCTTATGGACTACGGAATGGGCGAAGCTATACCCCAAACCCAAGTAGGCTCATTTTGGGCCGCAGGTATCGGCCCACCGGCTCAAATCCACCAAAGGATCTTGCCAAAAATACTTTTGGGCTCAAACATTGCCCCCCAGGCCCCGAAATCTGGCCCGCGCAAATGTAACTGATTGAAGGGGACTAAAACGATGCGCCGGTCACTTGAAACGATGTCATTAATGAAGGTCGCATCCTTTCGCTTGCAAAAACGCATTTCTGTCGTATCGTTTCCCTCACAAAATTCCTTATTTAAACCCACGGCCGCATAAGACCCGTCACATCAGAAACCCTTACAGTCTCTTAAACCCAGAAAAACCCATTTTCCTCTAACATCTCCCTCGCAGAAGCCCAGAAATGGCTCCCCCAAAGAAGATAATCATCGACCAAGAGGAAGAATTTAACTAAAAGGTTGCCCATACTTGGGGAACCAGCATTAGTGCCCGTATTCATCTCCACACATCCATCCATCGGCCCTTGCTCCTTCGATTCTCCGATCATCACACAGGAGTGGGGCCAGCGCCACAAGACGCTATTCCGGCTGACGCTATCGCTCTCTACGGCCTACCCGTCCTTCGGCCCATTCCAGTCCTCCGAAGGACTCCCGGAGATTTCAGTAGTTGGGGTGCCCAGAACCACCGGGCCAAAATAGGGCACTGGCCGTCTTCCATCAGCCCAGCAGAACTTTCTTGGTATCGTGAAACACGGGTGCGAGATCTGGCTCGCTGGAACGCACCAGGTATCACACATACCATTGATCTATGTTTTCGTCTTCCACGCGGTGGCAATCGTTCGCCGCTCGCTGCCTTTCTTTGTTTCTGGAATACCGCCACAAACACTTTCGACTTTAGATTTGGTCAAATGGGTATCACCCTGCTGGATATTCTTACCATCACCGGCTTACCCATCGATGGCGAGCCTTATTTACATGGTCAATTTGATTCTACCACCTTCACCTCGACCATGGCCCAACATGGTCGCAGCGCTCAAAGTGGCTCCTACCCACGATGGTTGGCATATTACAGTCGGGAGCACAATGCGACCGGCGGAATCGCTTTCTTAGAGTATTGGCTCTGTAAATTCATCTTCTGCACTTCCTCTTGTAAGCCCACTGGTACCTGGACTCTGCTGGTGATGGCCCTCTATAACGGCAGCAACGTCGGCCTCGGGCAACCGGTGCTAGGAGCCCTCTATCGTACTTTATATCAGGCCACTATGCATCCCTTTGAGACTAGCATATCTGGCCCCTTCTGGATTTTGGACTTCTGGATCCAGACTTATTTTCCATTCTTCCGGCGCAATGATATCCCGTTACTTCCACCTGCCGATCAACTCTTGGGTCAATGGTTCGGCTGCGAGGAAAGGTACTCATCTCCTCCCTACTCTGAATGCTTTACCTATCTGTAGCTTCTGGATGAGATGCCATACTGCGATATAATATTGGGGAGAAGGGTTCCCAACTCCACTTGAAAACGGGTTCATTCCCGGCGCTTCTGGCTACAGTGATCGCGCGCTCTTGGCTTTTCGCCGCGTGATCTCCTGTTCAGATATCAGGATGGCTGCTGAAGAACTTAGTTACGAGCTTTACGCTCCTAACCACTTCGCTCGCCAGTTCGGCCTCGTTCAATTGGTACCGTTTCCTCTGTACGACGCCTGGAACTACAACACATCTTGGAGTAGATTCGGGCCCCCAACTGAGCCTGTGCCGGCACAAAGCATGCTCGCGCTAGTTGATCTTCCCGACTGGGCTACAGTTATCGATGCTGTGGATGGGACTGAGAAAGGATACGAAGAATGGTAGGAAGAGGTTTTCGTCAATTGCTGGACTCAGCGGGATGACGAACTCTTTGCAGCCATCTTTGGAGAACTGAGAAACCCTTATACCGCCGACATCGAAATGCTCGCTCGCTTATCTGAGGATGCCGCACGATCCCTGCCTCCTCCAGCAACACAACCGGTGCGAGCCCCTTACCAGGCTCAGGCTGGTATCGTAATTCGCGAGCCCCCCTCTGAGGTAAGTATCTTAGTTTACATTCTATATCTTCCTTCACTCCTTTCCTTTCACTTTCTCTTCGCTGTGTCAAGGAAATGTGCCACTTTCTGGCAGTCGCTCGACCAGCACTTCCCCAGCCACTAGCCAGTCTAGAAAGCAGAAGACCGTGATCGCGGAGCCCGAAGTTGAAGATTCTTCCTCCGATGATGATAATCCGCAGAGGGTAAAAATCTTTTGTTCTTAGAACCATGCCTTCTCCGTGAGCTAAGTCTAATCCTTTGATTCTGGCAGATTGCCACTGCTTTGGCTCGCAAGCGCAGTCGCTCGGACCCTCGCACTGACCCATAGGAAGAGGATGAACCAATCGCTGATCGACTGGTAAGAGTCGGGAAACCCGCATCAGAATTTATTCGCCCTTTAGTCCAATTCCTATAACCGTCTTTGCTTGCAGGTTCGTCGCCGGTCCTCTAGACAAGCTGGGGAAGGCTCTTCAACAGTTGGTGAAGGGACATCTGCCTCGTAGGTCCAAGCGCCCATGGATTCCGATAATCCTCCACCTCCTGACAGCACCGCGAGCGATGCGCAATTGGCCTTAATTCCGGTGCAGGTCATAGATGACAGCTCGCCTGAATTGGAAGAAGGAAAGGCCCCTTCGAACGCACCGCCTGAGGAACGGATCGCCGGGCAACCCCTAGCACAGATAGCTCCTGGCCCAATTCCCGGTGAAGCAGCTCAAGAACCTGCACCGATAGCAATTCTTCACGAGCCTCTGGCCACAGAGGTACACTCTCTTCCCGAGTATAATGCCTTAGTCCTTATTTTATTCTCTATGCACTCTAATAATTCTTCCTTAACCACAGAGTCCTGATCCTGTCGGGGAAACAGCTATCGCTGCAGAGGTACTTGTCGCCGATCCTGTCGGCCTAGTCGGGGAAGACATGGCGATCCAGGAACCTGCCCCCATGCTCCTGAAGTGGGAGAATGGGTGAATGTCGAACCGGAGCCGGAAGCGGCCCTTGCTATGGAGCCTCATGAGGCTCATGCTGCTGTTGCTCCAGGTCCACCGCCTGAACATCCTTCCAGATTAGAGAGGCTAGTTCGCGTACTCGAAGTAGCCCCTCCCGGAGTTATAGATGAGGCGAGGGATGGGCTACAACGTCTTCTGAGTCCTGACATCCTACTACCGGGCGCCTCCTCCAGAGGTCAGGAATACTTGATGGTACTTCGCCGCGAGCGAACTATCACTGAGGCTGAGTTCACCGAGACATATGAGCTGCTACAAAGCCTTCCCCAACAGCTCAATGAAAGAGCGGCCGCAACCGCGCTAGCCAGGCAAGCTCAAGCCCACTATCGGAGCCTCGCACAACAGGCAGATACCTCTCGCGACTTCCTGGGAGATAGGGCTATCCTCGTTACAGACTTGCGGATTACGCAGAATCATCTTCGGACCCAAATCCAGGAACTTCAAGCACAATTGACTACGGTGACGGCCCGACTTGAGCATGAGAAACCCTTGCTAGAGCAACCCCTAGCGGCTTTTGAAGCGATGTCTCAAAACGTAGCTCAGGCTTGCGAAAAGACCAGACAAGCGGAGCGAGCCGCTGTTGACGCTAGTTTTCGCTTGGATGAACATTTACTCCGCTTGACCCATGCCGGCCTAAAACTTTAGGCCTCTTATATCAGGCCTTTTTTGTATGGATACTATTATTATTAACAAATCAAATATTTAGCCCACTTTGCTTAGCCCAAATATCACTTTAAATTTCTTTATTGACATCGAAACTGTTGAAAAGATAATTCCAAATTGGGCGGTTATCTCCTTGAAGACTGCCCCGCTTCCCACGCGTTTTCAATTTCCCTCATTTCCGAGATTCTAGCATTCAATTCCATTGATACCCTTATTGATGGCGTTGAAAGTACTTCAACTGTCCATCACGCGGTTAAGATTACTGCAACCAGTACTATAAATACCTGTACTTAGGGAGAGCAAGAAGCCAAGCGATCATGTCTTTTCCAGAGATAACCTCCCAAGCCTTGCTACTTTTCCTTCAGTTTCTAAAATCTTCTTCCCATGATTTCATCCTTAGCCACAAATCCATAGGCTTCATGGCTTAATCTCAAGACCTGGGTAGGCCTCATGGCCTAATCTCAGGTCCAGTGGCATGTCTTTGGTCTCTGGAAATCCGGATGAAACTCGCCGGTTTCAGTTAGACCGAAGAACACGCCACGCTCCCAACGCGGCAGAACCAGATAATGAGGGGTCCGTCCCTTCCGATTGTCCGCGTGGAGCAGTAGGCGGAGAGGCGGAAGGCCACTTTGAGGCCTACTGTTCTTCCTCTGCGATCTACCTCCGGGGTCTGACTACGAGGTTTCTATTTTTCCCCTGGAGGCAGATGTGGTTGTGAGTCGCGCTCGCTCTGGATACCATCTCCAACCCGGAGGATAGTCACCTAGAAGGGGTATGATGGATTATTCCCTTCCCTCTTCCTCCAGTACAGACGATAGCAGCTGTGACTCAGATCGGAGGAGGATCTGGGTGAAGAGAGGAAGAGCACCAGCGGTACTGCCCAAATCCTCCTTGCCGCAACCAGATCCAGCTATTTTTAAAATCTGTGTTTCTTACGATCTTCAAAGCCACATTTGGCCTTATAATTGCAAGTGTAACCGTATTGATCTGTTTTGTTGTATGCCTTTGGCCGCAAAGCCACTTTATGAATGAATGTTTCTTTAAGCACAAAGCAAAAAATTGCAAAAAATTGTTGGCTTGAATAATAAAGCCTCATGTATAGGCCATCATGTATGTTCTTAACACATAAATTGTCAAGGATGAACATGTATGAATATAGACTTAAAATCTGATTCTGATGAATACAATAATAAAGCCTCATGCATAGGCCATCACGTAAATATGGCCTCAACTAAGGCCTAAATATATAGAGAGTTGCCCCCAATGTTCATCGGTGAAGCAAATACATGAGTCGAAGGCCACAAGAAAAATGCCTGAATATATAGAGAGTTGATGCGAACCGATGAAGATTATGGTTGCCCCCCTGTCTGGGCAGAAGGTTGATCAGGTGGATCTTCGAACTCCCAAACACTAGGGTAGTATTTCTTCAAAAAACGCCCGTTGATGGGGTTGCTATGGATATCGCCATCCACGACTTTGAGGTGAAACGCCCCGCGTTCCAGGATACGGTGAACAACAAAGGGTCCCTCCCATCGCGGAGTCCACTTACAGCGACCGGTTAGTTTTTCACCGAAGGGTAAGACCACTTTCCAAACCAGGTCTCCTTCCTTGTAACTACGACCACGCGTCCTCTTATCATAGGCCCGGGCGAAACGTTGTTTCTCCATTACCAAATTATCCAAAGCCGCTAAGCGCTGCTCACTCAAATCTTCATGTTCTTGCCACATCGCCTGGATGTAATCTTCACCGATCAAGTGATGCTGCTCTTGCACGCGTATGGAATGAACGTTGATCTCCAAGGGTAAAACCGCGTCATGACCAAACATAAGTGCATATGGTGTCGTAGCGGTGGGAGTCCTCTTAGACGTACGATAAGCCCAAAGTGTCTCATACAAAGTATTGTGCCACTGTCGAGGATTTTCTACCAGCATCTTCTTTAACAGGGTAATAATAATCTTGTTGCTGGCTTCCGCTTGTCCGTTGGACTGAGCATAATATGGAGTGCTGTGGATAAATTGGATGCCGAAATCACTGACAAGTTGCTCGACATGACCTCCCATGAACGCTGCCCCCCGGTATGAAACGAGCACCTCGGGGATACCAAACCTGTAGAGAATGTTACGAAAGATGAACTGGCGGATGGTGGTGCCAGAGGCCTCCTTCAAAGGTTCGGCTTCGACCCACTTGGTGAAGAAGTTAGTAGCCATGATGATGAACTTATGTTGGAGAGAAGAGTAGGGGTGAATCATCCCAATCAAGTCCAATGCCCAGCCTCGCGCAGGCCAAGGCTTAATTATAGGTCGCATGGGAATGTTAGGGACATGCTAGACTGGACCATGTGCTTGACAGTCTTCACATCCCTTGGCGAACGCAATGCAATCCTTTAAGATGCTAGGCCAATAATAGCCATGTCTTCTAATGAGCCAACGCATCTTAGGTCCTGCTTGATGGGCTCCGCATATCCCTGTGTGCGCTTCACGCATTAATCATTTTGCTTCGCGGCCATAGACACACCGGAAGTCTATGCCATCTTCCCCACGTCGTTGCAACTCATCACCTCTGAGGAAGTAGTTTAAGGCAAGAAAACAAATCTTCCTGTCGGCTGTGGGGTCTAGTCACTTGAGGTAATCGATCAATGGAATGCGCTAATCCACATCAATAGGTTCTAGCACCGCGACCACTGGATCGTCAGGCGGATCAGGCCGTGCGAGCCATGAAAGTAGTGTGCGACGCTCGACTTTCAGAATACGCTCGCGAACCCCATACTTCAATGTAATGCCTGTGGCCAGTTGAGCGAGCTCATTAGTTGTGAAATTGCGCTTGCGAGGGATGTACTCCAAATCGGCGTCATCAAACTGATCCAGAAGCTCAATGGCGCAATTCAAATATGGTACAAGCAACCAACTGACACATCTGTATTTTTCTTGAAGCTGATTTTTCACAAGTTGAGAGTCACCGCGGATCTGAATGTCCCTCACTCCTAGTTCCAATAAAACTTCTAGCCCGATAATAAGAGCTTCGTACTCTGCCTAGTTGTTTGTGCATTTAAACTCCAATTGGAAAGAGTAAGAGAAACGATCGCCCGCTGGATTTTCCAGAACAATCCCTGCCCCTGCTAATGTTTCCGTTCTTGAGCCATCAAAAAATAGTACCCAGGGCTGCAAGGAGACTGTGGCTTGATACCATACTGCGTACTCCGGAATAAATGCCAAATCTGGTCGAGTTGTAGTCGCGGTCGCTATCTCTAACTCCTTCATTACAGGGACATCCAACGTAGGATGATGTGCAAGAAAGTCCGCGATGACCTGTCCCTTTATAGCGTTTTGAGGTACATACTGTAGCGAAAATTCAGAAAGAGCTAGTACCCATTTGCCAATGCGGCCTCTCAGAATAGGTCGCGACAACATGTATTTGACCAGATCAGTTTGGGCGATGATGCAGGTAGTAAAGGATAACATGTAATGCCGCAACTTGCACGCCGAGAAGTACAAAATAAGACACAGCTTTTCCATAGGAGTGTATCTTGTCTCACAATCTGTCAGTGTTCGGCTGAGGTAGAAAATAGCGTGCTCAACACCCCCCATCATCATCCTGAGCGAGTAAACTGCCAATGGAAGCTTCGGCCGCTGATATATATAACTTCAAAGGAAACCCGGCCCTCGGCGGAACCAGCACTGGCGGGCACGCTAGGTAGTTCTTAATTCTGTCGAAAGCCTCTTGATGTTTAGGCTCTCATACGAACTCATTCTGTCCCTGTAACTTGAGTAATGGCTAGAAGGGCTGGATTTTACCTGCAGAATTAGAGATAAAGCGTGTCAGGAAATTGATCTTACCCAACAAACGCTGTAATTCCTTCTTCGTTAGCGGGGGAGACGCGTGAATGACTGCATTCGCCTTGTCTTCAGGGACCTCAATTCCTCGCTGATAGACAATGAATCCCAGGAAATCTCCTGCCTGAACCCCAAACACGCATTTAGCGGGATTCATCTTGAGCTTGTGTCGTCGCATTCGCTCGAATACCTTTCTGAGATCTGCGATGTGGTCCCTTGTTTGCCGAGATTTCACAACTACGTCATCGATGTAAACCTCTAAAATTTTCCCCAGGATATCATGGAAGATTAGGTTCATGGTTCGCTGATATGTTGCGCTAGCATTCTTCAGTCCGAAGGGCATGACCACATACTCAAAAACACCCGCGAATCCGGGACACCGAAATGAGGTTTTATGTCTGTCCTCTTCAGCGACTGGAATTTGGTGATATCCTGCAGTGCCATCCATGAAGGACAACAATTCATGTCCTGCTACGGCGTCTACTAACATATCCGCGACCGGCATGGGGTAAACATCTTTAGGTGTAGCAAGGTTCAAGTCTCTGTAATCTACGCAGACCTTCATCTTGCCATTCTTTTTCCTAACGGGCACTATATTAGATAACCACTGATTGTATTTGGCAACCTTGATAATGCCTGATTTATGCATTTTTTCGACCTTCTCCTTGACAAGAACCTGGGTTTCTGAATTCATTCTTCGCGGTTCTTGCTTCACGGGCCTCTTGTCAGGGAGTGTTGGTAGTTGATGACAAACCAAGTCCGGTGACAGGCCGGGCATGTCTTCATACTTCTCCGCAAAGCAATCTTTAAACTCCAGTAATAAATCAATGAGCTTCTGTTTCTCCCTAGGCTCTAGGTAAGCACTGATAGCCACTTCCATAGGCTCGTCCACTGTTCTCAGATTAACCTTTTCAGTAGGGTCTCTGACTTTAGGAGGCGTATAGTCCAGCGCTACAGGAGCAAGCTGAATATCTATTTCATCCTCTCGCTCCTGATCAGAAAGCTCTTTATTGACAACCTCCAAGGTCGCGATTCGATCGTAAGCCTCTTTTTCCACCAAGTATGATGACAGTCTTTCGTATAGCGAGTGGAAGGCCTCTATCCCTTCCCCTGAGAGGTCGTAATCCATTAATCAGTCAAGGGTTTGGGCACAGCGTGGCCAGGCCTCTCTAAGCCTTCTTTTGTGAGCGTAAGCCCCCACTTACCAATTCAGAGGCCGTCACCCCTGTGGGGCGGCCTTTGTCATCAATGCCACTAACCTGTAATGGAGTAATAGGCTCCAAATAGTACCTAGCATCTACATAGTTCGCGGAGACTGGGAATGGACGAGGATCTGCTTTGATCACCTCCGCTGTATCTGTTTCCCTGTTCCACATAACCAGCTCCTGATGAAGTGTTGATGGTATGCAGTAACTCCTGTGGATCCAGTCTCTGCCCAAAATGGCACTGTAGGCCGCATAGCAATCTGTTACAAAGAAAGCATAAATCCCCTCTGCTGGGCCAACCTTAATGGGTAAGAACAGCAATCCTAAGGTCTTCGTTACAGTTCCCGCAATGTTTTTGAGCGTGAGGGAGGTAGACTGGATTTTCTCCCTCTTGATCCCGAGCAAGTGCATGGTCCTGGTAGTGACGACATTAACGGCAACTCCGGTGTCAATCATGATCTTACTCACTTTGATACCACCGATCTCTGCTGTGATATATAGTGGTCTCATGTGTTGGACCATAGCTGGCGTTGGCTTGGAGAAGTTCATGAAGGGCCCCTTGTTTAGAGCCTCCTCTGTCTCATGAAGGATAGCTTCTTCCACAGGTGTCGTGGCCGCCGATGTGACTTGCAGCGGCTGTGCATTCTCTTCTTCAGCTTCCACGCAGTCCTGAGCAGCGACCGGTAGTGCATACCTCACGGGGAGCACATAAACCATATTGCAAGGGGCATCAGTCATATCTGTCTCCTCCATGTCATCTTCTAGGTTAAGCCTGGGTTCATTGACAGGAGTGTCCGCATTGAATTGCTTAGCCAAACGGTCCACCAACGATTCTTCTGTAAGGCCTTTTACCTCGCATTGCTCGTGTTCTTGTACCACGGAAGCCTGCTTAGCGGTGTATGGTTTCGGTTCCCTTGCCGTGCGCTCATCTGAGGCAGCGACGAATATACTCTGGACTTTCTTGGGTCTCCACTGTAAGATATCGGTAGTCCTGTCCTTGCCCCCCAGTCTCTTAAAGACTGAAGATTTGACTTCCGGTTCTTTGCGAAATAACCTACGCCTGACATGTGGTCACCGAGTCGTCGAGCTCTCCTTTCACGCAATCGGAGGTGCCCGCTTCTCAGTAATCCTGCAAAAAACACTGGGCTTAGATGCACTTGCCAGCGAACTCGCTTGTTTGCTAAAGCTGCGGGGAGGCCTCAGTGGTTTAGCTGCTAATGCCTCTATTTCTCTCTGATATTGCTTAGGTGATTTGACCAATTGTGAAGGCTTAAGCAGGCCCTGGTCCAGAGCCTCTAGTGCGAGCTTAGCTTCCCCAAACCTGCGCTGCAGTTTCCTCTTCTTGGAAGTGCTTATTTCCACTGCCTTCCCTTTTTCTCTGGTGTACCATTTTCCCTCCTTGATGGTGGCGGTTGGCGCCGGTGGGATGTAAGGCTTGGTCAGCACGTCTTTGCCCTTGTTCGCGGTCTTCTCTTCATGTTTCTGATCAGCCGCGGCCGCTCTCAGCTTCCTGAACAAATTGGAGTCCTTTGGGGATGGTGGTGACTCCATTTTCTCTCTTTCTCTCGGGCTAGAAGGTTGATAGTTCCGCAATGACGAAGCCCACTTGACGGGAGGTAGAGAGCCAAAGTGAAATGTTTGCTCGACCTCTTCATGCGGTACTTGAATGCCGCACTCTTCTTTACATCGCGAGCATAGGACCACGGGCGAGGCTTGACTGATTGATTTACCTTTATCCTTTGCGGCATTTCGTCCGCGGAGGACTCTTCACTTCGCTCTCCTGAGCTCAAATCCAAAGTCGGTTTCCTTTGCTTCTGCTTGGTCCAATTCACATCAACCATGTTGATGCCAGTATCGGGGAAGGGGTCTAGGTCTACTAGCGCTGCTGCCGTGACCGGAGCTTCCACCTACAAACTGCCATTATTAAGCCATACCTGAATCTGGTCTTTGAGTTTCGCACAGTCCGCGGTGTTATGATTCCACAAATTATGAAACTTGCAGTACTTCTTCCCTTTCAGCTGTTCTGGTCGAGGAAAAGGTCCAAAATCAGTTTTCACCATCTTCGCGGCAATCATTTCGTCGAGAATCTCATGCGCCTTGTTGGCATCATATGTATATGTCGCGAACTCAGGTTTAGTGAAGGCCATCGATTTGAGCTTGACAGGTTCCTTGGAAATTTTCAGTTGCCTCAAGGCTGGATTCTTTTTCTCGGTTAACTCTTAGGCAGCGATATCATTCTCCTCTTCCTCGTTGTCGTCCTAGACCACCTTTTCATTGTTATGATGGTAGTAAGGGTCATAGGTAGCCGGCTGGTAGCTCAGGGCCGCTACGGTACGATGTTTTCCCGGCAAGTATGTCCCCCTGGATGCATTCTTGCTTGCATCTGTTTCTCTGAGAAGATATTCAAAGCTACCCACCTCTGGGATGAGTTCTCCCATCGACTGAATCATACTGCCATGCTGCTTCTTTCGTTGACGTGGTTCCAAACCCTTGACCGCCAACTTGACTAACTCTTTCTCAGGCAGGATGACATTTAGCTTGGCTTTCTGGATTTGAAAGCGCTGAAGGTAGGCCACCGCTGATTCTATAGGCTGCTGGACCATTTGGGTGAGAGAAGCCAAGTCTACCTCAGGCTCGATAGTTCCGAAAGTTTCTTGGAAAAGCAATTCCATTACAGGCCAATCCTCTATTGTTCCCGGTCGAAGTTTGGAAAACCATCTGAAGGCAGGGCCTGATAGAGAAGTGCCAAAGATCTTGCATTTGAGGATATCATCGTTCTGGTATTGGCCGCATTGTACCCTAAACCTGGCCAGATGTGTCGCCGCATCCTCAGTGTCTTCCCCTGAAAAAGTAAAAAATATGATATTCTTATAGCCCCTGGGAAAAGGTGCGAGCATGATATGTGGTGGGAAAAGTCCTTCATAGACCTCATCCGGCTGCGCCCTAGGGTTAGCCAACCTGATCATCTCCTCTACCTCATCACGTCTTACATATTTTGGACCCGGAGGTGGAGGTGGTGTCGCCACAGTCTGGCGAGTAGCCTGTACAGGTATTGTTTGATTCACAGTCGTCGGTCCCTCTCCGACTTGTACAACGCGGGTAGTAGCCTGTTGCTGAAGAGTCACCGCTGGCGTAAGTGTTTCCTTTGATAAGGCTGTTATCTTGATCGGGGTACCGGCATGGTCGATCCCGTAATAACTTCCTAGCAGTTCCTGATATACATTTTCTGCCCTATCGTTGTCGTATTGAACGAACGTAGCGGAGTTGGATGAAGTTCCTGCAACTTTCGAGGCCTGATGCTTCTGTCTGGTGGCCTGTCAGCTTGACGAGGTAGTCTTTTCCTTGCTACCGCCGATAACCAGCACTTGCTCTTTACTCTTCAGTGGTGTAGTAGCAACAGTAGCTGAGGGAGAAACAACATTGCTGCTAGTCTTCTCACGCTGATTTGGCGGCACGTACTTGCCTGAACCGGATGATTGGCCAAGAGAGCCAAGGATAGCATTAGGATCCCCTAAAGCTTTGTTCAACACTTCTCTCGCTTGGTTCAATTCTGCTCTCTGCATGGCCACCTTGGTTGCCAGGTTAGCACCATCCTTGCGAAGACCTGCCATGTTTGACGCGGTCTGCTTGGATTGGTTCGTGATAGCCTCCATGATTTCTTTTTGACACTGATTCTGCTCGCTAGCAATACTCGCGGCATGGGCCCTTACCGCGTTCTCTGATTGTGCGATCTGTTGTCTAGTATCCTCTGCATGTCGGGTAATTTGCTGATCTAGTTCGCGTATGAGCTTATCTGTCTTTGCGGTCTTTCTTTCAAAATCAGCGGCTATCTTCTTGCGATGGTTTTCAATATTCTCCATGATGATTGCAAACCTTACCTCGGAGGTCGCTCCTTCTGGAATAGGCTTCGGAACGAAAACCTCTCTTTCTCCACTTCCCACTGTAGTGGTGATAGTGGTGGGGATAATAGGCTCGCTGGCCTGATTAGTATTGACACTCTGACCCTCAGTAACGGTCGGGTGATTCTCTTCTCGTCCAGTTGACACGTTGGGTGATTGGGACCGACGAGAGAATCTTTGCGTCACTTGTTCTTCAGAAAGACCACGACTGTAATACCCCGTACCTTAAAGTTTTTACTATTTACTTTTTACCGTTATTGACCAAGGAGTTGACTTTTTCCTCGTCCGTTGAGTTAAGAAAATTGTTTGAGAATGTCGTAGAATACGAAAAATCGAGTTCGTGGACACGAAGTTTGTTTAAATCGGAGTTTCTACGGAAAAGTTTTGACCAAAAATGGAAATTTTCTAACATGGTTTCTATTTTAAAAATGTGAGTTGCTATTTGTGGAAAGGAGGAAATAAAACAGAAAAGGAGGAGAGAGAAATCGGGAAACCCGATTCCAGCCCCCCCCCCCCCCCTTCCTTCTTCCTTATTTCTTTTCTCTTCTTTCTTTTCTTCCTCTTTTCTCCAAACCGAAACCCATTTTTTCCGGTGAAACCACCGCCACCGGCCGCACCACCGGCCATTAGAGGATCTTCTCTTCCTCCTCTTGCATCTAAGGTAAGATTTCTGACTTGGGTAGCTTTGGTTTTTGAGATTTGAAGAGGAAATTTCCAGAAATGGGAAAAATTGGTTTTTGCTTTGATCTTCGGTTTTCGGTGATTTCTGGCCGAATTATTTGGGGGTTTTGGTTGTTGGGGAAGTGCTGAACTTGTTTCTAACCTTGTTGCAGCTCGTTTTGATAGGTGGAGGAAGATTTGAAGGTGTTTGAGACTGTGAACAGTAACTCTCGAATTCTTGGGTTCTTGTTTGATTTTTCTGGATATTTGTACTTGAATTTGGTTGTTGTTGCAGGTATAGGAACTGTTAGTTGCAATCTATGAATTTTTGTGTTAGATTTAAGGTTGTTGGTTAATGAGTTTCCTTGGAGTTTTGATGTTGGTTGTGGTTCTAAGGTGGTTAAGATTATTATCTTGGGTTGAGAACTTGTTGTCATGTTTTTAGTGTTGAGTTGAGAGTGTTGAGAGGTTGGAAAAGTATATTGGGTTTCGAATGTCAAAGAGAAATTTGGAATTTTGGATGTTTTGAATGTTTTAGTTGATGAATCTTTTGGCTAAATATCTTGATAATTTACTATCAATGTTATTGTGGAATTGATCTTTTTTGTTGAGGAATTTGGTGTTGAGATTGTGGTTTGGAAAAGAAAATTTAGAGAGGATTTGAGATTTAGAGATGGATTTGTGAATGGAAATAGGGAAAGTTAAGAAAGAATTCGGAAAGTTTGGAAAGGATATTATGTTTAATTTGGTAATCGATTTTGGTCATGGAATCGAGTTTTACATTGATTAGATTATCGAAACGATCCTTGTGAAGGTTAAAGATTAGGCTTGGACGTTAAATTGTTAGGAAAATTTCCGTATTCAAGAATGTAAATTCCAAGTTGAAGAGTGAGTTTTGCTTTATAGAAGGAATACTAATTTCTTGAAGGAATGAGTTTTGATCTTGAGATTGTTTCCTTATTAAGGTTAATTATTATGTCCATTTATTACAGGACGTACTGAGCCCTCGAGCGAGGAGGACACGGGCAGGCAGCAGGTTTAGCTGCGGGACTACTTGTGAGTGGACTTTTATTTTGTTAAAAGAATGCATGCAGCATGGAAATAAGTTTTCAGTTAATTTATTATTTGAGAAAATGTGACTTTGTGGAAAGTAAAGGATTTAAAAAGAAAGCAGTTGACAAGGAGGCCAGTTTTGGCGCATGCGTATCTTACCTAGTCGGCAGTCCCTTCTAGGTAATAGTCTGGTCGGCAGTCCCGTCCAGACTACAGCTCGGTTGGCAGTCCCATCCGATGCGTCATCTGGTTGGCAGTCCCTTCCAGATGACATGAGGTAGTTAGTCGGCAATCCCGTCTACTACTTGTGGCTAGTTGGCAGTCCCATCAAACCACCGCCTCCTATTCCGGTTGGCAGTCCCTCCCAGATGGTATGAGATGCCTAGGAAGCAGTCCTTCCTAGTCATCAAATGAGTTTTCTTGGAAAAAGAATTGAGTTGGAATTTTATGGAGTCTCGCTGCATGATGGTTTTGTTAAAAAGAGAAATGGGGAAGCATTCCATTAATTGTTTCAAATTTTGTTTCGGTTTTGTCCACTCACGCTAATGGATTTTATATGTTTTCCCCTGGGCCCTTCGTTTTCAAATGCCCAGATTTCAGATTTGCCCAGATCGCATCCAGGCTCTAGAGACTTTGGAATCAGCGCTTCCGTTTTTGTCCGTAGGTTATTACTTAACCTACCTTGTATGATATCGGCTTAGTTATTAGTGTTGCTCTGATAACCCTTTTTAATTTGGTGGATGTTTTTGTTCGAATTGATGTTTATTACGGAGGTTGTGATGGGATTTGAACTTTCCGAAGGTAACATATATGCTTGGAATGTAAATATGGTTTTGTGTTTTTGATTAGGAGGTAAATATTAATCATATCCAGGTTTGTGAACTATTTGGGTAGCCCATATTAGGGGAGGTTCTGCCGATTTTTCGGTTGGATTTCACCTAACGTGGGCCCCGCAGGCTCGTATCCAGGTTTCGGGGTGATTCTTGGGTCGGGTCCTGTCAATGACAGTCCGCGCGAGAATGCGGTCTATAACTGGAGGTCTTATGCTTTGAGCAGTTAGTGTAAACCTTTTGGTAAGGGTTTTCGCTAGACTTCCCAATGGCTACGTTCACGAAGAGACACTATTGCAGGTCCCACTGGGCGTGCCAAAATGTTTAGCTCCAAAACCAGTTGGCGTGCAAACTGTCTCTTTTGAGCGTGTGATTGCGCAGGCGTGCCAACACCGCGGGGTGCAGTCGTCGGGGGAGTCCCTTGACCTGACTTCTTCTTCAAGCGTTGTGGACGAGGAGAGCACCAACCTCGCCACAGGATTCTTCTCTAGCCTTTCGGGAAATGACTTTTGCCTTACGGATAAGGACTTTGGGTGTGATCTCTTCAGTCACCAAATCGATACTCAACGTTGTAGGTTGAGCAGAGCAATCACTGGGAAGTTCTGAGAAAGCACGGGGTTTGCTAAAGTGTATCTTTAGCTTCGCTGGGTTGCGAGGGCGTTACCCTTGCTTCGCTGGTAGTGTCTGTGGCAGTAGCACTGACAATCGGCTCGGAGAGACTAGGACTGAGAGTACGGTCGCCGGGTTTCAACAGGATTGAAGGTTTGCTCCGGGGAGACTTTGTAATCGTTGGGATTAATTGATTCGAGAGAGGTCCTTAACTTTGCCGCTTAACCCTGTATTTATACACCTAGGGTTTCGACTGCTCCTTGCTTTAGAAGGATCATTAACTGAAGTTTCCTATTCAATTTCTGCTACTCAATTCCAATAAGGTCTCGTTTTCCTTATGGACTACGGAATGGGCGAAGCTATACCCCAAACCCGAGTAGGCTCATTTTTGGGCCACAGGTATCGGTCCACAGGCTCAAATCCACCAAAAGATCTTGCCAAAAATACTTTTGGGCTCAAACACGTAGAAGAGAGGCCTCCTCGTGATACTTGAAGTAATAATTCTAAGTGAGATTATTATTATTTTTTAACATAAGTGGGACACTGGGAATTGCTTTAATAAAAATTTGAAAAAGGATAACCTTGTTAAATGTGTTTTATGGCATCATCAGCCCATAATTCTTGTGTTCTTTAGCCATCAAATCTGACCGTAGCTATACTATTCGATACGAGTCAATTTGAATTTCATTCCACTATATTGAAACTTCTATGATTCCTATATGTATGTTATATACACGTTATAGATATGAAAATAAATTTGTTATCATTGTGACAAGTAGAGTTGTTTTTTGTGTAACTTTAGTTCTATTAGGGATAATTACTCTACCTACGATATTTTTACAAGTCTATGAACAAATTGTTGCCAATGTCATAATTTGGTCTAATTATTTGTAAATAGTGTAAAAAAAATGTGGTAACTTTGTTGTTAATGTCGTAAATTTAGTTCAATATATAAGATTGTAGTTTTAATTCTATTATATGTAAGGTGAGTATATGATAAATATCTCAATACTATAGACAACCCTATAGTATACTACTGCATCTGGAAACTGTCTTTATGTGGATGAACATAATTAAGAGAAACATATTTTATGACAACCAGTAAAACGGAGTGTCGTTGACTATAAGTCAAGCTTTTACGCCATAGATTGGTGTTTATTATGCATATACGTATGTATATATACTTAATATCCATTATAAGGATGTCTAGATGCTTAATGCATGCAGCTCGCTCTACGTACGTGCGTACGTAGTACAACTTAAGCTTGACTGGGTTGAGCTTGGAGACGAACCTTCAGCCCAACAACTGGAAAGGGATTCATACCACCTGTGATCTTGCAATTAGGGTTCACAAGTTCCCATTTGAATCTTATAACAAGATGGTGCATAAAACTAGGAATTTGCAGACGAGCGTAGTCCTCTCCGGGGCAAATTCGAGGACCACTCCCGAATGGGATGTTTGTGTAAGGCGGAGGAGTTGCTTTCTCGAACCTTGTAGGGTCAAACTCTTCTGGCGCTGGAAAATATATATTCAGGGTTCATGCCACGCTCACTGTCCAGTAGACCTAAAAATTGAATTGCAAATTAGCACAAAATGAATTGAGTACGTTATTAATGCATTCAAGTATAAACCAACTAGCTAACCAATTAGGGCTAATATATATACTATGGCGCACGGCTTTAAATTCTTGATGTAGTGGAAATTGTGCTAAACGAGTGAATAACTGAGAGGTAGATTGCCAGCTCAAATATACTGGAACTTGCATATCCCAAAACTTGAAAGTGTGGCATGACTCGAGTCAACTATCATATAATTTCTCACTATTTACGTGCCTATTAAGATTCTAAAATCAGACCGCATATATATAAACGGATCCTATACATATCTGAACAAAAGCCAGAAAGGGCATGCAATAATGCAGCAATATACATAGTTATAGATGAAGCGGTTGACCTTTCTAGCTAATTAACCAAATCATGAAAGCTAATTGATATATATATATATATATATATATATATATCATACTGTGTGAGTATCATCTTTATGTATAAGTCCTTACACACCTTCCATCCTTTAGGAATTGTATATGAAAGTTCTAGAGAGGAATAGAGAAACGAAGAGAAAATATCTAGAAAATGAGCCTGATTCAATTATGTTAGTACAGAGAAGAGTTTATATAGTACTCAAGAAGACGCCCAAGCTTGACACGTGTCAAGACAGTTGTGGAGCACTAATGAACTAAAGCATGCAGCTAAACGTAATTAACATAGGCTAATTACCCTAATTGCTTATTACAAAGCAGTAGAAATTAACTAAAGCAATTAGCTAAACAACACAATCCTAACACCCTCCCTCAACTTGATGAGGGGATAGAAGCATCAAGTTGCTGCAGAAATAGTTGTGTTGAGGAGCACAGCGTCCCTTGGTAAACAAATCTGCAGGTTGCTCTCTGGAAGTCACAAATTGAAGCTTGAGTGATCCAGCTTTGACTTGATTTCTTGTAAAGTGAAGGTCCACTTCAATATGCTTAAGCTTGGAGTGATATACTGGATTTGTAGCTAGTGCAAGAGCTGATATATTGTCACAGTATAAAGTAGGCACATCAGAGAGAGTTGTATGTAGATTACTCAGTAGATGAGACAACCATTTAATCTCAGAGGTGGTATCAGCCATGCTTCTGTACTCTGCCTCTGTAGATGATCTTGAGACAGCAGATTGCTTCTTACTGCACCAGGAAATGGGAGAATCATTGAGCAGAATGACAAAACCTATTGTGGATTTCCTATCATTAGGATCTCCTGCCTAATCTGCATCACAAAATGCTTTGAGATATAGTTGTGTTGCAGTGGCACTTGATGCCCTCTTGAAGTGTATTCCATGCTCCATAGTACCTTTAACATACCTTAATATTCTTTGAGCTGCCACAAGATCAGAATCTATAGGAGAGTGCAAAAATTGACACACAGAATTCACTGCAAAAATGATATCAAGCCTAGTGAAAGTTAGGTATTGAAGACACCCCACTAAATCCAATTCCAAATTCCAAAGTTAGGTATTGAAAGTTAGTGAAAGTTTCTTCATAGTCAATTCCAAATTCCTGGCTAAATCCCCTTGCCACAAGTCTGGCTTTGTGTCGAGCTATGGATCCATCGGCATTCCGTTTGACTTTGAACAACCACTTGCATGAGACTAGATTCTTGTTTGGAGGCAAAGGTACAAGGGTCCAAGTATTCTGCTGTATCAACGCATTATATTCTTCTTCCATGGAAAGCTTCCAAGCTGGAATCTGGAGTGCAGATTTATAGTTTGATGGCTCAGTTGCATCGAGATCCAAAAACTAATATTTTTAAGTACATAACTAAAGCATTTCTTCTTTTGTATGCCTCTTTTGCCTTTAGTCAGCATAGGATGCTCATTGAAAACTTCATTGGACACACCTTCCACTAGATGTAGTATGTTGCACTCAGAGACTTGACATAGAAAAGGTCGAGTCTGGTCACAATTGAGAATGACATATATTAAGCCATTTCCAGGTTCAGAATGAACAGTAAGTTCACCACCATGTTCAGCAAATTCAATTTGAGTAGAAGTATAAGGAGTAAAGATATGATCTGAAAATGGCAATGGAGTGCTAGATTGATCCTGAAGTGATGAGGACACTCTAATGATAGGATCATTATCAACATAGTCACAAGCATGCTGAATTGGAGTAGGGATTGCATGAGAGTTATCAGACTCAGGAATAAAGGAGATGGTGGTATCATGTGGTGAGTTACCAGAATCTTGAGATGCAAGATGATCACAGGGTGATGAATTATGTATCAATGTAGTCATTGGTAAGGCAGAATTGGTACCTGAAGTAGCTATGACAGAAGATGATTTACATGAAGCTAATGAAGAAGTGTGGGACTGATCTGAAACTGGAGGTGAACTGAGATGAGGTTGAGTAATATATTTTTGGGTAGAGGCATAAGGGAATGACTGTTCCTCAAAAAATACATGTCTTGAGATGATGTACCTCTTGGTTGTAGGACTAAAACATATGTAGCCCTTGTATCCAGTAGCAAAGCCAACAAACACACACCTAATAGTTTTTGGCTGAAGTTTATCTGTCCTGTAAGGTGTCATGAGAGGATAGCAAGCACAACCAAATACCCTAAGAGAATCAATCTGAGGTGCACATTTATATAGTTTCTCATAAGGTGACACCATTTGCAGTACTAGAGTAGGCATCCTGTTTATTAAATAAGCAACAATGGCACAAGCATGGTACCAGAATTGATTAGGGAGTGAAGCATTTTGCAACAATGTAACAGCTGTTTCCCTAAGATGTCTATTCTTCCTCTTTGAAACTCCATTTTGCTGGGGAGTATATGGACAAGAAACATGATGAACAATTCCTTTCTGATTCAAAAAAGTTTGAAACTGTGTACTCATGTATTCACCACCACCATCACTTCTAAAAGTTTTAATTGAAGATGAGAATTGAGTAGACACAAATGCACAAAGAGATTGGAAGTAGTCTAAAACCTCATTTTTATTTCTCATAGGGTACATCCAAGTGAATCTGGTACAATCATCTATGAATATAACAAAGTATTTGTAACCATCTAAAGATGGATAAGGAGAAGGTCCCCATACATTTGAGTGTACAAGTTCAAAAGGTACCTGACTTCTAGAAACTGAGTTAGGAAAAGGAAGTTTATGTAGTTTGCCTAACAAACAAGGCTCACAAACAATAGACTCATTATCAACAGAAGCTTGAATATGACATCTCTCAAGCATGCTTGTAGCAACTTCATTTGTTGGATGTCCCAACCTCTGATGCCAAATTGTGTTTTTAATGAACTATCCCACAAATGCAGACTTAGAGAGAACTTCAGGATGAGCTTTATTTGATGAGGTTGGTGACCGAGTCATAAGAGGAAGCTGAAAAGGAATTGGATAGGCCTTGTTTACACATTCCCTGATAGAGTATTCTGCCCTGCACTTTGTCCTGAATGACACACATAAATTCATCAAACTAGACACTACAATTGTTTTGTTTACACAATTGATAGATAGAGAGTAAATGTGCTGCAAGCTCAGGAATTAGTAGCACATTATCAAGTAATAAGGGTCCCAAAGTAGTGCTACCAGAATGTGTGATTTTAAGGTGATTACCATTACCAACTTGCACAGTATCAGTTGCAGGGTAAGAGACAACATTATCAAGAAGTTGAGCATTGCTTGCCATGTGGTTGGTGGCCCCTGTGTTAGCCAACTAAAATTGAGGTCCGAGATTAGATGTTGCAAGCATAGCAGTCCCATTCACAGGTTCAGAAGCTTGTTGCAGCTGTTGACCAGGGAAACCAATAATGAAGTAGCATTTTTCAGCTATGTGGCCTTGTCTCCCACAATACTGACATCTAGAAGTAGAATTGTTGTTGTTGCCTTGTTGATAGTTCAACAGGGTTTTTCAGGTCTTAGCACCATGACCAACTTTCCCACAAAGTTGAAAAGTCAAGGGACCAGCTCCAGGATTAGCAGTGTTGTTTCTGAAACCAGCAAAGTTGTTCTGAGCTCCAATTGCATTGTTTGAGTTAAAACCAACATTAACAGGTGATGCAATGCCTCTTCCGGCATAGTTGAAATTTCTATTGCCAAAATTGACAAGTGGTCTAGAACTGCCTCGTCCAGCAAAGAGACCAGCCATACCAGCATTGAAATCAAACACAGGATACGGTGTGTACGGATTGTACCCATAAGAAAGGAACCTTGATGTGAAATCGGAGCAGGAGATGGAGCTTATGTTGTGGTTGAAAACCTAGTGGAACACTAGGTGCAGCATATGAGGGCTGAGACATGGCTGGTGCAATATTGGCAGATGTAGATGAAATATTTGATGTTGAGGTATCTGGGACAAGAGTGGTTCCAACAAGAACAGCAGAAGCAGTAGAACCAACACTATTAGAGCTAGTCTTTGCCAACATTGCAGTCAAGAGAGTTTGCAAACCTTGAGTTTCATTGCCAATGTCAATCTCTGCAGCTTTGAGTAAGGTTTTAAGTTCACCAAGTGAGCAGCTCACAAACTGAGCTCAAATGACAGTTTTAATTGCTGCAAATTCAGCAGGCAAATCTCTTAACACAGTGACAACAATGTCTTCATCATCAATGACAACTCCTACAGTTTCGAGAGCATCCTTAGATTCTTTAATTTTGTCCAGGTAAGTCTCAATATCATCATTCCCCTTCTTTAGGTTTTGCAAATTGGACTTGAGTTGGAGGATGTTTTGTCTATTTGGAGCTGCAAATTATAGCTTGAGTCTAGACCACATATCTTGAGCAGACTTGCTTCCCACAGCACAGACCATAGCCATAGTGCTCAATGTTTGGCCCATCATGTTCACTATACTTTGATCTTGTGTTTTCCAGGTAATGTACTCAGCATTGGGAACAGAAGTAGAGCCATAAGAGGATTGAGTGAACTGTGGAGGACAAGGAGTTGTACCATCCACAATGTGAGCCTCGGAAAATTGTATCGAGCTTAACGGAGATCGTACGTGAAATTATTCAACGATCTCGATAAATGTCAAGATGCTCGAGGAAATTTTCAGAAATTTTCATAAAGTGAAATCCTCAATTTAGGAGTTGGTTAATAAAGTACACGTCATGACGAGTTCGTAAAAATTTTCGGGGAATTTTCCGGATACCCGAGCCATTGACTAGTAAGAGTCGAGTTGTACCACATGAAATCATGAATGAGAATTGTTATGGGTACTGGAGTCCGACATGAGAAGTGAAGTATTATTGACCATTTGACCAATCAGGAAATTTTGAGGACGAAATTTATTTAAGGGGGGTGGAACTCTGAGCCCCGGAAAATTGTATCGAGCTTAACGGAGATCGTTCGCGAAATTATTCAACGATCTCGATAAATGTCAAGATGCTCGAGGAAATTTCCAAAAATTTTCATAAAGTGAAATCCTCAA
This sequence comes from Rosa lucieae, assembly GCA_024704745.1. Taxonomy (NCBI): domain Eukaryota; kingdom Viridiplantae; phylum Streptophyta; class Magnoliopsida; order Rosales; family Rosaceae; genus Rosa; species Rosa lucieae. The sequence goes on along the minus strand of CM045495.1, from coordinate 7,628,995 downwards.
TTTAGGAGTTGGTTAATAAAGTACACGTCACGACGAGTTCGTGAAAATTTTCGGGGAATTTTCCGGATACCCGAGCCATTTATAGCTATTTTCCTAAGTTGTGGAATTTTAGAAAATAAATTAAAGAAATAAGATTTTTTGTAGTGCAATCCTGGCCGTTGATCTATCCATCGCTTCATCCTGGGCCTTAATTACAATTTTTGTTGAGGTATATAATGCCCTTGATCAGATCAAGGACAGAGATTGAATCAGAAAACACGAGAGAGAGAGAGAGAGAGAGAGAGAGAGAGAGAGAGAGAGAGAGAGAGAGAGAGCTGGGAGCTCTGACCTGAACGCAGCGACCCGACAAGTGACCCGACCAGAACTTCCACGTCCGGCCATCCCACAACGGCCTACCTCCCTGTACCCTCTGATCGCCCATGCATCAACTGTGAATGGAAAATCGACGGCTAGAAGCTCCGAGACTTCTCCAGTGAGTTCCGCAATTTCTGGCGACTCCGGCCACCATCTAGGCTGCTTGGGGTATGAAACCTCACCTCCTCATCATTATCTGCACCTTTATGTAATTAGTTTCAAATTGGATTGAGTTTTGATGGTTTGCATTTTGGGTTCGTCTCGGGTCTGTCGCGGTTCCTCGATGCCAGCGACTTTCTCTGCTTTCCTTGGCTTGTTCCGGCCTCGAATGTAACTGTAGACAAGGTATTTAGCAGCTGGCTAAGTAGATCATGCTGACACCCTCAGTTCATCACCAACCCAGTTTCGACAGTGAGATCGGGAAGCTGAGTTTGGGTTGCTTCAAGGGATTTCCTATTTCGAAGGTATAATCTCAAACTAGATTCTTGTGCTAGTGATTAGAAATTATGCTACTGAGCTTGGTTTGATATGATGAAGTTGAAGGCTCTGTTATCGAATTGGTTATGTTGTCTAGAATTTTGATTATTTGAGTTGATGTCTACTGTGGGCTATGTCAATTGTAATGGTGAATGAGTTTGGAAAGGGTTGCTTACAGTGAATGTGTTTTGAAAATGGTGAATGTAGTCGGTCTACGTTTTGCAAGGTTTCCCATCGCAGTTAGTATTGAAATGATTATGTTGATTTGAATTGGGAGAGATTATATTTCAGTTAAGGAGAAAAGTTAGGGTTGGGTGCCCTTAGTAGTTTTGGGCACACCTTGTGTGAAATGGAAGTAAGTAAAGAAAGGAAAATAGCATATTGGGTGGCCTTAGTAAATTTCAGGTACACCTAATATGTTTGAAATTAAATCGTTGCTTGATTTACTTCGACATAGTCGTAATTGGTCGATATCATAATTTCAAGTAAAATGTTCGGTAATTTGGGTTAATTATCGAACCTATTATGGTTGGTCAAACAATAGTCAAACCAGGAAAAGTTGTCTAGATTTAATATAATTGTTCAAAAGATATTAACTATCGAAATGTCGAAACTCAGGACTCCAGTTACCCGAAAGTTACCCGAGGAACAGAAGGTTCGCAACTCTTGGAGTACGTGAGAGAAAGCATAGGAATCCAGGTAGGGATTCAGGACTCTCCTCGGTTAGTGATTTTCTTATATATATGTTGTTATTAAAATGATGCATGTTAAGTGGTACGGTTTCGTTAAGTTAAAATGCAACGCATACTAACCAAATAATGAGAAATGTGATGGCTTGAGGGCGAAAGGGGGACTGACTTCCTTGGGTTCGATTCCCTAAACCTCCGGAGGGTTAGCTACACCGGTCGGATGGTGAGCGATCGGAATGACGACCCGATCCATGTGTGTAGCTAGGTAGCGGATGCTCTCGCTACGCTTACCTGGTGATAAATTAAATTGAGGTAAGGTTGTGTAGTGGGTCTATGGGACCGGTCATCAGGTAATACTTGGATTTGGCGCCGTATTTAATTAAGCATCATGCATCGGTTTTCAAATTGAAAAATATTATAAAGTTTGTCGTTCTTTTAAATAATTGGTTTAAGCATGTTTTCATATTGGGATCCCAAAAATATATGTACTGGTTTCAAACCTAGTCGTGGTAGAGTTCCTGTAGAGCAGCGAGGACGAAAGCTTACCCCTACAACAGTGTAGATGCAGGTACTATGCACTGGTGACGGGACAATAGCGGACGGAGCTGGCTGTGCGGAACAAGTTCGGTAAATTGTCGTTTGGACCTTATTCTAAATCCTATTTCTCGAACTTCGTATTCCGAGACTTGTTGATAGTTAGCCTTGGGTCAATTTTGGTTGAGTTCTCCTTTCCTTGAAATTCGTACCTCTAGTGTGAGAATTCATTGCAAGTTCTAGACGAATGAAATCAATTTTAGCAACTCAAGGATTTTCACCTCAAAAATACATGTAGCTTCCGCTGTGCTTATACAAAAAGTTTTCAAATAAAATGCCTAGTGGTTTTCTAGAATGTAAATCGAGAGTTCGGTTTATGTTTTAGAGACTTGTGGCACTGTGACTTGCTTAGGCTATGTTTGGTATGGCTGTGCTTCGCAGAAAGGCTGGCTTCTGCTTATTTATGAGAATAAGTAGCTGAAAAGCAAATTAGCTTAGTGTTTGGTAAACTGGATTTTTATAAGTGCTGGCAGTGGCAAAAGCAGTGTTAAAGTGTTTGGTAAACTCAAACTGGCTTGTGCTTTTTATTTGTGAAATGACCAAATTGGACATGAAATATTATTTTGCCTTGATTGTTTGGTAATACAATATTATTCAAATGTTTTTGTTATCATTTTAATCTTTATTATGGAACTTTTAATTTTTATAAATCATGGTGAATTAATATTAGATAACCGAATTCTAGTTTTTTAGTTCATTTTACCTAATGCACAATAATAATCAATTGGAAATCAAATTGAATGCAAACCATGATCCATATTTGTACCAAAAGCCTTGTGATACATCAATTTATCAAATACTGAATTTAAGTAACATTGTTATCACATTCATACATTTTAATTTTCAAGTTTCCTAGCTAAGTTTTACATCATGAAAGATAATATAACTTGGTGCGTTGCTTGGTATTGCGCTTGATCTCCCAGTGACTCTGAATTAATACCAGCTGCAACAACATACATATCAAGTTTTCCTATTGGTATTCCAGTTCCAAGAACTCAAGGTCACCTAGGCCAGTAGGAAAAGAAACCAAGAGACATTTAGTATAAAACACAGGAAAATGAAGGATAATGATGAAAAATAAAAGCAGGGGATGGCAACAAGCAGGTTTTGTCCTGGAAGTATTTAGGTAAAAGCCTTTACTTATAGGTCCAATACCCTTTCAATTGTATTGTTCATCTCTAAGCAACCAATTCCATTATCACACACCCTTCTCAGATTATTCTGCTCAAACTCAACCACAACTCGGGAGACCCAAAGAAAAAGTGATACAATCTATGCTTTTCACACCATTCCTTACACCAACTAACCAACTTATTATAATAAACACAATAATCTTTCCCTGGATCTAAATTCCTAGCACAGTCTACAAATTTACTTTTCAGATTTTACACCAAGGATATAAATTTGTTCATCGATAAATCATGCATGCCATGCCACATCATTAAGAGCAAATCCTAACCTTGCAGCACAGAGAGTGTGAATTAATTTCAGCTGCAGCAACAGCAACATATATATCACATTTTCCTATGGGTATTCCAGTTCGAAGAGCTACAAGGTCACCTAGCCACCTAGGCCATGAATACAATTGCCATCCGTAATGATTATCATGTCTACCATAGCTGCATGATTATCAAAGTAAATACAAACACCAGTAACTTTAATTACATGATAACTATCAATTAACAGCAGTCCAACATAGCCCCGACCCTGAAAGCATAATGATCCAACAAAATGAAAGAAATGGTCACTCACCAAATCTTCTGCCGCTAGCCCTGACCATCAAATTGGAAGAGACAATATACCAAAAGGAAAATTGGCACCCTTCCACGTACTAGACTATAATTGCAATATTCCCAATGTGGAAGAGATGTCACCCCTGCAATATTGTTCACAGAACCACACAACATAAGACAATCCCAATTAAACCCATGATAAAGTGAAAAACTATCAACTTGAACAAGTTATTATATGATAGGTTATAAGAATGCCATTGAGATAGGACCAAGGAAGAAGGACATAAAGAGGCGTCTATTCATTGGTTGTCGAATCTATCTACACACAGTAAATAAGAAATTCAGAATGCAGTGGTTTTTCGTTCATGGTCATACCATTAACATAAACTACAGAATCATATGCACTGGATGAAGCTGTTTTGCTCCTATTCAAATCAGGGCCATTTGGATATACGCCTAATACAGTTGCTTGCTCAATGTTATTCCACAGTAGGACTTCAAATACAAAATGCATCATGACTTACTAATGATTCTTAACTTCCATAGTTCTAGCACAAAGTGCCCATTTTCGACTCAATACCAACATATGCAAGTCTCCAAACCACATCAAAATCGCAGCTTTTATTTTACTGAGCGTCAATGGTACAAACTTTCTGTCTAATCAAACCCAAGTTCATGTCTTTGCACAGTTTACATAAACTACTAATCGAACAGAAACTAATGGGTGCCACAAGATCCAATCAAGTCAACACAAATTTGAATAGCAAAAGGCACAGGCACAGGCACTCCTGACTCATATGATAAGCTTTAACCCAAAAAAGATACTAATGCAAAGAAAATTTAACCCAATTCTCAATTCTCAGAACAAACTTGTTCATCTATTCGCAATTCTCCAATAAAGATACAACTTTTTCATCTTTTCCTATTACTTTCTCTAGGTTGTGCATGCAACTTGCTCTTTATTATTCACATAAAACAATCTAAAGTGAACAAACAGTTTTAAATCGGAGTAGCATGACTAGCTTACCCAGATTGCAAACCAATCCAATCTCTTCCAAGCAACCAGATTCCAAAACATTGCAGACCTGGAAACCCCAAGATTCAAAATCAAACTTCACTGCTGTTCAGCTAGCTCATGAACAAACCCAAACCCAATTGGTCCCAACCCAATTAGCTAAATACAGAAAATCAAACTAGCATCTAGCTCATTAACATACCCGATTGGTCCTTGTTGAAACAAAAAAAAAGATAGATAATAAAAAAAGGACGGAAAATGCGTGAAGGTCAATTGCCCATAATTACACATGAGCTTATTAAGTATTAGAGTTTGATTGCAACTGATTCACGGTAATTCCCTGATAGGGATCATAGTTATCTTTTGGTGTTTCATGTCATGTCAAATACAAGAGTCTCTCTAAAACTCAACCATACCATCAGTACACTATATAAGAGGCCAAGAAGGCCGTACAAGAAGAAAAAAGAGGCAGAAGGAGAAGGAAAACAAAGGAGAAAGAGGAAGTTGCAGCGTGTTCCATAGGAAAAAGGTGGAGAATCCATCTCTTTATGGTTTTACCACTTTCAAAGCTCCGGTGGCTGTACCTTTCGGTGCCAATACCGTTTCAGAGCTTCATTCGGCGTGCCTTAGGGTGCCGAAACTGCTTTCAAAGCTCCGGTGGCGGTGCTTACGGTGCCAATACTGTTTCAGAGCTTTGACACGGCGTGCCTTAGGGTGCCGATATTATCCTCAAGCTTTGGCTGTTTAATACACCAAACTGACAGAGGGCCCTTTGTGAATTGCCATAGGGTTGTGGTGGTTCAATATAAAAATGATAACAGGAACTCTGTCAACTCCATTTAAACACCACATATAATTCCTCCCTGCATCGTTTCAAAACTCCATAGCCAAAAAAAAAGCCAGTCCCAACCTCCGTTCCAAACACCTATTCTAAACAAACCAATGGGTAAATAAAAAAGAAAGCCTCACCCTTTTGAATCCTGGAATTCCGATACTTGGCCGAACTGCAGCTGCTATCCTCGCCTTACAACTGCACAAAGGGTTTATCAAATTTAAAATCCTTAAAGTTGCAGCAATAGGAGTTGACAAAGCACAAAGAAATCGTTTTTGGTGCAAAGAAACTAAAAGAAAAGGACAGAAAACTCACCGTTGAAGTCAGAAGTCTGGAACTCTAGAATTTTTGACACCACAGCTCCTGTACTTGTTTTGTACCTGAGTAAAGACAATAATAACAAGGTTTCATCAAATTAACGAAAGCCTTGAACTTGCAGCAGTTGAAGTTACCAAAATACAAAGAAAAAGATACAAAAGAAGAGGAAGCAAGAATGATGTTCTGGTGGCATTTGCAGAGGAGAGGGTTCCATCAAATTGCACAAGTACAAACTAAATGACAAAAGTCTCTGGCGGTGGCTTTAACCCAAGTCTTGGTCAATGTCAACAAAGCAATTCTAGACATTCACAAATGCACAAAGCAATATAAAAAAAAAAGTTCTGGCATTGTTGCAGGGCATGTGAGCAGGTTTAATTAAGCTGAGCACAAAATAGAAGACTTAGTTAACAATTGCACAAGTTACAAGCTTGATGAGGTGTTGCCATAGGAACAAATGAAGAAAAGTCTAGCATTGAGTTTTATAATCAACCTAAAGAAAGTCTGGCGGTGGAATGACAAAAACAAAACAACTTGAAGCTTTGAATGGAGACAAATTGGTACACTGTTCATCAAAAATGTGTTGAAAGTGCACTATGATCCAAGGCATATTTCTAAGCCAAATTAAATTTATTCAAAGAGGTTGCAACGTGTTCTGAGCCAATATTGTTGCAAGGAATATTGAAGAGGTGCCGACATGAGAAAGTAAAAACAATATCTTGGTTTGTGACCTCACAACCAAGTATGAATGTTTAATTAATCATGTCTTCCCTCTGTGCAAAGTGTGCTGTGTGCAATAACACCACAAAGAAGAAAACACAAGAAGAAGCAAAGTCAACAAAAAAAGCTAGTCTTTACTTTCAGTCCAAAGGCACCAAAACGAAAGCAATGTTGGGGGTCCAGAGGCTTGGGTTGCCACACCACTATGAGATGCAAAGTTCCCCCTATAATACCAAGGAAAAAAAGTCAATCGCATGGACTTATCAGTGGGAGCAAAGGATTCCTTCTTCAAAATTATGCTCACAAACGCACCTGAAATGTCAAAGGCAGGAGTATTGCTTTCGCAACCCAGGGTCTACCTTTGCCTTGTTCGACCTCACAACACCAGAAAACAATATTCAATTCCCCAAGTCGCCGATGGGAAAAACCCAGAAGAAAATTTCAGTTTTTTGTACACAAATCAAACAAAGGAGTGAAATGAAGGATGAAATCCTCACCCGTCTTGTGTGCAGAAATCTCAATTGCAGGCTCTGAAATCCTCCTTGGGCAAGAATATACTTGCGACTCTATCTTGAATCCCATCTCCAAGTTGATTTCTGTCTTCAAATCCATCTCCAATTCGACCTCGCAGAAGATCAGTATTGAGCTTGTGTTCTACCTGGTTTGGGATAAGATGGGGCGATATGCTTGGAGAGGAAAAAAGAATAAGAAACAACGAAAAGAAGAGGAGAATCGACAGTAAAAGAAAAAAAAATGAAATTATGGCTGGGTGTCCTTATCAAATTTGGGACTCTAGGAAGATTGGGCCTTTGAACAGTTTGATGGGTGTCTGGGCCTGCGAAAAGTCTTTCTGATGCCCAAAACAAAAGTTCGATATACTTCCCGAATTCTTTTCAAGAAAAATTAAGACTCGGAGTTCATTCGCTACATTGGAGGTCCCTGTATTAAATTTGGGGCTGAGAAAGGTTCATGGATTGAGGAACATGACTCGCGAGGATACAAAAGAAGTCCATATCCAAATTTGGGCCCGTTGGAAGAATTCGGCAAAGCATGACGCTATGGGTTCCGTTTCCGGATGGCCAGGCTTTGGTTTCGTAAAAAAATGCTCCGGAACCTAAAAATATCATTTTGGTACAAAACCAAGGAAAAAAAAAATCCCAAATTTCCAAAACAAATGAACTACAATGGTTTGATCCCTTCACGGGGTATGTAGGCAATATGGATTTAAATCTGGATGCAACCACAACATAAACCGAATCCCTGGTTCTTTCAAAACCAAATTCACTCAAATACATAGCCAAAATTTTTGACAGGTCATCTACCTGTTGAAGCCCCCCAAAGCCAAAAAAACTTGAACTAAGAGTGGCTTGATCCCTTCCGGGGTTCGTAGGCAGCCTGTAAAACAACCCAGGTGCAGCCGCAATTTTTCACAAGCACACACATCTTCATATGTTAACTTTGTACTTGGAATCAAAGGGTTTTCCCTTAAAGTGAGGGGTTGTAATTAAGAGATTATTATCTTGAATGGGTCGAACTTGACATAATAAAAAGCTCTATTTTGTCAATAAGATAGAGCAAAATTGTGTTGGGTATATTAATTTACAATTTTTGCCTAACATAATTTTTGGCACACCCGGTGGGACCCATTTTCCCTTTCATCTCCTTTTATAAGGTTACTAATTTTTTGTGTGTGCTTCACAGGGAAAACAATTCAATGGCACCACAAATTACTGTTTTCTTCCACAAGCTCCCAGCAACACCTGACCACCCAAAACGGACTGGCCACCGTATGTCATTTGTGATTGGCCACACTCATGTCATTAACACTGTGACAAAGACAAAGCTTGGAGGAAAACAAAATGAGGCAGCTGTGAAGGCTGTCAAGACCCAGATTCTCAAAGCCCCTTCCAAAAATGCTTTGAGGAACCAAAGGAAAAAAGCCACCAGGGCTCAGAGGAGGAGCGATGCCAATGCAAAGACAATTGAAGCCATCTTGGCGGAGATTGCTCAACTTGCACCTACTGCAATGGAGGTCAACCAAAGCCAGGAGGCCCCTAAAGCTCCGAGGACCCTGATGCCCTCTCATTTCATGGTTGGCACTATCCCTGTTTACCTGCCCACCATAGAGACTGTGATGGTAACTTCCACTAAGGGAAGTGATGAAGACAATTCGAAGGATAAGCGTGAAGCTCGTCCTTCACATGGAAGCTCACAGAGGTCAACCGTGCCTTCACAACAAGCAGCATCAGGGGAGAGCCAAGACCTGGACCCAAAGAAACTAGCTGATGAGATAGTGAAGGCCCTCGATGCACCACCAAAAGCTCCAGGGAGGCCAAAGGGAGCCAAGAACAAAGAGTATCCGGTTTATGGAGGTGATTCTTACCCCGGACCAGTTACTCGCAATATGGCTAAAAAGATGACGCCTGGTACATCATCAACAAGTACCACGTCAGAAGAGGGATATTTGTCACTGAAGGACAATCCTTTATATGTGTCCTGGAAGGGTAATCCTTTATATGAGGCATCAATGCCTAAAGAGGGCTCTACACAAGCGTTAATGCCTCAGTCACATGTTGCAACATCTAGTGAAAGTGGTGATTCTGGCGATGCACATGTATTCATGGCAACTCCATAAAACCCAGAAGAGCAAATGCAAAAGCAGATGCAAGAGTTGGTAGCAAGGCTAGCCCAGCTAGAGAAAGATGCCCTCCAAAGGCAAGTTGAAAAAGAGGCAGAAGCCAAGAGGCTTGCCGAGGTTGAGGCTGAAGCCAAGAAAAAGTTGGCTGAAAAGGAAGCTGAAATTGCGGAGCTTGTGGCCAAGTGTGCTCTGCTTATGAATAAGAAAGACAAGGATAAAGAGCCTCCCAGGATTGATATGGGTGGTTCTTCGTTTAGTAAAGACGACATGAGTATGTTCACACCTGAAGGGATAAAAAATATGATAGCTGAGGGAATCAAAGAATTCCAGATGTCCTTGTCCACACCGGTTCTCGGGTATCGCAGGCCATATCCTGACCACTATGATGCAATACCTTTCCCAAAAGGATATCAGAAGCCGACATTCGACAAATTCGATGGGATAAATAGTTCCCCGCAAGAGCATTTAGCTCACTTCTACTCAGCTTGCGGAGAAACTTCACAGGTGGATGCTTTCTTGGTTAGACAGTTTGGGGAAGAGAGGGTTGCAGAGCTATACTGTCGTACAAGGATAGGAACCCTAACATTCAAAAAAAAGAGGATAGGAACCCAAAGGGGGAGGAATCGGAAGGAAAAAAAAATAGAGAGAAATAGATGATGTAAAGGTCTGGAGACAAGAGAGAGAGAGAGAGAGAGAGCAAGAAGACGTAAAGAGAAAAAGAAAAAAAAGGAAATAAAAATTGTCTGTGAGGGTAAAATAGACATTTTAGTTGTGTACGGAATGCCACGTCAGCAAGGTAACGAAGCTTTTGATGAAAGATTGACGGTAAGAACCAATTGGATGAAATTGGAGAGTTTATGGACTTTTCAGGTGAAATTGAAATGTCAGGGACTGAAACGTCGACCCCCTATAAGTATAGGGAGTAAACAGTATTTTGTCCAATATTAAATAAGCTTAAAATTATGTATTCCTTAATCTGACCAAACAGAGAAACAGCTTCCTTATTTGTCTCTCCACCAACTTTGCCATATACTGGTGGCTGGATATATGTATATATATAAGAAGAACAAACAAAAGCAAGTGAATCAAAAGTTTTCAAATACAAATTAAGGAACAAAACTGAAGGTGACTGAAGGGAAGTGCTCTCCTCAAATATTCGTATATATATTTGAAATTATGAGCCAACAAGCTAGTCCTATATAGGCCTAGTTTGGCATTGCTTTCTAGGGTGCTTTTGGAGTCAAAAGCGTTTTTGGGTCTAATCCAAGGTGTTTGGTAAAATCTTAAAAAGCTGCTTTTGGTCACTCTAGCTTCTTCCAATAGCAGGTTTTCAGAAGCTACAATTTGTAGCTTTTCAAAATGGCTTCTGCAGACAGAAGATGAAAAATAAGAATTTGACATAAAACTATAGAGATTGCAAAATCGCTGAAGATTCAGTAATTTGGACACAAACCCATAGAGACCACAGGAAGAAGACAGAGGAGGACAAGCTGAGACGTCGTATCTGGCGAGCTACGACACCCTAATCTCAAAGCCAATCCTCACCAGTTCGACTCAAAACCCTCATTGAATCAAAACCCCCATTGAAGCAAACCATTCAGACTTTCAGAGCTCTCGAAGTCATCAAGAGGGACTTCCTCACCATCGTCGAAAGCTTCACCTCTCTCTTCTCCTCCCTCCGCCTCGCCTCCCCAAGGTCTACAATTTAATTGATAGTGCATCTTCTTCTGCCCCTCTCTCTCTCTCCATCTCTGAACAATCTGCAAATTCATCCCATTTCTTCTCAGCAAATTGAGTGGGTAAAGGTTTTATGATTTTGCACCTACAATTTCAATAGTTATCTGCACTTGGTAACTCATGAATTGAAATGGAACTCATGAACTGAAATGGTTGTTGGGGAGTGATTTAGAAAATAGAATGGTCCTGGACTCCTGGGTATAGATCTTGACCAGAAAGACATAAAGATGAAAAGAATGTTTAATTATGTTGATTATCACAATCTCAAAAAAGTTATGTTCATTATCTTTTAAATATGTTCATTATCTTTAAAAATTAATATTAATTACTTTTTATTTTCACAGCACTTTTGAAAAATAGTTTACCAAACACTTAACTACTTCTCCTCACAGCAATATCAAAAGCAATTCTAGCCACAGCAGAACCAAAATCACTTTTGCTCACAGCACAGCAATGCCAAACTAAGCCTAATTATATTGAGGAAGTTAGGAATATATGCTCAAGATAAAAAGATTGGCCCTTTTTGGCTAGAAAGCTTGATTCATTTAAGCAGAACTACAAATAGAAAACTAATACAATAAGAAATCTCAAAAGGAAAATTTCATAAGATCCAGCACACATATACGTCTATCCTAAGAAGAATGTTAGTCAGGAAATATAAGCTACATAAAAAGCAACCCAAATTTAGCGTATCTAAAATTCTTCCATGTTGGACAGTTGGACTACTTATAGAATCTCACAATAGTGAACAGCAAAAAGAATATATACTTAACAAAAATTGGAAATGAATTCTTTTAAGCGAAACAATTAACAAACAAGATTGCTCAAGTATGTACCAGATTGAAGAAATATGAAAGGAAGCTTTGGCCTCGAATTATGTATGACTCTTCCTGTACATAGAAGAAGAAATACTTAATTAATTAGCTCTATTTTGTTAGAACCGAGGAAAATTTCAAGAAATAAACACATACACAAGGGAGGAATTAATAGAAGATGAAATTCATATAAAATCTGCAACAAGGCTAGGTAACAAACCAAGATATCTAATGACAAGGAGCCAAATTCTTTTAAATGATAAAACTGTCCAATTAGATGGGAGAGAGCGAGAACCTCTCTTCTGTGCTAAACCCTAGCGCCGCCGCTGATAGGTGGCTTTTCTGGAGGCTTCATGCGCCTCCTCTCCAGCGTCCGCTCAAGCGCACGAGCCCTTCTCTCCATAGCTGCAAGCCGCTCATCTCTCGACGGAATTTTCTTCCAACGGTGAGTGATCTGATAGGCTGGGTTTTCTTTATGCTATGCCTTCAAGTCGGGGGTTGTATGAGGCTGTGGGATCCCGGCGGTACTTTGATCGATGCGCTGCCAATCCTAGTAGGCGATTGGTGGAGGAGAGATTGGGTGCAGGCACGATGGGGATTGCTGCTGCTGGGTTTCACTTGGATCTGGTTCGGGCTGCGACTTCGACATCGAGCAAGGCTGGCTTCTGCTTCCTTAAACGGTGAAGGCTGGGCTTTACTTTGGTGGCTGATTTGGTTGCAGTCACTGCCGGGATCGGAGATGGCAGAGCTTCTTGGTGCCCGCCGTTGGGTGCCCAGAGTAATTTGGGTGTTCCTAGTACGCTGGTATTGGGCCCACGCCAATATGTTGGGCCAACCTTTCCCATGGTTTTGGATTTGGGACCCGGGTGACCCTTTACCTAACTCTATGTTACGTTGGATTATCTCTCTGAGTGTGCTGCGGTTCTTTTCATGTGGATCGAGCCTTCCTAGATTCTATAAAAAGTCTTGGTATAGTCACGCTGTGAGTACCACAATTGCGTGCATTGGCGAGCAGTGTCCCTTATGCTGGGTCGAGTTTAGGTTTGATTGGTCTACTAATCTTCTGCATACTCGGATCGTAAATTCTGATTGTTGGGTCTACAATTTTCAAGGTCAAGACAATGGTTTTGTTGTTGGTAATTATCTTGAGGATGATGAAGATTTACCTTCTGAATTTGCTAGTTTTTCTAGAAAAGTTTCAGAGCAGAGTTTCATTGTACAAGAACAACCGGTTGATGTAGTACATCTTCTAGTTTGTTCTATCTTAGCTCTAACACCTAGGCGTTTCTGGCCTTTGTATGCTCCCCATTGGGATGCCATCTTAAGCGATTTCAATCGCTAATTCAATGAACTTTTCTTTCAAAAAAAAAAAAACAAACCAAGATATCTAAATTCGTTCTCTTTATTGAAAAGGAACCAAGATATCAAATCAAACACGACTTCAAAGCCCCCTTGCTCTGTAGTTATACCTAAACAAATATGATATCAATAATAATAGTTGTAAGATTAATTAAGTTGAACAATTTGAAAGAAAATAGGGAAAAACTGTAAACAATTACCCAATAAGGAGCTAGGCCATAGCGCAGCGGCGAGTAGAGAGAATAAGAAGAGTTTTAGGGTTTGAGCATGGAGTAGAGATAAGAGTTATTTTACCTAAAGGGATAGGGCAAGCTTTTTTTTAATTTTTTTATTTCAATCTACTGGAGGGAATATGAAGAGTGAAGTGGGATGTAAAGACCTTTTTTCTTCAAATAAGAGGAGCCACTCGTAGAATAATTTATGTGAATTTTATGATAGTTTGAAATAGCATAACAAATATTCGTCCTTACTACGTCAGTACATGGTTATTCTCTTTTTTCGGTTACAAAACAGCAAAAAGAAAAGGCTAAGTTACAGCTTACAAGTCTAACAAATTATTCGGGTCTAGAAACTTCACAAAGATTATCAAGAACAGTAGTAGCTTGGGTAAATGAAAAAAAAAATTCTTTGAAACCTTCATATAATTGAGGGAATTTCTCCTTGGTCAAATTTCTCTCAAGATGATTACTTCGCACTCAGATTTGCTTTGAAGAGATTTCTCCTTACTCGGATTTCCCTCGAGGGAATTTCTCTTCACCTAAATTCTACTTGAGGATTACTCCTCACCCACATTCATCTTGAGGGGTCTTCTCCTCACACAAATTCAGCTTGAGGGAATTTTGCCTCACTCAAATCCGCCTTGAGAGGTTTCACCTCATCCAGATTCGCCTTGAGAGGATTTCACCTCACCCAAATACGTCTTGAGAGATTTCACCTCGTGGAATTTTTTCCAAATAGGTTGCATTGCCTCTCTATTAGGCCATTTTCTGACTAGAAACCTTTCTTAAATTTTACACCCCACATAACCTCCATACTTCATAATGTATATTTCTCTATGAATAATCAAGTAACTTTTTTATTTTATTTTTCTTCTCACATTATACATATACTTCTTTATTTTATCTGGATATATCTCAAATATCTAATATATTGGAGATATTTGACGATATCGGAGAAACTTCATAGAAACGGTAGAAGATAAGATATTTTTTCTCTATGATATATTAGTTTTTGCAAAATATATATATATATATATATATCAGGAGATATATTAGAGATTTTACAGATATTTTAATCCTTGTCCCATACCTATTTATTTGATCAATTGATTTCATTTATACAAGAAAATGATGATTTTGTACTTGTTTTAATCCTCAATCAGATTTTAGACATTTTCCCTTATTTAGACTAAGATTAGAATCATAATCCAATAAGGAATATATTACCTAATCAAACTAGTTTAAGTAATATAATTTAACTAGGAAAGAAAAATTTCACGCCGACAAGAAGATACAAACAATATGCGATAATAAAAGACAATTCATATAAGTCTTCACCTAATTGATTTTCGGCAAGGAAGTTCAAGTTGTCATATCAACAACCCATAGAAGTCGTAACCTAATTGGTCTTTTGTGAGAAAATTAAAGTTGTCACATAAACATTAATCGACAACTGATAGAAGTCGTTGTCTAATTGGTTTTTAGTGAGAAAGTTCAAGTTGTCACACAAACATTAAGCGGCAACTTGTAGAAGTTGTCACCTAATTGGTCTTTCGTAAGAAAATTAAAGTTGTCACATAAGCATTAAGTGACAACCCGTTAAAGTCATCGGCCAATTAATTTTCAGCAAGAAAGTTAAGGTTGTCACATAAACAATAACCAACAACTCACATAAGTTATCGCTAAATAAGTCTTTAGCGACAAAAATCTATTTGTCACATAAACATTAAGCGACAATCCGCATAAGTCGTCGCTTAATTAATTTTTTGCGAGGAAGTTGAGATTGTCACATAAACATTAACAGATAATTGATAGAAATTGTCGCTTAATTGACATTTTGCGAGGAATTAGGTGTCGCATAATGTCATATGGGCGACAATTGTCAATTTCTCGCAAATACCTACTTTATGCGACAAATTGGTTGTCGCCGATGAGATCATGCACGACAACTGAAATTTCCTTGTTTTTACCAAGCTTTTGTGACAAATTTTGGATTGTCACAATGAAATTTCTCGCTTTTGCTATTTTTTCTTGTAGTGAATGTCATAACTTGGTCCAATTATTCGTAAATAGTGTAAAAAGAATGTGGTAACTTTGTTGTTAATGTCGTAAATTTAGTTCAATATATAAGATTGTAGTTTTGTTTCTATTATATATAAAGTGAGTGTATGATAAACATCTCAATACTATAGACAACCCATACAATATATTACAGCATCTGGAAACTGTCTTTATGTGGATGAACATAATTAAGCGAAACATATTTTATGACAACCGGTAAAACGGAGTGTCGTTGACTATAAGTCAAGCTTTTACGCCATAGAGTGGTGTTTATTATGCATATACGTATGTATATATACTTAATATCCATTATAAGGATGTCTAGATGCTTAATGCATGCAGCTCACTCTACGTACGTGCGTAGAACAACTTAAGCTTGACCGGGTTGAGCTTGGAGACGAACCTTCAGCCCATCAACTGGAAAGGGATTCATACCACCTGTGATCTTGCAATTAGGGTTCACAAGGTCCCATTTGAATCTTATAACAAGATGGTGCATAAAACTAAGAATTTGCAGACGAGCGTAGTCCTTTCCGGGGCAAATTCGAGGACCACTACCGAATGGGATGTTTGTGTAAGGCGGAGGAGTTGTTTTCTCGAACCTTGTAGGGTCAAACTCTTCTGGCGCTGGAAAATATTCAGGGTTCATGGTTGTGGTGCTCACTGTCCAGTAGACCTAAAATTTTATTGCAAATTAGCACAAAATGAATTGAGTACGTTATTAATGCATTCAACTATAAACCAACTATGTACCCAAAAAAAAAAACTATAAACCAACTAGCTAACCAATTAGGGCTAATATATATACTATGACGCTCGACTTTAAATTCTTGATGTAGTGGAAATTGTGCTAAACGAGTGAATAACTGAGAGGTAGATTGCCAGCTCAAATATACTGGAACTTGCATATCCCAAAACTTGAAAGTGTGGCATGACTAGAGTTAACTATCATATAATTTCTCACTATTTACGTGCCTATTAAGATTCTAAAATCAGACCGCATATATATAAACGGATCCTATACATACTGAACAAAAGCCAGAAAGGACATGCAATAATGCAGCAATATACATAGTTATAGATGAAGCGGTTGACCTTTCTAGCTAATTAACCAAATCATGAAAGCTAATTGATCTATATCATACTGTGTGAGTATCAGCTTATGTGTATAAGTCCTTACATACCTTCCATCCTTTCGGAATTGTATAACCTTGGTAAGTGAAGTCTGTTGCAGCCTCTCTAAATGTTCCCTGAAGAGGTGGTATGAGCCTCATCGCCTCCAAGGCTACGTTCCACGAATACTTCATTTTTTGCATATCATCCCAATTGAGTGCCTCGCCAGATTTTTTGGACTTCAAAATCTCCAGTTGTTCTGTTGGTGAAATGGGAACAAAATTAAACCTAAAATTAATAATTAATGCTTCATGTAACCCAGCAGATGATAGACTAGTACACGCCAAATATACGTGCCAAACAAAAACAGATCCATGTAAGTGATATAATTATGTCTCTATATTTGACCATTGAAAAATTCTGTCTCTATATAATTATGTCTCTATCTGCATGTAGGTAAAGGTCAAATTTAACCATTGAAAAATTGTACTTGCTATATTTGTCTCTAGTTACATGGGTCAACACTTATCAAGATACTGATAGATCCCATATATGTGATCTTGTGCGAGTTGCATGCATGACAGTTAGATTGTTAAGGAACTTATTGATTTGTATGCAGCCAAAAACTGATAAAGACAAATGGAGACCAACCTTTCCTTGCCTATACAAACAAAATATGTAACATGTATAATCTGTAAGTCCATAGTGAAGTAATTAGTCTCTATATGTACACAAAGCTTCCATCATTTGAAGTTAATTTAAACTCATGTTTCATATAAAAAGTTTACAAAAGGTCTAATCCCCTTTTGTTTTATAAAATTAACCGGTTAACTGTGTGGTTACTAGACAAGTTAGACATCAAGCATATATGAGAAGCGAAAATAATGATTTACCAATTCGGACTTTGTCATATATGTCAGGTCTTTCGCCCAGGAACTTCACGATAAAAGTAGTTGTCATAGCTGGAGAGTTGAACGAAGCGGCCACATTCCCCATAATTTTATCAGCAATTTCATTCTCTGGCATGAACCTTCCGGTTGGGTCTGGCGTAGCAATCATATAAGACAAAAGATCATGCATTTTGGTTCCGGTAGACTCCATAACTTCTTTCTTCTCCTTAACAAACGACTGAATAATCTCCCTCGCAACCGGCGCTGCTTTCATTGCTCTATGAAATGCAGTCCCCGGAATATTCACAGGAATAGTGTGAAGCGCCAGCATCATGGTGTCCATCAACTCGACAAGCTTACCAATACGACAACTGTCTTCGAGTCCCATGAAGAACTTGGCCGAGAGAGTCAAAACCAGTAGCTGCGTGAGGCGATGAGCCTCGACCACTTGTTTGCCATCCCAGTGCATTTTCAGGTGGTCTAGAACCATGGAATCCATTGTTGCCACGTAGCCAACCAGGGCTTCGGCTCGCAGAAACCCCGGTGCCTGAGATACATGCTTTTCCATTTGTCTTGGCATGATGGTGGAAGCAGCTTTTTGGTATGAAGAACGAAAGAGCTTTTGCATTGAGTGAGGTCTCCATGCTGCAAAGAGCTTTTCTTCGTTGGAAGCCACAAATTTGTGACCGGCAGTGCCACATAACACCACGGTTCGCTCACCTAGTATCTTGGTTTTGAAGATTTTGGAGGAGTATTTCTTCATCCTATCTCCGACAAATTTTTCATGGTCATCGTGTAGGAAGGCAAAGGTTTCGCCGATAATCGGCCACCCAAAGCTGCCTGGGGGAAGATTAATGGATTTTTCATGGGATTTTGACTTGTAAGCAGAAAAAAGGAATGCAAGAGTAGTAGTAGTGAAGATGGCAAGTAGTGTAGAGAAGAAAATGTAAAGGTTACTGTAATCCATGGTTGGATGACTGCTACTAATAAGTGATGAATAATATTAGCGGGAAGTGGCTTCTTTATATAGAAGTCCGTTCTGCGTGCTCCCTAGTTCCTCTTTCTTCCTAGCAAGCAATGGCTGAGCTAGTCCAAAATTTTTGGGTGGGGCCAATGGTATATTTTTCTTAATTTTTTATATTATAATGTGTCGATACTTTGACCAATCATTTATGATGAAGGTCTGGAGGGTCAAGGCCACCTCATTGCTGATGTCTTTGGTTAGAGTTTTCTTCTAAAAGAAACGAATGTATCTCATCAAAGTCAATAATGAAGGTAATGTTTTCTTATAAAAAAAATTAAAAAAATTGAAGGTGATGTAATATTACATCAGGTGTATAAATTTCAAGTTTTCAACTGATGAACGGGGCATCTGTTTAGCTTTCTATTATTAAAATAATTCCAAAAGCAAAAGGACGACAATAGTACAACCAAAATTAGGCTAGAAATGACGACTAATGCAAATAGATCGAGGTACTTGATCTTCACCAGTGCAGACTGTGTGAATTGACAGAATTGTACGCAGTTTTTGTTTATGAATTTAATTGTTCGTACTTGTTAAATGGTCGATCGGTCTACACCGGAGTCTTTTAAGTATTTGATCTAGTAGCATGTTTATTCTTTGATCAGCAACAAAACAAGTCATATGAAATTAATATCATTAATTAAGTGATTAGAAACTCAACCAAATGGATTGATATTATACATAACACTAAAGATGGATGCACTGTTCAGGTAACAGTGAAGTGACGGTTTTCTTTTTTATTTATTTATTTATAATTCGCCATATATCCTTTCACTTTGATTTTATTTTGTATTTATAAATTTCTACAAATTATGAAAAAAGTTTGTTGTTTGCTGTATTCATTTATTGTTAATCTATTATTAACAAAAAAAATTATATTCTAACGCGCCGATGTATTTTAGATTATGAGTATTTATCTATTATATATGAAACTTGGAAAAAAAAAAATAGACCCACAACATCGCGCAGACACGTTTTCTAGTATGAAACTAAATTTGAAGTTTCTGAGTGGTCCAACGAAGCAAAATGTATTCAATATCAGCATCATTTCATCTTCTGGAATGCAGCATCCAAGGAGCTTCACTAGACTCCAATGTTGAAGTTTCACAATATGTCTATGTCTCCCCATTCTTAAACCTATTGAATCGTAGAATGTTATAAGAGTTTTCACAGCCATCTTGTATATACTTGAAGAGAATAGAAACTACCGTAGCTTATGAACAGTACCCTTCTTATGAACAGTGAGCGGGCGTTTTTGTCCCTGTATTCTTTCTTTACCTGATAGCCCTTGACAGGCGTTGGCAATCTGTCGCGCCCAGTGGCTTTGATTTGGTCCTGCGTTTTTGCTCCGGAGAAGGACAACGAGGGTGATAAAGATATAAACGCGGAGCTACATTCACAGTCGTTGCATGCAGCTACCCAATTTCTGAAATTTCCAAAATCCTAGGCCCGCTTAACCCAGTCAAATCAAAACCCTTCTCTTTCCGACTCTCCTCTACCTTTACGTCCAGCAAATAAACGCTTTGCAGTGGCTCAAAAGAGCCAACCACTTATGCACTGGTAATTCACCAATTAAGGGTACTTGCCATATGAATTTTCAAATGTTTCAGGAGATCCTTTGCGTTGCGAAAGAATTTCAATGTGTGCAACCTAAAATTCTTAAAATTTGATATACCACTGATGACATTAACTGCTACTACCACAATTCCAAATCAAAGCATACCCAAAACTTTCAAAATAAATTCTAACTTCTATGTATAAAATTGGATCTTGTCTTCGTTAGAGAAGTTGACAACAGGTTGTGATATCCACCAATTTACTTAGTTTGTTTTTGGCCTTGTTGTTTGCAGACCTTATTCGTTAGAGAAGTTAACAACAGGTTGTGATATCCACCAATTTACTTGGTTTGTTTTTGGCCTTGTTGTTTGCAGACCTTATTTGTTTTGGTATTGTGAAATATTTATTTTGTTGTTGGATCATATTAATATTTTATGAGACTTTATTTTATTTTTTTTGTACATTTAGTTTTAAGGTTAATTAGTTATTTTAGTAAAAAGGAAAATAGGAATTTTAAACTAGTTGTTATAAAGAGGTTGTGTTTACTTAGAAGTCTGAAACTTATTAGATATTTTCTAATAATTTAACTGAACCTATGAGTTTTGAGAGAGAAGAAAAGTGTTTTAGACGTGTTTAAGGTAGAAAAAGAAGAGAGAACAACGTCTGCGTGCAACAATAAAGAAAGGAGAAAATAGGTTAAGTTGCGCTGACCGCAGAGGCTTGAGACGAAGTATCATGTCTGAGATCAGGTGTTTTTGTTACAATTTCGACCAGGTATTTTTTATCTAAACGATTATGGTTCTTTCATCATTTGAAATTATACTTACCAAGGGTTATTTTGGTGTTGATTTCACAGAAAAATATTAAGAATCGAATTTATGGTGATTTTTCAAAGTTGACATAGAGGAAACAGGTTTTCTACATACTGAAATTAGGAACGTGTTACAGTCATTGTTTGAAGAGCCAGATGCTTTGTTTTAGTCGTCAAAATTTTCTATAATGTTTCTCTTTGTGTCTACTTTCTCGGGTAAAAGTTTAATGAATTTATCTTTCGTAGTTATTTTTATAAAATTCATTAACCATCTGAACTTAGTTGTTTAGGTGGAGAAGCTTATTTTGGGTTCTGTTTTGAAGACAGCTTTTGAGGTTCAGAAAAAAAAAAAAACTGATTTCACTCTCAAATTTTTATCATATGCTAAAATATTGAGCCTTAAATAGATTTGCCAAATTTCAACAAGTTTTAGTTCATATTGAATCCCGTGAAATTTTTAGAGTCATTGTTGGTGAAAGTTTTAATTGTTTCCTGGCAGCAACAGATGTCAGTTTTGGAAAATTACTTGGACAAGTTCTTAGTATTCTTTTGGCTTGATATTTTTACTGTAGATACTTGAGCATGTCTAGTCTAATCCTGTAGATTTTCAAGGGTTTTGGTTAATGATTGTAGCAAGTGAGATTTTTCTTTTAGACGTCGGTCCTGCCAGATTGTTTTTACCGCAGGTTATAAGGTTCTAGTTCATGTCTCATTTTGAGCTTTTGTTTACTTTAAGCCAAGAAACCACAACTTAGGACGCTATACCAACTGCTTGTATAGTTCGGGTAGTTAAGGTAAGTAACTTTTGTTTGCTCTGGAAGACTGGAACCATGATGAATATATTATCATAGTTAGTAAAAAACGGGACATGTATAATTCGGCAAAGAAACGTACGTGTATTATTCGGTTTATCTAGTCTAACGATACGGTCAAATATTCAGTAAAAAAAAACGTGATATGGCAAATTTATAAGTTTGAATTATACGTGTATGATTTGGCAAATAGTAGAAAAAACCGGTTCAAAAATACGGACATATAAAACACTATTTTTGTAAGAAAATAACTAATAATCTATTCTAAACTCTTGTTTTTATTTTATATCATTTATGATATGTGATAAAACATGAAAAAAAAAAAGGATATGGCACCCAAGTAAAATATAATCAGGGGCTTGAATTACAATACGCTATACAGAAGTTTTTCTTCAATTATACGCATACTGATATTTTATATGCGTTTTAATTAACTAGCGCTTTAATTTTTTTTTCAAATTCCAAGTATTTTTACTCCGTATAAAATAGATCGATACCTGTATAAAACGTATTTTAAAAATTCGAACTCAATAATGCGTGGAAAAAATCGAGTCTACAATTTCAATACGCCATACTAAAGTTTTTTTCAAACGTGTTTTAACTAACTAGGTATATTATTAATGATACGTTACTATATATATTATTATACACTTACGATTTTGGGTGGACCATTTTTGTTTCTGTTGTGAATGCTTTGTCTTATACTAGTACATGTGCATCATGAAAAATTTGACAAGTTTTGAAAGAGATTTCTGCTAGGTACTCTCTTGGCATATCAATACTAGTAGGTTGTCTGGGGAGAAATATGTTCTTTAAGTGCAAATTATGCACTGTCTTGTCTTTGCAGGTTCTGCATTGTCTGTTATATGGCCCACATAGTGGGTTCGTCATCGATGGGTGACGTCTGTCTCCCACCTCTGATAAATTTGGGTCTCACTGGTATGGTGTGTCTAGAGGGACCTAGAAAGTTCAGTTTGATTTGTTTTGAGTGCACCCCATATACTATGCATTTTACTATACTGTATATGAGTATGGAATGCCTTCCTATTTGTTATACGTGGTGTGTTATAGTTACTTACTAAGTTTATATCTCATTAGTAATTTGTTGTGGTTCCAAGCTCTAAAGATGAATTAAATGCTTAGAAGACTTGGTAGCAGCTAGTGGTTGTGTCGGCGTCCCCTAGAATAAAAGTTCAAGTTTCTTTTCTAAGATTGTTCTAAATTTTAGAATGGAGCTTCCGTTACTTTCTTCTTCTTCTTTTTAAAGTTTTATTCTCAAATAAACTAAAGTGTATTTTGAAGCTTTTCTTTATATCCTTTTGACTTAATAAAAGTAGAGTTTTTACCTCCAAATTTTTAGGCGTGACAAAGGTATTGACCTAGGTTTCGACCCCCAATTTAAGATTGGAATGTCGGCGCATAGGCCCACGTGCAGCCACTTTTGGCGACGTGTGAGGCCATGGCCATATTTGTTGGAACTTGTGGGACTAAAGTCCCACGTGGAAGAAATTTTGAAGGCTTATAGCCTTTATAAGGACACATCCTACTAAAAACGTAAATGGATGACAAGTCTAAATATGGGCTTTGGTGAGCTTTCCTATTGGGTTTCCCATAGGAATATGCATATGGTCAAAAGATGGGCATTGGGGCTTTTGGGCTCTGTTGATTAAATCTGATTTTTTTTTTTTGAATTAATATTCAATTTTTCAGAGAAAACCAAACAGTTGCAACGGATGAAATCAAACAACGACGAAACTGCCGACGCAACTGTTCGTTTTGGCTTCTATATAAGGATGACCCAAGGTCGTCATTCATCATCAAAAAAAAAAAAAAAATCTTCTTCTTCTTCCTCCCAAATTATTCTGAGAAGCATAAAGTAGAATTTGTTAGGGTCCGAAAACTACAACACAAGTAAGGGCGAATTTCTGTCTTAGGTCACTGTGTTGCAGGCCTCTATCTGATCAAGTTAGTGAATTTAATTTTTGTTCGAACTATTTGATTTCTATTTTTGTTTATTTGTTGTTATATATTCTATTTGTATTCAATATATATATATATATATATATACATACACACACACACACACACACACACATTATTTTATTAGTGTGTGTGTATATGTATATATATATATATATTTTGTATTCGTAAATATTGATTGGTTCTAACAGTATTATGTTGTGTAATTTAGTTCTTGAGGTAAAGCTCAATTTGAGGAAGCTATAGATCTAATTTGTTTACCAAGTTTTGATTGTTTGACATCGATATGAAATTCGTAGTTTCAAGAATTTTGAGTTTTTATTAGGGTCCATTCGACCGTTGGATATCGTGATTTTTCATTAGGGTGTTAGAAATATCGATTTTACAAAAACCCTGACGTTTGAGCCAATTCCGATGCGAGATTGGATTTTCGGGATTTATGACAAATTATTTAATGGGCTTTCAGAGCTTCGTCTTGAATTCGAATTTACGATTTATAGTTTATTTATGACAGGAGATTCGAACTTGAGCATTATTTATGATTTGAGACATGAGTATACTTTTTGGCGAGTATTTAAATTGAATTCCAACCTAACTTGCCAATTTGATTTCCATTATGAATTACGGTTTTTGATAAATATACTAAAATTGAGTTCTGAGAAATACTAAACATGTGATGTAGATTATAATCATATTTCTCCCCTTGAGACGTAAGAGATTAGTTGTGGGGAGTCAATAGTTCTCACTTATGGGTGAATGTAATTAAGGAGGTTAATTATATTATTAAGTGCATGCATGCGTTACATAGTCGGCAGTACCCTTCAGACAATATTTTGGTTAGCAATACCCTCCAGAATATATCTGATCGGTAGTACCGTCTGATACGTCATCTGGTCAGCAGTACCTCCAAATGGCATGAAATGGTTAGTGGGCAGTACCCTCTAGCCATTGCCTCTTAGTATTCCGGGCGGTATTATCCTCCGATGCGTCATCTGGTCGGCAGTACTCTCCACATGGTATGAGATGGCGGTTAGTCAATAGTGCCCTTTAGCCGTTGCCTCCTAGTATTCCGGTCAACAGTACCCTCCAATACGTCATCTGGTCAGCAGTGCCCTCCAAATGGCATGAGATAACTAGTTTGCAGTACCCTCTAGTCATCACCCATTTGTATGTGTTGATGAGCAGTAGTATTCAGGTACCCCAGCTAGAGTAAGAAGTGTATTCTGGTCAATAGTACCCTCCGATGCATCATCTGATTGACAATACTCTCCAGATGGCATGAGATGTCAGTCATCAATAAATTATAGATATCCCAACTAAAGTGAGTAGTTGTATAGTATAATCAATCCTGCCAGCATCTTCCATTTAGTAGCCGCCTAGTGAGTACTACTAGCGAACTGATCTTACTTGCAGCTTGGTGAGTGCTACTGGTGACATGATCCTAATGACCGTCTGATGAGTGCTACTGGTGACATGATCCTAGTGACCGTCTAATGAGTGCTATTAGTGACATGATCCTAACCACTTGGTGATAGCTACTAGTGTAGTGATAGATATGTATTTCATATTATCGATTTTTGGTTTAAAATAGATTACTTAACCAGTATTAATTGTTTCGTATCAAAATTTGATCGATGATCGAGATTCAAAGGCAGTGACCCATATGTATTTTGGTTGGAGTTGGTAGTTATTATGGGAGCAGGTAGGCTCCAGGAGTTGGAGCTTGGATTTTTATAATAGCAGTGTTGAGTTTGTTTTACAGGTTTGGGTAGTCCATTTTCAGGGAAGTTCTGCCAAATTGTTGGTAGAATTTCTCCTAAGGTGGGTCCCGCAGTGCCATTTTGGATTTCAGGGTGAAATTTGGAACAGTTCCTGTCAACAACAATTTTTAGTACTCTCAAAAGTGGGATTAAACAGGTAGCAACAGTTGTAGAAATCATAATGCATATAATATATAGCTCTTCTCTCCAATGATAGTTTCCCTAGTTCGATGTGTTATGTTTGAAAGAGTTAGATACATCATGTGATTGGTTGATCAGTTTGCTAACACAATTTGGCTATTATTATTGTAAGCTTTCAATTGAAATTATATTATGGAACATCATTATCTTTTTGGTAATGCAAAATTAAAGCTTCAAAATCAGCAAAATTCTTAAACCAAAACCAAGTAAATAAATGACCAAAAAAATATAATATAAGGTCAACCTAAAGGCTCTAAAAACCCTAAGACTTTTCTCTCAAAAACTAGGAGCCGCATCTAGTCATCCAGCAAGTTTGGATGCCCGGTCCGACGGCACCCCCTTGCGGCGGCGACGTCAGACGGGCTAGAAGGGACCCTGTGTCTGGTGTTAATAAGTCTGGTCAAAATTTTGGTTGCAGGATGAGGACATTGTTGTCCTGGGCGGTTGGAGGGTTTGACGGCGAAGACCGAGGCAGGGTGATGACTGGAAGGCGGGGTCTACGTCGCCTTGCCCTCAGGAGGAACAAGAACGACCTAGTGGTTGCAAATTGCTGGCAGAAGATCCACGCGTTCAAATCGGATTCGAGGTGTTGGAGATGGTCAGGTGAGGAAAGCCACTGGGTTCAGATCGGATCGGTTTTACCCAACTTGGTTTGGGCGGTTTGGTTCCAATTTGAGGAGGGGCGGCGAGGCTAGATGGCTCAAGGAAGGTGGCGGTGGCGTTACTACCGGGGTTGGGACGGCATGGGGATGCTGGAAGGATAGAGGCGTTGTGATTTCTGCACCCATTTTTGATTTGGGACTATTAGACTTTGGGTCTGGGCTTTGACCCTTGACCCGGTTATATTTTATGTTTTGTCTTATTTTCATTTAATTTTAATTAGCTATGGCTCAATGCCAGCAATAATTCCCTATCTCTTTTGGGTAGGGCGATATGGCATTTGTCCCCGTATGCATACTCAGTGTGCCTTATCTGGCCTAGCAAGGCGGTGACTTATTTGTTTAATCAAATGGACGCAACGTCCTAGTGGCAGAATGAAACTAAATGTCACCGAATTTTTTCCGTGCGGCAACATAGTGGAAAAGTTGTGCTATTTGTACTAATGCTTCTTCGTCATAGAGTTATCTTTCCGATATGTCACCGCTATGTCAAAGCAAATAGAGTTGTCATTCGTGCACTCTTTGCTAGTTGGTGCATGTTAAAATACATAGATTTTGTATAGACTCTTTGTATTATTTCAGGAGGTTCTCTCTATGCTTATTGTAATATGAGGTTCAGGCTCTATGTCCCCCCCTTGTATTCTGCAGTTTCATTAATCAAAACTTGATGGCAGCCGCACCAGCCTTATTTAAAAAAAAAAAAGACCAAAAAAATATAGTAAATTTATTAGAAAATTACATAGTAGCACCAAACCAAAGATATAAACACAGAAAACCCACCTTCAAATAGTTTTATACAGATAAGGACACAAGCTCAGGCCCAAAACCAAATGAAGCAGGCCTGGCTTTGAATTTTGATACAAAATGACTAAAATGCTCAGTTTTTATTACAATTTACGCTTATGCCACTGGCATAATCCATAACGACCAAAACCTGAAATCCCAAAACGCAAAACACAAACCCAAATCAGAAACCCTAAAACCTCTAGCGACGGATCCAAAATGCACTGCAAAATCTCCTAAGCAGTAGCACTCAGCTTGAATCTGGCTCCAATGGAGGTCCGCAAGGTAAGCCCTTACTCCAATTTTGCTGCCTTCGTTTATGTTTCTTCGAATTAGGATATGAAAATATGAGGTAGGAGTAGCAGTAGAGCTCTGATTACAATCTTGGATCTATCCATCGATCCGTAAAAGGTTAAAGGTTTAATCTAGTCACTGAGTGGTGCTAGAAACTGAAATTCTAACCCTTTTGTTGTTTTTGATTTCTGAGGCTACTTTGGTACAACTGATCGAGAGAGAGAGAGAGAGAGAGAGAGAGAGAGAGAGAGAGAGAGAGAGAGAGAGAGAGAGAGAGAGAGAGAGAACAGTGTTATTTGCTCTCTTTCTCTCTTTCATTGGGTTTTCTTAGAACCAATGAGAGAGAGCTTAATTGCAGTCAACGGTGATGATATGTAGATGGACTTGAATCTTACAATTTCAATTGGATGGCTTTTCTGGGTTTTTTTTATATTGAGGATTGAGCTTCTTGTTTGCTTGCTACTGTGTCTTTGTTTTGTTTGATTGCGTATAAACAATGTGAATTCAGTAGCAACAAGAATAAACAATGTGATTTTTACACTGGAGTCAGTGTCAACTTTGACATCAGTAGTGATATTTTTGTTCTTCAACTGAGTAGTAACATCAGCGAGTAACAGTTCACCTTTTGTTCCTGAACAAGTGAGCCTGCAGAAATGAAGCAATAAGAGTAAGTACTAGTAAAACCTACATGGTTAACATAGCGCTACTATGCTCAAGCAAAAGGCAAATCACATAGCACCTCACATCGACTAGTTATAAATGAATGAGCTAACGCGCGCATCAAGTAGTTCAGCTAGAAACTTAACGAAATTTTTTGAACTAACAAAATATACTATTATTAATGTTATAGTCTCAAACAGACCCAAATAAACACCTTTTAGGATTTGCTATATATCTAACCAGTTTTCACTTTTGGGTAGGTTTCATGATCTAGAAGTGGAGGACCACCTGAAGTTTGTCACCAAGTGGATGCTTTCTCGCATTGAAGATGGTGAGAAAGAACTTAATAAACCAGTCATGTTCACCGAATTTGGCTTGGCAGACCAGCTTGATAGATTTTACAAAACTATTTTTGATATCATTTACAAATCTGCAAAGAAACACCAGGTTGGGGCAGGTGCTTTAGCGTGGCAATTTTTGGTAGCAGGAATGGACAAGTATAATGATGAATTTGGGATTGTTCCATGGGAAAGGCCCTCTACCTATATGTTTAGTGGGTGGGACACTAATAGGACTGATAATAGCTCTCTTGTAATGATTACTACTACATATGTGTTGATAATTTATACAATTCGTTTCATTCCTTTACTATATGCATCAATTTTGTATCGCAATGCATTTGTGTATTTACTAGACCTCAGGGAAATCATAAGAAACATTCATGCTCATGCATAGTGCACTGCATTTTACTTAAAATGCAGATCTAAAATCATGGCTCATAAATTACATGACATTTAGGCTTCTTCAGCTACGGTTTGTGAATTTTGGAGGGAAGTGGAGCTGATTGTGCATGTAAAGCTTTGTTTTTGTCAAGTTCTTGTTGTTGGCTCTGTTAAATTATTCCTTACTGTTGCTACTGCTATATTTTTTCTTCATCTGCTGCCTAAATGGTGATTGCTTCTTCCCGTTACAATTCAAGTATTCTAGCTTCACATCCTATGCTGCTATAAGAATAGATCTGCTACTATCATATCAATGATATGATATGCTAATGTTTAATTCAATTTCAATTGTTTTATACTTGTTCACGCTTAACTGTTTGATAACTATTGTTAGGAGGTTCTCTGTTTTAATTGTAGATCCAGTCTCATGTAAATGTTTGCTTGAAAACTAATAATTGAAGATAGTTTGTTTTATCTGTGTACAATTTGGCAACTTGTCTAGGTGCAAAAGGGTGATCTTGCTATTGGTTTGGTACTCTTGTTGTGGGACTAATGTGATCCTCTATGTTTTTAATTTTATTCATCGATTGACAAATCTAATTGCTACTGCTACTGAACCAAGGACACGTTCAGCAATAAAGAAGAAAAAAATCCTGCTACTGCTATTGTAAATGAAGCTGCTACTGAACCAAGGACACATTCAACAATAAAGAAGAAGGAAAAAAATCGTGCTACTGCTCCTGCTCCTGCTACTGCAAATGAAGTTGCTACTAAACAAAGGACACAGCAATAAAGA
Source organism: Rosa lucieae (assembly GCA_024704745.1). Taxonomy (NCBI): domain Eukaryota; kingdom Viridiplantae; phylum Streptophyta; class Magnoliopsida; order Rosales; family Rosaceae; genus Rosa; species Rosa lucieae. Next base: position 7,599,376 of record CM045495.1, on the reverse strand, counting down.
AGAAAAAAATCCAGCTACTGCTCCTGCAAATAACTATTAAACGAGTACAGTAGCAGGAATAGACGATGACGAGTGCAGTAGCAGAACTGGAGGAGTATGAGTACAGTAATAGGATTAGGATATGATTTGTTATTGGGTTCAATGATATGATCAGCTACTATCAATGATATGATCTGCTACTGTTCAAATTGAAATGATCTAATTACTCCTTCTACTGCTACTGCTAATGGTCCTGTTACTAGACCAGTATGAGTGCAGCGAGTGTAGTAGCAGGATTAAGCGATGACGAGTGCAGTAGCAGGACAAGAGTACAAATGCAGTAGCATAACTAGACGAGTATGAGTTCAGCGAGTGTAGTAGCGAGATTGGATGAGTGCAGTAGCAGGATTAAGCGATGACGAGTGCAGTAGAAGGACAAGAGTACAAGTGCAGTAGCAGAACTAGACAAGTATGAGTGCAGCGAGTGCAGTAGTGAGATTGGACAAGTGCAGTAGCAGGATTAGGTGATGACGAGTGCAGTAGCAGAACATAAGTACAAGTGCAGTAGCAGAACTGGACGAGTATGAGTGCAGCGAGTGCAGTAGCAGATTGGACGGGTGCAGTAGCAGGATTTGACGATGACTAGTGCAGTAGCAGAACACGAGTAGTATAACTGGACGAGTATGAGTGCAGCGAGTGCAGTAGCAGGATTAGGCGATGATGAGTGCAGTAGCAGAACTGGACACGAGTACAAGTGCAGTAGCAGAACTTGACGAGTATGAGTGCAGTAGCAAGATTGGACGAGTGCAATAGTAGGATTAGGCGATGAGATGAGAGTAGTAGGAGTGTGAGGTCTGAGATTCTTTCTCTTAGCAATGTGTAGAAGAAAGATTTTTTTTTTTTGCTTTTGAGAAGTAACATAAATGGAATATTCTAAAAAAAAAAAAGAAGTAACATAAATGGAATATTCTAAAAAAAAAGAAGTAATATAAACAGATTATTCTAAAAAAAAAAAAGTAATATAAACAGATTATTCTCAGAAAAAAAAAGTAACATAAATGGATTATTATCAGAAAAAGAAAAAAAAAAGTAATATAAAGGGTTTAGAAGTTAAAAGGAGTAGTCAAAGGTAAAAAAGTAAATTAACTCATGACATGTGGCAAGTGGAGAGCAGGTTGTCCTTATTTGTAAGATTTAATCCTTATAAAGGGATTACAAGTCAAAATAAGTAGTTAAGGATAAAAAAGTAAATTAACTCATGACATGTGGCAAGTGGAGAACATATTGTCCTTAAGTGTAAACTTTTGTCCTTAAACGTTCAAAACCAAATGTTGTGGAGTTTTTCATATTTTGAAATCCTATCAAGGGGGTATATGTAGTTTGTTATAAATTTATTTGATAAGGTATGCCAACTACAGGAACATAGAACAATTGAAATAAGGAAAGAAAAAACTTTCAAAAGAGAAAGCAAAGAAAATTAACAAAAAGATTTATATACAAAACATGAGACTAAACATCAACTTCAAAAACCCAGTACCATTTGGTCTAGTGGCATACTCTCATTCGTAAGTGGGAGGTTGTAAGTTCTATTCACAAAAGACTAGTTGTAACATTTGAGTTGTTTATCTGATAAAAAAAAATTTTTAAAAAAAACATCAACTAAAAATAAAGGCCACTGAATGCCATGCAGTTGAATTTGAATACTATAAAGACATAGGTAACCAATTAAAGAGATATGAGCCACTTACCATTCCGAATAAAAACATCATGTCAAGAGCTGCTACTACAGATAATCATGCACCTGATAAGTGATAATGATTCATCCATCAAATTTCTTAGAATTTTCCTGCACATAGGGCAAGCTGTAGCATAAATATATAATACATATTTTTTAAATTATCAGTAATAAGTATATTTTATAGACAAAAATTTATCCAAGGTTTATTTATAAGCACGATTCTTGGCTACGTCTAGCGTAACTTACGCCTGTAACAGCCGTTAACTGAAGGTCAATATGGTCATTCAACATTTCACAAACGACAAGCCGGATGGAGTGGGTGAAAAAAAAACCCTTTACTACGCTCCCATCCCTCTCAACGAGGGGTGAAGTGGTCATTTACTTAAATTCCACTCGGTGCCATCCTTCTCACCTGCCAAGTCGTCTTGTCGAAGCTGTATCTCATCGGAAACTCCCAATCCACACCGAAGTTGCAGCAGGCGGCGATCAAGTATCTCAGCATTTGAGAAGTCTATGGAGAACGTACCAAAAAAATAATAAATTAGAAGAAGATAGAGGATGAGGAATAGATGCTTGCGATGAAATAGAAGATGAAGGTTCGGAGGTTAAAGACGCTGATGGTGGCTGAAGGTTGAGATTCGAAGAGCTCTGAAACTCTGAAAGCTCAAGAGTATCTGTGTTTCCCTGAGATTCTAGGCTGTGGTTAATTTGGTTCTCTGTTTCTCAAGAGAAATTTGAGGGAAATAATGGTGGCAGCGGAGGCGGTTTCAGGATTTGGGGAATAATGGGTGCAACCCGCAGCAGAATGGCAAAATGGTGTCGTTGAATAATAGGTCCCGAATTTGTACCTAGTCTACAACATTACCGCGCAGCTTCTCATGAAGGTGGAAAACATGAACTCGCCTGGAATCTCAGAAAACTTCTCCCATTCGATTCTCTATCTCAAGTTGATGGATGGACAATAAGATACCACATGTTTCTTCAGCTCGCCAAGACGAAGTTACCGCCGCCGGTCTCACTTGCAACCGTGACCGGAGTCCGAAACTAGGTCGGAGAACCCAAGAAGCTTTCGGCCTTCTTCCTGCCGCCATCGCTGCTAGTTCAGAGAAGGGAGAACCGGGCCCCGCTTAGCTCCGCCGAGACGAAACTTTTCCTGATGCGACATCGGGCAGTGGCCAAAAAGTGAAGATATCGTTGGGTAGCGTCGCTACAAAACGGGTCGAGGAAACGGATCGGTCTGGAATTGCAATCTGGTGCTTCTCAAGCTGATCCATGCTTATATATATTTGATTCTGATGCTCCAGGTCTTGCGGTGGTTAAGATGACGCTCCAGATTAAACCGCCTCATAAACTTATTTTAAATTAATTATTGGATGATACTAATTTTCAAAAATCATTTATAATAGCTCGGGAGTCCGAAAAATCCTCCAAAAATTCCTACGAACTCGTAGCGACCTCTATTTTAATCATACAGACTCGAAAGACAAATTTTGGAAAACTTAAAATTTAAATAATTCTCAAAAGCTTAAAGACTTTAGAGGAATGTAATTAAGAGAAAATCAACCAAAAATAGCTCGAAGTTATTTTTTCTATTTAAAATACAAAACTGAAATTCTAAGATCTCACATCTTTAGAGGAATGTAATTAATAAATATAGTGCTATTATTATTTTTTGAATAAATAAATATATTGTTTTTAAGTTGTCAACGATTGATCATATGGATCGAAGTCAAAACAATGATGAAATTGGTTTTTTTTTTTTTACAAAAAAACATAAAATATTTCAATCATCTCATCCAACGATCAGTCTAAAAAAATTCAATTTCCTCCTATTTGTTGTTTTTGAAAAGTCTACGTTACTATATAAACAATACACAAGTTATACAATACTAGTAGACACGTAGGTATTTCTAGCGATTTGCAAACATTAAATTGAAAATCGGTATATTTGACATTATACATCTTTAGTTTCTGTGTAGAACGCAGCCCTCCAATTGATATTCCCATTTGGTTATTTCAGGTGAAGGCTGCCTTACCAGTTCTTCAACAACTTAATTACTTGAATGATGAAGTAGTCTTAACAGATGCTTGCTGGGCGCTATCATATCTCTTAGATGGCCCAAATGACAAAATTCAAGCTGTGATTGAAGCAGGCGTCTGCCAACGACTTGTGGAGCTTCTGCTGTAAGTTTGAAAACCAATATGTTGTTCAAAGAAGGCTAATAGAGGGAGGAGAGGACTGGGGTCCTTCGAGGAGTCTTCTTCTTTTCTTTTCTTTTGTTGTTGTTGTTGTTCTGAGTATCAATCAAAATGTCGAATTTACCCCTTCTTCTGGGCCCACTCGCTGAGTTTGTCGCTGCCAGGTCACCAGTTAATGGCCAATTTACATGCCTATGAAAAATTTGGGCACGGCTGATTGAAATTGAGATTATGAGGGTGTTGCTGATCAAATTGAAAGTAGAATGACTAACATGATGTTGACTGTAAACTACAAGGTAGTAAACTGAAATTTTTCTAAAATAATATATACTTAACAAAAATTGGAAATGAATTCTTTTAAGCGAAACAATTAACAAACAAGATTGCTCAAGTATGTACCAGATTGACCTTATGACCTAGCCGCTCGCTCTGCTAGGGTTTTCACAGAAATTTTCTTCGACCAAAATCTCCAAAACTTTTGTCTGGACTCTATGATGCAGACTCATACTGGGACTATGGCTGTTCATCCTTCTTCTGATTCCTCCCGGGTGTCTTTGGGCGAGGCGGGGCGGGTAGCGCTGCAAGACAACAACTGGTATATGGTTGGGCGACTGCTAGGATCGAAGTCGCGGTTTCCTGGGTTCAAGGGCACCATTGCTTCGATCTGGCGTCTCAAGTCCGGTCTCTCTGTTCATGATGCCGGAGATCGATTCCTTTTCCTATTCACTCATGAAGCTGATCGTAATAGAGCGCTGCATGGCGGGCCGTGGTTCTACAGGAACACGATGTTGTTGGTAGGGGATTATGATGGCGTTGGCTCAGTGGAGAGGGTTCCTCTGTGGAAGATGGAGACCTGGATTGCGATCCAGGTTTGCCATTGGCCCTTTGCAACAAGCATGCCTTAACCCTAATTGGATCTGCGGTTGGTCAGGTTATTCGATTTGATCAATCGGCTTTTCGTAGGAAGGAGGAGGAGCAGAGGATCCGATTGGTGTTGGATACGCGTCGGAGGGTGTGTACTTGGATGCTCTTTGAATTCTCTCCCACGGTGCAGCCTGAGATTACTCTCATTTATGAGAAAGTTAAGGGATTCTGTAGGGACTGCGGTTTATTTGAGCATGAGGCTTCAGGGTGTGATGGCTTTTTGCTGAAAGAGAAGGCAGAGATTCAGAATGGACCTCCAGCAGCGGCGATGGCCGGGTTGTCATTAGACATGGGTGTTCTCCCTCTGGAACCAATACCAGCTCCTATGACGGAACCGATGCCTTCTGCTGAGGTTGGGGGAATGGTTATGGAACTGGAGGTGCAACCGGATGGTAAGTTGCATGGTTCCCATTTGTTGGGAGTGGTGGAAGCCCATGCTTCACAAAGTAGTGACATGCTGCATGGCTCCAAGATTGATAGAAGTACAATATGTGCATCCTTAGGTTTGATTGAGAACAATGGTGTCAGCTGGTTCAAGAATTGGCAGAAGCTACTCCCAAATGGTGCTAAGTCAGCCACCCTGCCAACCAACGTTTGGACCACAGTGAAGAATGGCCTTCTGAAGCCGGGGGTTGATTTGGGTTTGATTGGTTTGGTTGCTGCTGCTACCAAGAGAAAAGCGAACTATGATTTGCTCAATGCGGGTAAGAAGATGTTGTCGCTTCCAGCTCCTGCTCTTAGGGTGGATGAAAACATCGCTTTGGTATTACAACATAAGAATGGGCAGCTTATAATCTCGCCCAACAAAAAGAAGAAGTTGGGTCGTCCTCGAGGTAGCAAGAATAAGCCGAAGGCTGCTAGGACTTTGGATCCGGAGCTGCCTGAGAGGAAATCTCGCAAATGGAAGAGTCATATTGACTCTGGTGCTGCGCATGAGTCCGCAGGTAGCTTGTCCAAGGACGCGGTTATTGCTGAGGCTGAGGCATTGGATACAGAAGGTGATGGAGTTGAGGGTGAATTTTCATCCTCTTCTCCTAGTACTCTTTAATTTCTTCTTCAGGTCGCAGGAGCTATTAACTCTGTTGTTCTTTTAATCCTTCGGAGTTCATAGTTCTTGTTTAAATAAAAGTGCGTAACTTTAAAAGGTGGGTGTACTTGGGGTATTTGTTTTCTTATTCTATCTTTAGAGTAGGATTTTAGAGTACTCTGTAAACGACGTTTTATGACGAGCCTTAGAGATACGTCGTTTTTGTACTGCTTGCTAAATTATTCACTACTAGAATTCTGTTCATTTACATCAGTCCAGAACCGATGTAAAACTAAATTCTGACCGATGTCTTTGTGGCTGATGTAAAAGATATAGACATCAGTATAAGCACGTTTTTAACCGATGTCCCAGACAACAACCAACATCGATTCTAAAAAACAAATCGATGTATAATCATTATAATCATCATAATCTTATATGTTAGCTATATTTAATTCCTTATATTTTCACATTTTATGCTTAATAAAGTATATCTCGAACAATACCTAAGTGAACATTTAAATCGATTACAATTTCAGAAATGATGTCTGATACACTCGTAGACATCAGTCTCCAAAAAATTCTAGATGATCGTGTCCATTTTTACGCGCATCTTGCCGCCATATTCTCCTCAGAACGATGTATGTACCTTTAGGTAACATCAGTTAATCTATTAAGAATGATGTTTTATGTTACTAGGAACATCGCTTTTCGTTAGTTGAAACGATGTCTAGTAGTTTTGTAGACATCATTTCTATTTTTCAAAACCGATGTCCTGTATTTCATGGTAAATCGGTTTACTTTATAACAGCTGATTTGTATGTTGACAGTAGATAACGGTTTGGTGTTTAAATATCGATGTCCATTGGTTTTGTGTACATGGATTTTTGAGTGACATTTCGATATGTTCATAATCATGAGACATCAGTCCAATTTTAGGTACTGATTTGTAATCTCTGAATTGACATCGTTTTCTTTACATTAGTGTTTTGTTTCCCATTTATATACATCAATTCATATATATAACAATGATGTGCAAATAATCATCTAGTTGCTGGTGGTGGGAAAATATCTAGAAATACATTTCTCATCATTCAAAAATTGGGACTTTCCATTAATTTTATCATCTTCATTCATGATTCTACATAATTCACAAAATAAAATCCCAAAACCTACAAAGGCTAGCCCATAAACATATTAGCAACCAACTACATCAGTTCTACATACACCAAACTTTCCTTCAAAGCAAAAAACTAGCCTTACTCAAAATCATGTTAGTAGCCAAAAGTCATACACCAAACTCTGCATATAATCAGCCACTTCAATGCGCACCTCGTCAATTTCAGGTCAAGAGAAAATATACCTTCTGCTGTTCCATTGACAAATCATCCATGCACTCAATAAGAAATTCCATATTCCTCTCTAGAAATGGACTAGTTGATAATTGCAGACCATCATAATCACACTGAAACAGCAACACTTGATAAAATTAGTACTCAAATAATCTTAAAATCATGTAGAATTTCCAATAAAAGGATCACATATAAACCTGGATAACAGGTGTTCAGCTTCCAACTCCATCAGAAATGAACTAATAAGTGCAGAGTTTGAAACTTTGATCTGTCAAGTTCAAGCAAAATAAACATTTACAAACCCTCACTTTCAAGCGAAATAAACATTCAAAAGAAGACTAGCATTTCTGGTTCTCTTACCAATTTCTGGTTCTTTTACCAATTTCTACCAACAGAACAAACTAAACCAAGACCTATGGTAGCCAGCATGATTTAAATGCATGCAAAATCTATATGCAGTAGATAACAGCGTTCATAATGAAATAAAATGAGTTAATAGCAAAGTACGTACCAAATCAAGGTCTGCCTCATCGACCATTCGAATAGCCTCACTCTTCGACACCACTCTAACCTACCAAGTAAACAATTTCAAGACCTTCATAATGCACTTTCCCCCACAATTTCTCAGCAACTAAATAAGAACAAAGACATTGTTCCTAAAATCAATTTGATCTTAAAGAAACCACTAAAATTATAGGAGATACAGAGCTTCATCACCAACGATAGAGATTGTCTTCTCTAAACACTTCTAATATCTGGTCTAGCGTATAATTAGTTCCAACATAATCATATTCATTGACAAGTTACCTGTTCAAAGATTCCTTTCGGCAAAAAAGTAAAGACGTTGTACTATGTAGTTGCTAGAGAATTCCCCACGAACAATTAAAACTTGATTAATAAAAGAAATAAATAACAAGAGATAGAAAAACCACATAAATATCATTCCTTAACACCCAGAGGCAACTTGGCCCAATAATAAGTACTACCTACATGCCCAAGTCAATGAACCCTGGACCTAAAGTTTGCATATGATGCACTAACAAGCAGAAAATTCCTTAATAAAGCTTTCAAGAAGACGAAGTATAAGTGGAGCATCATATGATGATAACTTTTTCAGCTCCACAATAAAAAAGAAAAAGAAAACATAGGAAAGTATGCTGCAATCAATAAGTAAAATTTCTTTACAGATTACTCGAACATGATGCAAAGATGATTTCAAGATTGTGAAACAATTCTACTCTATTGTTCTTGGAAGTTCAAAACATGGTAGAAAGACAACAGAACAAACAATAAGTGTTCTAAGCCTTTCAAACTGAAGTTAAGTTTCAAGGCATGCTTTGCATGTCTAATCCTACTCACTAAAGATCAAGGACAGAAAAATAAGTGTAAAGGTTCTCAAATCAATTGTTTGCAACAATAAGCTGCAAGTTTGAGAAAATTTCAGAAAACTGGTAACAAGCAAGAAAATTTCACCAACAATTTGTCTTTCAGTGATTTCAAGCAAAACTTTCCAGATTTTATCAAGACATGCCAAGCTACTATTTTGCAAAGTTTCATGCTAATCGAAGTTCAAATGAAGGGTCAAACAAGAATCTGAAATTACAGAAAAGCTGGATTCTGCAGAAATCCTGAAACAGTGCAGTAACTTCAAAAAAGCACAAGTATCTCATTTTAACTCCGTTTTTTGTGAAACCAAGCTCAAAATGATCATTGAAGAGTCTACTTTAAGCTGTCAAAAACTGAGAGTAAAAGAAGGAGTATAGGTTTTTCGAAAATCATAGAATAGCCCACTGGTTCAGCTTGGGTGTTGTCTTTGAGGCATAACATCAAACACTCAGAGTGCAGTAAAAAAGTACAATCCCAGTCCTATCCATCCTAATGGGGTTACCAAAGCTGGGTAATTATCAAAAGTACATTCCACAAGAACCTTGAATAGATTTAAGAACAGGAATTTAACAGGGAGTAGAAGTTCTTACCAAGAGAAAGTAGATTTTTGGTATTGAAGCAAAATAGAGAGAAGCTCAGTGGTTTGAAATCTCAAAGTCCTCCATTTGTTCTGTCATAGTGAAATATGTGAATTAGAGGAGGTGGGGCAATTGATGAATTGAAGAAGAAGAATATCTTAATACAATCACCAAGCCTGCAAATTAAGGCAGATTAACTTACCCAGGAAAGCATTTAACTCTCAAGCTTTCAACTTTCAGATTAACAGCCAATCTCATTGTAAACATAATAGGTAAATCGGCAATAGCACAATATATATATATATATATATATATCATCAAGACATCAACAATTCAACATTCAACAACTAGAATTCTAGAAAAAGAAATAACTTACGATTTCAATTTGCATTGCTCTTCATTCAATATTTATGCAGATAGAACATCACTATATAAGGAAGCAATTTTTTAGGCCTCTTCTGCTACTTTCCCTGAAAACATAATGATCATCACATCCATTCAATACTAGATATAACTCAATCAACATAAAAATTACAAGTATGGCCCACCAAAATGGCAATAGTAGAGCTAAAACGAACCAGGTGTGAGAACATTGGCAGGTGAATTCGTGAGCTCTTTCCCAAATATTATTCCAGAAGCAACATCTTGAGCATACTTGAGCTTCTTCTCAAGTTCAGGCCAGTTCCAAGACCAAGAATGTCCACAGACTTAAGAGCTGATTTTTTTGACTCAGATTTATACCTATTGTCTTCATATATACCCAAAACAGCTCCTACAACAAGTCGAGCAATTCCACACTGTTTATAACAACTATCACCATAACTTGAACAGTTGAACCTAGAATAAAAAATTTCTCTATCAAAGTACCAGATGCTATCGCAGAAGGTTTGCAAGATTTCGCAGAAAGCCCCTCCGAGGAAGCAAGCACAATAGCAATATCACTTGCTTGAGCAGTCTTTGCCGCTGCTGCAGCAGCCTCACCAAGACCCTAAAAGCTTCTGTAGACGAATCAAATTGTCCAAGCCCAAACAAGCCAACCCTCTTTGAACCAAGACCAGGAAGCCTAACAACCGTAGACTGGCCAGACTTTGGTGTGAAGTCCTCCTCAGATAGACCTCAGCCAACACCCCACCCAATCCGTTACATCAATCTCTTTCATTGCGAAAGTGAGCTTCATAAATCTCAATCAAATCAATATATCACACAACGAAATCCAGATACAATCAAATCAAATCGCTCACATATTATGTATAGCTTCAATTCCACAAAAGTCAATCACATAAACACAAAAATCGAATTACCACATCAAAATAGATCGATCCTTTACATATATAAAGCTCAAGATCAATCAAACAACTAATAAGAACAATCATGAACAGCTACAAAGTAGTTCTAGATCAAATTTTTATTTTCCCAAAATTAACACCAAAAACTAATCCAGATAACAAAATCTCTATACAAATAACTAATGCATGCCAAGCAATTTTAGAATTCCAAATATTTCAGCGAAACGGAGCAGAGCAAAACCTTTGGGGCTTCAAAGACTGGAGAAATCTAAGTGAGGCCCAGAGTGGCCCGAGCAATTGTGTGAGCCATGTGCTAGCTTTTTCCCTCTCAAGGGCGAGACTGCAAAACAAAGTCACAGACTCGGCGCGTGCCTTAGTTTCGTTAAAAACGAAGAAGAATATGAAGGTCAAGAAGATGATAAAGTGACTGCGATAAAGGAAGAAGCCAATGACACGACACTGACCACCATTGGAGTCCTATCGGTGAGGTAGTCACCTGGAGTGTTCGGGATGATGTGGAAGAAGAGATCGAGGCAGGGGTTGCCGGTGGAGAGAAACATGGCAGAGTCGTTCTCCGTCAGGCCCATTGGGAGGTCGTGCTTGGTTCCGACGTCGTTGAAATTCACCACCATCAGGTCCACGAAGGGTTAGCCGGTGATGGGTTTGGATTTGGGTTGGGGTGGCGGCGGAGCGGTGGTGGTGGGTGAGGGTTTGTGGAACTCCGGAGGATCGAGAATACTGGGAGGAGCCATGGCTCGATTTGTGTGAGCTAGCTACCTGTGAAACTAGAGAGGGAGAGAGAAGGAGTAGGGTTTGGAAGGAGTGAGATTTAGTAATTAGGGTTCGAAAGTTTCAGAGAAAGGGAAAAAAGTTTAAGTGTTGGAGGGAATGAAAGTTTAGTCCCTCCGCGTTTCTAAAATTTTTAACTCAGTCCCTCCGCATTTTTTTCAAAATTTTTGAACGAAAGCATACACATCAGTTAATTTAACGACCGATGTTTATAATCACAATAGAAATCGATATTTCATAAGCCGATGTTTATACTCTTTTTTTACATCGCGTGCAATTCCAACCGATTTAATAGTGGTGATGTAAATGAACAGATTTCTAGTAGTGATTGTTTGAACCCAAAATAACATTTTTTCCAGTCAAGGGAGACACGAAGAAAACCGGGCCAATTTCCGTGGCCCAACCTATTTATTTCCGATAGGTTATGAATATATTGTTTAGAGGCTAAATAAAGCCTACTTGGAGACCAAGTAATATTAAGGCAAATCGTGATTTTATCGGTTTACTATTAATAATCAAGATATTTGATAATTAATAGTGGTTTACTTGGTTGCGAAGACGGGTCATATGGAAAGATCTTTACATTAAAGATGGCCTCATGGTTGTATTTGACTGGGGTTCATGGTTGTCCTGTTTACGTGCATATCATGGCCTTAATCAATTAAGGAAGGTGGATCATGATTCTCCTTAATTGCATGAAAGAGGCAGAAGATATTAAGGCATAGCATGGTGGGCCATCAGCTATTGCTGCCAATATATATATATATATATATATATATGCAAGGAATTATGGTACTGAACAATCATGCTTGCTCGCGAATATCAAGGAAGGTATATATATCTTATTATATATATATATAATTGTCCATGCAATTAAGTCTTATGGTGGAGCAAGAAAGGAAAGGCATAACCATGCTTGATGGCAATCAACAGAAGATATATATACAAGTTAATTACTATGCAAGCAAGCAATCAATGCTTTGCCATGCAATTAATGGGTAGTGGACAAGAAGCATATGGAAGCATGATTACAAGTAACAAGGTATATATATATAATTGCATTGCACGTGCATGACAGAAGATCAATTAAGGAAATGTCATCCTTAATTGCATGGAGCGACGAGTGCTCGCAAAGACATTTATTTTACGTGCATATCCAACAGCTCGCGACCAAGAGGAAGATTGCGTCCAGGACTCTAAGAGGCAATTAATCTTTGCCTATATTCTAGCAACGACGGAGGATAATTATTAATTGCCTACAATAGTTATCAAAACTATTAAGAGTTTTGATTTGATTCAAGGCCAATGACTGTGGCCTAAAATATAGTATTTAATTCATATTTGGAAAGTTAATCTACAAGCAGCCTATATATAGAGGCTAAAGATGATACAGAAGGAGACCTCTCTCAAATCAATCAATCCCAGCGATTACAAAGCCTCCCCGGAGCAAACCTTCAACCCTGTTGAAACCCGGCGACCGTACTCTAAGTCCTAGTCTCTCCGAGCCGACTGTCAGTGCTACTGCCATAGATACTACCAGCGAAGCAAAGGTAACGCCCTCGCAACCCAGCGAAGCTAAAGATACGCTTTAGCAAACCCCGTGCTTTCTCATAACTTCACAGTGATTGCTCTGCTCAACCTACAACGTTGAGTATCGATTTAGTGACCGAAGAGATCACACCCGAAGTCCTTACCAGTAAGGCAAAAGCCCTTTCCTAAAAGGCTAGAGAAGAACCCTGTGGCGAGGTTGGTGCTCTCCTCGTCCACAGCGCTTGAAGAAGAAGTCAGGTCAAGGGACTACCCCAACGACTGCACCCCACGGTGCTGGCACACCTGCTCAATCACACGCTCAAAAGAGACAGTTTGCACACCAACTGGTTTTGGAGCCAAACAATTATAATGAATGGATGACCTTTTTACTCAAAAAAAGAAGAAGTATGTACCAGATTGAAGAAATACAAAAGGAAGCTTTGGCCTCCAATTATGTATGACTCTTCCTGCACATAGAAGAAGAAATACTTAATTAATTAGCTCTATTTTGTTAGAACCGAGGAAAATTTAAAGAAATAAACACATACACAAGGGAGGAATTAATAGAAGATGAAATTCATATAAAATCTGCAACAAGGCTAGGTAACAAACCAAGATATCTAAATTCGTTCTCTTTATTGAAAAAGAACCAAGATATCAAATCAAACACAACTTCAAAGCCCCCTCGCTCTGTAGTTATACCTAAATAAATATGATATCAATAATAATATAGTTGTAAGATTAATTAAGTTGAACAATTTGAAAGAAAATAGGGAAAAACTGTAAACAATTACCCAAGAAGGAGCCAGGCCATAGCGCAGCGGCGAGTAGAGAGAATAAGAAGAGTTTTAGGGTTTGAGCGTGGAGTAGAGATATGAGTTATTTTTTACCTAGAGGGATAAGGCAAGCTTTTATTTTATATATATATATATATATATATTTTCTTCTTTTTTCTACTGGAGGGAATATGGGATGTAAAGGTGGGATATTTTCTCTTTTCTTCAAATAAGAGGCGCCACTCGTAGAATAATTTATGTGAATTTTATTTTAGTTTGAAATAGCATAACAGATATTCGTCCTTACTACATGAGTTTTTTGGTTACAAGGAAGTCTTAAAAAGACCGAAAACAGCAAAAACAAAAAGCTTACAAGTCTAACAAATTATTTGGGTCTAGAAACTTCACAAAGATGATCAAGCAGAAAAGCAGTAGTAGCTTGGGGAAATGAAATTTTTTTTTTCTTTGAAACCTTCTTATAATTGAGTGAATTTCTTCTTGGTCAGATTTCTCTCAAGATGATTACTTCGCACTCATATTTGCTTTGAAGAGATTTCTCCTTACCCGGATTCCCCTCGAGGGAATTTCTCTTCACCTAGATTCTACTTGAGGATTACTCCTCACCCATATTCATCTTGAGGGGTCTTCTTCTCACACAGATTCAGCTTGAGGGAATTTTGCCTCACTTAAATCCGCCTTGAGAGGTTTCACCTCACCCAGATTCGCCTTGAGAGGATTTCACCTCACCCAAATACGTCTCGAGAGATTTCACCACGAGGATTTTTTTTTTTTCCAAATAGATTGCACTGCCTCTCTATTAGGCCATTTTCTAACTAGAAACCGTTCTTAAATTTTACACCCCACATAACCTCCATACTTCATGATGTATATTGCTCTATGAATAATCGAGTAACTTTTTTATTTTTTTTCTTCCCACATTATATATATAGATACTTCTTTATTTTATCAGGATATATCCCAAATATGTAATATATTGGAGATATTGGACAATATCGGAGAAACTTCATAGAAACGGTAGAAGATAAGATATTTTTTCTCTATGATATATTGGTTTCTGCAAAAAAAAAAAAAAAAAAAAATATTGGGAGATATATCGGAGATTTTACAGATATTTTAATAGAAAATTACTCACAAGTGTTATTTTGAAACTTTAATTAGCCATAAGGCCACCAATACCTTCAAATAATTTCATCTCTGACAAATTTACCATTCCACATAACAAAACGTCAAAACCAACTGAATAGAATATCAAATCCATTTCTCTTAAAAGAAAAAAAAAATCAGATCCATCGTTTCTCTCTCTTCTCTCTCTCTCTCTCCGGCGATCCACTGGTCTCTCTCTTATCTCTTTCTCATCGGCGATCCATCTTTCTCTCTCTGACTCGCCCGAGGAAGCCCTCTCTCTTCCTCTTCGTTCTCCAACGAAACACTCTCGCTTTTCTTTCTGTGGATTCCAGCAACAGTGGCCAAGACGACTACAACCTTCATCAAATGAGACTCCAATCGATCCAACTGATGCAACCTCAAGTTCGTGTATTGCAGTTCGTCAGTGGCAGAGTCCGGCAGTACCTTCAAGTAGATGACGACGGCTTCTCCTCTATTAAATGCTGATGGCCAATGACATGAACGACGAGCTCCCGAGCCTTGACGGGAGCCGGAGGCATGATCTCCAGGGAAGGAGAAGAGGAAACTGCAGTGGATTGCGGTGGTTGGAATCATTTTGATTGGGACGAGCCGCTTGGCATCGACGACGCCTAATCTCTAAAGAAAGCTCCCCCTTCTCTCTGCCGAATAGGTACAATGATAGAGATTTTTTATTCAATTTTGATTATCGGTTTATGGAAACGAAATTAGGTTTTTATCCTAGTTTTGATTGGGATAAGTGGGAGGTGGAGCAGGTGAAGGAATGTTAGGAGCCAAGAATATGAGGAATGTATTCTGCAAAGTTTGATGGTCAAGTAAAAAGTAGTTGTTTGATTTATGATCTTGCACTTTGCTTGTGATATGATTCAAAAAACTCATTTGTTGCTTTTGCAAATAAACTGATGTATCAACTTCAATTATTAGTGTTTTTGGTCAAGAAGTTCCTGAGCTTCCTTTAGTTGCAACAAGTAGTGGTAATTATAGCAAGGTGAGACTAAATGTACTTTTTGCTTTGGTTAATTGACAACATGCATGAAGTGTTCAAATTATGTGGTTTGTGCATTTTGTTAACGAATATGTAGAAATCACTTATCCAATTCGTTCAATTTCCTTCAGTTGTGCATATTTTGTTTAGTTCTCTCTATAATTGTTATAATGAGTTTTCAACACAATCATAGTAGCTTTTTATGCCTATTTTAGTATCTTTTCAAGCGGATGTCAGTAGCTTTTCTGTTTCATATTGATTGATTTCAAGTTAGTAACTCTCTACAATTGATATAGTGGCTTTTCAATACTGAGAAATTAGCTTTCTATGGTTACATTAGTATCTTTTCAAGCTGCTAACAGTAGCTTTTCTATTATTGTTTTGATTAATTTCAAATCAGTAGCTCTCAATAACTGTTATAGTGATTTTTCAACACTGTGATAGTAACTTTCTCTGCTTATGTTAGTATCTTTTCAAGCTAATGTCAGTAGGTTCTCTGTTTTCATTTTGATTGATTACAAGTTGTCTTTTGTTAATGACTTATCAAATTGGAAAAGCATGATTCTGAATGAAATTCAATTTTCTTCTTGTTGTGATTTCGTATCTCTAGCATTTCTTGTTTGGAATTTGTGTTACACTATCAACATGTACAATCAGTATCTATGTCAGTAGTTTTTATTACTGGTCCAGTAACTTTGTACATGTGTGATAGTAGTTTTCTGTACCTATGTCAGTAGCTTTTTACTATTAGTCTAGTAGCTTTGTACATGTTTTATAATAGCTTTTTGTACCTATGTCAGACAGTTTTTTATTACAGGTCCAGTAGCTTTGTACGTGCGTTATAGTAGCTTTTTGTACGTATGTCAGTAACTTTTGATTTTGGGGAGCGTAGCTTTTGTTTGTGACAGTAGCTTTTGTTGCTGGTGATAGTAGTTTTTGTGACCTCACCTGAGGTTGCCGGAAATCTTAGCAGAGTAGTTTTTGTTGCTAGCCATAGTAGCTTTTGGTGTTAGTAACAGTAGCTTTTGTGTTCGCCGGAGTTTGCCGGAAGTTGGCCGGAGACTCGCAGGAGGTCAGCCGAAGTCCCGCAGGAAGTTGGTCGGAGGTAGGCCGGAGTTGACCGGAGAGGAGAGAGAAAATGGTTGTTGACTTTTTACTATAGTGGCATTTATGTAAATATCTTGGTTTTTATATCCAAAATATAACACCAATTTTAATCTAGTGGCCTTATGAGGGAAAAAAAATTGTTGGTGGCCTTATGGCTAAAAAAACATTCAAATATGCACTTTTATGTTATTAACTCATATTTTAATCCTTGTCCCATACCTATTTATTTGATCAATTGATCTCATTTATAAAAGAAAATGATGATTTTGTACTTGTTATTGGTCCTCAATAAGATTTTAGACATTTCCCCTAAAATAAATAAAAGTTGACTAAGGTTAGAATAATAATCCAATAAGGAATATATTACCTAATCAAACTAGTTTAAGTAATATAATTTAACTAGGAAAGAAAAATTTCACGCCGATAAGAAGATACAAACAATATGCGATAATAAATGACAATTCATATAAGTCATCACCTAATTGATTTTCGGCAAGGAAGTTCAAGTTGTCATATCAACAACCCATAGAAGTCATCACCTAATTGGTCTTTTGTGAGAAAATTAAAGTTGTCACATAAACATTAATCGATAAGTGATAGAAGTCGTTGCCTAATTGATTTTTAGTAAGAAAGTTCAAGTTGTCACACAAATATTAAGCGACAACTTGTAGAAGTTGTCACCTAATTGGTATTTTGCAAGAAAATTAAAGAACGTTGTCACATAAACATTTTTTTTTTTTTGGTTAAAACAGGAGCTGGGAAGAGCAAAGTGCTCTCCCACCCCAAATTTATTGAAATAAAGAAAATGTATAATCTAATAGGGTGGCACAACAGCCAAACCCCTGGAGAACAATGTGAATGGAACCGTCCCTATAGGAATACCCAAAGAAGTAGCAATAGAATGCCTTCGATAATGAATATGCTTGCTTAGAAAAACATGAGACTTAGCCTTATTAATTAGCTTGCCTAAATTAAGTTGTCACATAAAATTAAGCGACAACCCATTAAAGTTGTCGGCCAATTAATTTTCAGTGAGAAAGTTAAGTTTGTCACATAAACATTAACCAACAACTCCCATAAGTTATCGCTAAATTAGTCTATAGCGACAAATTCTATTTGTCACATAAACATTAAGTGACAATCCGCATAAGTCGTCGCTTAATTAATTGTTTGCGAGGAAGTTAAAATTGTCACATAAACATTAACAGATAATTGATAGAAACTGTCGCTTAATTGATATTTTGCGAGGAATTGGGTGTCGCATAATGTCATATGGCAGACAATTGTCAATTTCTCGCAAATACCTACTTTATGCAATAAATTGGTTGTCGCCGATGAGATCATGCATGACAACTGAAATTTCGTCGTATTTACCAAGCTTTTGTCAAATTTTGGATTATCACAATGAAATTCCTCGCTTTTGCTATTTTTTCTTGTAGTGAATGTCATAACTTGGTTCAATTGTATGTAAATAGTATAAAAAGAATGTGGTAATTTTATTGTCAATGACGTAAATTTAGTTCAATAAAACTGTAGTTTTGATTATATTATATATAAAATGAGTGTATGATAAACATCTCAATAGACAGCCCATACAGTATACTACTGCATCTGAAAACTGTCCTGATGTGGATGAACATAATTAAGAGAAACATATTTTAGGACAACCGGTAAAACGGAGTGCCATTGACTATAAGTCAAGCTTTTACGCCAGAGTGGTGTTTATTATGCATATACGTATTTATATATACTTAATATCCATTATAAGGATGTCTAGATGCTTAATGCATGCAGCTCGCTCTACGTACGTGCGTAGTACAACTTAAGCTTGACTGGGTTGAGCTTGGAGACGAACCTTCAGCCCATCAACTGGAAAGGGATTCATACCACCTGTGATCTTGCAATTAGGGTTCACAAGTTCCCATTTGAATCTTATAACAAGATGGTGCATAAAACTAAGAATTTGCAGACGAGCGTAGTCCTTTCCGGGGCAAATTCGAGGACCACTCCCGAATGGGATGTTTGTGTAAGGCGGAGGAGTTGCTTTCTCGAACCTTGAAGGGTCAAACTCTTCTGGCGCTGGAAAATATTCAGGGTTCATGGTTGTGGTGCTCACTGTCCAGTAGACCTAAAAATTGTTTTGGAAATTAACACAAAATGAATTGAGTACTTTATTAATGCATTCAACTATAAACAAACTAGCTAACCAATTAGGGCTAATGCATATACTATGACGAACGACTTTAAATTCTTGATGTAGTGGAAACTGTGCTAAACGAGTGAATAACTGAGAGGTAGATTGCCAGCTCAGATATACTGGAACTTGCATATCCCAAAACTTGAAAGTGTGGCATGACTCGAGTTAACTATCAGATAATTTCTCACTATTTACGTGCCTATTAAGAATGTAAAATCAGATCGCATATATATAAACGAAACCTATACATATCTGAACAAAAGCCAGAAAGGACATGCAATAATGCAGCAATATTCATAGTTATAGATGAAGCGGTTGACCTTTCTAGCTAATTAACCAAATCATGAAAGCTAATTGATCTATATCATACTGTGTGAGTATCATCTTATATGTATAAGTCCTTACATACCTTCCATCCTTTAGGAATTGTATAACCTTGGTAAGTGAAGTCTGTTGCAGCCTCTCTAAATGTTCCCTGAAGAGGTGGTATGAGCCTCATCGCCTCCAAGGCTACGTTCCATGAATACTTCATTTTTTGCATATCATCCCAATTGAGTGCCTCGCCAGATTTTTTGGACTTCAAAATCTCCAGTTGTTCTGTTGGTGAAATGAGAACAAAATTAAACCTAAAATTAATAATTAATGCTTCATGTAACCCAGCAGATGATAGACTAGTACACGCCAAATATACGTGGCAAACAAAAACAGATCCATGTAAGTGATATAATTATGTCTAACGTAAAGGTAAAGATCAAATTTAACCATTGAAAAATTGAACTTGCTATATTTGTCTCTAGCTAGCTACATGGATCAACACTTATCAAGATACTGATCGATCCCATATATGTGATCTTGTGCGAGTTGCATGCATGACAGTTAGATTGTTAAGGAACTTATTGATTTGTATGCAGCTAAAAACTGATAAAGACAAATGGAGACCAACCTTTCCTTGCCTATACAAACAAAATATGTAACATGTATAATCTGTAAGTCCATAGTGAAGTAATTAGTCTCTATATGTACACAAAGCTTCTATCATTTGAAGTTAATTTAAACTCATGTTTCATATAAAAAGTTTACAAAAGGTCTAATCCCTTTTTGTTTTATAAAATTAACCGGTTAACTGTGTGGTTACTAGACAAGTTAGACATCAAGCATATATGAGAAGAGAAAATAATGATTTACCAATTCGGACTTTGTCATATATGTCAGGTCTTTCGCCCAGGAACTTCACGATAAAAGTAGTTGTCATAGCTGGAGAGTTGAACGAAGCGGCCACATTTCCCATAATTTTATCAGCAATTTCATTCTCTGGCATGAACCTTCCGGTTGGGTCTGGCGTAGTAATCATATAAGACAAAAGATCATGCATTTTGGTTCCCGTAGACTCCATAACTTCTTTCTTCTCCTTAACAAACGACTGAATAATCTCCCTCGCAGCCGGCGCTGCTTTCATTGCTCTATGAAATGCAGTCCCCGGAATATTCACAGGAATAGTGTGAAGCGCCAGCATCATGGTATCCATCAACTCGACAAGCTTACCAATACGACAACTGTCTTCGAGTCCCATGAAGAACTTGGCCGAGAGAGTCAAAACCAGTAGCTGCGTGAGGCGATGAGCCTCGACCACCTGTTTGCCATCCCAGTGCGTTTTCAGGTGGTCGAGAACCATGGAATCCATCGTTGCCACGTAGCCAACCAGGGCTTCGGCTCGCAGAAACCCCGGTGCCTGAGATACATGTTTTTCCATTTGTCTTGGCATGATGGTGGAAGCAGCTTTTTGGTATGAAGAACGAAAGAGCTTTTGCATTGAGTGAGGTCTCCATGCTGCAAAGAGCTTTTCTTCGTTGGAAGCCACAAATTTGTGACCGGCAGTGCCACATAACACCACGGTTCGCTCACCTAGTATCTTGGTTTTGAAGATTTTAGAGGAGTATTTCTTCATCCTATCCCCTACAAATTTTTCATGGTCATCGTGTAGGAAGGCAAAGGTTTCGCCGATAATCGGCCACCCAAAGCTGCCTGGGGGAAGATTAATGGATTTTTCATGGGATTTTGACTTGTAAGCAGAAAAAAGGAATGCAAGAGTAGTAGTAGTGAAGATGGCAAGTAGTGTAGACAAGAAAATGTAAAGGTTACTGTAATCCATGGTTGGATGACTGCTACTAATAAGTGATGAATAATATTAGCTGGAAGTGGCTTCTTTATATAGAAGTCCGTTCTGCATGCTCCCTAGTTCCTCTTTCTTCCTAGCAAGCAATGGCTGAGCTAGTCCAAAATAATGGTATATTTTTCTTAATTTTTTATATTATAATGTGTCGATTCTTCCTTTCAAAAAAAAAAAATGTGTCGATACTTTGACCAATCAAATGATGAAGGTCTAGAGGGTCAAGGCCACCTTAGCTGATGTCTTGGGTTAGAGTTTTCTTCTAAGGCCTCGTTTGGTTCGCGGAAAATAAGCATCAAGAAAGGAAAGTTGTTCATTTCCTGTGTTTGGGATGCAAAATGAAAGGAAATACTTTCCTGAAGCAAAGGAAATACTTTCCTGAAGCAAAGGAAAATAGGGGGGGAAATGGTTTATTCCATACTCCAAAGGAATCACTTTCCCCCCTTCTTTCCTTACATTTATTACTCACAACACATTATTTTATTCTATTAATTACATTCTTTTTAACAACTTTCCAGATAACTTTCCTTACATTACCAAACATCGGAATAGAAAGTTCTTCTGAAATTTCATTTCCCTTCCCATGGGAAAGACAAAGGGACTACTTTCCTTTCTGCGAACCAAACAAGGCCTAAAAGAAACGAATGTATCTCATCAAAGTCAATAATGAAGGTAATGTTTTCTTATAAAAAAAATGAAAAAAATTGAAGGTGATGTAATATTACATCAGGTGTATAAATTTCAATTGATGAACGGGGCGTCTATATCGCTTTCTATGATTAAAATTATTCCAAATGCAAAAGGGCGACAAGAGTATAACCAAAATTAGGCTAGAAAGAACGACTAATGCAAATAGATCGAGGTCAGTCAAGTCACCTCAATTGGTTGTAATGAGAAATTTGAAATTATATTCAATAGAAAATGCTTTCCCAAATTGAAAAGAAATCTCCTCTAAGTGTATCTGGGTGAGGGAAAATTCTCTCAAAGAGTTCAAATTAGGTGAGAAGTAACTACTCAAATATATATTTGTGTGAGGAGAAATCTCTCATCTCCTCAAAGAGAATCTGGGTGAGAAGTATTCCTTTCGAAGGAAATCTGGTGAAGAGTGGAATCGAAGTGAGGAGAAATCTTCTCAAAGAGAATTTGAGTGAAGAGTATTCCCTTTGAGGGAAATCCGAGTGAAGAGTGGAATTCAGGTGAGGAGAAATCTCCTAAAAGAGAATCTGGGTGAGGAGTACTCCTTTTAAGGGAAATCCGAGTGAGGAGTGGAATCCAGTTGAGGAGAAATTCCCTCAAGACGAATTTGGGTGAGGAGAATTCACGATGAAACAATTTTAGCAAAAGAAAATAAACTTGATGAAGCCATGTCTCAAAAAGTAACTCATTGTAATTTAAAAACTTGATGGAACCACCTATAATATCTTTTTGGACGTAAATGAAGTTAACATTCATATTTTGTTATATGTACATCTAATATGTTGACATTCATATCACTAAAGTTGAAGAACTCGATCACACTTGTTAAGGTCGGACTATCTAGAGACTCAAATCTTTGTTGCGCATTGGCTAAATTAAATGTCCCAGTAAATTTTAATTAAAGATAAATTATATATGATAAATATAATTATGAAAAAATAATAAATAGATGAGCCTACATCATATGATCATAACCTTTTTTTTACTTAAATACCCCTTATACATAAACAATGAAAACCACATTAATTTAGAAGGGTAAATAAGTAAAATTAGAGATCAGAAGTAATAAGGAAACCCCAAACCACGATTTGGTCCTACGCTACAGAAATTGGCTGATGGGAAGCGCGCCTTTGCACTTGGCTAATTGGCTCGTACTGGGCTGCTCTCAGCTAAAATTGAATGCACTTAACTACTTAAGGTGTTTGTGAAAATGGCTCTAAGAACGTCCCTTGGCCATTTTGAAGGATTTTTTTTTTCTTTCCTGATACTCACCCACTGGCGCTCTACGTTTTTGGGTTTTCATCCATTATTCATTTGCTTAATGTATGTGGTCTGCGTCTTGTAGCTCATGCATCACACAAGTATGTGCAATATCAATTTTTGTGGCGACGACCTCCTTTTAGTCCCCATTATGGACCACCAAATAGATGGATCATTGCCTCAAAAAAAAAAAAAAAAATTGTTCCAACTACATCAACTTAAACAAACTAAACACTTCTGCTGCTTTATTAAGTCTTCAAATAGAAAAAAAAAAAAAATTATGAAAACCTCCATAAAACATCCATATGTTGAAATAAGATAAATAATTTCCTACTTATAGAGACCTAAATGATAATTACCACTCTTTATTCCCCCAAGCTTTATTAACTTTTGCAAAATCCCGCCAAAAACAAAAGTAAATAAAGCAAAAATATTTATTAACTTTGCTAAACCCCGCCAAAAATAAACTTCAATAAAAAAAAATATCGCCAACATATTTAGAGGCAAAAAATTTTGTCCCTATTTGTTTTTGTCCAAATTTTGAAATTCAGCATAATTCCCCACTCAAATTTTTACCAATTATTTACAAATTAGAAAAACATAGGAGACCAAATTAAATCTCATCCCCAATTAAATTTTGGGACAAATATTTTTTGTCCCCAATTGAAATTTATTTGTCACTAATAGCGTTGAATGGACAATTCTGAACAACAAAACTTTTAGGGACAAAATCAAAAAATTTGTCCCTAATTATGTGTTTGGGGGACGAAAAATTGGTCTGTCCCAAAAATTTTTGTCTCTAAATGGATTTTCTCTAGTAGTGTACTTAATCTTCACCAGTGCAGACTGTGTGAATTGACAGAATTGTACGCAGTTTTTGTTTATGAATTGAATTGTTCGTAGTTGTTAAGTGGTCGATCGGTCTACACACTACAAAAAAAAATTGCAATGGCCACCACAGTTAGCGGCGGCGCCAAAATGTCGTCGCCGTTGGTCATAGATTTGCTACGGGAAACAAGGCATCGCAAAACTAAAATTATTTTGCCACGGCAAAGGAGAGCCGTAGCATAAAAATGCTTCAATTGCAACGGCATTAAAGATGTCGTAGCAAAGTTTTTCCTCATTCTTGCTTCGCTACCATTGCCGTAGCCTTTATAATTTTGCAGATATACTATTTGGGTGTTAAAATCACTCTACAAAGAGTTTGTGCCAAAAATTTCTACGGAACAGACTGAGAGAGAGGAAGGACGCGCCCCACCCGTGCAAGAGAGAGAGGAGAAAACAATACAGTTGGTCAGTTCTCTCCCGGTCGAACGCCGCCGGCGCTTACTCTACTGCGTTCCAGTCTGGGATGGCAGCGTTTGTCGTTGGCGGAAGCGAGTTCCATGGCTGGAGTTAGGAGGGCCGAGCTCGGGTCTGGCAGATCCTTTTCGATCTGTCTTCTCCGAATCGTGGCCAATGGCAGAAGAGGGGCTGCGCTTGATTGCGGCTTGCTGGCGGCGATATCTGGTGTCGCTGCTGCATCGGAGATCTATGCGGCGACTGGATGCTCGATCCCATGCCAGAGGTGAGGCTGGTGCGGACCTGGCTCCTTTTTGGATCTGGGTTCGGACGTGGATCGGGTTCTGGGGTGTCCTTCGTTGGGTTGAGGAGGCGGCATAGGGTTGTGGTGCGGCGGCGTAGTAGCCCAAGGAGGCGATCTGATGCCGGGGATTGCTGTTGGTGGTGTTGTCCTTATGGATTTGGTGAAGCATGGTGGTCTGGACCTGGGCGTTTTCCGCTGGTTTTACTGCTTTTGGGATTCCTTTTCTTGTTTGGACGGTTGCGTTTGTGGTTCCTTTTCTTTCTCTATGAGTTTGACTCTCTCTTAGACTTTGTTTTCTTCTTTATCAAATATGTGAGATAGTTTGTTTCTGTGAATTTTGGGGAAAAAGATTGGAAGCAATGTTAAGGTTCTGAGGTTCATTTTGCTGTAATTAGTACTCATTTTGCTGTATTTTGGTTGTTTCTTTTGGTTTCAGGATGATTCCTATATGGACAGCTACGTCAGCACCATTGGAGTTGATTTTGTGAGTACATATATATCTATATCTATATAAGCACACGCATTACATGTATGTATAGTGTACTTTTGTTATTTATGATTCATATTTTGTTGTTCATTTTCAGAAAATTAGGACTGTGGAGCTAGATGGGAAGACAGTCAAGCTGCAGATTGTGAGTAGGAGTTGCTTTGTTTTCCACTTAGGTGGTTTTTGCCTATTTAATTTCTTTATATGTACTCTGCTGTTTATCCTTGTGTGATATAGATCATTTAGGTTTCTATGGCTTTAGTCACATCCGATAACCTATGAAACATGAAGTACCTTTCTATGTTATGTTCAGGCTTCCTCTCTCAGTGAAGTTATGAATGAATTAAACTTGTTTGATGCCATCTTTGGGTTTTTTGCTTGTTAAGTTTGTGGGACCACTACTACAAAAATTGCATCACACAACGGTGGAAATCTGTTGTGTGATGTGGACCATGTCTGTCGTCTATCTCGATGTTGTGTGATGAGCACACTCACACAACGGTGTTTCACCGTTGTGTGAATATCATAGACACAACGCAATGCTTAAAACGCAATGCCTATTTAATTTCTTTATATGTACTCTGCTGTTTATCCTTGTGTGATATAGATCATTTAGGTTTCTATGGCTTTAGTCACATCCGATAACCTATGAAACATGAAGTACCTTTCTATGTTATGTTCAGGCTTCCTCTCTCAGTGAAGTTATGAATGAATTAAACTTGTTTGATGCCATCTTTGGGTTTTTTGCTTGTTAAGTTTGTGGGACCACTACTACAAAAATTGCATCACACAACGGTGGAAATCTGTTGTGTGATGTGGACCATGTCTGTCGTCTATCTCGATGTTGTGTGATAAGCACACTCACACAACAGATTTCCACCGTTGTGTGAATATCATAGACACAACGCAATGCTTAAAACCGTTGCACCAATTCTGAGCATGCCAATGCCAGAAATTGGATGCGGCGCATTCAATTGTTGTGTCGATGTGGTCAGACAACAGAAGTAAGTAGGGACCGTTGTTGGTTAACTTCTCACACAACAGAAAAATAACACTCAGACAACGAAAGTAATATCATACTGTTGTTGGTTAACTTATCATACAACAGAAAAATATGAACATGTTGTGTGAGTACTAATGAGACAACAACATTTTATAAGGACCGTTGTGTGATTTAACATTGGACAACTGATATCTATTTGTTCTGTTGTGTGAGTATTAATGAGACGACAAAATTTTACCGGTACCGTTGTGTGATTAAAATTGATTTGTTGTGTGATACGATGTATGCGTATTCATACTACGTAATATAATTGATTGTTATTTGATTATTTTTTGTTCTTTACCTGAAATATTTGCTCAAAAATAATGCACAATATAAGATTTAGGCATTGAAATACTCTAATTCAACCATCCAATGTACCAAAAGAGGTAGCATTCATGTATCCATCCATACCATAAAACCAAAAAGAAGACATTCTAGCTAGCTTGATGGCTGCTGCATCCTAGCTAATTACAATGAAAGATAGCAAAAGCTGACACAATATCATTATTCCAAAAATACACATGCTGGCACTATTGCATTCAAGTGCCTTCTTCCCACTCGCTAGCACTAATGCAGCTGCACCATCACTATCTCTCCCTGCAACCCATAGCTGCTACCGCTGTCTCTCCCTGCAACCTCCCTGCAGGCAACTAAAACATTTAGAAATCATAAACTTATATCAAACTAAATATCAGAATACTTATATCTAATACTCAAGGTAATTGTTAAGACTCTAAAAGTAATTAAAAATGAACAAAGATAATCTACAATCCCAGCCTGATGCTAAATTGATGCTTATAGAAAAAGAATGTCTAAAAATACTTACAAGCATCCTATTCTTCCAAATATATCATACTTCGACAGGCAAGAAATAAAGAGAGAGCACTGACTACAAACAAAGAATCATTCCACTTAACCCCTCTACACTCTTGCAGCTTTTATCTAATAGTAATAGAGATCTATCATGCAAGCATATTACTGGCATATTAATGAAAATTATGTTTAACAGGAGCCCAACAACTTACATATCTAGGAAACTATCCATTTTTGGTAGTAAGGCCATTAGCTCTCTAAAGTATTTGACATACATAAAAACAGAATAATTGAATAAAAGGACAAGGAATCTACCTTAGGAATTGCAGTTTCATTTGTGTACGTTGACAATAGTGTTATGGATGGAAGACTGATAACTCAATGCATTCTATAAAGCATAGTAGACCTGCACCATACAAGAGGCTCTGTCAAAATGAGCATGAGCCGCTATAACATGGAATGAAGATAATGCCAACAGAAGACTATTGAGGGTCGTTTCATGATCGATCACAAGCTTCACATTCCAACAAAAAAACAAAATAAAAGAAGAGGAAGTGGACACTCTGGATCAGCCAAAACATAATAGAGCAAAAATAGAATTTGAAAAAAAAAAAAAAGGCATTAATGCAGCAATAGAGATTTCTATAAAAACAATCCTAAATGAACTTCATGCCCATCCAATAAATACCTCAATATTTAGTTTGGCGTGCATTCACATAGTAATTGTAGCTTTGGTGGGAGGCATCTACTCCAAAGCTCCAAAGAAAAAGATGTTTTCCACATTCGCACATAATTGTACTTCAAAACAAAATCATCATAATATGAAAGACAAAGGGAACAAAAAGGGCTTGTAATAAAAATATCAAAAACAGAGAAGACTTACAACAGAAATTTTTGCCTTTCTAAGCTTAAAAGTCTACAACAACAGTGTTGTCATTGCGTCTAATCAGAAAGTAAACCTCACTACATAATCACTATATATAGCCTGTACAAAAAGAGGAAAGATTAAGTGACAAATTAGACTTTGGCCAGTGAACAATGAAAATTCCAGTACATGAATTGATAAACAAACTATATTCTATTTCACAAATTGCAACATAGCTAATGAAACTAGTATACAAATTGCATTCTGCTTCATAACTAGTTAAGAAGAATATCAACTTGCACAGAGCAAGATGAAACCGAAAAGCAAACAAACAGCTAAACTTGAAAAGCCAAAATGAGCCAAGACAAGAAAAATAATTACCAAATTTCATACGACATGGTTATGAAACTGTATATCAAATTAAGATAGCTAATCTAATAATAAGATCGAACATATAAGCCAAAAGGAAATACGAGCTGATATAAGTACCTCAGCCATCTTTAGGAAAACAAAAATGCATTCAACTTTCTCAAGGTAGAGGCAGAGCATATTCCTTACCTTTTGGTTCATACTTAAGAGTAGACATATTCAGCAGCTGTACGATAAAAAGACTAATCTTGTATACAAGAAAAAGTAGAGAAAAGATTCAAAGTTTACTCTTCAACCATACCACCAAAAATTATTGTTTAGATTCTTTGCTGGCATTAATATCATAACAAGAGAGTAAAGCAAGCACCAATGAGCGAAAATGCCATCAATTCGACAAGTCCTCAGTCCAATGTTCATCCACTAATAATCTGAACAGTCTAATCAAACTCTACACATCTCAAAACCAATACTTGAACAAAAAGAATGCATCTTTATACCTGTCCCCTGCCGCCGACGCAAACCTCTTGAGTAGTACAAATGGAGCCAGACCCCATCCCAACCCTCAACCCATCAACACCAGCCTGAATCAAATTCTGCGCCTGACTCACAGTCAACACATTCCCACAAACCACATCCAAATCTGAGTACCTCAATCTTGAAGTTTTCATGTGCAAATTCCATCTGTTTCAATGCATCCTCATTTACCGGAGCTATACTCTTATACTGCATATTAAAATGACATTAATATTAAGTTCAGTCAGTATTAAGATATTAAGCACGTCAAGGAGAAGTCAGAACCTGTAGCATGTGATCTTTAGTAGCCTGCATTTCATCTTTCAAATTCTTAATCTCATCCTTTGCAGCACGTAATGCCAACATAGCCTACCAAGTTCAACCAAGTCAATGTCAGACATCAATCACATAATAAATGTATCTGCAAATTAGATACAGTAGCTCCCAAAATAAATAAGCCAATCACTACATAAAATCAAAGAAAAAGAAAAAAGCAGTATCTTTTTATGTCTACAAAATAAAACATAGGACTAAAGATTGAAATTTGAAAGACAACCGTGGGAAATGCATTTTAAGGGCTTCACAATGATAATACAACCCTTCATAATCCATATTTTGATTCAGCGGAAAGTTAAATGAAAATATGATTGAAGTAATTGACACAAATGCGAAAAGTAGAGAAAGACACCTAAACCTACATACTTCAACCGTCCATCCTGATTAAAATTCTGTTTAAAAACATATACTCCTTTGTTTCAGAACTAGACCGAACTTGATACATTTTAAAATTTAGCAACCACAATCATTCATCAGATCTTGAATCTGAAGAAGATAGTGACACATTTTTGTCATATGGTTTTGAAAAATACCCATAGGTAGATGTGTGTGTGTTGTGTTTTTTTTTTTTTTTTTTTGGGGGGGGGGGGGGGGGGGGGGGAGGGGAGAGAGAGAGAGAGAGAGAGAGAGACCTAGAGCAGCCTTTATTAAATGGGGACCAGACGAACGAAGTTTATGCTCCTCTTCATACAACCTTTTGTACATTGCGACCTGAGAAGAAGTTAGGATTTAAAGATGAGGAGTCAGAGCAGAGCAATTATTTCATCCCCACCACACTGTAATCCACACAATATAAGGTAAAGAAGAAGAAAAACAGCAATGATAAAAACAAGATGACATGAGTGCTTGCTCTTTAGAGGGATTCACTAGGGCTTACAGAGGTGTGAAGGGATTCAATCATTTGCCCTTGCTCTTCAGCTCTTTGTAATACAGCCTCAACTCTAGAAGCAGCTTCCTCAGTATGCTTCTTGAGCTCCTTTTCAAAATTTTCCTGGAATTCCAAGATACACACACATGCATCATATAGTTTTCAAGTCAAAGATAGTACTAAAGAACAAGCTCCATAATGAATTAATTAGTCGTGGAAATGTTCAAACCAACAAAACAAAACAAAGAAAGAAAACCACAAAAGGTCATAATTCATTAATTCATAAATCATAAGTTCATAACTAAATGAACTTGTCCAGTTATCCATCAGAGCATCAGTCAATATCAATAGCTATCAATCCTATGATTCCTAATTTCCTATCATTACCAGATACAATTTCAAATCTTCATTAGCCGGCTCAACCACCTCACTCTCTGACTCCGAGTCCAGCTCCTCCTTTGAAAAGTCCCCTAGCCCCTTGAAGGCCTCTTCACTCAATGTGCCAGTGTAACAACCAATCAAGGTGCTGATATATGTAAAATACCAAATGCTTGTTCAGCTTCTACATATAATTGCACATAAACAATACCAAAATAACACTTTTTCACCAAGAAGAAAACATTGAATTTAACCAAAGATTGGTGAAGTTTCAGCTACAGATTATACAACCCAGGGCTCAATTCATTTTTTTTCCTAACATTTATTTTACAAAAGAACAAACAATTCTGCTCAACAATCAACAAAATCAACACAACAATCTATATGCAAAGCAGAAAATTCTTCTGAGCAACTAGTTCCCTCTGTTTGGTTGCCCCAAAATACAGAACGCCTCTGTTTACCATAAGCACCAAACAAAGCTAAATCACTTGGATTAGGTTCAGAAATTACCTTCGCAGTTTCACTCAACAAACCTCTTTTCCCACAGAGCCTCCGATACCCCAATAGCTCCTCTCCGGCGAGCCAAAACGCCAGAATGTTGATCAAAACAAAGACCAATCACCAACGCCGTCGTACAAGTCCCATAAAGCCAAAACCCCCACTCTCCCTCCTTCTTCCTTCCGGCTATCACCGACAACGCCGAGAAACACCGATAATGCGACACGAAGCCGAAACGACGCCGTGGCAGGTCGACGGCGAGCGGCAATGAGAAGCGGAAGTCTTGTGGTCTAGAGAATGGGGGTTAGGGTTTTGAGAGAGAGTGTGTGAGAATCAAATTTGGAAATTTAGAGAGAGAGAGAGAGAGCGAAGAAACACAATGACTGGAGAGAACTATTGGCCTTCTCTGAATCCACTATATTTCACCGGCAACGCCTTGTCGTTCAGCCCAAACTGGTGGAGCCTGGACGACGATTGGCACGGAATAAATCTGTTGCTATACATCGAGGTCTTCGACAGTGACGATGAGAGGCTCGAGATTCCCCAGAACAAGTCGAAACGCAGATGGCTAGACTCAACCCCTGTCTCAACGCAAGAAGAATTAGGAATTAAGGTAACCGCCTCGGCGCCTCCGTCACGCTGCTGCTGCTTCTCAAGGTCAGGACGCTCGGATTTGGTATGGATTTCGAAAAATTGAAAGGAACTTGAGGAATTGAATTAGTGGTTTGGATTAGCAGTGAGGAGGGCACAAGATTTTCATTTTGGATAAGAAGGGGAAGAGAAAGTGGTGAAGAAGATGACTGAGAGGGTCGAGAGGTTTTGTCTTCCACTTTGCAATTAGGTCGAGATGTGACTCGGTCTATGGGACACAATTAACCCTCAATATATTTTCAAGTCACTCCCACAACGTTTCCGTAACAAGCTGTTGTACGAGTGTATCGCATTAAAACTAGATGCTAAAACATGGAGGGAAACAATGCCGCCTACTACTTTGGGCTCAAAATCTTGCCGCCAATGTTTTTAGTTCACACAACAGAATAGCTTAAATCTGTTGTGCAATTTCTACATATTGCACTAGGTGTACCGAGTGGAAGACATTCAAGCAAGCTTCTTCAAATTTTAGTGCACAGTTTTCAATCACACAACAGAAATAGTTATACCGTTGTACCTAGTACCCCAAATTTCAGTGTTTCAAGAGGCAATCAAGACTCCAAAGTGGAGGGAAATCTGCCGCTAAATTTTTTATGACTCAGACAACAGAACATCACTAATACCGTTGTGCAATGTAGTTCTGATAAAAAAGTTATCACTTTGTTGACATTCACACAACAGAACATCACTAATACCGTTGTACAATAGAGTTTACTTGAACACACAACAGATGAATTCTGTTCCGTTGTGTGATTCGTGTTGTGTGATGCAATTTTTGTAGTAGTGGACTGACTCTGTTTTGCAGGATCTCATTCTTTTGCTTTCTGCTTGTTAAGTTTGTGTCTAGTTTAACTAGACTGTTTTGTTTCTTGTGAATGTTTGTTGTACTGATCGAACACCTGTTCAAAGACAATCAGTTCTCCATCAAAAGCCGTTTGCATTTCTCCATATCAGAGACTGTCTGCTAATGTTCCTGTAAAACTTCATGAGAGGTTTCAAGGTCCGTCATGCTTTAACTTTCTCAGTTTCATCCATTTCATTGTAGCTGGTAGTTATTATGATTAAATGTTATATTAAATTCATTGCTGGCTCAGTGTGAGTGTGCTGCTGCTGCAGGTGAGAGTATCACCAGGTCCTCAGTTATAGAGGAACCTGGAGACCATGGAGGAAGCACACTTAGTAGCTTGGGTGAATTAGAATTCCGTAAACAATTTCTAATATTAAGTGATGCTGGAGGGTAAGGAACATTGTTTTCCTTGCTTATTTGGCTAGTAGTCTTGGTTAAATTGTTTACCTGTTTTGGGTGGTCATTTTGTTTTTATTTTTCATAATGAAGTTGAAAGATCTGATAGCGGCAGAGGACATTAGGCATTGGAAATATTTGCCAATGGTAACGTTTGAGAGCAAAATTTGGGAATATCTAGATCGAAAATGTATCAGCCCTGAAGACTGTTGATTGGTAATTTACATTCTCTGATTCTTGCTCAACTGTACATTATTGATTACCCTAATTTGTATACAGCTCTCATGCAAGACTATTGTAATTTAAGGTATACGCAGCCACTATGAATTCTTTCAGGAAGATGTAAAAATTATCAACATCATATAAAAGTGCATTGGATCTAAGTATGTTGGAAAGCCAATCACTATGTCCTTGCATCAAAGTAATCATCTGAGCTCTTACGTAGCTAATTTTTAACTAATCATTTAGTTTGAAGATGCAAATCTTATCGATTAGTTTTAAACTTTACTCAGTTACTTTAGAGGCTAAAATATTAATTGTTAACTTCATAATTTACCCAATAATTGTTAGCTTCTTTCTCTTTCCATATTAAAGAATCATTGTTAAGTTCTTTAATACAGGCACAAGCCTACCTTTGTATCCATTATTATATCTGCCTGATGCCCCTTTCATGTTTTTGATGTATTATAGAGTTTTGATTGGGATTCTGGAAGCACACAGTGTCTTGGGTTGTTATGTCAACATGGATGGGAGTTACAGATTCAAGGTTTGTATGCTTACCTCTCTGGTATAAGTTTAATGTTTTGTTTACATGTTTGCATATGTATACATGTGATCAATTGGTTCCCCAAAGGCATAACCAGATAAGGGTACTGTTATTTGACTTGATTCCCTCTGTAATTAATTTAAGTGTAGATTAATGATGGCGCCCACATTTTCTACGGTTCCTAACTTAATTTTTGTTGTTGCCTTTGGTTGATGGGCAATGTGCTATATTGTTTGTCCTGCCAGATGAGGAGACAAATGGCTACTCAGCACAATATTCCTCAACTGGTTTTACTGATATGGGGAACACAGTTGATGAAGGTATTTACCGACATTTCATCTATTTGCTTTTATTCATGGTGAGTGGTGAGTGCATCTATTTGTACTCTTCGAATTGATGGAAAGGAGTTCTTTCGTCAAGCCAGGTAGGTCTAATTATTTCAAGTCTAATTGATTTCATTGTAGTGAGGTTTGAAACTGATTGAAATATAATGCAACATAGGAGCCACCTACCATATGAGCAATTCAGTGCATTTCTGGCTTATTCATTGTGGAATAGTTTTGACTGTTTGCTACATCTATGCAACTGAATATCTAGCTTGTTCATTGATTACAAAAATAGTGAACAATTTGTATACATTTTCTTCCAGGAAACTCTAAGGAAAGCAGAGGAGATCTTTGGGACAGATAACAAAGATCTGTATTTATCATTTCAAGGATTGCTTAGCCGCAACATACACTAGTGTCCCCCACACAGTTGCTTGTAACATTTATAGTAATCAGTAAGTTCATCCTCAGTTTGTCTCTCCATCCCTGCATTAATATGTTTCATAGAGTTGTATTTGGCTGTTGGTGGTCAGCAAATCTTTAAGATTATGGTCTTGGTGTCTTTATTGCTTCTTGGTACATATGAGTTATCAATGGGTCAGTCTCCTATTTCATTCATGTTTTTGTATGTGCGCATCAAAATGTGATATCTTAATCTATTTCTCATTTAATATGTTCTTATATTTCTGTTTGGTCATGAAATGATGACTTTGCTCTTTCCTCAGCTGTTGGCCGGAAGATGAAAATGAAGGGTGTTCGATATATTAACAGAGAGCATCCTTTTGGCTGCACCAGCACAGGTTTCTTCTATTCCATTTTCATTAGACTATGTTCACATTCTTAATACTTGCAACTGTTGTGCTTTCATCATTATTATTATGTGCGGTCTGGCGGCTTACTTAAATTTTTTTATATTTTTTTTATATTAGGTCCATGATTATTTATATGAACTTCCCATCAAAACGCTTCCACGAATAGGACACGTTTTAGAAGAGAGGTTGAAGAAGCGAAAGGTTTTGATGCGTGGACAGTTGCGTATGATTCCTAAGGTGTCTTTATTTATGCATTTCTGTCTTTTTTTTATCAGTGCATGTAACTTAGACTTATGCATATGAATTGAATAATTTTTTGCGTTCCTTCAGGATTACTCGCAGCAGCCCCCTATTCAGGAACTAATTGGAAGGGATCTTCATGATATATAATGAATGGAAATTCAGACATATTTCAAGGTAAGTATGGAACTATGGATTTAGCATTCTTCAAATCAACTACTCTTAGCTTTAATAGTAGAAAGACTTGGATTTAGCACACTTGCTGACTCAAAATGTCAAAAAGTAATTAAGAGTTCAAGTGAAATATTAATTGTATGTACTGGTATGAACAATATCTATGTCATGTGTACATCTCCCATTAATTTTCCAGCTTTTTGTTTCTTTAATGAATGCTTGAAGATTTCTGACTTTCTGTTATAGGAGGCTTGTGACTTGGATACACATTTATGCAAGCGTACGTATCATTGTCAAGATAGGGAAATATTATGCCCAAAGTTTATCGTACCACGGGGATTAGTGGCTAACCCACAATCCTTGGGTAATCGGAAATAAAGACACTTAGCAAACAAAGAAAAGAAAAAGAAAATAAATAAAAATGTTAATCTAAGGCACCAAGCCCTAGCAATGCTCGGTTTTGGTTCTCACCAAAACCTAATCACAACTAAGAGCCTAGTGATGATTATCTACAATGAGTCGAAATTCAATATTTTGAGAGATGATTTTAGATTAACAAAATGTAAAGCAATTAATAAAAATGAAAATAAATTAATAAAAGTGTAACCAAATAAATGGGAATGTCGGGTGCTAGGGAGGTTCCTTTACCAAATTTCATGTGTCGGAAGCTAATATAATGTAGATGCATATTTCCTATTTTGGCGGTAGTCGTATCCAAGACGGTTCAAGGCTCAAGGACCGAAATTCCCTTTCATGGTATTCCTACTCCGGTTCAAGGGTCGTAGGAACTCACTTGGCATGAATTAAAGCCGGTTCAAGGGTCACTAATTCACATCAAGAGGCGTAGAGATCGAGGAATTAGACTACTAAGCGATCCGCCCGCGCAATCACGCAACGGGTGTAAATCACCATGCTTATAACCCCTCGAATATGAAATTGAAGGTTTCTAGCTTAGGAATTAGAGGGGGTCAAGCCTCTAACTCCATCCTAGACATGCTCAACATACACACCCTAGAGTTGACTAGGCTCCTAGACATGCATTTTAACCCAATAAAAATAGATATAAACATCCATCATATGAAAATTGCATCATTACATTAAATTAAACATCTTTTACACAAAATTTGGGTTAGGGACACAACCCTAAAACCCAACAAGAAAATTACTCACAACCCATAATTATAGAAATCAAAACTACAAAATTCAAAGAGAAAAGAAAAGAGAAGTGTAGGAGAAAACAATGATAGCCACAATTAGCTAGAAAGCCAACATGACTACTCTTGAATTATAACTCCCACAATTACCCAAATCTTGAATCTTGTAGAGGTTGAGCCCTTTGATAGATCCTTGAAGCTTTGTGTGAGTAAATTCTTGAAATCTCTAAAATAAAACTAAAGAAAAGAGGAAAAATGGAGGAGAAGGAGGAGAGAGAGCAGCCCAAAAGGGCTGCCTCTGTTTTTGGGTGTGGTCTGGTGCGGCTGTTGGTGTGTGTTCCTGAGAGAAGGGAAAGAATCCAATATAAGGGTGGTGGTCTCCAGATTTCGTGAGAGAGGAAATTGGTCTAGGATGAGGGCTGATGTGTCAAACTAAGAGAGGAGCAGCCACGTGCTGAAAAGAAAGAAGAGGTCAGCAAGTATAATTAAGCAAACTCTTTGCTTAATTAATTAGAAGATGAACACGTGCAGGGCCTAGACTTCTTCTTTCATTTTCT
This sequence comes from Rosa lucieae, assembly GCA_024704745.1. Taxonomy (NCBI): domain Eukaryota; kingdom Viridiplantae; phylum Streptophyta; class Magnoliopsida; order Rosales; family Rosaceae; genus Rosa; species Rosa lucieae. The sequence continues at coordinate 7,562,556 of CM045495.1, read as the reverse complement.
TATTATATATATATATATAAATTTCTTTTCTTTTCTATTTCTTCTTTTCTTCTTTCTTCTCCCTTCTCAATGTATTTCCGCAAATACTATCGGAGGCAATTAGATTATGTTCCCTTGATGGCATTGACCATGGTTGACCCGCATTGACTATTTCGTCATTTTGTCGGAAACTCCAATTTGCTCCAATCTCGCACTACTTTCTCTCGTTTCCTCAATTTCTCTTATTTTCTACAAAATAAATAAAAATAGATTAATTACATATTAATTGACATGAGGATTGACTTAATTCTAGTACTTTAGATATAATTATACTCATATAAATGCGTATAATCAGCTTGCAACAACACTAGAGTAATTGGTACATGAAGTAGATTGAGGAAGATCCCTGCAAAGTTCATCTTGAAGTAGCTAGAGGAAAATATCCAACTTGTAAAGCTTAATTATCGATCTTGTAAATTTTGGTAGAAGCTTCATTCATTTTGTAACATTATTTATGAGGAAAATTAAAGTGTAACATTTCCTTTTATATAAGCTTCATTCCTTTTTGTATAGTTTTCATTCCTTTTTGTATAGTTTGCATGCCGAATTTTTTTTATTCATAAATAATATTTTTGCGACGGCATTTTTGCCGTAGCAAATGACTTTTGGCGACGGCAAAAAACTTCAATAGCTGTTGGTGGCGTCGCCATTGGTATTTGCGACGGCATTTTGTAGTTGCAAAATTCATGCGACGGCAAACGTTTTGCCGTCGCTAATAGTCTTGCGACGGCGAATTGCCGTGGCAAATACCATTGGCGACGCCACCAACGGCGTCGGAAGAATTGCCGTCGCAGAGTCGTCGCCAATGCTCTTTTGCGACGGCAAAAGAGGCTTTTGCGACGGCATTGCGCCGTGGCCATTGCAATTTTTTTTTGTAGTGACACCGGAGTCTTTTAAATACTTGATCTAGTTGTATGTTTATTCTTTCATCAGCAACAAAACAAGTCATATGAAATATCATCAATTAAGTGATTAGAAACTCAACCAAATGGACTGATATATGAAACTAAATTTGAAGTTTCTGAGTGGTCGAACGAAGCAAAATGTATTCAATATTAGCATCATTTCATCTTCTGGAATGCAGCATCCAAGGAGCTTCACTAGACTCCAATGTTGAAGTTTCACAATACGTCTATGTCTCCCCATTCTTAAACCTATTGAATCGTAGAATGTTTTAAGAGTTTTTACAGCCATCTTGTATATACTTGAAGAGAATAGAAACTACCGGAGCTTATGAACACCCTTCTTATGAACAGTGAGCGGGCGTTTTTGTCCCTTTATTCTTTCTTTACCTGATTGCCCTTGACAGGCGTTGGCAATCTGTCTCGCCCAGTGGCTTTGATCTGGTCCTGCGTGTTTTCTCAGGAGAAGGACAGCGAGGATGATAAAGATATAAACGCATTTCCAAAATCCTAGGTCCGCTTAACCCAATCAAATCAAAACCCTTCTCTTTCCAACTCTCCTCTACTCGTAAAGGTATGTCCTGCAAATCAAGTTTGCAATGCTTTGCAGTGGCTCAAAAGAGCCAACCACTTTTGCACTGGTAATTCACCAATTAAGGGTACTTCACTTGCCATATGAATTTTCAAATGTTTCAGGAGATCCTTTGCGTTGCGAAAGAATTTCAATGTGTGCAACCTAAAATTCTTAAAATTTGATATACTACTGATGACATTAATTGCTACTACCACAATTTAAAATCAAAACACGAAAGTTTCGGATACCTAAAACTTTCAAGATAAATTCTAACTTCTACGTATAAAATTGGATCTTGTCTTTGTTAGAGAAGTTAACATGTTTGTTGTGACGAAGGTTGTGATATCCACCAATATACTTAGTTTGTTTTTGGCCTTGTTTGCAGACCTTATTTGTTTTGGTATTGTGAAATATTTTGTTGTTGGATCATATTATATTTTTATGAGACTTTATTTATTTATTTATTTATTTTTGTATATTTAGTTTTAAGGTTAATTAGTTATTTTAGTAAAAAGGAAAATAGGAATTTTAAACTAGTTGTTACAAAGAGGTTGTGTTTACTTAGAAGTCTGAAACTTATTAGAAAATCTAATAAGTTAACTGAACCTATGAATTTTGAGAGAGAATAAAAGTGTTTTAGTCGTGTTTAAGGTAGAAAAAGAAGAGAGAACAACGTCTGCGTGCAAGGATAGAGAAAGGAGAAAATAGGTTAGGCTGCGCTGACCAGAGAGGCTTGAGACGAAGTTGTTTGGCTCCAAAACCAGTATGGGTGCAAACTGTCTCTTTTGAGCGTATGCGCAGGCGTGCCTGCACCGTGGGGTGCAGTCGTCGGAGAATCCCTTGACCTGATTTCTTGATCAAACGCTGTGGACGAGGAGAGCACCAACCTCGTCACCAGGTTCTTCTTTATGCCTTTAGGAAAAGAACTTCTTGCCTTACGGATAAGGGCTTTGGTTATGATCTCTTCGCGACACCGAATCGATACTCAACGTTGTGGGTTGAGCAGAGCAATCACTGAGAAGTTTGGAGAAAGCACGGGTTTTGCTAAAGCGTGACTTTAGCTTTGCTGGGTTGCGAGGGCGTTACCCTTGTTTCACTGGGTTGCAACTAGGTTGCAGGTAGGTTTTCTCCGGAGAGGCTTTGATAATCTGTATGATTAGTTGATTTGAGCGTTGTCCTTTATTCGTCCTTGAAACCTGGTATTTATACCTAGGGTTTCGACTGTTCCTTGCCATAGAAGGATTATTTATTAAAGTTTCCTATTCAATCAACGCTACTTGATTCCAATAAGGGCTCGTTTTCCTTATGGATCTCGGAATGGGTAAAGCCGTAACCCAAAACCAAGTAGGCTTATTTTTGGGCTGTAGGTATCGGCCCGCTATGCTAAATCCACTAACAGATCTTGCCAAAATTCCTTTTGGGCTCAAACATTGCCCCCCAGCCCCGAAATCAGGCCCGCGAAAATGTAACTGATTGAAGGGGGCTAAACGACACGTCTTACTGACCGAAACGAGGTCATTAATGAGGGTTGCGTCTATTCGCTTTGCAAAACGTCTTTTCGTCGCTTCGTTTCCTTCACAAAATCTCTTATTTAAATCCCGCAGCCATTTCAAACCTGTCACATCAGAAACTCTTTTAGTCTTCTAAACCCAGAAACCCTCTTGTTCCGAACATCTTCCTTAGAAACCCAGAAATGGCTCCCCCAAAGAAAATAGTCATCGATCAAGAGGAGGAACTCAATGACAAAGCCACCCACACTTGGGGAACCAGCATCGGTGCCTGCTGTCACATCCACACTACTATCCAGAGACCTCTGCTTCTCAGGCTCCCAAATCATCACGTCGGACTGGGTCCGGCGCCCCGAGATTCCATCCCCGCCGACACTATTGCCCTCTACGGCCTACCCATTCGTCTACCCATTCCGGTCCTCCGAAGGACCCCTGGATATTTCAGCAGTTGGGGTGCGCAAAAACATCGAGCTAAAATAGGGAACTGGCCATCCTCGATCAGAGCAGTGGAGCTTTCTTGGTATCGCGAAGCACGAGCGCGAGATCTGGCTAGCTGGAACGTGGCTGGTATTACCCATATTATTGATTTATGCTTTCGCCTCCTGCGTGATGGCATTCGCTCACCGCTCGCTGCCTTTCTCTATTTTTGGAATACTGCCACCAACACCTTCGATTTTCGATTTGGTCAATTGAGCATCACCTTGCTAGATATCCTCACCATTACTGGATTTCCCATCGATGGTGAGCCTTATCTGCAAGGTCAATTCGCCTCCGTCACCTTTACTTCAACCATGGCCCAAACCGGTCGCAGCGCTCACAGCAGTTCCAATCCGCGGTGGCTGGCCTATTACCGCAAAGAGCACAATGCGATAGGTGGAATTGCCCTTCTGGAGTACTGGCTCTGCAAGTTCATCTTCTGCACCTCTTCCAACAAACCCACTGGGCCTTGGACTTTTCTGGCAACGGCCCTCTATAACGGCCGCCGCGTAGGACTCTGACAACCAGTGTTGGGTGCCCTCTACCGCACTCTATACAATGCCACCATGCATCCTTTTGAGACTAGCATCTCTGGCCCTTTTTGGATCCTGAATTTCTGGATTCAAACTTATTTTCCATATTTCCGCCGCGACGAAATTTCACTGCTTCCACTTGCTGATCAACTCTTGGGTCAATGGCTTAGCCGCGAGGTAAGGTACACATCCCCTCCCTATTCTGAGTGCTTCACATATCTGTACCTTCTACACAAAATGCCCTATTGCGACCTAGTGCTTGGTAGAAGATTCCCACCACCTCTTGAAAATGGGTTCCTTCCCGGGGCTCCTGACTACAGTGATCGCGCACGCTTCGCTTTTCGCCACGCGATCTCCTATTCAGACATTAGGCTTGCTGCTGATGAACTTAGTTACTAGCTTTACGCGCCCAACCATTTTGCTCGCCAATTTGGCCTCATCCTACTAGTGCCATTCCCCCTCTATGATGCCTGGAACACTTCTTGGCGCAGAATTGGCCCCACTACTATGCCTCCACCAACACAAAGCATGCTTGCACTAGTTGATCTTTTTTACTGGGCCAATGATATTGCTCCCGTAGATGGGAACGCTGAAGGATACGAGTGATGGTGGTCAGAAGTCTCTGTCAACTACTGGGGACAAAGGGACGACGAACTCTTTGCGACCATCTTTCAAGAGTTGAGATATCTCTATGATGCTCATACTGAGTTGCTTGCTCGCTTTCCTGAAGATGAGGCACGACCCAGCCACCTGAACCGGCTCAATGACCAGCAAGAACTCCACGCCCGGTCCAGGCTGGGATTGTAATTCGCGAGCCCCCTCAAGAGGTAATTGCCTAAGATTATTCTTCGTTCTCTCTCACCACATTCTCTTTTAATTCAAACTTTGTTGCATCAGGGAAGTGTGCCACCTTCTGGCAGTCACGCAGTTAATGCTTCTTTGGCCACTGGACAGGCCGCGAAGCAGAAATCAATAGTGATGGAACCTAAAGTCGAAGACTCCTCTTCTGACGATGATGACCCACAAATAGTAAGGATTTCCCCCTCCCACAAATAGTAAGGATTTCCCCCTCTATAAGGTCTCCACGTTTTCTTTCCAAGTCTAATTTTTAAATCCTGACAGAATGCCGCCTCTTTGGCCTGAAAGCGCAGTCGCTCTGATCCTCGAACTGATCCATAGGCAGAAAATGAACCAATCGCTGATCGATTGGTACTACACATTTAAAGCAAGCACTGGAATCTTTGTTTCATTATGTACGATCGTATAACCCTCCTCATTTATAGGTTCGTCGTAGGTCCTCCAAACAAGCTAGGGAAGGATCCTCAGCTGTTGGCGAAGACACGTCTGCTTCACACGCGAGGAGCCGACTGGTTCTAACAATCCTCCACCTTCCATCAGTGCTGCAAACAATATGCAGTTGGCTCTAGTACCAGTTCAAGTCATAGACGACAGCTCGCCTGAGGTTAATGAAAGAATACCTCTCCCGGACACACCTCGCGAGCAACCAACAACAGTACTCACTATGGAACGAGTAGCGCTTGATTCGGTTCCAGTTTTCGGCGAGGTCGATCAAGAACCAATGCCAATAGCAATCCTTCACGAGCCACCTGTTCTAGAGGTACACCTTCTTGCTTGTCCTATATTCTGATTCCTGCCTTAACCTTTTGACATTTTAACCATTCACTGAAAAGCAGAATCCTACCCCTATCGAGGAAGGGGCTGCTGCTGCCGTAGAGGTGCTTGGCGAAAATCCTGGTGACCTAGATGGCGTGGACGTGGATAACCAAGAACATGTACCCAATGCCCCCCAAGTACCTGAAGTAGGAGATGAGGTGAACCCTGAGCCAGTGCTGGAAGCGGTTCCTATCGCGAGCCTCAAGAGGCTCCTGTTGCTGCTGCCCTAAATCGCCGCTTGCGCCTCCTTCCAGACTGGAAAGGCTGGCTCACGTACTTGAAGTGACTCCTCCTGGAGTTATAGATGATGCTAGAGAAGGTCTACGTCGTCTCCTGGGACCCAATATTCTGACGCTCGGCGCGCCCGCGAGAGCTTTGGAGTATCTAAGGGTACTTCTCCGCAAAGGAGTCATCACTAAAGCCCAATTTATTGATATCGGTCAACTGCTGCGGGATCTCCCCCAATGGCTCAATGAGAAAGCGGCTGCGACCGCGCAGGCTAGGCAGATCCAAGCACACTACCAGACCCTTTCTCAACAGACAAACACTTAGCGCGATTTCTTAGGCGATCGGGCCACTCTCATCAGGGATTTGACGCTTATGAGAAACCATCTCAGGTCCCAAATTCAGGATCTTCAGGCCCAATTAACTGATGTAACGGCCAAGCTTGCCCATGAGGAACCTCAACTAAAACAACCCCTAGCCACTTTCGAGGCGCTGTCTCAAGAATTGGCCCAGGCTAGTCTGGCGGCCCAACAAGCCGCTCAAGCTGCTACTGATGCCAGCTTTCGCCTGGATGAACATTTCCTCTGCCTAACTTATGCAAGCCGAGGGCTTTAGGCCTCTAATATTAGGCCCATTACTTTGCATGAACAATATTAATATTAATTTTATTTATGGTTTAGTGAAATATTCATCCCACATTACCTGGCCCAAATATTTTTTAGAATTATAGGCAGTTAAGCGTTCAACTTTGCCTTTATTGCATATTAAAACTGTTTGAAAAGACAACCTCGAAATGGAACGGTTACCTCCTCGAAGACTGCTCCGCTTCCCACGCGTCTTCAAATTTCTTTCCTTTCTGAGATCATAGAATTCAATTCTATTGATATTCCCATTGATAACGTTGAAATTGCTTCAACTGCCCATCGAAAGATTGAAGCTACTAAGGTTGGCCATATAAATAACCATACTTTGGAGAAGTGAACACATACGCAAACATGGCTAACCCAGAAATAACTCTACAAGCCCTGCTCCTTTTCCTGCTATTTCTGAAATCCTCTCCTTACGATCTCGCCCTTAACCTCTAAATTTTAGGCTTTATGGCTTAATCTCTATACCTGGGTAGGCCTTATTGCCTAATCTCAGGTCCAACCTCATGTCTTTGGTCTCTGGAACTCCTGATGGGATTCACCGGTTCCAATTAGAGTGAAGAACACAAGGGACTCCTAGCGCGGGATACTATATTCTGGGAATTCACTCTCCTCAGATTTCCCTGCGCTGAGCAAAACGAAGAAGGGCGGCTCAAGGCCTACTGTTCTTCTTCCGCAGTTTACCTCCGGGGTCTAACGCACCGACTTCTATTTTTCCCCTGGAGATAGATGAGGCAATTGAGCTGTGCTAATGCGCTGAGTCCATCTCCATCCCAGAGGATAACCAACTGGAAGAGTTGCGATGGATTATTTCCTTCCCTCTTCTTCCCGTACAGACGATAGCAGCTGCAGCCCAGACTCAAGAGATGTGGGTGAAGAGAGGAAGAGTAAGAATGATCATCTCACTTCCTCTTCTTGCCAAAAGATCCAGAAGCTTTTAGAAGATCTGAAATCCTTATGGTTTTTAGCCACTTTTGGCTTTGTAAACCGCAAATGTAATTTTCTTGAACACATTGTACTGCTTTTGGCCGCAAAGCCACTTTATGTTTGAAATTTTCTGAGTTTTGTCATTTGCTGAAAAATTACTATATAATAAGGCCTCTGGTATAGGCCCTTACATATATTCCTAACACATATTGTCAAGAACATTGAAAGAACAGTCTCAAAAGAAAAGAACTGAAAATTTATTGCACAATGTAATGGCCGCAATCAAATGGCCTAGAAGCATAGAGTGTTGCCCCCTAGTGTTCTTAGGTGGAGCGAATACATGAGGATGAGGCCACAGATTGGCCTAAATGGAAAGGATGGAGCAAGCCAAAGAACACTAGGTTTTCCCCCCGGTCCCAGGAACAGCTGGATCCGGTGGGTCTTCAAACTCCCAAACACTGGGGTAATACTTCTTCAGAAACCTGCCGTTAATGGGGTTGCGGTAGAGGTCCCCGTCTAAATCTTTGAGGTGAAAAGCCCCACGTTCCAGAATTTGGTGAATAACAAAAGGTCCTTCCCAACATGGAGTCCATTTACTGTGGCCAGTCAACTTTTCGCCAAATAGGAGGACGACTTTCCAAACGAGCTCACCTTCCCTAAAACTGCGACCACGCGTCCTCTTATCGTAGGCGCGGGCGATCCGCTGCTTTTCCATTACCAAGGTGTCCAAAGCCTCTAAGCGCTTCTCGCTAAGGTCTTCATGCTCTTGCCACATAACCTGGACATAATCTTCACCAATTAGATGATGTTGATCTTAGACGCGCAGAGATTGAACATTGAGTTCCAATGGCAAAATTGCATCGTGACCAAACATGAGCCCATAGGGCGTTGTGGCAATAGGATTCAGCTTGGAAGTGTGATAAGCCCATAACGTTTCATGCAATGTTTCGTGCCATTGGCGAGGATTGTCAACAAGCATCTTCTTCAAGAGGGTGTTAATAATCTTTTTGCTGGCCTCCGATTGCATGTTGGATTGAGCGTAGTAGGGTGTGCTATGGATAAATTGTATGCTGAAGTCGTTGACGAGCTGCTCTACCTCGCCACCCATAAACGTTGCCCCCCTGTCTGATACCAACACCTCAGGAATGCCAAACCTGCAAATAATATTTTGAAAGATGAATTGGCGAATGGTCGTGCCAGAGGCCGCCTTCAAACACTCTGTTTCCACCCACTTGGTGAAGAAGTCAGTAGCGACGATGATGAACTTGTGTTGGAGTGAGGAAAGAGGGTGAATCATTCCAATCAAGTCCAAAGCCCAGCCTCGTGTAGGCCAAGGTTTAATAATAGGTTGCATGGGAATATTGGGGATGTGCTGGACTGGTTCATGAGCCTGACAATCTTGGCAGCCTTTCGCAAAAGCGATACAGTCCTTCAAAATGTTGGGCCAGTAATACCCATGTCTCCGAATGAGCCAGCACATCTTTGGACCAGCTTGATGGGCTCTATAGACGCCTACATGTGCCTCTCGCATTAATCGTTTCCCTTCGCGGCCATAGACACACCTGAAGTCAACGCCATCTCGCCACGTCGTCGCAGCTCATCACCTCTAAGGAAGTAATTTAAAGCAAGAAAACGGATCTTCCTATCTGCAGTGAGGTCTGGCTGCTTGAGGTAATCTATCAAAGGGATGCCCCAATCTATGTTAATAGGCTCTAGGATCACAACGACCGGATCGTCAGGCGGGTCAGATCACACCAGCCACGAAGGCAGCGTGAGTCGCTCAACCTTCAAAATGCGCTCGCGAACCTCATATTTCAATGTAATGCCTGTAGCCAGTTGAGCGAGTTCATTGGCCGCGAAGTTGCGCTCGCGAGGAATGTACTCCAAATCCACGTCATCCAATTGGTCCAGGAGTTCAATGGCGCGACTCAAATATGGTACGAGCAAGCAGCTTACACACCTGTACTTCTCATGAAGCTGATTGATCACAAGCAAAGAGTCACCTCATACCTGGACGTCTCTCACTCCTAACTCCAGTAATACCTCTAGGCCAATAATGAGGGCCTCATACTCTGCTTGGTTATTGGTGCATTTAAACTCCAACTAGAAAGAATATGAAAAACGATCGCCTGCTGGGTTTTCCATAACCACCCCTGCCCCTGCTAGTGTTTCTGTTCTTGAGCCATCAAAAAACAATACCCAGGGTTAAAGGGAGACTGTGGTTTGATACCATACAGCATATTCTGGAATGCGCGCCAAATCTGGTCGAGTTGTGGTGGCGGTCGCTATCTCTAACTCTTTCACTGTGGGGACATCCAACATAGGGTGATGTGCTAGGAGGTCTACGATGGCCTGTCCCTTTACTGCTTTCTGTGGAATGTATTGTAGCGAGAATTAGAATAAGGCCAGTACCTACTTGCCAATGCGACCTCTCAGAATAGGTCGCGATAGTATATACTTAACCAGGTCGGTTTGCCGGGGAAAATGGCTGGATTTTACCTGCAGAATTAGAGATGAAACGTCTCAAAAAATTGATCTTACCCAGCAATCGTTGTAGCTCCTTCTTTGTTCGCGGGGGAGATGCGTTGATAACTGCGCTTGCCTTATCCTCAGGGACCTCAATTCCTCTCTGGTGGACTATAAATCCTAGAAAGTCACCTGCCTGAACTCCGAAAACGCATTTGGTGGGATTCATCTTGAGCTTGTGTTGCCGCATGCGCTCGAAGACCTTTCTAAGGTTTTCGATATGGTCTCCTCTCTTCCTAGACTTCACGACCATGTCATCAATGTAAACCTCTAAAATCTTCCCAATGATGTCATGGAAGATAAGGTTCATGGCTCTCTGATATGTTGCCCCAGCATTCTTCAGTCCAAAAGGCATGACCACATATTCAAAAACACCCGCGAACCTTGGGCAACGGAACGAGGTCTTGTGTCTGTCTTCCTCCGCGACCGGAATCTGGTGATACCCTGCAGTTCCGTCCATGAAGGACAACAGTTCATGTCCCACTACTACGGCTACCAGCATATCCGCGACCGGCATAGGGTAGACGTCTTTAGGCGTAGCAACATTAAGGTCTCTGTAGTCACGCAGACCCTCATCTTGCCATTCTTCTTGCTGACTGGCACTATGTTAGATAGCCACTTATTGTATTTGGCTACCCTGATGATGCCTGACTTGTGCATCTTTTCAACTTCCTCTTTGACCAAGACTTAGGTCTCATAGTTTATTCTTCGCGGCTCTTGCTTCACAGGCCTCTTGTCAGGGAGTGTAGGCAGCTGATGGCATACCAAATCTGATGACAGGTTGGGCATGTCTTCATATTTCTCAGCGAAGCAGTCTTTGAATTCCAGTAATAAGTCAATGAGCCTCTGTTTTTCGCTAGGCTCTAAATAAGAGCTAATAGCCACTTCCATAGGCTCATCTAGTGTTCCAAGATTGAACTTCTCGGTAGGGTCCCTGACCTTAGGAGGGGTATCATCAAGCGCTGCCAGAGCCAGCTGAATCTCTTCTTCGTCTTCTTGTTCTTGGTTAGAGAACTCCTCGTTGACAACTTCTAAGGTCGCGATTCGATCATAGGCCTCTTTTTCCACCAGGTACGAGGATAGTCTTTCGTACAACGAGTGGAAGGCCTCTATTCCTTCCTCTGGAAGGTCGTAATCCATTAATCGTTTAAGGGTTTGGGCACAGCGTGGCCAGGCCTTCCTTTGCTAGCGTGAGCCCCCACTGTGCCAATTCAGAGGCCGTCACCCCTGTGGGGCGGCCTTTGTCATCGATGCCACTTACCTGCAATGGAGTAATAGGCTCCAAGTAGTACCTGACATCTACATAATTTGCAAAAACTGGGAATGGACGAGGATATGCTTTAATCACCTTGGCTGTATATGTTACCCTGTTCCACTTAATCAGTTCCTGATTGAGAGTTAACCGAACACAGTAACTCCGGTGGATCCAGTCCCTGCCTAGAATAGAGCTGTAAGCCGCGTAGCAGTCTGTTACGAAGAAAGCATAAACGCCCTCTACGGGGCCTACCTTGATACGCAGGAACAATAAGCCCAACGTTTTCATTATAGTCCCCGCGAAGTTCTTGAGAGTGAGGGACGTAGACTGTATATTCTCTTTCTTGATCCTAAGCAAATGCATGGTTCTTGTTGTGATGACATTGACCGCGGCTCCAGTATCCACCATGATTTTGCTAACCTTGGTACCACCAATTTCCGCCATGATATACAGAGGCCTCATGTGTTGGACCATAGCTAGGGTTGGCCTTGTAAAGCTCATAAAGAACTTCTTGCTGTTGGCATCCTCTGTTTCCAGAAACACAGCCTCCTCGACAGGTGTCGTTGCGGCTGAAGTAATCTGCAAAGGTTGTTCACTATTCTCCTTAGTTTCAACACATTCTTGCGCGGAGACTGGCAGTGCGTACTTCGCTGGAAACACGTAAACCATGTTGCAGGAGGTATCTAGCACTTCTGTCTCGTCCATCTCCTCTTCCAGGTTGAGTTTGGGTTCATCAACTGGTATGTCTGTGTTGAATTGTTTGACCAACGAAGCAACTAATGACTCCTCTACGAGGCCTTTTACTTGGCACTACTTGTGCTCCTGAGTTGTGGCAATCTGCTTTGGTGAGTCCGACCTGTGTCCCTCCGTTGGGTTCTCCTTTAGGGGTGCGAATACCAGACTTTGAACCTTTTTAGGTCTCTACTGTAATACATCAACAATGTTGTCATTGCCCCCCAGTCTCCCAAAAACTGAGGGTTTGGCTTCTGGCTCCTCGCGAAACAACATGCGCCTGACATGGGGCAGCCTAGTGGGCGAGCTTTCCTTCCTAGCAGGCGGAGGTGTTCTTTCTTTTGTGATCCTGCAGAAAACATTAGGCTTAGAAGCTCCTGACTCTGAGCGTGCTTGCTTCTGAAAGTTGCAAGGAGCCACTAATGTCTTAGAGGCTAGCGCCTCCATCTCCCTCTGGTATTGCTCAGGTGATTTGACCAGTTGTGAAGATTTAATCAGGCCTTGATCAAGAGCTTTTAGTGTCCACTTGGCCTCTCTGAACCTTCATTGCAGCTTCCTTTTCTTGGAAGGGCTAATCTCCGCCGCTTTCCCCTTCGCTCTGGTATACCATTTGCCTTCCTTGATGGAAGACGTTGAAGAAGGTGGAATGTACGATTTGGTCAAAATATCTTTGTGTTCATTCTTAGCCCTGTCATCTTGCTTCTGTTCTGCTGCAGCTGCCTTCAGCTTTTTGGACAAGTTGGAGTCCCTTGGGGATGACGGTGACTCGATCTTTTCTCTTGCTCTTGGACTCCACGGTTGGTAGCTTCGCGACGGTGAGGCCCACTTGATTAGCGGGAACGAACCAAACCGAAACAAAATGTCTGCTCGACTTCTTCCTGTGATACTTGGATGCCACATTCTTCCTTGCATCGCAAACAGATGACCACTAGTAAGGCTTCGCTGACCGATTTAGCTTTCCCCTTCATAAGGGTCTTGTCCCCTTCTATCCTCTCTTCTTGTCCCTTTGTGGTCAGATCCAAGGTTGGCTTTCTTTGGTTCTTCTTGGTCCAGTTTACATCAACCATGTTGATCTGGGTGTCCGGGAAAGGGTTCAGGTCTACTAGCACTGCCGCGGTCGTCAGAGCTTCCACCTGCAAACTACCATTATTGAGCCATACCTGAATTTGGTTCTTTAGCTTCACACAATCAGCCGTGTTATGGTTCTACAGATTGTGGAATTTGCAGTACTTCTTTCCTTTCAGCTGATGTGGACGAGGAAAAAGGCCAAAGTCTGTCTTCACCATCTTCACGGCGATCATCTCATCTAAAATCTCATGTGCCTTATTGGCATCATATGTATACGTCGTAAACTCAGGTTTGGTAAAGGCCACAGATTTGAGTTTGACAGGGTCCTTAGATATCTTCAATTGCTTGAGAGCTGAGCTTTTCCTTCCTGTCAGTTCAAATGCGGAGACATCATTTTCCTCTTCATCATCTCCTTCCTAGCAAACTTCTTCCCCCTGAAGATGGTAGTATGGATCATAGGAAGTTTGCTGGAAGTGCAAAGCAGCCACTGTACGATACTTTCTTGGTACATATGTCCCTTTGGATGCATTTTTGATAGCATCAGTCTCTCTGAGGAAATGCTCAAAACTACTGACCTCTCTGATAAGCTCTCCCATTGACTGGATCATGCTGCAATGTTGCTTCTTTCGTTGGCTAGCCCCAAACATTTGATTGCCAATTTAACCAACTCTCTTTCAGGCAATATCATGCTCAATTTGGCCTTCTGGATCTGGAAGCGTTGGAGATAAGAGACAGCGGATTCTATGAGCTGTTGGGCCATCTAGGTGAGAGAGGCTAAGTCAACCTCAGGCTCAATAGCTCCAAAAGTCTCTCGAAAGAGCTTCTCCATGGCTGGCCAATCAACCACTGACCCTGGTCGCAGTTTAGAAAACCATCTAAGAGCCGCGCCAGATAGAGAAGTACCAAAGATCTTGCACTTGAGGATGTCATCATTCTAGTACTGGCCGCACTACACCTTAAACCTGGCCAAATGGGTTACCGCGTCCTCAATATCCTCTCCTGAAAAAGTAGAGAATATGATATTTTTATAGCCTCTGGGAAAAGGCGCGAGCATTATATGCGGTGGGAACGATCCCTCATAAACCCTATCTAGGTGGGCCCTAGGATTAGCCAGCCTGATCATCTCCTCAACTTCTTCACGTCTCACATAGCCCGGAAGAATGGGAGGTATCACCACGTTCTGGCGAGCATTCTGCAGGGGTGTAGCCTGGCTAGTGGCTACTGTGCCTTCCCCTAGGCGAATTGTCCGGGGAATAGTTGATGGCTACAATGTCATAGCTGGCACGACCACATCCTTTACCAAGGCCGTTATTTTGATCGGAGTGCCAGTCTGGTCAATACTATAATAATTTCCTAAAAGCTCTTCATAGACATTCTCTGCCCCGTCACTATGGTATTGCGTAAATGCAGCAAGATCAGGGAGAGTGCTTTCCCCTGTCTTCTGAGTCTTACTCTTTTGCGCAGGAGTTGTATTGGCCTTACTACCACCAATTACCAGGGCTTTGTCCTTGTTTTTCTTTGCTGAGGCAGGGGCGGCTGCAGCCAGTGTGACGGTATTGCAGCTAATTTTCTCCCGAGCATTAGGAGGTATGTATTTGCCTGTACCTGAAGGTTATCCAAGTGAGCCAAGAATGGCGTTAGGATCCCCTAAAGCCTTATTCAGCACTTCTTTAGCCTAGTTCAACTTAGCTCTCTGCATGGCAACTTGGGTCGCAAGATTAGACCCCTCGTTGCGAAGTACTGCCAACTCTGCCGCAGTATGCTTGGCCTGGTTAGCGATGTTAGCGGAGATACGCTTGCTCTGAGCGGCCTGTCCAGTCATCATATCCACAAGCTCCTTATGATTCTCCTGGCTTTTCTTGTACGTATCTTGCCACGGACCCTGTGTTTGTCGTGAACTCACTTCAAGATTTTGCAGTGAGATCAAGGTTCTAAAAAACGCTAGGCGCTAGTCGGGCGGTGATGCAGGGACTAGCGCCTAGGGGCCTAGGCGGGAGCCTAGGCGGGGATTAGGCGGTTTTTAATTTTTAATTTTAATATTATTTTTATGACATAATTATATAAATAAAAATATTAAAGTTCACAATTAATTGAGAATAAATAGAAGAAAAAAAATTTAAAATTTAGCAATCATACTCATTTGCCAAAAGAAACAATAATACCGTTTAAAAAAAACAATAATACTTATTAATTAAAAATAAATCGGGTAGTAAGAATCTAACAATCCTCCCAGACCCATATTAATTTCCTGACCCAATGTTCTTAAAGCCCAAAGATTTAGCTCTATCTTATCTCTTTGACCAAAAAAACAAAAAAAGCTCTATCTTATCTCATTCTTATCTCATCTGTTAGTTGTACAGGAGCTTCTCTTTCAAATTCAAAGTCATTTGTTGCAGCAGCAGCAGCAGCAACGTCGTATCATCATCATCATCATCATCATCATCACAATCATGGCACTCATATCCGCATCGCCTTACTCTCTTTCTTTTCTTCTCGCCCACTCTGACCTCAAAGACCCAGATGTTATCGTCGTGACCACCAACCATATATCCATCACCACGATTGCCACCTCCCAACCCAATCCGGTCTCAAATCCCAGAGAAATCGAGGAGAGGGATGGACTTAATGGCGGCCGTATAGCCTTCGAAGAGAGGAAAAGCGGCGGTGGAAGAAAGATGTGAGGTTGAATATAGTTCAGATCCTAGCGCCCAGCCCCAGTCGGGATCCGTCCAGCCCGCCTAGGCTCCGCCCAACCCGCCTAGGCGGACGCCTAGCCGTCCGGCGCCTAAGGCAAACGATTAGGGGAAAATCCGAACGGCACCTTCACGCCTAGCGCCTAGGCGCCGCCTAGTCGGCCGCCTAGGCCGATTTTTAGAACATTGAGTGAGATCGAAACTTCATCCAGCCTTCGGCGTTCTTCCGCGAGGGCTTTTTCCATCCTTTCATTATATACAGCATTGTTTTGTTGAAAGATGGCAAGCCGCTCCTCAATGCTCGCATTCGCCGGGGAGATAATGGGTACAAAGGGTTTGATTGTCCCCTCACTCGCGGCCACTTGGGCAGTGTGGGCCGCGCCGCCAACCTCATTAGGCTGGACAGGAGGATCTTTGTTGCCCTCAGTAGCGGGCTGTGGAGTTCCACTCTTTTCTGTTGACATGTCTGGTGACGTTGGGTTGAGTGAGAACTTCTGTATTACCTGTTCATCGGTAAGCCCATGACAGTCGGCATGAGAGTGCGGTCTGTAACTAGAGATCTTGTGGTTTGGGCAATTAACGTAAACCTTTTAGTAAGGGTTTTCGCTTGATTTCCCAATGGTTGCAATCACAAAGAAACGCTAATGGTCCCACTGGGCGTGCCAAAATTTTTGGCTCCAAAACCAGTATGGGTGCAAATTATCTCTTTTGAGCATGTGCGCAGGCGTGCCAGCACCGTGGGGTGCAGTCGTCGGAGAATCCCTTGACCTGACTTCTTGATCAAACGCTGTGGACGAGGAGAGCACCAACCTCATCACCAGGTTCTTCTCTATGCCTTTCGAAAAAAGACTTCTTGCCTTACGGATAAGGGATTTGGTTGTGATCTCTTCGCGACACCGAATCGATACTCAACGTTATGGGTTGAGCAGAGCAATAACTGGGAAGTTTGGAGAAAGCATGAGTTTTGCTAAAGCGTGACTTTAGCTTCGCTGGGTTGCGAGGGCGTTACCTTTGTTTAGCTGGGTTGCAGGTAGGTTTGCTCGGGAGAGGCTTTGATAATCTGTATGATTAGTTGATTTGAGAGTTGTCATTTATTCATCCTTGAAACTGGTATTTATACCTAGGGTTTCGACTGTTCCTTGCCATAGAAGGATTATTGATTGAAGTTTCCTATTCAATCTCTGCTACTTGATTCCAATAAGGGCTTGTTTTCCTTATGGATCTCAGAATGGGTGAAGCTGTAACCCAAACTCAAGTAGGCTTATTTTTGGGCCGTATGTATCGGCCCGCTATGCTAAATCCACTAACGGATTTTGCCAAAATTCCTTTTGGGCTCAAACAGAAGTATCAAGTCTGAGATTAGGTGTTTTTGTTACAATTTTGACCAGATATTTTTTATCTAAACAATTATGGTTCTTTCATCATTTGAAATTATACTTACCAAGGATTATTTTGGCATTGATTTCACAGAAAAATATTAAGAATCGAATTTATGGTGATTTTTCAAAGTTGACATAGAGGAAATAAGTTTTCTTCTTACAGAAATTAGGAACATGTTACAGTCATTATTTGAAGAGCCAGATGCTTCGTTTTAGTCGTCAAATTTTTCTAGAACATTTCTCTTTGTGTCTACTTTCTGAGATAAAAGTTTAATGAATTCATCTTTTGTAGTTATTTTTATAAAATTCATTAACCATCTAAACCTAGCTGTTTAGGTGGAGAGGCTTATTTTGGGTTCTGTTTTGAAGACAACTTTTGAGGTTCCGAAAAAACTGATTTCACTCTCAAATTTTTATCATATGCTAAATATTGAGCCTTAAATAGACTTGCCAAATTTCAACATGTTTTAGTTCATATTGAATCCCATAAAATTTTTGGAAGAGTCATTGTTGGTAAAAGTTTTGTTTCCTGGCAGTAGGGCTGGGCACGGGCCGGGTTCAACTAAAACTTTGCTGGGCCGGAACCGGCCCGTTTTTTACAGTTCTGGCCCAAAGCCCGCTTTGCAACCATCAGGGACCTGCCTGTTTCATTTCAGGCCGGGCTTCCGGGTTTTCGGGCCTAAATGCCTATTTTCTATATATTTTCAGATTTCAACATATTCAAAATTCAAATATAAATTCCTTTTTATTTCTGTTTTATTTCCTTTTTCTGGGCTTTAAGCCTTTAATGCCTCCATTAACAGAAAAAAGAGAGAAAAAAAAAATGCCAAGAAGATCAGTAGCTTGCTAATTCTCAAATAACTTAACAACGTAATAAAGACAAGAGCACCATGTTCATCTAGTAATCAACCAACATAACTAATCAAATCTGATCTTTACAACAAAAAAGAAAAATCATATTAATTGATCCAAGCAAAGGACCAGAAATTAGCCGAGTCATGGAGATCAAATTACGCAAATTGACGAAATCATCACTGACATCCTTCAACCCGACTTTTCCACGGAGGTAGAGCGGAGTAGCGGACTGCGCTTCCACGGCGGGCAGGAGAGGAAGAGCAGACCGTGGGAGAGGAAGGGGATGATCTAGTTGGAGAGAGAAAGAGGTTCTGAAAATCTGAGTGGGCCAAAGCGAAAGGTAGGGGACGAGTGAAGACAGGGCGATGAGATCGGTGAGATGGTGGCCTTGAGGAAGGTTCTGGATTTCAAAGATGAGAAGTTTCAAGAAGAGAGAGAAATGGAGTTCTGGTAACCAAAAGGAAGAGGAAGAGAGAAATGGAGTTCTGGTAACCAAAAGGAAGAAAAAGAGAGAAATGGAGTTATGCGGCTGACAAAAAAGAGAAGAGAGGAGAGAGAGAGAGAGAGAGTAGGGTTAGGAATTAATATTAGAGAGAATGATTTGGTGTGGGGAGGTCTACAATATAAGAGTATGAGCCCTATTTTATAGCCAATAATATAGAGACACATGTCTCTTTTTATGTAAAACGGACTTGATGGGCTTTTTAATTTCTGAAAGTGCAGGCCCAGGCCCGAACCGTAATTTGAAAGTTAAGGGCCAGCCCGAACCGTTTTGATAACAAAAAAAAATGGGCCCGGACCGTACTGGTCGGGCCTTGACAGGTCGGTCCGAGTTTACGAGTTTTCGGGCTTAAATGCCCAACCCTACCTGGCAGCAACAGATGTTGGTTTTGGAAAATTACTGAGACAAGTTCTTACTATTCTTTTGTCTTAATATTTTTACTATAAATACTTGAGCATGTCTAGTTTAATCCTGTAAATTGTCAAGGGTTTTGGTTAATGATTGTAGCAAGTGAGATTTTTCCTTTAGACGTAGGTCCTGCCAAATTGCTTTTATCGCAGGTTATAAGGTTCTAGTTCGTGTCTCATTTTGAGTTTTTGTTTACTTTAAGCCAAGAAACCGCAACTTAGGATGTTGTACCAGTTGCTTGTATAGTTTGGATAGTTGAGGTAAGTAACTTTTGTTTGCTCTGGAACCATGATGAATATATTATTAATGATACGTTACTATATATATTATTATACACTTACGATTTTGAGTGGACCATTTTTGTTTCTATTGTGAATGCTTTGTCTTATACTAGTACATGTGCATCATGCAAAATTTGATAAGTTTTGAAAGAGATTTCTGCTAGATACTCTCTTGGCATATCAATACCAGTAGACTGTCTGGGGAGAAATCTGTTCTGTAAGTGCAAATTATGCACCGTTTTGGCTTTGCAGGTTCTGCATTGTCTGTTATATGGCCCACATAGTGGGTTCCTCATCGATGGGCGACGTCTATCTCCCAACTCTGATAAATTTGGGTCTCACTGGTATGGTGTGTCTAGAGGGACCTAGAAAGGTTTGATTTGTTTTGAGTGCACCCCATATACTATGTGCATTTTACTATACTGTATATAAGTATGGAATGCCTTCCTATTTGTTATACGTGGTGTGTTATAGTTACTTACTAAGTTTATATCTCATTAGTAATTTGTTGTGGTTCCAGGTACTAAAGATGAATTAAATGCTTAGAAGACTTGGTAGCAACTAGTGGTTGTGTCGGAGTCCCCTAGAATAAAAGTTCAAGTTTCTTGTTTAAGATTGTTCTAAATTTTAGAATGGAGCTTCAGTTATTATTTTTTTTTTTTTAAGTTTTTATTCTCAAATGAACTAAAGTGTATTTTGAAGCTTTTCTTTATATCCTTTTGACTTAATAAAAGTAGAGTTTTCACCTCCATATTTTGAGGCGTGACAAAGGTATTGACCTAGGTTTCGACCCCCAATTTAAGATTGGAATGTCAGCACATGGGCCCACGCGCAGCCACTTTTGGTGGCGTGTGAGGCCATGGCCATATTTGTTGGAACTTGTGGGCCTTTAGTCCAACATGGAAGAAATTTTGAAGGCTTATAGCCTTTATAAGGACACATCCTACTAAAGTAAATGGATGACAAGTCTAAATATGGGCTTTGGGTTTCCCATAGGAATATGCATATAGTCAAAAGATGGGTCTTGGGGCTCTTGGGCTCTGTTGATTAAATTTGATTTTATTTTTTGAATTAATATTCAATTTTTCAGATAAAACCAAACAGTTGCAACGGATGAAATCAAACAACGATGAAATTGCCGACACAACTGTTCGTTTTGGCTTCTATATAAGGACGACCCAAGGTCGTCATTCATCATCGGAAAAAAATCTTCTTCTTCTTCCTCCCAAATTATTCTGAGAAGCATAAAGTAGAATTTGTTAGGGTCAAGTTTTTGTGCAAGAACTTGTACCAGATAGTTGTATCCTCTAGATAGACGTCCGAAAACTACAACACAAGTGAGGGTGAATTTCTGTCTTAGGCTACTGTGTTGCAGGCCTCTATCTGATCAAGTTAGTGAATTTAATTTCTGTTCAAAACTATTTGATTTCTATTTTTGTTTATTTGTTGTTATATATTCTATTTGTAGTCAATATATATATATATATATATAATTTTACTAGTGTGTGTGTGTGTGTATTGTTTGTATTCGTAAATATTGATTGGTTCTAACAATATTATGTTGTGTAATTTAGTTCTTAAGGTAAAGCTCAATTTGAGGAAGCTATAGATCTAATTTGTTTAACAAGTTTTGATTGTTTGATATCGATATGAAATTCGTAGTTTCAAGAATTTTGAGTTTTGATTAGGGTCGAATTGACCGTTGGATATCGTGATTTTTCATTAGGGTCTTAAAAATATTGATTTTACAACAATCCTGAAGTTTGAGTCAATTCCGATGCGAAATCGGATTTTCAGAATTTATGACAAAATTATTTAATGGGTTTTCAGAGCTTCGTCTTGAATTCAAATTTACGATTTATAGTTTATTTCCGACAGGAGTGTCGAACTTGAGCATTATTTATGATTTGAGATATAAGTATACTTTTTGGCGAGTATTTAAATTGAATTCCGACCTAACTTGCGAATTTGATTTCCATTATGAATTACGGTTTTCAATAAATATACTGAAATTGAGTTATGAGAATTACTAAACATGTGATGTAGATTATAATCATATTTCTCCCCTTGAGACGTAAGAGATTAGTTGTGGGGAGTCAATAATTCTGACTTATGGGTGAATGTAATTAAGAAGGTTAATTATATTATTAAGTGCATGCGTGCCTTACATGGTCGGTAGTACCCTTCGGACAGTATTTTGGTCAGCAATACCCTCCAGAATATATCCGATCTATAGTACCCTCTAATACGTCATCTGGTCAGCTGTACCTCCAAATGGCATGAAATGGTTAGTCGACAGTACCCTCTAGCCATTGCCTTTTAGTATTCTGGGTGGCAGTAACCTCTGATGTGTCATCTGGTTGGCAATACTCTCCATATAGCATGAGATGGCGGTTAGTCGGCAGTACCCTCTAGCCATCACCTCATAGTATTCCGGTCAGCAGTACCCTCTGATATGTCATCTGGTTGGCAGTGCCCTCCAGATGGCATGAGATGACTAGTTTGCAGTACCCTCTAATCATCACCCATTTGTATGTGCTGATGAGCAATAGTAGTCAGGTACTCCAGCTAGAGTAAGAAGTGTATTCTGGTCGACAGTACCCTCCATATTAAATTATAGATATCCCAGCTAAAGTGAGCATTTTGTATAGTATAATCAATCCTGCCAGCGTCTTCCATTTAGTAGCCACCTAGTGAGTACTATTGGAAAACTGATCTTAGTTGCAGCTTGGTGAATGCTACTGGTGACATGATCCTAATGAGTGCTACTGGTGACATGATCCTAGTGACTGTCTAATGAGTGCTATTAGTGACATGATCCTAACCACTTGGTGATAGCTACTGGTGTAGTGATAGATATTGTAAAGCCCCAAGCTGCACCTCACCAGCCTAAGCTCGTTACAGTGCCGCAAGTCTCTAAAACATAAACCAAACGCTCAGTTTACATTCTAGAGGACCGCTAGGCATTTTGTTAAAAAAAAAAATTCGCAAAACACAGCGGAAGTTACCAATATTTTTGAGGTGAAAATCCTTGAATCGCTAAATTCAATTTGTTCCTCTAGACTTGAAAAGAACTCTTGCTCGGGAGGTACAAAGTTCAAGGAATAAGACATTAACTAAGTTCGACACAAGAATAGTTTCACTTAAGTTTCGAGATACAAAATTCGAGAAATAGATATTATAATAAAGTCCAGAAGACGGTTTACCAAACTTGTTCCGCACACCTAGCTCCGTCAGCCATTGTCCAGTCACCAGTGCACAGTACCTGTATCCACACTGTTGTAAGGGTGAGCTTTTGTCCTTGCTGCTCTACAGGAACTCTACCATGACTAGGTTTGACACCAGTAAATATATATTTGGTATCCCAATATGAAAACATGCTTAAACCAAAGACTCCAAGGAATGACAAACTTTATAAGATTTTATAACTTGAAAACCGATGCATAATGTTTTAATAAATAAGGCGCCAAATCCAAATATTACCTGATGGCTGGTCCCATAGACCCACTACACGACCTTACCTCAAATTAATTTATCACCAGGTAAGCGCAGCGAGAGCGTCCACTACCTAGCTACACACATGTACCGAGTCCGTGATTGCGGATACTCAGATGACCGGCATAGCTAACCCTCTGGAGGTTTAGGGAATCGAACCCAAGGAAGTCAGTGCCCCTTTCGCTCTCAGGCCATCACATTTCTTATGATTTGGTTAGTATGCATTGCATTTTAACATAAATAAATCATACCACTTAACATGCATCATTTAAATAACAATATATAAGAAAACAACTAACCGAGGAGCGTCATGAATCCCTACCTGGATTTCGATGCTTCCTCTCACATACTCCGAGAGTCGCGAACCTTCCGTTCCTTGGGTAACTTGAGTCCTAAGTTCCGACATTTCGATCGTTAATAAAACAACTTTGAAATCTCAACAATTAATAAATCGTCCAACCAACTTTTTCTGGTTTGACCAGGAGTTGATCATGTTTGACCAATGTTTAACCAATCGAGGTAGGCTCAATAACTCTCCTAATTACCGAGCATTCACTTGAAGTTTACGATATCGACCAAATATATATACTAAGTGCACCAGATTTACTAAGGCCACCGAATATATATCTATAATTTCTTTTCTTTACGCTTTATCAAACCGCAAAATACACAAGCAAACTAATAATGACTTTACTAACAAAAGATCTCAAATTTACATAACCGTTTGGTCGCATAGTAATTACACAGAATTTACTATGGACACCCAATACTTTTCCAACCTAATTTCGACTCAAAATGGGTTTGCCTAAAACACTAAGGACACCCAACATAATTGCAATTCTCGTTCTAATTTCCACGACCAGCTTCCTTGGCAGGAATATCAATTCTCAACTGCAATTACAGCAACATACCAGCGACACAATAATCAAATCACCAACTGCACAACTCGATCAAACTAGGCATACCACCATAATTCAAACCAAATTTCCCAATTCAAGATCACCATATCAGATTATCAACTCACAACAACTTAGTAAACTCAAACACACAACCAAGGTAATCCGATTTCAATCACAACTCTACAATTCATCCAATCTGTCAAAAGCACCCAAAGGGTAGAACTTCGATTTTTACCTTCAGTAGTATTATCTGCAGGTGGAAAACCCAACCCTCTAACCCAGCTCGGCAACAGTTTCCCGAAACTCTCCTTAAAACTCCATCAATGACGAACTGTGGTCTACTCAGCAAGCTTCTGAATTTCAACTCCAAGTGTCAACTGTCTTCATCTACAGTCGCAGCCAAGACAGAAACTAAACCAAGGAAAGCCGGAAAAGTCGCCGGCGGCAACAATGACGTCGAACCCGAAACAACCCAGAAATCGATTTGTCAAAACTTGATCAAATTGAAAAAATAATTACACAGACTTGGAGAGCATAATGAGATGAGCGATTTTCATGCCACAGAAGGCCCAAACTGTGGCCGGAGGTGCCGGAAGTTGCAGAGGTTGCCGGAGAAGTCTTCGAGCTTCCGGTCGTTGTTTCTCCGTTCACCGTCGATGCATGGATGATCCAAGGAATCAGGGAGGTAGGCGACGGAGAGACGAAGAATATGGTGGTCTCCCGTGGTCGATCGGTGGGCGGAAGGTGGCGCGACGGTCGGGTGACGTTGTCGGGTCGCGCTGCGTCTCGGGTTAGAGTGCACCGAGCTCTTTCTCTCCCTCTCGAGATTTTTGGGAAAATCTCTAGCCTTGATCTGATCAAGGGCTATATGTACTCCAATTTAAATTTTATTCAAGGGCTAGGATGAAGTGGTGGATAGATCGACGGCTAGGATTGCACAGCAATAGTTTCTTTTTATTTAAACGAATTTCCATAATTTCCAAACTTTGGAAATTCATTATAAACACTTCGCGTGTCCGAAAAATTCCCCGAAAATTTCCACAAACTCGTCGTGTCATGTACTTTATTATCCAACTCTTAGATTGATGATTTCACTTTATGAAATTTTCTGAAAATTTCCTCGAGCATCTTGACATTTATCGAGATCGTTATATAATTTCGCGTATGATCTCCATTAAGCTCGATACATTTTTCCGGGGCTCACAGATATTTATTCCGTATTATCGATTTTTGGTTTATAATAGATTACTTAACCAATATTACTTGTTTCGTATCAAAATTTGATCGATAATCGAGATTCAAACGCAGTGACCCATATGTATTTTGGTTGGAGTTGGTAGTTATTATGGGAGCAGGTAGGCTCTAGGAGTTGGAGCATGGATTTTTATAATAGCAGTGTTGAGTTTGTTTTACAGGTTTGGGTAGTCCATTTTTAGGGAAGTTCTGCCAAATTGTTGGTATAATTTCTCCAAAGGTGAGCCCCGTTGCGCCATTTTGGATTTCAGAGTGAAATTTGGAACAGGTCCTGTCAACAACAATTTTTAGTACTCTCAAAAGTGGGATTAAATAGGTAGCAACAGTTGTAGAAATCATAATGCATATAATATATAGCTTTTCTCTCCAATGACAGTTTCCCTAGTTGGATGTGTCATGTTTGAAAGAGTTAGATACATCTTGTGATTGGTTGATCAGTTCGCTAACACAATTTGGCTATTATTATTGTAAGCTTTCAGTTGAAATTATATTGTGGAACATCATTATCTTTTAGGTAATGCAAAATTAAAGCTTCAAAATCAGCAAACTTCTTAAACAAAAACCAAGTAAATAAAAGACCAAAAAAATATAATACAAGGTCAACCCAAAGGCTCTAAAAACCCTACAAATTTTCTCTCAAAAACCAGGAGCCGCATCTAGTCGTCCGACAAGTTTGGATGCTCGGTCCGACGGCACGCCTTTGCGGCGGCGTAGTTTGACAAGCTAGAAGGGACCTTGTGTCCGGTGTTAATAGGCCCGGTCGAAGTTTTGGTTGTAGGATGAGGACGTTGCTGTCCCGGGCGGTTGGAGGGTTTAACGGCGAAGGACCGAGGTGGGGTGATGACTGGAAGGCGGGGTCGACGTCGCCTTGCCCACGGGAGGAGCGCAAATGACCTGGTGGTTGCGAATTGCTAGCGTGTGTCTAGAGACCCATGGGTTCAAATCGGATTCGAGGTGCTGGAGATGGCCGGGTGAGGAAAGCCACTAGGTTCAGATCGGATCGGTTTGACCCGACTTGGTTTAGGCAGTTTGGTTCCAATTTAAGGAGGGGAGGCTAGGCTAGATAGCTCGAGGTGTTTGGCTCCAATTTTGTTGCAGCTGGTCAACAGTCTCTTTTCTTGCGCGGGCGTGCCAGCACCGTTCGGGTGCGGTCGTCGGGGGTGTCCCTTGACCTGACTTCTTTCAAGAGATTGTGGACGAGGAGAGCACCAACCTCGTCGTGGGATTCTTTGTGCCTCGTGGCGAGGACTTTTGCTGAGCTTCTTGAAAATCACAATCGATACTCGATGTTGTAGATCGAGCAGAGCGAGAACCACTAGGAAGTGAGGAGAACTTGCTAAAGCGTGACTTTAGCTTGGCTGGGTTGCTAGGGCGTTACCCTTGCTTGGCTGGTTCTGTAACCGTTGTGGTCGCAGCACTACCGTCGGCTCCCGAGGAGACTAGGACCGAAGTACGTTGGCAGAGGGTTTGGTGGCACTGAAAGTCGGCTTCTGAGAAGACTAGGACTAGGAGTGTGATCACCGGTAAGAGAGAAAGAAAAGGAGAGGAGTTGCTCTTAGAGAGGTTGCTCTAGAGAGAACTTAGATCATCTTAGAGATGTTGTTGTTGTGAATGTGTTGGTGTCTTTCTTTGTTCTCTTAGCCTCTATATATAGGCTAACAAGCCATAGTGGTTGGCCTTAAACAAATCATGATGGGTTAGGTTTGAGCACTTAAAACACTAATGGAATGTTAGGTTTAAGCACTTAAACACTAATGGATTTGTTAGGTGAGAGCACTTTCTGCTCCTTTTTTACTGCAGCTATATCTCCACCAAGAACTCAAAATGGGCCTTCGACTTCTTCATATCAAATGATCCAAAATGAGTGTAGATCATGCTGGTAAAATTTCAGAGCTTTTAGTATAGTGGTTGGGCCGGAAATCTGTTGGACCCCTTACAGGTCCAGTTTTCCAATTTTGCTTCTGCAGAACATTGGACTGATCTTTTGAAGGCCTTCCACTTCTATCTGGATCTTGCACTCTTCATAAGAAATGTTTCTTAGGATGTCTACAATGGATCTGCAGAGTTTCAGCCTATTTAGAGTTCATTTGGTCAGGCGGCCGCTCCTTCTGTTTAGCTCGGTTTCTCCTAGCCGAAGTAGGAAAATGTGCTAAAGTTGACTTTCCATTTCCATGCTTCCACAGTAGGCTTTATTTAGCCTCTAAATATATATTTCGAACTTGTCCACAATATATAGCTTGAGCCACTGACATTGGCTCAATTTCTCCAAGACGTGCCTTGTCAGGCCAAAATGCTCATTTTGGGTCCAAACATTGCCCCCCAGACCTCGAAGTCAAAGGTCTTCGTCTTGACTGAAGAGGTCTTGAATCAGCACTAATCTTATAATGTTGTCGCTCCAAAGCCACTTGTATTGGCTTGACTGTTTCCATATAGGCCTCTAAATAGGCCATAAAGCTTGAATGCCACTACTGAATTGCCTTTGTCATGAACTGACGCTTCCTTTGCCAATTTTATTGCCCCCCTATGGATCTGATGTCTGGTATGCAGTGAATTGATCAAAGTTGGACAGGTTGTAGGAGATCAGAACTTTAGCGTGCCCCTCATGCGAAGGAGACTGCTTTTGATCGCGAGTGAGGATCCTTCTCTTCCTTGGTGGTTGCTTCGCCATATGTATAGCAACAAGTATCTACCTTGTTTGCTGGCTCTCTGTTGATTTTCTCAAATGTAGGGGTTGGAGCCGCTTTCCTTGCTTGATCAAGGCCTACCACACTTGTTGCAATTTTAGCATCTAAAACCGCACCGGTTTTAATCATGTTTTAACTAAAAAACATCAGGCCACTATACTGGCCCTGCGGTGGTAAGAAAAGGTGGAATATCTTCACTGTTACCTTAGATGCGATCCTCAAGATGGAATAATGACTCATTAATTATCAACCAGGGCCACTCACTGGCCCAACTAATAAATTAATCACCAGAATATCTGAGCTATAAATCGAGGTGTAATGGAGAAGTATCTTCACTGTCGCCTTAGATGCGATTCTCAAGATGGAATAATGACTCATTAATTATCAACCAGGGCCACTCACTGGCCCAACTAATAAATTAATCTCCAAAATATCTGAGCTATAAATCGAGGTGTAATGGAGAAGTAATCCTTGCGACCTAGAAATGGCATCCAAGAGACCATTCGTTATCGATCAGGCAGATGAAATCACTGAGAAAGCTGCATTCAACTGGCGGACTAACATGAGTATTCAATGTAGACGCCAGACCGGAGAGGAGAGAAACCGACTGATGGGCTTTGGTGGCGGTGATAGTCAAGCGAGTCTGGGTCCCACACCTCGCGATCGTTTGCCAGATGATGTTATGGCCTATTATGGGCTTCCCATCCGTCGTCCCATAGCGGCTCTTCGGCAGGTGCCTGGTGATTTTAGCAGTTGGGGACCAAGAAGGAAAGTGGGCTTCTGGCCTACTGTCACTCCCGAGGAAAAGGTTTGGTATCAGGAGGTCCGAGCGAGAGATTTGGCCCGATGGGACGCGGTGGGTATCACTCAAACCATCGATCTATGCTTCTGTCTTCCCCATAATACTAGCCCTGCACCGCTAGCCGCCGCTCTTTGTTTCTGGAACACCTCCAGCAATACATTCGATTTCCGGTTTGGGCAGATGAGCATAACTCTGTTGGATGTTCTTACCATCACGGGGTTGCCCATTGACTTTGACCCCTATGTGCATGGTCAGTTTGATGGCATTCAATTTTCTTTGAGAATGGATATGGCTAGTCGAGGGCATTACAGCAAATCCTACCCATTCTGGCGCGACTATTACTGCACCCAACGAGACCATACAGGAGGTATCGCATTCCTGGAATTCTGGCTTTGCAAATTTATCTTTTGCACTTCTTCCAACAAACCTACTGGGCCCTGGAATTCTCTGGCCACTGCTCTCTACAATGGTATTTGCGTTGGCCTTGGGCAACCTGTATTGGGTGCGTTATATCGCTCCCTTTATAGGGCTGTAATGTGCCCATTTGATACCGACATTAGTGGCCCCTTCTGGATCCTTGCCTTTTGGCTGCAGATTTATTTCACTCTCTTTCGTCGCGGGGATATTCCAAAGGAACCTCCAGTTGATTCCCTTTTGGGGAACTGGCTTTGCCGCAACGTAAGGTATCGAGCTCCACCCTACTCCGAGTGTTTTATTTACTTGTACTTGCTGGGAGAAATGCCGGACCCAAAAATAGTCCTTTCTAGGCGATTCCCTCCTCCCCTTGATGATGGATTTCTGCCCAGTGGACGGGATCATAGTGAAAGAGCCCTCGTGGCGTTTCGTCGCGCCATCTCCTGCTTGGATATTCGTCTTGCCACTGATCGCGTAAGTTACGAGCTCTACGCCCCTAACCACTTTGCTCGCCAATTTGGGTTGGCCCAGTTGGTACCCTGGCCTCTGATTGATTCTGCCAATTACTACACCTCTTGGCGGAGATTAGCCCCGCCTGGGTCTACCCCCTTTCAGAGTCAGTTTACTTTGATAGTGATTCCCCCTTGGGTCAGAGCGTTGTACCCCCTCAACGATGTCGACGATGATTATGTTGATTGGTGGAAAAAAGTGTCAGTGAACTGTTGGGACCTGCCACATGACGAACTCTTCGCCCTAATCTTTTGTGGCATGAGTAGCCCTGGTCCGGAGGACCGCGAGATTCTTGAGCGCTTCTCCAAACCTGTGGAACAACCCCCGCGACCTATTCTACCTGCTCGTTCATTGCGTCCAGAGATACAAATCCACGAGCCTAGGGCAACAGTAAGTTTTTGTCTTTCTTCACTATTCCATTTCCTTGTGTTGATTTTCCCGCTCTTATTCCTGAGTGTGTTTTGCAGCAAACTACCCGGAGCAGGACAGCCTCTGTTCAGGCAGGGAAACAAAAGGCAATAGCAGAGGAGACTTCTGAGGGAGAGTCTTCGCATGATGAAGATCCTGCTGAGGTAATTTGGTTAAGAACGATCCCAAACTTGTATATTTGGTGCTTCCCTCCCTTTTGAGTTATGACTCTTTTCTCGTACAGGCCACTGCTGTCCTTGCTTGCAAACGCGATCGAGCTCAATTCGTCGAAGAGAGTTTTGAAGATGATGAACCTCTGGCAATGCGACTGGTAAATTCCGACCCCGTCTTATCTTGTTTAAATTTTAAAATCTGGGCAGGATTTTCACTATGTATCTTTTGACAGGTCCGTCAAAGGACCACTGATCCCTCTCACCTGAGCGAGGCTGGACCCTCAGCCACTGCAGAAGAGCCAATTCTCTCGCTAGTTCAAGCATCAACTAACCCTGTGGCACCTCTCCCATCTCCCACTACAGAGCATCTGCAAGGTCCTACCATTCTAATAACGATATCTGATGACGACTCCTCGGAGGATGAAAGCGTGGAAAGCCACTCTGAGACTTCTGCTGCTTATGAGGAACTGATGACGACAGAGATTCTCTCGGTACTAGAGGTTCAAGAGGTGAATGAGGCGGGGCCTCTTCGTCTTGGTGACCACGTACCAGATATTGACCCGACAGCTCGAGAGGTAAGCCACTGTTTGGCCAATACTTTCCATTTCCCTTTAGATCCAACCCTGCTCTCTGACATTTCTGAACCTGACCAGGATTCTGTTTGTACCAAGGAGGCGACTGCAAATGCTACTGGTCTTATTGGCGGGACAGTCGCCCCAGAGATGGAAAATGATACTAATGGTGGTGGTGCCCCCCAAGTCTCGCGAACAAATGAGACAACCGTCGAAGCTGAGGGCTCTGTGCTTGAATCTGCTCCACTTGCCCATGGTGAGCCTCGAGTTGAGTTTCCAGATTCCCCTGAGGCTGAAGAGACAGATCAACCTGTTGAAGATGAAGAAACTGAGGAAGCTGTCCACCCTTTTGCATTGGTGGTTCGTGATCCTGTGGTGCCTCTGCCGCCTCCTCCTCCTACCAGATTCGAGAGATTGATGAGGGTGTTGGAGGTAACTCCTCCTTCTACTGTGGATGAGGCTAAGATGGTGCTTCACGAACATTTGGGTCCTGGGTATTGGAGACTGACATCCTCCCGCGAGTCTTGGAAGCTCTAAGGTATCTTCGCCAGGAGAAGGTTTTGACTCTGTGGAAATTTAGTGCTATCGACTCTCTGCTGAATGAACTTGATATGGCCCACCGACATCAATCGGCCGCGAACACCCAGGCTCGCGACGCTCAAGAGGCTTTGAATAGTGTCTCTCGAGAAATGGACATCTCCCGCGATATTTTAAATGAACGATCCATCCGCCTGCGGGAACTACAAATCCAAAGGTCAGACTTCAAACTTCAGATCGAGGATCTCCAAGCACATTTAGCCTTTGTTGAGAATGCGATTATTGCAGAAGAAGCTCAACTCGATGAGCCTTTGGCTGCTTCTGAAGAAATGGGTCGCAATCTGGCCCGTATCAGAGATCGGGCCACTCAGGCTGAAGCTGGTGCCATTGCGGCAAAACGCCACGTGGAGGAACTTTGTTTGAAATTGAGCTTTGCGGGCCAATCTCTGTAAACCCCCTCGAAAACCGTTCAGTCTCCTCACATGCTGCTAATCCCTTCTTTTCCGAGATTTAAGGCATTAATCACTCGTTGAAAAACAACGGTCGTGAAAAATAATCTTGTGAAAAGAACAGTTACCTCGAAAACAGTTCGGTCTCCTCACATGCTATTAGTCCCTTTTTTACCGAGATTTGGAATCACTAATCTCGATTTACTGACATTGGTTTGACTCTTTAACCATCCATCCAAGGGTGGAGATTTTCCTGAAGTCCCTTTAAATGGTTGTATTTTGGGCAAGGAATACTCACAACAAATTTTCTGAAACATTTAAGAAATGGCCTTTCAGTCTTTGCTTCTCTTTCTCCTTCTTCACAAATCTTCCCCTCATGAAATGACCTTTAGCCTCTAAATTTTAGGCTTTATGGCGTAATCTTAAGCCTGGGTTAGGCCTTATGGCGTAATCTTAGGCAACCCCTTGTTTCGCCTTTCTGGAATTTTGCAACAATAATGCCAGGCTTCAGATTGGTTTAGAAACGCGAGGGGGCTCCGAGTGTGGGATCCACGATCATGCGAGTCATCTTCATCATAATCCTTACACGCGGAGCAAATCGGGGAAGGGAGGGAAGCCAAATTGAGGTTCGTCTTTCCTCCTCTGTTTCCTTCCTTCTGGACCCGGCCCGTGTTTGTGCCCTCCAGATGGAAGGGGCTTTGGTTCTCACCTCCTTCTCCCCCTTTCTCTTCTTGATAGAATCTTGGAGGGATGAGAAGGGATGGACTCTTTGAAGGAATGGGTTCAAGCTACAAAATGGCTGTTCCTGTACTTCACGTCCAGCTAATGGTGGTTACCAAGGCTAGAGGGGATGCAGAGACTTAAGCTGATATTTGGTTCCTTCACTCTCTGCCCCTCCTTGAGATAATGGCGCGGCTCAACCCGACGTTGGATTCCATAGCTGCTTCCAATTTAGGGGGCTTGGAGGCTCCATTTTCTTTTACAGGTGTCTCCCCTTCTCATGGATACTGGCGTTGGCCAAATCAATGTTGTATTCCTCTGTCGTTTCCATGTAAAGGGGGCTCCGGTACTCCTCTTTTCCCTACCCTGAAGTCTGTCTTCCTTGAGATAATGGCGCGGCTTAACCCGACGTTGGATTCCATAGCTGCTTCCACTTGAGAAAAGATTCAAAAGATATTCGAAGATTCCTGTTTTGTATTCTAGCCACTTTTGGCTTTGTAATGAATGTACTGCTTTTGGCCGCACAGCCACTTTATGAATACAATAATATTTTCTTATCCTGATATTGAAAATATCTGTGAGAAGCCAATAATTGTGTCTCGCAAGGCCCCAAATATAGGCCCCCTAGTTGCATATTAAAAATAATATGAATTTTTAAAACATGCTCCTCATCAAAAAGAGCCTCGCGGCGAGGGTTTTGAGAAAATATGTATCTTTTGGATCCACTTGCTGGCTCCCAACTCAAAACTCTTAGCGCCAATAACTCCTTCTTTTCCGAGATTTAAGGCATTAATCACTCGTTGAAAAACAACAGTCGTGAAAAATAATCTCGTGAAAAGAACAGTTACCTCCTCGAAAACCGTTCAGTTCTCTCACGCGCCAATAATTCCTTCCTTTCCGAAATTTAGGGAAACTTTAATCACACTTTACTGACACTTGACTCTTCTTTTTGACCGTCCATCCAAGGGTGGACATTTGCATGCCTATATCTCCCTCCATATTATAAACCCAAATTTCCAATCCCAAAATCGTTTCATCAACAACAATCTTTCATAATTACTTATCATCATCAATCTTCCATTCTCACATTCTCTCAATCCATCATCAATGGAACCACAAAACCGGCATCCAACCGAGGATGGAGGAAGCAACAAAGCAGCCGAGAGTAGCCCTAACATGCATTGCAAGCAGAGTAATACCAGGTGGCTTCCTACTAGAGATCAGATAAGAATCCTCAAGGAGCTTTACGATGACAAGGGAGTTAAGTCCCCCACTGTAGAGCAGGTTCAGAGGATCACTCTCCAGCTAAAATGGTACGGAGAGATCGAGAACAAGAACGTCTTTTATTGGTTCCAGAATCAAAGGGCTCGGGAGAAGCTGAAGAACAATAAGCTCACTTCGGATGTTCAAGTGCCCAAGCAAAGATCAGGGCTTGTTGGTGGATCCAATAATCTCAATTTTGGGTCAACTAGTTCTGCTGGTGTTGGTGGATCCATAATGGAACAACGAGGGGACGATCACCAGGAGATTAAAACCCTTCCACTGTTTCCCATGCAAAGTGAGGACATCTTTGGCAACATGAAGACTACTTCCGATGGAGGTGGTGGTCACGGTGGTGGCTCTTACATTTCCCTTGAGCTCAGCCTTTCCTGTGAGGGCAAAGCTGGAAAAAGTTTCTGGAGCCGCTGACTCGGCTTAGTAGCTTCGCGAGTGTAGGGACACTTAGAATTGCCCCCGAAGAGTTGTTTTTCTTTTTTTTTTTTTTTTTTTTTTTTAAGTAGCTGAATTCAATAAGACAATGTGAATCAAGGTTTAGACATGCGGCCCAAGTATAGTCGCCTAGACACAAATTTTCTTTCAAATCCTTTGGGCAACCTTACTAAAATGGCCAGGTGGGGGAGGGCGAACAAGAGAGGCAGAATCCATTTTGGTATGAGCTACTCCCACATAGTGGTTTAGGCCCATTTGTACGCACTTCTAGATTCAAGAACCTGTCATGAACGTTGTCCCCTTTCTAGACACCATTTCACATAGGCTATACTTACTAAGATGAGAAAGATCATAAGTGTGAAGACAGTTCAACAAGTGTTAATAAAAACCGCCCTTAACCTTAAGGGACCTGAACTAGGCACCAATAAGGAGTTTAGGTCAATATTAACAAAAGAGACTTCACCTATCCCGTTATGATTCACAACCCCTTACCAAATTTTTTTTTTATATTATTTTTTTTTTTTTTTTTTTTTTTTTTTTTTTTAACTATGAAAATAAAGGTAAAAAACAACTGAAAACTGATAGGAAATTAACAAAAAAGCAAGGAGCTAGCAGCGACACGTTTGGCTAACCTCTAGAAGACCATGGGGGAGGCCATCTATGCTTCACTCCAAGCTCCGATGTATCAAAATTTGTAGGATAAAAATTCCTCCTGTCAGAGCTTGTAGGAAAAGAACAAAGATACTTCTCGTTGAAGAATTTGGAGGAATTTGGCTCGTGAGAGGGGTATTCTTGCCCCCCAAGTATCCTTGTTGGTTGGCGAAACATGATCTTCAATTGCACTTTTGGAGATGAAGATGTTCCAAGATAGGTTTTATCGCCAACTACCATGTCATAGAACATGGTGTCTTCAGGATTAGCCACAGATTGGCCATTATAGACGACCACTTGCTGGTCTGAATTCTCCACATCAAGAGCTTCACTTGAACGTGGGTTGTAGATGTGCCCTCCACATATATTAAAGCCACCGCCTGGCCTTGAATCATACTTGAAGAACTTCAAGTTGAATTGATTAATAAAGCCACAAATTGGCTTCTGTAGACCAAAACTTAATTGATAATTAAGTTGGCTCTGATTTTGATCACCTTCACCAAGACGTCCAGTAGCAGAGTCACAATTAAAATGATCATGAACTTGCTTCTTTTGATCAAAGGGATGATCATGGGCCATATCTTGCCCCCCATGCATTTGATCAGTAGCCACGTATTTGGCTTGATCAGTGGAGAAATCAGCTATCTGTTCAGAGACAATTTCATTGTCAGAAGAACATTCTTGTGGACCGTCTTCTCCATGCACAACCTCTGTGTAAGGTTGTGACTCACCAGTGAGACCCTTAAGTTGATTGCCACCTATAGGCAAGTTAGTCTCAGAAATGACCTCTTCGCGAGCAGGTTCTTGACGTTCCAATTCGTCTTTTGCTTGTTGTGCCCCCAATTCGAGCCTCTCAAACGAAATCATGAACTCATCGAGCCGTCGACGGTCCTCCGCAAGAGCTTTTCTCAGATTCTCATGGTATGCGGTAGAATTCTTTTGAAGGATATCAAGCCGCTCTTCTATGCTCGCATTCTCTGGAATGGGAATGGGCACATAGCCTTCTATCGTCGCCTCGTCATCTACAGCAGCAGCGTCAGCGCGGTACCACATTATAAAGATTTTCCTCTTGCATCCCAATGATGGTGAACATAAAAAGACTCTAGTTTAGTCCCACTGGGCGTGCCAAAATGTTTGGCTCCAATTTTGTTGCAGCTGGTCAACAGTCTCTTTTCTTGCGCGGGCGTGCCAGCACCGTTCGGGTGCGGTCGTCGGGGGTGTCCCTTGACCTGACTTCTTTCAAGAGATTGTGGACGAGGAGAGCACCAACCTCGTCGTGGGATTCTTTGTGCCTCGTGGCGAGGACTTTTGCTGAGCTTCTTGAAAATCACAATCGATACTCGATGTTGTAGATCGAGCAGAGCGAGAACCACTAGGAAGTGAGGAGAACTTGCTAAAGCGTGACTTTAGCTTGGCTGGGTTGCTAGGGCGTTACCCTTGCTTGGCTGGTTCTGTAACCGTTGTGGTCGCAGCACTACCGTCGGCTCCCGAGGAGACTAGGACCGAAGTACGTTGGCAGAGGGTTTGGTGGCACTGAAAGTCGGCTTCTGAGAAGACTAGGACTAGGAGTGTGATCACCGGTAAGAGAGAAAGAAAGGAGAGGAGTTGCTCTTAGAGAGGTTGCTCTAGAGAGAACTTAGATCATCTTAGAGATGTTGTTGTTGTGAATGTGTTGGTGTCTTTCTTTGTTCTCTTAGCCTCTATATATAGGCTAACAAGCCATAGTGGTTGGCCTTAAACAAATCATGATGGGTTAGGTTTGAGCACTTAAAACACTAATGGAATGTTAGGTTTAAGCACTTAAACACTAATGGATTTGTTAGGTGAGAGCACTTTCTGCTCCTTTTTTGCTGCAGCTATATCTCCACCAAGAACTCAAAATGGGCCTTCGACTTCTTCATATCAAATGATCCAAAATGAGTGTAGATCATGCTGGTAAAATTTCAGAGCTTTTAGTATAGTGGTTGGGCCGGAAATGCTGTTGGACCCCTTACAGGTCCAGTTTTCCAATTTTGCTTCTGCAGAACATTGGACTGATCTTTTGAAGGCCTTCCACTTCTATCTGGATCTTGCACTCTTCATAAGAAATGTTTCTTAGGATGTCTACAATGGATCTGCAGAGTTTCAGCCTATTTAGAGTTCATTTGGTCAGGCGGCCGCTCCTTCTGTTTAGCTCGGTTTCTCCTAGCCGAAGTAGGAAAATGTGCTAAAGTTGACTTTCCATTTCCATGCTTCCACAGTAGGCTTTATTTAGCCTCTAAATATATATTTCGAACTTGTCCACAATATATAGCTTGAGCCACTGAAATTGGCTCAATTTCTCCAAGACGTGCCTTGTCAGGCCAAAATGCTCATTTTGGGTCCAAACACGAGGAAGGTGGCGGTGGTGTTGCTGCTGGGGTTGGGACGGCATGGGGGGCGCTGGCAGGATGGAGGCGTTGTGATTTTTGAACCCATTTTCGATTTGGGCCTATTGGACTTTGGGTCTGGGCTTTGACCCTTGACCCGGTTATATTTTATGTTTTGTCTTATTTTCATTTAATTTTAATTAGCTATGGCTAAATGCCACGAATAATCCCCTATCTCTTTTGGGTGGGGCGATATGGGCTTTGTCCCAGTATGCACACTCAATGTGCCTTGTCTGGCCTAGCGAGGCTGCGAGTTATATGTTTAATCAAATGGATGCAACCTCTTAGTGACAGAATGAAACTAAGTGTCGCCGAATTTGTTTCCGTGAGGCAACATAGTGGGAAAGCTGTGCTATTTGTACTAATGTTTCGTCATAGAGTTATCTTTCTGGTATGTCACCGCTATGTCAAACAAATAGAATAGTCATTCGTGCACTCTTTGCTAGTTGGTGCACGTTAGAATACATAGATTTTGTAGAGACTCTTGATATTATTTCAGGAGGTTCTCTCTATGCTTATTGTAATTTGGGGTTCAGGCTCTATGTCCCCCCTTTGTATTCTGCAGTTTCATTAATCAAGATTTGAGGGCAGCCGCACGAGCCCTATTTAAAAAAAAAAAAGACCAAAAAAATATAGTAAATATATTTGATAATGTATGCCAACAATAAATATATTTGATAATGTATGTCAACTTCAGGAATATAGAACAATTGAAATAAGGAAAGAAAAAACTTTCAAAAGAGAAAGCAAAGAAAATTAACAAAAAGATTTATATACAAAACATGAGACTAAACATCAACTTAAAAAACTCCGTACCATTTGGTCTAGTGGCATATATACTCTCATTCGTAAGTGGGAGGTTGTGAGTTCTATTCACAAAAGACTACTTGTAGCATTTGAGTTATTTATATGATAAGAAAAAAATAAAAAACATAAGCTAAAAAAAAGGCCATTGAACGCCATGCAGTTGAATTTGAATACTTTAAAGACATAGGTAACCAATTCAAGAGATATGAAAGTTCTATATCCAGTAGAGCACTTTTAAAAGCTCTCATCCCAAAACCCTAAGCACCGTCGGCGGCGGTTTTTTTGCACGATCGTTCTTCGTCCGGTGGTGGCTCTGGGCCTCGCCGACGCCTCTGCCGGACGGCGATTGCTACATGGGGTCGGAGAACTCTGATAGGGGTAGCCGCTCGGGGTTTTTTTTCAGGCTAGTTCTCTGCTTTTGGTCTTTGGTGGTCGAGTCTCTGGTTCTTGGCTTTGTGTTGCAGGTTTGGTGGACCTCGATTTTAGCTACTTCGGCTGTCAACGATGCCACGGTGTTGAGTCCAAGATTGGCGGCAGCGTGGGTATGCAAGGGACTGGGTTGAGGGAGTTTCGATGGGAGGAAGGTGGTGGCGGGGTGCTCTGCTGTGTGGTGGGTCGCGGCGTCAGTGAAGCTTTGCTGGAACTGCACGTGAAGTTTAGGGCTGGAGATGGATGCTGGGTTGAAGCCGGGCCCGGCCTGCTGGGCCTTTTGAGTGGGCCTTCCTTTGGTGTTTCTTTGATCTGGATATGTTGGGCTGGGGTTTTTTTTGGCCCTAAGCCCAACCCTATGTTTTTAGCATTTTGTCTAATTACAATAAATTCCTTGTGTTTAGGAAGCTAAGCACCGATGTGCACTCTATGTATCTTTAGAGTCTCCGGAGTAGTACCGAATGAGGATATCCGCTACCTCTACGTATTTGAATGTACAATGAGTAGGACTATATGTACGTACTACTTGTGGGTACTACTACTAACTTCTTGTCTGTCTATAAATGACAGCGGAAGGGTTTGTAACGGCATATTCTGGCTTGTGATGAATATATTATTTCGCCCCTGTGGCCTTACAAAAAAAAAAAAATTAAATAGATATGAGCCACTTACCATTCCGAATAAAAACATCATGGCAAGAGCTACTACTACAGATAATCATGAATGATGCTTCCATCAGATTTCTTGGAATTTTTCTGCACATAGGGCAAGCTGCAGCATAAATACATGAATGATGCTTCCATCAGATTTCTTGGAATTTCCTGCACATAGGGCAAGCTGTAGCATAAATATATAATACATATATTTTAAATTATCA
The DNA here is from genome assembly GCA_024704745.1 of Rosa lucieae. Lineage (NCBI taxonomy): Eukaryota > Viridiplantae > Streptophyta > Magnoliopsida > Rosales > Rosaceae > Rosa > Rosa lucieae. The sequence continues at coordinate 7,523,552 of CM045495.1, read as the reverse complement.
ATAATAAGTCATATTTTATAGACAAACATTTATCCAAGGTTTATTTATAAATCTAGTTTTTTCTTCTCCTTTCACCTAAAGCAAAACTATGAGCAGCTATCACAAGAAAAAGTACAAAAATTTATTGATGAGTAAACTTAATGAAGTTAATAAAAGAGGTACAGAAAAAGTATATCTAAGAAATAAGCTTGCTCACCTTGCTAGTAGTGGTTATATATATGATGTTTGGTTAGACGAGTCGACACCTGTAATCATTCAGGATGTTCTATACAAGGATTATTGTAATTGTTCTACTGTAGCTCGGGGTTCAGATTTTATGTCCCCCTGATGCAAAATTCTACTATTAATATAATAAATGAAACCGGGTGTAGGGTTTAGCCTCCCCGCTGGGTTCCAAACCCCTTCAAAAAAAAAAAAAAAAAAAAAAGGCAAAACTATGAGCAGCTATCACAGGAAACAGTAGACCACTTTAACATTGACCGCTTATAAGTTGCATTGTACAAAAATTTATTGATGAGTAAACTTAATGAAGTTAATAAAAGAGCTACAGAAAAAGCATATCTAAGAAATAAGATGATAGTCACTTCGATCATCTAGTAACTTATAACTCATTGTATGCGATTACGGCGATTCATCCATTGAAAGAAAAAGACATTACTGCACTCAGTTCTTTATGTACAAATCTCATAAATGAGACAATAAGCTTATAAAATGTTCCGCCAAAGTTGCTATACTACAAAAAAAAAAAAACAATAATATCAAGACATGAAATTAACCTCATAAGCACAATGAAATTCCAATATTACTAAATCCTCCAAAAATTATTCTTCAAACTTTAAATTTGTTCGTTCTACTATGAATTGTTTCAATAGCAATTACCGTTCCAACTGTCAGAAAGATAAAACTTTATGATTCCCAACTCGAAGTGCATCAATGCATATTGTACAACTCACAATTTACCGTTGAATGAATCCCATTAAGCCAACTCCCAAATCTCCAATTCTACACAATCAACTTTTCATTTTGCAACTCATTGTTGTAAGAATAACACAAACAAACAAACAACCATCATACACATTCAAGTAACACAAACCATAATACGATGAAGAATTACTAACCTGATGATGTAGAAGCCATTGCAATGCTGAAAGCATAAGTCTTCTGTTCTCTCCAATGCTTTAGCAGTCTATAATGGGGTAGACAATAATGCTTGATTAATTGTGAGAACAGAGACCTTGCTTTATATAGGAGTTGATGATTCCTAAACCTTCCCATAAAGATTTCCTTGTGAATCATGGATTCAACTCCTCTGCAAAACATACTTTACTTCATGTCTTAGTAAACTAATTATAGTCCACATAGGATTAGGTTTCCTCAACCTGCAAAGAGTATGATCACACTTTCCTTATGTGCAAGTTATCCGGATTGCATCACATTGTGTAATCCTTAATTCTTGTTCCTAAGATGATCTCATATTGTGATTAATGAAGTTCCATATTGTATGATAGTCCAATTAGGTTTTACATTCTCCCACTTGGACTTTCATACTAGCTTCATTAACCAACAAAACAAGATATACAAGAACTCCTTAGTGATCACTTGTTATTACACAATAATGCATAACCTAATTTCAAGACTTTCACAAAAATAATTACTGTAAATGAATCATAGAAAACTAACAATGAAATGTGACAATGATAGCACTCTATGATCATAAGAACAGAACTATAATTATGCAAGTCCCCAACAGAACATGAAAATTAACATATGAAGCATCTGCATTGTGATTTATACTTTATACCTCATATATGGTCCTCCTTTAGCTTCTGAAAAGTTTCAGAGCTATAAATGCTCCAAAATAAAGCCTGCAAAATCTCAAAGAGAATCCTGATCCTCTGCTCACTGTCCAAAACCAAAATGACAGCTTAGTATGGATCATAAGCAGCTGCTCTTAGTCTTTTTATCCTGCATAAAATCAAATTTCCAAACACAGGCACATATATACATATATTTCATAATTTACTGCAGTAATACAACACCGAATTCAAGCTGCCATAATAAAAATATAACTGATAGTTCATCATCCAAATGAATCAGAAAATACAAAGATGTTCTTTAATGAAAATTACATCAAACCTGAGCTTCTAAAACAAATTATAAGCTCCCACTGATTCAACAACATCTAAAGACTCAACTAAACCCATATTCTTAACATGTTCTTTAAAAACTACAACAGATAATGGTCTAGTGAATGGATCAGCCAACATATCCTCAGAAGACGCATGCTCTGCACTAATTTCATCAAGCTTTACTTTCTCTCTTACCAACAGATATTTTGGATCCACGAATTTAGATTTTGAAGATCTCTTATTGTTCTTTGAAAAGAACACTGCAGCACTATTATCACAATATATTGGCAAGGGTCTGTGTATGGTATCTATAACTTTCATGCCTTTAATAAAATTTCTAAGCCACACTCCATGAATAGTTGCCTCATATAAAGCAACAAATTCAGCATACATGGTAGATGTAGTGATACTAGTCTGTTTCACACTCTTCCAAGAAATAGCGCCACCGGCCAACATAAAAATAAAACCAGAAGTTGATTTTCTTTGTTGTTGAACCTTCTGCTTTCCCACAAAATCTGCATCAGAGAAACCAAACACAGCAAGTTCTTGACCATCTATCTTCTTATACACTAGCATATAATCCTTGGTTTTCTGCAAATATCTCAAGACCTTTTTCCCAGCAACCCAATGTGCATGTCCAGGATTAGTTTGAAATCTTCCAAGTATTCCAACTGAGTAGGCTATGTCAGGTCTAGTGCAGACCTGCGCATACATGAGCTACCTACCAATGAGGCATAAGGCTTATCCTTCATTGCTTCTTGCTCTAAGCTGTTTCTAGGGCATTGATCTTTATGCAACATATCTCCTTTTGTCATAGGAGCATCACCAGGAGCACATTTTTCCATCTTAAACCTCTTCAACACCTTTTCTATATAATTCCTTTGAGATAATCCCAGAAGACCTCTAGTTCTATCCATGACAATCTCTATACCCAGAACATAAGATGAATCTCCTAAATCTTTCATATCGAAGTTTCTAGACAGAAAAGACTTAGTTTCATTAAGCAAATTTAAGTCACTGCTAGCAAGAAGAATATCATCTACATACAAAATCAAAAAAATAAATCTGCTCCCACTAGTTTTCAAGTATACACATTCATCAAGAGGATTTTCTTCAAAACCAAACTTTACCATCACAGAATCAAATTTTAAATACCACTGTCTCGAAGCTTGTTTTAATCCTTAGATAGATTTCTTAAGTTTCCAGACTAACCTTTCATTCCCAGAAGCAATAAACCCCTCAAGTTGTGTCATATAAATATCCTCATGCAAATCTCCATTCAAAAAGGCAGTTTTTACGTCCATTTGGTATAGTTCCATGTTATAGTGCGCAACCAAAGCCATAATAATACGAAAAGAATCATTTGTTGAAACAGGGGAAAAAGTCTCATTGTAATCTACCCCTTCTCTCTGTGTAAAACCCTTTGCCACTAGTCTAGCTTTATGTCATTCTACACTCCCATCTGAATTTTTCTTTGTTTTGAACACCCACTTGCAGCCTATAGGTTTGACATTAGGAGGCAACTCTGATAATTCCCAAACTGCATTGTCACTCATAGATTGCAACTCAGACTCCATAGCTTTCTTCCATTGTTTAGATTGAATACTATCTACAGCTTGTTTGTAGGTGACAGGATCGCTCTCTTCCCCTAAATCAAAATCTGTTTCTTGTAAGTAAACTATGTAATCATCAGGGATTGCTGACCTCCCTTACTCTCTACGATTGTCTTAATGGTTGAATAGGCTGTGGTTGTGGTTGAGGTGGAGGTTCCTGCACTACAAGTAGATCTAGCATCTGCGGATCATTATTGTGATGATTTTCAATGGGAATGATCGGCTCAGGAACATGGTTTTCCAGATTTTCTTCATCAGGAAGTGAACTAATAGAAGGATGAACAATTGACATAGGTGAGAAGGTTTTTGAATTTTGATGTTGCTGAGATAAACTTTTAGCTACTGCTTCTTCTTATTCTATGAGAAAATCGCTTAAATCCTCCTTTTCTTGCAACTGTGTTTCTTCAATAAATTTAGCATTTCTTGTTTCAATGATCCTTGGATGATATTTGGGACAATAGAACCTAAAACCCTTAGATTTTTCTACAAAACCTATGAAGAAACCACTGACAGTCTTGGAATCTAGCTTTTTCTCCTGCGGATTATATGGTCTAGCCTCAGCCTTGCTTCCCCAAACGTGTAGGTGTGCCAAACTAGGTTTTCTACCAATCCAAAGTTCAAAGGGAGTTTTATCTACTGCTTTACTAGGCACCCTATTGCATATATAATTTTCCGTCTTCAGTGCCTCACCCCACAAAAATTTAGGAAGTCAAGTAGTGCACATCATGCTTCTAACCATATTCAACAATGTCCTATTCTTCCTCTCAGCTACCCCATTCTTCTCAGGTGTCCCCGGTGTTGTGTATTGAGCTATAATTCCACATTCCTCTAAGAACAATGCAAAAGGTCCTTTATGTTGCCCAGTTTCATCATATTTCCCATAGTATTCACCTCCCCTGTCAGATCTCACTACCTTAATTGTTCTTTCCAACTAATTTTCAACTTCCATTTTAAAAATCTTAAAATTTTCAAGTGCTTGTGATTTTTCTGAAATAAGGTACAAATAACAAAACCTAGAATAGTCATCAATGAAGGTGATAAAATAGTGGTTCCTACAAATGGTTTGGGTTGAGAATGGACCACAAATATCAGTATGAATTAGCTCTACAGGTTGCAGACTCCTAGTTCCCTTTCTTTCTAAAGTTTGTCAGCTTTCCTTTAATGCAATCAACACAGACATCATAATCAGAAAAATCCAAAACAGGCAGAATGTTTTCTTTGATTAATTTCTGCATTCTTTCTTTAGAAATATGTCCTAATCTTTTATGCCAAAGAGTAGAAGATTTTTCATTGATTAAATTTCTTTTGACACCAGCAGATTCAACAAGAAAAGACTCATTTGGATATGAACATTCCAATTGCCACAAGCCAATAAATCGAAAAGCATTGCCAACAACAGAATTATCATAAAATAATTTCCACTCAATTTTATTAACGAAAAAACTGAAATCATTGTCAACAAGTTGAGAACAAGAAATTAAATTCCTTCTCATGGAAGGTACATAGAAAACATTATCCAATTCTAACAACAAACCAGATCCTAACAAAAGCCTAACAACTCCTATGGCCTCTACTGCAACCTTTATTCCATTCCCTATGAACAAGTTTTGTTCTTCATTATTTGGTGTTCTCCTTTTTATGAATCCCTGCAAGGTATTAGCTATGTGAATAGGGGAACCACTATCTAGGCACCAAGAATTAGAAGGAACATGTACTAAGTTAGACTCAAAGCAAACAAAAACAGAAAACATACCCTTTTTTGTCAACCAATTTCTGTATTTGTGACAGTTCCTCTTTAGATGCCCGACTTTGTCACAGAAAAAGCATTTGAAAACATTTGAGTTGGAAGTTTTGTTATCTTTAGAAAAGTGAGATCCTCCAGCAGAAGATGAACCCTTAGAGAAGTTTTTGAATGTAGGCTTCTTAACCCCATAGTTCTTTGACTGCCCTTTTGTCACCAAGTTCACTGTGGAAACAACTTTGCCTTTTTCCTTCTTAATCCTATCCTCTTCTTGCACACAAATGAATATGAGTTCATTAATCGTCCACTTATCTCTCTGAGTGTTGTAGGTTATGACAAGTTGACTAAACTGAGGAGGTAGAGAAGAAAGAGCTAAATAAACTAGCCATGGATCTGCTGCAGGAACTTCTAGAGTTTTCAGCTTACTTGCAATATCAATCATCTTCAAACAGTGTTCCCTAACACTTCCATTACCATCATACTTCACAGTCGAAAGGGTATTCATGAGATTTGTTATTTTAGCTTTATCACTTTCCTTAAATTTTTCTTCTATGGCTGCTAAAAAAATCTGCGGCTCTCTCACAAACAGGAATCCCTCCCCTTACCGTATTAGTCATTGCCCTCTGCATAATCTTGATGCACATCCTATTGTTGCTCTCCCATTTTTCAGCTTTATCCTTTTCAAGTCTGGTGCTAGTATCAGTAATTTTTGGTGGTTCGGGAACTCTAACTGGCAAGTCAATGTCCATAAGTCCTAGAGCTATTTCTACATCTGCTTTCCACTTCTTAAAGTTGCTACTAGTAAGTGTTTCAATTTTTGTCATCTGACTCATAACTGAAAAAGAAAGAAATAACCTTAATAAGCACTCGATAAAATTCATACATTCTGTAGAAAATATGCATGAAACATTCTTTATCAAGCATTTGAATTCATTCTTTAAATTTTAACCCCATTCTGCAGTTTGCTTATTGCACAACACATATGAGCAAGAAGATACAACAAGCCTTTAGTTTCTTTACCACACAACCAGAATTCTTAAAACACTAGTTTCTATGAATGTTTCTTTGCTGTGGCTAAAAGAAAACACCCCCACTTTATGTGTTTTAATGTCTCTGTAATGTGCCAATTCTATGCCTTACTAATGAAATTTTAAACCTTCTGTGGAAGAACATTCAGTAGCTCAGAATAGAATTGCAATCTCAATCTTAAATCCTTGAGTTAAGAATTCCAACAACACAACCACTATGGTGAGAGACATTACTGAAATTCCTAAAACGAGATTGAGGTTCTTTAATGTTTGTTCATACAGACAAAAAGCTTTTATTTTTATCAAGGTTTTGCAGCGGAAAAAGAAAAAAAAATTTTGAAGAAATTTTGTGTGTGTGAACAAACATGATGAGAACTTTAGGATATCTTTAGGTGGATTGACCAATATGTATATGAGTGCTTGCTTTAGTCTTTCTTATAAAAACACAGCTCCTAAAAAATTTGTTTTTTAGGATTGAAGCTAATTTGCAATCCTGATAGCTAATGATAACGTAATACCATATAAGCAATCAAACAATTCAATTATGTAATCTAATCAAGCAAGAACAATACGAAATAACATGCTTTTCACTATCCATATATCACAAAAGCAATCAATATCCCAAAATCGAAAAATTTCATAGCAGAGATGAAGAGTTCAAGAGTTGTGTACCTTAAGCAAATTGTTCCTGATGATTATATGGTTTTTTTTTTTGTCCGTTGTTTTTTTTTTTTTAACTTTCCAACATATATCAACCAAATGGGCTAAGTGGGGCTTCTAATTAAAAACTCACGGTTCATAGCACCCTTTTTTTTTTTTTTTTGTTCCTTTAGATTTTTCACAAGCAGAAAATCACTAATATTTAAATTTTCATATTTGGTTTGGTTTCAAAAAGCATATGATAGGCTCTGATACTAATTGTAAGAATAACACAAACAAACAAACAACCATCATATACATTCAAGTAACACAAACCATAATACGATGAAGAATTACTAACCTGATGATGTAGAAGCCATTGCAATGCTGAAAGCACAAGTCTTCTGTTCTCTCCAATGCTTTAGCAGTCTATAATGGGGTAGACAATAATGCTTAATTAATTGTGAGAACAGGGTCCTTGCTTTATATAGGAGTTGATGATTCCTAAACCTTCCCATAAAGATTTCCTTGTGAATCATGGATTCAACTCCTCTGCAAAACATACTTTACTTCCTGTCTTAGTAAACTAATTATAGTCCACATAGGATTAGGTTTCCTCAACCTGCAAAGAGTATGATCACACTTTCCTTATGTGCAAGTTATCCGGATTGCATCACATTGTGTAATCCTTAATTCTTGTTCCTAAGATGATCTTATATTGTGATTAATGAAGTTCCATATTGTATGATAGTCCAATTAGATTTTACAATTGTCTCTTTTAGCTTCAAGGATCTGGGTTTGCAATTGGGTTTAGGCAAAACGACATGCAACCACAAATAGCCACAAACCCTGTAAAGCAAGCAATACCTAGATGAGAAAAGGCACAGCGCAAGAAGAAGCAATATCTTTCTTGGCCTTGATGACCTTCTCATTTCCTCTTCTCCAATTTCTCATTTCTCTTCACTCTGTTTCCCTGAGCAAAGAAGTAGGCCCTCACTCTCTATCTCTCTCTACCTCTCGCAACGGCACGCCAAAACCATCGTAGAAGCCAGGTGTCGCTTCCTATCTTTTGCATGCTCACTCTCTATATTTTACAATGCTAACCATGCTTGCCATTTCCCACGTCAGTCAAACCATGGGTAGTTTCAAAAGTTTGAAAAAGACACCACAAATGATCAGTAAACAATGCCTCGCTTTATTAATAGAGATGTTATGCGATTTCAAAGTATAATATATCATATATAAGCCTTTTTTAGCTACGAAGTCTGCAATAATCACGTAATAGTTTTCAATAGTTTGAACCGTTGATTTTTTAAATTTCTCTTTGATAAGTAAGTTGGTATATTTCTCTTCATTGAATTTCTCAGATACACTTTCTTTCTTCATACATTTATAGAGAGGGTAATCAAGTTCCTGATACTTAATTTAGCTAATTTTGGTGATTCATTGTCTGATATGATTTGGTGGGATTCGATTCCACAATTTGCAATTTCTTTTTGTACTTGAGACTGTTTAGGTCTTCCTAATTTTCGTTTTAGCTAGTTTGTATTTCTCTAGTTGTTCTTGAAGCTAGAGGCATGTCTCTTCAATCTTTCGAGGGGTAAGGTTGTTGTCTTCCCCTTGCTTGTCTCAATGTACTGGTTTTTTTTTTTCAATAAATTTCCCTCGTTCTGTCATGGTTAAAAAATAAAATAAAAAGTAAGTCGGCAAATTTCAGCACTGGAAATGGTCATCCAAAATGGTGAAATATTACAAACATTACAAAACGTTAGAATATAATTGATATGATAAACAACAGTTTCCAATTTGGCTCAAATTTTGTAGGAATCATATTTGAATTGGATTTATCATAGCTGGCCCTGAGGGTTGCGAAGTGAGGCAGCTACCTCAGGCCACCTCCTTTGGAGGCCTCCGAGGACGACATGATGTTTGTCTGTTTACGTTTTTCATTTTTCTAATATATACAGTTTTTGTTCAATTTAGTAATAAGTTGCTCTCCACACTAGCGGTATAGTAGCGCTCTTTTTTTTCCATCAACAAAGGATCGATTGCTGATGGCTTTACTTACGTCCTAATTTTCTCTCTCTCTTTTATTCTGGAAGTTTTTATTTTTTATTTTTAATCAAACTCATAGGGGCGACAATATATTTATCTCAAGTCAGAATGACCATTACATACCCTTCCGCTGTTATCTATAAACAGACAAGAATATGTGTTAGTACCTACAATGGTACATAGAACTAGGTCCACTCATTAGCCATTAGATACATCGAAAAGCAAGTCTCTTCCTTTGGTACTACTCTAGAAGATTCGCTAAAAGTAGATAAAAGTACATAGCTCCTTAAAATAATAGAAAATTATTAAAAATAGACTAAGCTACTAACATGGAGTTCCTTAAAAAAGAGAATTATTAGAAACAAAAAAATCTATCTAATTTGAAGCCCAAAAGGCCCAATGACAGTCAGAAACCATGGGCCCAACAACCGGCCCAGCCTAGTTTTCCTTCACCTCCCATGAGCAGAAAAACGCCACCCCACCTTGATGCGTCCGCCGCCGCCGATTCGCAATTGAAAGTCGTCGCCTGCTCAAGTGAATCTAAAGCCACAAGAGACTGTTGCCACCACGAAGCCCCATGAAGGCGCCACCAACAAGCCAGAGTCGACCACAAACGAACTCAAATCCCCTTGCGCCAAGCCGCCGACAAAACTCAATGCTATTCACACCACCTAGCGCCGTTAGCACATCTCTTGAATCGAGATCGATGGCGGTCCCACCATAGAGTATAACCCGGAAAAACAACACCAAAACCAACTTGTTAACACAAAGAGGCCAAACAATCCACCGGTCCATGGGCTCAATTGCATCACCCATTCGGTAGTAGCCCCTTATCGGTGAAGGCTACCTACCACCAACCTCGAGCGCCGCCAGACGAGAAAATTTCTTCAAACCCTAAAACTCAAGCAGTCTGAGTTTTATAGAGGTTTACGACGGACAGGCTCGAGAGAATATTCTGGAAGTTTTTGCTTGCCTCATTCCATCTTTATAAGTCATTTATTTCACTTTTTGCTAATTTCATTTTTTTTGTTTTTAATATTAGATGCAACCCTAGAAATACAACTATATAGGAACTAGTTTACAATTCTCAAAAAAAGAAAAATAAAAGTCAAGAGAATAAGAATACGCTACAAACATATCTTTCATGGAAATTTGCATCGTTATTACAAGAAAAATTGGTCACACTTTACTACAAAAATTGAATCAGACGACGGCTAAAAATAGTCGTTTGATATGGAGCTAACCGTCATATATCGAGGCGTCGTCTGATGAAGGTCGATTGTAGGGAACCGTTGTGTGAAGGGCTTGGCATCATGTAGGCAGCTTGTCGATAGCATGTAGGCAGCCTGTCGTCAACATTAGCTATTGTGTGAGTGTTATTCAGACAATGGGCAACTTTAGCAGCCGTTGTGTGATTGCGATTAAGAAATCATTTTTTTTTTCTATAACCGTTGTGTAACTTTTATTCGCACGACTGGTTTCAACACATCTATTTTCTACTTTGAATTCAGACGACACATTTAGCTTTTGCATTGTGCCATAACATATTGAACAATGCTTTTCATTTATTCTGGTTGTCTAGTTGTTACACAATATAGAACAATCAAATTAACTCAAATCCCACCATATATATAAAATGAATTCAATAAATTGATATAAAATAAGTAGTATTTCCCAAATCCATACATAAAAACATTATAGGCATTTGTTCCTGCCATGCCTCAAAATAAGGAAGCCTCAAATCTACATATAATAACTTTCTTCCATTCAGCCATACTACATTAAATTGAACAAGCTGACATAAAGTTATAATCATTTTCTTATACAATGATTTCAAATTACATCTTTTGCTGGCAGCTCCACTTAAACTCGCCTCGTTTTGCTTCTCTCTTTATTCACAAGTCCGACCTACATCATAACAGAATTACTCAACTGATAATCGGCAACCTCTATATATTTTCCAAGACATTACAGTCTTTAGTGTCTAGAATTAACACACAAACCGAATCTTCTCCACCCCACAATAATTATATCAAACAACACCATTTCAGACATGTTTCTTTTCTGTGGACAAAAAAACAGACATGAAAATAAAGGTAAAATAATATGTGACTAAAAACCATGTTATGGGAAGAAATTAGTACAAGAATGTCTAATTAGGAATAGCTATATGAATAAGAAAACATATTCTGGATTACAGTGAGGAGACGATGAAAATGTCTTGGTCGATTGTGATTTCCATCAAAATGCCAATCATTTATTTAAAAAAGCAGCAGCAGGCTATCAACATAGGGGCATGAAACTACTTTTAGTTCCTCTTAATTCAGAGATCATAATAGAATACGCCCACATTACCTACAAGTCAAAAGATATATTTACTTGGAAGAATGAACATGGTTACCATTAATCAGTACTAAAACATTATGACTTAATATACACCCCCTATGACATTACATCTGTACACCTACTCAATATTGTCAACTAAACTTTTTTAGTTGGTATACCCACTGAAGTCATGTCTCACCCATAAGTTAAATTCAGCCGCACTAGTTGATACTACCATTAGTTAACTAAACCATTATGAAAAACAATGTTTGGATGGTCAGAGCATGATTCATTTATAAAATGTTGATAACTACAAGACCATAGAAGATTCAAGAAAAAGTATGCCTCAGGTAATGACTTTCTGCTTAAATATTCTAACATGAATGTCCAATTCTTTTCATGACTAATATGACAATACATCATCAAACTAACCTCCAAAACATCTTGCCATGTCCGGCTGCAAACACCACCATGCAGTGCAAGGTGACATCAAGAAACAGTTTGCTGTTTACTTTTCACATTACTTAAAAGAAAAAATCGCTCGAATAAGAATCCTAGTCCTCAACCAGAGTCATGCAAAAGGTACCAATGACAATGAATATGTACCCTAAATGGATGATTCAATGACAAAGTAAGAAGATAATGAAAACAAATTTGAACCTAAATCAAAATGCAAGAAAAAAGACCTAATCTTCTGGGATCCCTTGCCCAATCAATCTCGCTTTTCGACCCGTCTGCTTGAGAGTTTCAGTCATGGTCTTCAGAGGGGTTGCACCTAGAATCTTAATGACTTGGGTGTACGTTGAGGTCCGCCTCTACACTTTTAACCCCTAAAGGAAAACCCCATTAAGCATAAGATAATTGCTACTAATGAGAGGCAAAACAGCATAAAATTCTAGTATAATCTAGTAGCTCAAAAGTCTCACCCTCAACAACTTGTAGCATTTTCTTGACAACCTTAACACAACCCTTACATTTCAATCTACCATGTACTTTGTATGTTACCAACCAAAACCAACAATTCAGATTTTCAGCAAGATCAGCAGACCCTTAATTTTCATAACTAAAAAACGCCAGCATAGATAACCTTTTCCTCTAAAATAAACATTAAATCTACTCCAGCCCAGGAAACTCATATCCTAATCAAAATTTCTCGACAGAAAAAAATGCAATTCTATATAGTTAAACCAAAAGAAAGTAAATTCTTGAACGTTGGAAGTTACTAGTAGCTATGGCAATACAACATCATTCAGATGCAATTCTGAAGCTCCTGACATACTTCTAATTGCAATGCTCCAATTTCCTTCTTTATCCTTGTAGCAAAATGGGGAAGGAAAAGTAAATAGAGGATCAAAACGATGCCAGCACATGCCCATTTGTTCTAATAGAGCACTATCATAAAGGCAATTAAACAATCTGCAATGCAATATCCAATATGTATTGTTTGTCATTACAACCCTTCAATTCATATAGTCCAATTCTTTTGTTAGAAAAGTCTTATGCAACGAGATAGTCAACAAGTATAATTTACTATAATATGAATCTAGAAGCATGTTTGCTCCAACAAGATAAAGAAGTTATTTAAATAAAATTTATAATGCAAGTTGTATATACAAGACCAGAAGTTAATGGAAAATTAGCTTCCTCTCTCTGGCCAACTCTACGTAAAACCAAGGGTAGCAAAATCACAAATTTACAATCCATTCAAATAGAACATGATCTTTATTGTTCTTTCCATCATGATGGAATAGTAGCCTCACACAAAAAGACAACTTTATGCATATAAGAAATAATGTAAGTCTTAAGAAACTCCAATTACGTACCTGTGAAGGAAGAGGTGCTTGGCTTCTTTTGGTAGCTTGCATTTGGACATAGTACTCCTTGAACTCAACCAGACGTACAATTTCTACCAAGATCCACCATGCATGTCCTCTTCATCACGCTGCAAAAGAAAATAGTTTTCTTATAGGCCAATATCACTTAAATAACTGGTTTCAACAACCATACACACATATGGATCTCTTTTAATTGTGCACAGAATTTTGAAATCAACCCCTTTTCCATAAATTCCGATCACAACCTCCCTGAAACCAATCAATCCCCACAAAATTTAAGACGAATTGAAGAAAACCAAACCCTAAAGATCGAATTTTGAAATTGAACAGATTAGGGGAAATAAAAAATTGAGAGAAAGATACCTGGTTGGAGAGCACCTCTGTTTTGAGGAATTGAGCCAAGCTCTCATTCTCGTCCTCTGATATCAACATGCCGTTGGCCAGAGATTGAAAAACCTGTAAAGCTCTTCAAAGCTGAGGCCACTAGCATTGCTCCAAAACCTTCCACGTCTTGTCTGCGTATTTCGGATCCATCACCACTCTATGCTTGAACTCCTCTATCTAGAAATTACTCATCGATTCTCCAATTTAATTCCTCCGATTCGAAAAATCTCACAAAACCTAGGTGTCAATCTTGGCCTGAAATCCAAGGCCTTCTCCCTCAGCTTGTCGTAATCAATGACCCAGTAGAGGAATTCACCTTATAGGGCAGACTCTCAAAGTAGATTGAGGTGGCGAGATCTTCTTCCCTCCAGAGGGTCAAGTGACCGCATGAGGGGAGCCCATGATGTAGTCCTAGGGCTGGAACACGGAGGTACGTGTAGTAGTGGTTGCCGGACATGCCTTCAAATCGACGGAGAGGATGACGACCTCTTGGATTATGGTCGGTGATGGCCTTGAGGGGCTGGTACCGGAGATGGTAAGGGAGAACAACCTCTTCCATGATGCTGTCAAGCCGTCAATTGGTTAGATAGACTGGTTTTGGTTTGAAAGTGAGGCGCGAGCGAAGAGTGAGGGTTTGGGAGAGTGAGGAGCTTTGGGAGTGTCGAGAGAGACTAAGAGAGTGAGGCGCTATTGAGAAAGTGATCGAGGAATGAGCTTTAGGTTTTTTGTTATGTTTTTTTACTCTAGTGTTGGGATTTGAAGCCCGGTCTATATCAATTTGGACAAGCCCTATCAATTTAGACAAGGACTCGCACAACAGAATTTTATAAAAATGTGGTTTGAATGCAGCCATTTTAAATTTGAAATTTGTCTTCTATCAATTTGACTTCCCTCGTTGGGGAGTTAGAGAAAAATGATGGTGGGAAATCTCCTTCCTTTCTGCCAAACATATTAATTAGACTATAATTTTATTGTTTCTTGTCGTATTATTAATATATGTTAGGGGGAAAATTTGGGGCTTGGCACCACAGACAAGGTGGGAAACTTGCTGCGCAATTTTTTTAGGGTCATACAACAGTTTTATCCTTAAACGTCTTCTGAACTACTTCATAATTCCATATCAGAGACGGATTTTATAAAAACGACGTCCAAAAATATAAAAATCAATCAGACGACAGAAAATTATGATGCGTCGTCCGATTCAATTTTTGTAGTAGTGACAATTTCATGTGAAGCCACATTTTGATTATTTTCCTTATGCCTCTAAGATCTCAAAGCCCAGCCTAGGATTTATAAGGTGGGTGGTATTATCAAGGCTTAATATATAAGTGAGGGTATCCGCACTTTTAAAGCGAGAAGAGCTGAGCAGAAAAGCCAAGTATGTAGATATATTGATAGAGTCATGTTCATCTGTACATTTAATATTTTACTCAGTTGTGCTAAATTGTTATTGGATTTAAGTCCAACAGTAAAGTTTGATTAAGCCAGTTGAAATTAATATAGTTGCATTATTTTTACACCGTTAGATTTAAATCCAATGACAGTTTAGCACAAATGTGTAACTGAACAGTATTGTATATTAAAAAAAATAAAAAAAAAATCCTCCTCACTTGTGATGGGGCTCAAACACATGACCTCTTAAATAGACGTCATTGTCTTACCACCCCACCAAACACGAGCACCAAAACAATATTATATATTTGAAAATTGAAATGGTAAAAAAAAATGAAATAAAAAATATTTAAGAAAAGAAAAAAGAAAATGACAAATCATGATCTAGATATGTTTTCTCCATCTATCTCTCTCATTTTAGAGAGAATTAATATTCTACCAAATGAACGTTGTAATCTTTTAGTAACTCACTCCTTTATATCTTATTGTTACAATTATACTTTTGAAAACTGTCTAGATGCAAAATAGATTAAAAAGAAAGATAATAATAATAATAATAATGATAAAAAAAGGTTCAATTACTAGGATCGGCCATATATGGCCTTTCACTGCGAGAGATTAGTGATATGTCGATACTACGGTATATAGATGCATGCACATGCATATACGGCTGTGAGATCTATAAGAGAGAAGTGCTTTTTTTTTTTTGGGCAATAGAGAAAAGTGCTTATTAGGTATGAAATTACAGCTTTTATATATGGAACATAATAAGATGATACACACCTCTGTGCCAGTGCTCAATGTTATTTTCCTTTTGATATGGCCAAAGGCTAAGTTAGCTGATTGAAGGGTGTAGTCTAGTTTTCACTTTTCACTTATGAGAAAATTGGATTTTTTTTTTTTTAGAGAATTGTCAACTCATTGCATTGATCAGCGAACTTACACATAATGACTCATCCCTGTGGGACTGTCAAAATAGTCACTACCTAAGTAATTCAACATTTTTAAAGATCATGAAGCTCAGCCAAAACTACCCTAAAGCACCCATGAGAATCAAAGGGGCACAGATGTTACGGACATTTTTGGCGACATATATATTCTCAGAGATACCCTATAAAAAGTCGTATCGGAAAATTATTCTACCTAATTAAATTCTCAAACGGCTAACAATTCTAAAACTCAATAAAACACCATATGTTCACACTAAACGAAGTGAATAGAGTGCAGGGTTGGTCGTTGTAACGGTTAGTAGCATTTACTTCTATGGCTCTAGTCCAGATTTAATTATTTGAATCTCATATCTAATATTATTAATATCAAAGGCTAAGTTATTTTCCTTTTATATGGCCATAGGCTAAGTAAGCTGATTGCAGGTGTAGTCTAGTTTTCACTTTTCACTTGTGAGAAAATTGGATTTGGATGGGTTCAAACTCAAAATAGAGTTGTGCGTATCTGAAAATTATTCTACCTAATTAAATTCTCCAACAGCTAATAACTATAAAACCCAGTAAAATACAGTAAAAAAAAAAAGCAGCCATTTATTCAAAAAAAAAAAAAGCACCCCCTATCTAATACACTAGCCTTCTTCATGCAGGAGTGTAATACTTTCTTCTTCTTTTTTTAAGAAAATTGAAAAAAATAAATGAGATAAAACAGTGCATAAAGAAAATAGTGGAAGAGAAAAGTGAGGGTTGTGGGATAACTTCTTTTTAATTTTTGTAATGAAAATCCATTTTGTAATTGTCATATTTACTCTTATGATTTAATTTATTCTTAAGTTTTTTTAATTTTTCAGGGTTAAATCTGTAAAAAAAATTGATTTTGGCTAACAAAACCTCTTCTCTTAATAATACTATAGATATTGCTTCTGAAAATTTAGAAGAAAAATCAATTCTCAATCCACTCATATAAGTGTACACTACGGAAAACACTGTGAAAAAAAAACAACTACAATCTGAAGTTCTGAACCCCTAAGTACATATCTCTGTTGGTACTAATTCAACTACACGACTCCATTGATAATTTTTCATTTACGGTTCTAAAGTTTCAAGGTCAAATCCAACTCATCTGAGTTTCCGTTACAATTGATATTCATTTGCGGAATAGGATAATCCAAGAGACTCAGAAACGGCCTTAAATCACGAGAATCCTCCGTTGCCACCATAAGCTGTGACGTTTGCTGGGAAGGTAACAAAGAGTGTGCCCCAAATCCAGATCCAAATCCGGCGTGCAAATCTCTTGCCGGTAGAGAATAAGTCTGTGGACTAGGGTATGGATTTGGATTTGGATTTGGATTTGGTGGAACATCAAATGGGTTTCTCTGTAAATATGGCACTGGTGGCGCTTGAACTGGTGAGTAGAACTGCCTGCTGTGGTCGAAATATGGCTGGATTTGTGGTGAGGGGTGGAAAGGAAGAGCAGTAGTAGCTGGACCAGGTTGGATCAGAGGGTTTGAAAATAGATTAGAACTTTGGAAAGACATGAGGTGACTAATCTGAAGATGTTTCCTGATTCTTGCGGCATCTTCCTCATGCACCAGGTGAGTATCTAAGTGGTTTATGAGGGCTTTGGTGCTCAGGAACACACTGTCACACGCTCTACACGCAATATAGTTTTTTTCAGAGCTAGACATGGTTGACGAAGAACAAATAGGGTTTTAGAGCGGTTTTGTACTCTAAGGGCTTCGGGCATGAGGCCATGAGCAATTTATAGGTAAAAGTGGTTAACTTCGAGAATGACAAGATAGTTACATATTATTGCCTGAACAGAAATTTATTGCGTTCTTTCAACAGATTAATAAACTTCTTGACTCATTCATGCCAATCAATTTCTTTCCAAAACAGAACAAAGTGCATGACTAATAAAGAAGATTATTGAATGAATTTTTTTTTTAATCAATAACTCTGGCGCCATTGGGTTGCTAGATACCGAATTATATATACTGGACAATAATCGAAATTACATAATTCCCAGATTAGAGCTGTCTGCACAAAAATTAGGCAAATTAACCATCAAATGATTCAAATTCTAGAGCTGTCGTATTTAACTATTTAAGGATATTAATTATCCTCTTTGCCACTGGCAAAAAAATCTACTTTGTTTGCAAAAAATATCAAGAACCTTCCATATCTTATGCCAGTAAATCTACAATTAAATCCTCTTAAGGTAAGTACAATTAAATCTAGCATGATCACGTATTTGCCTGTACGCTAATATAAATGTAATTTATTTTTGCATTCATGTATTAATGTTATTGTATCTGGGGCAGGGATCTCATTCCATTTTGGTTTCTCAAAATATTAAACATTTATTAAGGAGCTAAACTTCCAGGATGGTGGCTCATCAACATTAACAATTAATCAACACTAATGCTGGTTTAAGCCAATTAATTATATACAGATAATTATCATCATGCTTAATTATAATGATTAGGATACCTAAGGCAAGGTAATCACAGCACCTAATAAAGTAAATAGGCATGATAATGTAACTTTTTAGATCCCAACTGTTGATATGTTTTTACTAAAATTCGGTGGAATACATTTATTTCTAACATGTAATTAGCGGCTATAATTTCGTGGGGATAAGATCGAGTTGGTTAATTTGATTGCTTTCCAAAAAGATGAACGTACGGTCAAGTGAATCTGTGAATGTACGTGACCATCTCATTATGTTATCAGCCACGTAAGGAAGGTGCATAAATTGCAACTAAAATCTGAGGATGACAAAATGTGCGTTTTATCCTTTCAAAAAGAAGAAAAAAAATGTGCATTTTATATGTATGAGGAATTGATGTTTAATTTGGGGGGAAAACCACGTTTTCGTAGCGTGTTGATTCTTAATTAAAGTATTAGTTCATATATGACATGGAGATTAATTTTTTATTTTTTTTTATTTTTTTGAATTGAAGGATTCATAGTATTAATATGGCAAAATAGTCAAATTACCCCTAACTTTTCTCATGACTGCCGATTTACCCCCTGATATTTCTATTTTGATTATCTACACCCTAACTTTTTAAATGTTGCCAATTTACACCCTACAGACTTTCTATCCAATTTCTCTGTTAACTTAGTTAGCACATGAGGGGTCTTTTCATCTCTGCAATTGTCACCCAAAAAAAAAAAAGAGTTTTGCTATATCCAAACAAAATTTTTAGTAAGAGTGTTGCTATATCCGAACAAAAATTTTAGTACACCCTGGCCAATTGTTAAATTTTTGCGTCTAATGTTCCAATATTACCCTCATATATATAAATCAAGAAAAAAATACAAAATTACTTTGTTAAAAAAATATAAAAAATACTGTTATTCGTCTCCCACAACTGTATTTTTTTCCCCTCATCCTCTCCTCTTCTTCTCTGTCTATCTCTCAATTATCTTCTTCTCAGCATGACCTCTTCCTCTATGTTCCTTTTATCGAGATTAATATAACACAATCCCAACTTGGATCAATCAAGATGACCTTCACATGCTTGCTATAATTTTAATTTTCATATTCCATACATATAAATATTTTAGTTTCTTCAATGGCTCCTCAATCTTTTACACAATACAAACCCCTCCAATTGGAAACATGGAATATCAAATTCTCATATGAATTTTGAAATATTAATCTAGTCTGGCCTTCAAAGAAAAAGAAAACAAGAAACCTAAATGATCAAAGATGGTTAATTTCTCCTTCAGTGATATGATCATCCAATCATTTGATATGACTAGCAAATATTAATTAAGCGATCAGTTGAAAGCTAACAACCAATCTTGAAATAAAGGGAGTGAAGAAGAAGAAGAGATGGACAAGGAAGAAGCGACAAAGGACTTTTTTTTTTTTTTTAATTTCTTTAACGATGTGTTGGTTTGTTTATTTATTTATTTTTATGATAGTTGAAAAGACGAAAAAGCCCCTCACGTGCTAACCAAGTTAACGGAAAATTGGATGGAAAGTCCAAAAAATAACAATAGGGTGTAAATTGGCAACAATTAGAAAAGTGAGGGTGTAGATAATCAAAATTGAAATGTCGGGGGGGGTAAATCGGCAGCCATAGGAAAAGTTAAGGGGTAATTTGGCTATTTTGCCTATTTAGATATAGGGTCTTTCCATTAAGAAATCTCTTGTGGGACCCACTTTTCGATCGTATTTCTATATCTAGACGGTTCAGTTTGTCATAATGTCTAGATCATTTCTGCTCATTTTCAGCTAAATTAATGATCGTTAAGGTATCAAACTAGTTTAAATCAATAAACGGACCGAATCTGTGTAACCTGCACGGTATGTTTATAATTGTAAATCACAATTATGAATGCCTTAACGATTATCAATTTAGTTGAAAATTTGCATGGGTGATCTACTCATATAGACCTAAAATTAAACGGTGGAGATGTGGATATGTGATCAAAAAATAGGTCTAATAAGCTATCCCTTAAAATGGACAAAACAAGGGATCCTCACTAGAAGCTATCCTCACCTCTGCAAATTTTTTAGCCAAATTTACAATTATAAACATGAAATGTTCAAGTTGAACACATTTGGTTCATCCACAAAAGGCCTGGCCCTCATAAAAGCCTGTAAAAGGCCCAGCTCGGTGGCTAGAGGGTCGGGCTTGGTTTAGGGGTTTGAAGCCCAACCCGTCCCTCCAAATGCCCGTAAAAGCCCGCCAAGCCCAGCCCGTAAGCCCACAAATTAATATTATACTATGTGTAGTTAATTATATATATATATATATATATAGACACACACATATAATATATATCTATATATATATATATATATGTGCGCATGTTCTTCACCCAAATTTAATACTGCAAGTTATACTTCAAGAACCCTAATTAACTTACTTAGGTAAAAAGTTGAATGTAGATTAAATTATTTATTATTTGAAACTAGAGAATATAGGTCTGGCCCGAAATAGTCCTCAAGACCTGGTTTATATAGACGGGCTTGACTCTTGAAATTTATAATGAAGCCTGGCTCGGCCCGACCCGTCATTATGTTAAAATATTATAAGGCTTGCCCTATTCACGATCCCTACTCTAATCTTTCCAAACCCAAACAAATAGGGACATCCATTTGAGGAACACCATCCCCTCCACCAGTAGCACCTTCATTGGGTGGTATTGCCTGCTCTAACCATACCAAATCCATCATAACCGAATCTATGACCATCGCCAAGCCGATATTAGAGCTTTACTCCATTCTAAAACAAAGCAGATCACTGAACCCTTATTATCAAAATTGACAATCTAGACTTCACCATGGCAACCTTCAGGTACCCAACAACCACCAACAAACACATGAATCATCAGACGCCCTCCGCTCGAACGTAGTTTGAAATCTTAACCAAGGTTTGTCATCACTCGAAACAATATGGTTCTGAAACACCAGGCAATACCACCCATAAGCCAAAGGGAAATAAGATTGATCCACTACATTTTCTTGACCCGCCAGAAGGGCAATGAAAGCAAATTATGGTCGACGTTGGGCTGTGGCTGCTGTATACCCGATAGATATGATTGATCCCTTATCAGATTTGTTGTAATCCCTCAAAATATCGAAGCAGCTGGTGATATCGAAGTAGCAGCTCTCATTGCTCTATCAAAATGGAGATTAATTGTTTATTAGTGTATTGCTCTTTTATAAATGTTAAAATTTTATCTTTATTTACGTTTTTTATCATAAAAAGAGTATGCGTGCTTCTTCTAAAAAAGTTTCTGCACAACTTAAGAGAGATATCTCAATTTAATAATACTCTTCAATTTTATGAAATTAAGATCTTAGTTTTTTTGCCCAAATTTGAAAGTTTGTTAAATTAAGTTATTTCCGACTTGTTTACTATTTGATTCGAGAGACTTGTGACTTTGAAGCGTCTCTTATATTTATTGAAACCTAGTAAGCTATATCTCAAGTTGGGCTCCAACTGTGAGTTCAAGGCCTATAGCCTATTTTTAACTTTCGCTTATGAAATCATGTTTTTGGGCCGCTTGAAGGATTTGCTTTATTCAATGTTTTACAAATCAAGAACTTAAACCAAAAAGGCCTTGTGGTTTTCAGTTAATAGGTTATCCAGATGTCTATTATGATGTGTCGGATTCTCGTTGGCTCGGACTTACGCCACTGAGGGCCCCCCTTTCAAGATGCCTTAGTATTAAACGGTGTCGGGCATAAATCTTCATGTGCATGTGTCATTAACCATTGGTGTCATAGTGTTATCTCTTGTGGAAAGCCGAGCCAGTTAATTGGTTATCTATTTGATTTGGTAGTGTATCCATTGCTCGTCATCAGACTTTTGGGTATGATAAGATGCAGAGTTTGTGGTTTTCATTTGGTTCTTTTGTGCATGGTGCTACAGGTTACACCATATCTACTCCAGCATGTGCGCCATTACTGTTTAATGCTTCTACAATTGATGGCTCAGCAATGCTTCGACTTTCACTGGTGCCATCCAAACCTCGGCTCCTATGTTCCACAATTTTTCCTTGCTTTGCTGATTAGATTTGCTCAGGACCATGGGTATGTTTTTCGAGGTTGAAGTCAGAGTGAAATGAGTTTTGTCTCACCTCATGCGGTTGCCTCCCCATCACTGGTGGGCCCTAGCTCCTTTGGCACCCTCACAAGCATGTTCTCCTTGAGTTATTTGGTTTTCATTCTACTGAGGGTCTCTTGGACGTTAACTAGAGAAACAACGATTATCTAACGAGGTGTTGTTCTATGGGAAGTGGGGTTGATTGGATGTTGATATTTTTGTCAAGCAGGAATGATGAGATTACTCCTTCCATTCTTGTGGTATTACTTGATCTGCAAGGAGTGATGACATGGTTGATTACTCTTGTTATTGAGCTCTCTGCCCTAATGTTGCTTCGGCCTCTAAGAATGCTAGGGGCGAACCAATGGGTGCTAAGAATAAGCTAAAAGAGCTATCTATTGTAAAGTTTCTTCTGACTTCCTCAACACAAGGTTCAAAGGCTTCCTAGAAGAGTAGATGTCCTCTCCTAAGAAGAAGAAACTCTTAACACTAAAGCTTAAAGATATTAACACCTCAAGTTTGTTAATTACCCAGGTGTTGGCATAGTTTCAGTATTCACACAATTTTACTTTTCTTTTTTGGAAATCACACAAATTTACTTTGAGTGTAGGGGTTGTTCCGAGTCCTATTTCTTAGTGTTCTTTCTTGTTGTATTATTCTTTCTTATTGTTAAAGGGGAGTGAAATTCACACTCCTCATTTTACAATCTACACTCAATCTTTTCTTTTTTAGAACTTAAATTTTTGTCTTTAATAACTTAGTTTTGTCTTTTAATAAGAATTTCAATCAAAAATAAAAAGGAGTGTGGACTTCACTCCCTTTGTTAAATTGTTTAAGAGTGCAGTTTAAATATACAAATATATCTATTGTTCGGTCACCTATAATGTCTTATTTTGTTAAATTACCGTATTTAGTTTATGAAATATCATTTTGTTTTATTTTCTTCTATAACAAAAAATAAAGGTACACGTACAACTAACTAGTTTCTTACACTAGTGGAGTTGTGTCTTCTTGCTCACTTGGACTTGGGAAGCTAACGGAGAGCTCAAAGAGGAGACTAGTTTGGACAAATAGACGAACACCCTCCTCATCAATCATCATCCTTAACATTTTCTCTTTTGAATTGTCTCGCCGATTAAACATATATAATAAAAACGAAAAATTTCAAAAATTAAAATTAACAAAATAATAAACCCAATAATAAAATATCCACCTTTTCCTTTAGATAATCGGTATATTCGGTATTTATCAAAACTAAACCAATTTTTTTGGTAATTTTCAATTTATGTTTTATCGGTCTTACTTACCAAAAAGTCAAATTACCAAACCTAAAACAACGGTTGGTATTCTCTCAGTTTGGTAATTACCAAACCAAGTGGTAGCCTTAGTCAAGACTCTCAGACTAGGCCAGCCCAAAGCACTAAGTAATGAATGAGGATATCAAGGCACCTTCCAACCTCGCCCAATTCTGAAATGAATCAGACCCACTCAAATGAGCCCATAAGAGATTAAGCCCATATGGTCCAGGCCCAGGCCTAAAGGCCCAAACTCAGACAAAAACATTGGCTAGAGCACCACCTCGCTACCAGCCTGCCGTCGCAACCTAGTATGGGGTACGTCCAACCCAAGCAGGCACCCCTGCATCCATTCCTTCGATCAGAAGCTATACCACACAACCCCACCAACGCCAAGCATAGATCCTGATGCCGCTCCTAATGCTAAACGATCAAGCACCAAAGGAGCAATTTTCGCCTCCCCGAACTTCTGCAATCTGCTTCCCCGATGCCGACAGATGGGACATAAGTTTATGCTGTCGGACAATTACGCAGGCCAACTACAATCTGCTCTGCCCTCAAATCATAACCAATCCGATCTTCTGGCACCACCAATTGACGTTGAACAAGGCACCCAAAGTTTCCTAGCAACGACGAGGCACCTTGCCGGTGCTAACAACAGATAACAACCAAAAAAATTTCGCCGTTGCACTCTTCTCAAAACCCTAGGGCTATGCTAGTCTTCTAACATACAACATTAACGGTTAAATTGCATAACTGTGTAGTTTAATTATACAAATAAATTTATTATTCGGTCACCTGCAGTATCTTATCATGTACAAAAATGCTTGAGATCCCAAATAATTATACCAAATGATGTGTCAGGTGCCATATCATCAAACTATTTTTAGCATGTATTCTTATATTTTATTTTTATTCTTTAAAATGGAAAGATCAATAATTAAAAGTTATTGTTGTTTAATTAGAAAAAAAATGTATATGACAACAAAAGGAATGAAGAACCCTAAACCAACCCCTCAAATCATGGAGACTTTAACATGCAATTGTAGGGAAAGGTAATCAACCAAAACAGAGTAAATAGAATACAAAGTTGTGTATGGCTTAATTCATTAGTTCATTGGCAATTGAATAATGATCTATTATATACTGCTAGTGGTGGTAGGTTTCATCCTGCTGGAAATAGAGATATGTAGTGATGAAGTAAATGAGAAATTGTGATTTTCAATTGATGGCCAAATCCATCTCTACTGAGTTTCAAATGAATTTAATATGAATTCTCATATTGTTAGACGGAGAAAGAAATAGTTGTACTATTATATATACAGTCTCCTAGATTTGATGTAATATCTTTGCGCTATTCTCTAGATTTCTTTGCTCTTTTAATTTTGCAGATGTGGTTGTTTTGTTTGAGGAAGGGCGGTAACAGATTTGGTTGTTTGGTGAATCACGTTCTTTTTTTTTGGTTGATTAATTAGTTTTTTAGATAAAATCAATGAAATTTACTGAAAATTATTAAATTGAATGTCATGACACTTAAGACACCAGCTCAAACACCATATTATTTGGTATTGCTTTTTGGTATCATTTTTGGCAAAAAATCACAAATAGTCACTGAGTTATGACTCATTCGACACTTAACTCACTGTATTTTCAATAATATCACTTAACTCACTCACTTTTACATCTATCTTTCCCTTAACTCACTGCCATTAACTCTACTGTTAGAAGGCATTAAAATTGAGGGTATATTTGTCAAAACACTTAAAAATACATTTTTAACTTTAAAAAATATAAATTTATCAGATTTTTTTTTAAATTTTTTTAATTTTTTGGAATTTCAAATAAAAAAGGATTCTATTTTAATTTAAATATAATTTGAAAAAATATATATACCCTCAATTTTTAAAGTTAGAAATGCATTTTTAAGTGTTTTGACAAATATACCCTCAATTTTAATAGCTTATAATAATATAATTAACGGCAGTGAGTTAAGTGAAAGACATATGTAAAAATGAGTGAGTTAAGTGATATTATTTAAAATACAGTGAATTAAGTGTCAAATGGGTCATAACTCAGTAATTATTTATGATATTTTCTCATAATTTTTTGGTGTTTGTAACACTGCTCCATTATGTGGTAACTATACATTTAATTAATGAAATGTCATTTTGTGTATCTTTTCTATAACAAAAATAAAGGTACACGTACAACTAGCTAGTTCCTTACACCAGTGGAGTTGTCTTGTTGCTCAATTGGACTTGGGTGCTAACGGAGGGCTCAAAGAGGAGACCAGTTTGGACTTTGGACAAATGGACGAACACCCTCCTCATCAATCATCATCCTTAACATTTTCTCTTTTGTATTGTCTCACTGATTAAGCATATACAATAAAAACAAAAAATCTCAAAAATTAAAATTAACAAAATAATTAAACCCAATAATAAAATATCTACCTTTTGCTTTACATCATTCAATCATCCACTTTCTCTCATATCCATTTCTTCTCTTCCTCCTCTCTCTCTCTCTCATTATTCCCAACAATATTCCTTTTTCCCAGTCCGTCCATTTTTACCGACGAAAACCAGAGCACAAAGATCAAATCTTTCACCGGAAAACCAACCCAAACCCTTCATCTTCTTCAACCCAGATCCAAAGATCCCTCCTTGCTTCAGTTCCCGTCGATATCTCGCAAGCAATATATTTCTTATCCGACTTTAAATGTTGCCATTCATTCTTTTTCCCACCCAGAAATCTTTCCCTTTTCTTTTTTTTGAAAATTAAATCTTCACATTCATGATTTCACCCCCAAATTTTTGTTCTTTGGGCTCCACTGATTAGTGGGTATCTTTCAGATTTTGCAATCTTGCATCAATTTTCTATCTTTGAGGCTGTTCGTTTGAGCATTGTTCTTGGGTTTCAATAAGGATTTTGGGTGGGATTTGATGGGATCTAAAGATTGCATGGCGAAAGTGGAGTCTTTAGTGGAATAGGGAGCTTGGGTTGGATCGGCGATGAGGTATTTGAGTTACCCAGAAGAGGTTTGGATCATAGTGTAGGGAGGATTGGGTTGTAGTTTCAAGGAGTGAAGTGGGTTTCTGGGTTTGTTGTGTATTGTTCGATTGGGGATTTAGATCATGGAGCATGTTATTGGAGGCAAGTTTAAGCTGGGGAGAAAGATCGGAAGTGGATCGTTTGGAGAGCTTTATTTGGGTATGGAGTGTGTTTGATTTGAAGTAATAGTTTATTGTCTTAGTAGCATTGCTCGCTTGGTTCACTTTTTTTTGAGCTGCTGGCTTTGTTTTTGGGTCTTTGACAGTAATGTTGGGTTGGTTTGTTTCAGGGATTAATGTACAAACTGGAGAGGAGGTGGCTGTGAAGCTGGTATGTTAAGAACCTTCATTGTTTCTTGATTTACTTGACAAGTTTTGGGGAGAGTTTGATTAATTTCTTGGATGGGATTGGGGCTCTTGTGTGTTGAATGATTTGAAACTTTGTTACTTAGTTTTCTTGATTTAGTAGGTTGAGTGTGACTATTGTTTGAGGTTGTGAATATCAGAAGTCACTGATTATAGAAGAAAAAGTGGATGTGGCAATAATATTCATACTTTATTGCTTTACTTATTTCTGCAGTAAAATCTTTTAGATAATGCAATATATAATAATTTAAGTGTTATTGTTGGGAGTGGTTTGTGATGGCATTTATAAGTTTGAAGCACAGTGATTGTGATACAGCATATGTTTGTGTATTACAACACCATAGGTTATTCGTGCTGGTAGAAGTAGACAGATATTCGGGATGGTGATAAGATGTGTGGTTTATTTGCTTTTAGACTTTTAGTTTACTGGTATGTTGTGTGTGTGTGCGTGCGCATATAGTTTTAAGATGTGTGGTTTTAGTTTTTCAGGTTTAGAAACAAACTAGGTCTTATTGGCTGATTGCCGTGGGTGCATTAATCCAGACTAATTGATTCTTGAAAGAAAAATGTGAATTCATCCGTTAGCTGCTCTATGGTTTTCTTGTATGCTTTCTTATGATCTAGATGTGTGGATATCTTAGTAGTTAACATTCACCTGGCATGTGAGGTGGTATTTGCACAGTACCGAGTATTTCATCTGAGCCTTTATGTGGATTTATTTTTGTTCTCAGGAACCCGTGAAGACAAAGCACCCACAGCTTCACTATGAGTCAAAGTTGTACATGCTTCTTCAAGGAGGAAGTGAGTTTACTCTATAGTTTCTTTTCTTTTTTCCTGAGTTCACTGTTAGAAGCCAAAATAAACTTATATATTTGCTTTTGTATTTAGCGGGTGTACCCCATCTTAAATGGTTCGGAGTTGAGGGTGAATATAATGTCATGGTTATTGACCTTCTTGGCCCAAGCCTAGAAGACTTGTTCAACTATTGCAATCGGAAGTTCACTTTGAAGACAGTTTTAATGCTTGCAGATCAATTAGTAAGTTATTATATTAAAGGATGGTTGATGTTTTCATATGAGAAAAATGGACATGGCTTCCATGCTTATGCTTCCCCCTTATTTCTGTAGATAAACCGAGTGGAGTACATGCACTCACGGGGATTTCTTCACCGTGACATAAAGCCTGACAACTTCTTAATGGGTCTGGGGCGTAAAGCTAATCAGGTACTTGAGCCTTTAGGGTGCTTGTCTCAAATCATGTTCATAACTTTGTGTTTTCATGCTTGATTGGAATCTTTTCAATTGCTGCTTAAGACTCTTTGTGGTTGCTTCCATTGTGATTTTGGATGTCGAGGTGTTGAATTTCTTGGGAAAGTAATTTAATTCTAATAAGGGCAAATGTAAGCCATATATGATTACTTCATGGGGATTGATGTGGGATGTAAAAACAGAGCTAAACAACATGTTTGGTTAATTTACAAGAAAGAAGTTTGACCTTTATATGCTTCCAGGACATTGAAATCATGCCCTGGACTAGTCTTATTTTAGTATTTCTCAAAAGCAAGCTACTAACTGAGCTGTATGTCTGAACCTTATTAATCAAGGATATGATTTGAGGGAACCATTGCTTTGTAACTGTGGCTAAAACAAGAACTTAAATACCTGTATCTTTGTATTAGTTCTATAGTGCTTTAATCATCTTGTCTATCACACTATATATAGCTTAATCTTCTTGTCTATCACACTATCACATGAAAGTGGGTGCAGCATTAAATTAACTACACTATTTTCTTGAATCATGCATTGCCTGACGTTTCTTTTCTGGGTTTTGTTTTTTGCTGCAGGTGTATATCATTGATTATGGCCTTGCAAAAAAGTATAGAGATCTTCAAACGCATAAGCACATACCATATAGGTATCCGATATAATATTATCTGTAATATTTTGATTTCTTTTGACTTCCCTTGTATTCACTGCTTTTTGTTCCATTGATGTTGAACTCTGTCTTGCCGTTTGGTGTCTGGTGGACAGCCCACTTGCATCTAGTGTTCAAAATTCAAGCTAAATATTCCAACAAACCATGTTGCTGACATCTCAGTGAGATGTTGGTATATCTCAGAAACAATGTTGCTGATTATAATGGGTTAATAACAAATTGGAACAAGTTGTAACCTTGTTGTTAGCTTTTACATCATATTATTGTTATTATTATTATTTTCAAGCAAGAGTGATCGAAGATAGCATGCTTCTCTTTGAGATGAAATCTCTATAAGAAGTGGAAAAGAGTATAATGAGGTTGTGAGACAGCAAGAGTAGAAACTGTAAACTAAGTCTTTGTCTTCTTTTATTGGTTTGGTCCACTTGGCTGGTTTTTTGCACAGGCATTTCTGTTTCTATACAGTATGCTTCTTTTCAATCTTATAAAATGGAGAAACAGAGTATTGTGGGATCCCCCCCCTCCGCCTCCTCCTCTTCTTTTTGAATAGTTCATCAATATATCACATGGGATGGGCATTGTTTAGTTTGTTTCTGGTAATTTGGAAGACTTGTCATCTTGGTATATGTCTTTTTGTGTGAATCAAAACTTTGGCTCGCTTGGTACAAACTGTGCTTTCTGCTGAACAGTGTTATTTGGTTGGAAACAAGAAAATAGCCAAAGTGGATAATCTTCCAAATTGTGTGATGTCCTCGGTACACCCTCACCGATCCTCAAAACTAATTAAACGCCTGATTAGTCTACCAGTTTTACTAAACACAAATATGTTTATACAATTCTCTAACAAGTTTAAATTCTTACACATGTTTTTCACTCTGGGCATCTTAGTGCTATGCTGTTGTTTTTGATGTGTTATCATTCCTTTTGATCAAATCATTGTGGTCAGCATTTTATTACCTCTTCAGATCATCAGAAATATAAGTATTTTGGTGTGGCATTCGCTTTTACTTATTTACCTTTTCTTCTTTTCATTCTCTAGAATCTCAGTGTGGCCTTTCTGACAGGGAAAATAAGAATCTGACAGGAACAGCTCGCTATGCAAGTGTTAACACTCACCTTGGTGTTGGTTAGTATGAAAACTTATTGGAGTTGGTGTTTTTAGATGATTTGCAATATTTAAAAATCTAATTGTAATTATGATTTTATTTGCAGAGCAAAGCAGGAGAGATGATCTGGAATCTCTTGGTTATGTGCTTATGTATTTTCTGAGGGGAAGGTTGTATTTTTGTCTGAGATGGTTAAATTACGAGTATCTTTTCCGTATTTTTGTTTCTAAGTTCATATTCTAACTTTGTTGTATAATTTTCTGTTTCAGCCTTCCCTGGCAGGGCTTGAAAGCAGGTACCAAAAAGCAGAAATATGACAAGATCAGTGAAAAGAAGATGCTTACTCCAATTGAGGTATTGTCAAATTTTCTCGTTAGTTTATGCCTAATTTCTCTGATGACATTTTATACCATGGCTGGTATGGATGAATGAAAATAGGAAAATAGATTGTGTAGGAAGGATAACAGTACTGTAATACTACAAGTCTGCAGCTTAAGGCAATCATTTCTATCCTTTAATCCTCCAACTTGGGAAGAGTTGAAATGTTGGGCCTGGTACTCCC
Organism: Rosa lucieae; assembly: GCA_024704745.1. Taxonomy (NCBI): domain Eukaryota; kingdom Viridiplantae; phylum Streptophyta; class Magnoliopsida; order Rosales; family Rosaceae; genus Rosa; species Rosa lucieae. The sequence continues at coordinate 7,492,578 of CM045495.1, read as the reverse complement.
TCCATCTATTCTCTGCCAGAAAAGAGACCCACTTCGAATCATCCTTTTTAAGAGTGTTATGCTATATGCATCTGTGCTGTTAACAGTTATGTAAATGCCCCTTACTGCGGTACTGTATGCATCCTAAATACTGATATTTCACTCTGCAGGTTCTGTGTAAATCATATCCATCAGAATTCACATCTTACTTCCATTATTGTCGCTCATTACGCTTTGAAGATAAACCAGATTATTCATACCTGAAGAGACTTTTCAGGGACCTTTTCATTCGAGAAGGTTAGCATAATGCATTAGATATTATCTGTAATGATGAATCTTCTAAAAAAGATGTACAAACATGATTGGGCTACTAATTTGTAATTTCTGCAGGTTATCAATTTGACTATGTATTTGATTGGACAATACTGAAGTATCCACAAATTGGCTCCAGTTCCAGAACACGAGTAAGTACTTAATTTGTTGGTGTTTTCTCTGAAGGAAAGTAATATCCTTTATGTTTGTGTGTATATCTGCATCGGTAATGATCGTTATTTCATTTGAATGTCTTTCTAGCAGGCAAGTGCAAAACCAGCTTTGAACCCTGGACCGTCTGCAGAAAGAACAGAAAGGCCTTCAGGTTTGTAAGTTTAAGTTTTCAAGCAAGGCTTGAAATGCATGAGTCTTTACTTTTGTAAATAGGTGTTTACAATATCTTCGATATTTGGTCTTGGATCTGTTGTTTAGTCTTTGATTGAATTACACTTTTATTTATATGAATCTTTCAGTGGGACAAGATTTTCGAGATAGATTCTCAGGTGCAGTTGAAGCATTTTCTAGAAGGAATGGTTCTGGGCATGGTTCACATGGTGATAACTCCAGACATAGATCAACTGATGATGCGCCATCATCCAAAGATGTGGTGAGTGGTGCCAACATCTTATACACTTTTTATGTTTTGGATAGAGTCTTGAAATGATTTCAATGCTCATAATTCCTTTAGAAGCCCAAGGATTTTTTTTTAAATTTTTTTTTATAGTTTTGATTTGGATTTTGTCCAAGATTGCCTTAAATTGATTTAGTGCTCGGTATATTCTATATAAGCCTAATGCAGTTGCACATTTCCACTGCATGTTTCTTGCAGCAACCTGATTCAGAAAGAATCCGGAGTTCATCTAGAAATGGCAGCACCTCAAAGAGGCCTGTCATATCAAGCAGTAGGCCAAGCTCCTCTGGTGAGCCTAGCGAGAGCCGGTCAAGCCGGCTGGTCTCAAGCAGTGGTCGCCTGTCAACCACCCAAAGGACACCTGGGTATGAATCAAAAGTGTCTTATACTCGTACTTCAGCTGCTAGAGGCGGTCGTGATGATGCACTTAGGAGCTTTGAGCTTCTTTCTATCGGTACGGGGAAGAGGAAATAAAGTCTGATCTATCTACTGATAAAATTCCCACCTCAAGGTTCCTTTTGTAGTATCTATCCAAGATGTCAGCACTATAATGGTTTTACTACAGTTGCTCTGTATATGTGTATCCATTGTTGGGTTCATTCATAGTTGAAAAGCTCGGTGAAGTTTCTGCTTAGAACGACCCATCATTTACCACCTCCATGGATTCTTGCCATTAGTACGCCTCGGTGACTCACCCAAGAAAGAGATTAACCATCTCACTTCAGGGAGTTGTTTATATATTTGAGATACTGGTAGCTGTAGTAAGTACGGCTTCGTGATATTTTTCCAGGGAAATAAAAACTTCTATTAAGATGCCCATTATGTTCCGGGTTTGTAATATGTAGTTATCTAGCAGAAAGTGGTTGCATACAGTCATTCATGTTTCCCTTGTGCTTAGTACCAACTCCCTTTTCTTTTACTAAATCAAATCTTTTTCTCGCCAGTGGTGATTGCTTTTAAGATTTCTGTTAATGGGTTCTATAAAGCTGATGTTTAAAGGGGTGAGAGGCTCAGAAGCCTTGGATATAAACAAACTCTATGCGGTAGTTATGAACATGGTGGAACTGATTTGGTATGATTGCCATGTCTTCATACGAAATGTGATGAAACTATAGAGTATAGAGATGGTCAGGTCTATAAACTTCAAGACATGAACAGCACAATGCTGGGCTTAAATAGGTTGGTATAATCATCTTATTAGGTTCTCTCACCAATAGTCTCGACATGAACACTCCCCACCCCTGAAATGGTGAAACCGGCTATTATCTCTGACAATTATCTCTCTTCCGACTATGTTGGATATAAGTTTCGTTGCTGTGTGGCAATCCACACATACCCGAAGGTTCTTTGTTACTCGGTCCCAGCAGGAGTGCTAATGATGCCAAATGCTATGGCAAGCCTCTCACTGTGGTGACACAACAGGTACTTCTTTTGCTCCTCTTCAACATCTTGGAGCACCTCATTTGTGTTCGGCACATACCCTTCTCGCTCCATCTGCTCCAAGAGAACTTCCAGAGCCTTGGTTATCTCATCATAATATGGGTGGGATTCATCTCCCGCTACAAAAGCATGAACCTTGTTTTTAACTTCAATCCAGCTGCAGGCTGGCTTTTTTTTCATGCCCTTATCTCTCATCGAGACTCTCATTTCTGCCGCTTCTTTCCATTTCTTAGCAGCAGAATATATGTTTGACAATAGCACATAAGCTCCAATGTTCTCGGGATCAACAGCAAATATTTTTTCAGCAACCTTTTCAGCCAATTCAACATTCTTGTGAACTCTACAAGCAGCCAACAATGTTGACCATACACTTCCTGTTGGTTCTATATGCATGCTAGAGATAAAGCGATAAGCTTCGTCCAACCTTCCAGCTCGACCAAGAAGGTCTGCAACAGCAGCATAGTGCTCTATACCTGGAGCAATCCTATATTTTTTGGTCATACTATTATAATACTTCCAAGCTTCGTCTACCAATCCAGCATGGCTACACGCAGTCAATACAGCCATGAAAGCAACATAAGTAGGCTTTACTGCCTCTCCTTTCATCTGTTCAAACAAGGAAATGGCGTCATGGGCATGACCGTGCAATGCATATCCCATAGTCATGGCTGTCCATGACACCATATCATGTTGCTCCATTTTGTCAAAAATCCACCTCGCCATCTTAATGTTACCACATTTTGCATACATGTCCACTAGTGAGCTTGCTATGTAGACATTATCCTCAAATCCGCCCCGTATTATGTATCCATGGAGCTGCTTCCCCAGATGTAGTGTTGTCAAGTGGGCACAAGCTGGAATGATACTTGAAAAGGAGACATCTGTTGGCTTAGTTTTAGCCATCAAACATACCATTCTGCACACACCCTCCAATAATCGAGTTCCATGAAATGGAATCGCGCCGACGTAGCAGGTTGAACACCTTTAGCGAGTCCTCCATACGAGTACAGTTTGCATACATGTCGATCAAGCTACTGCCAATGAACACATCTGCATCAAATCCATGTCTTATGGCATACGCATGGATCTCCTTTCCCTTAACAGCATCTACATATTCTGCAAAAACCGGAAGCACGCTAGACAAAGTAAAAGAATCAGGCTTCAAGTTGGCATTCCCCATCTCCCTGACCCTCGCCAAAGCCTGTTCATACATCCCTGCAATCACTGTATTCCAGGACACAATATCTCGTTCTGGCATCACGTCGAAGACCTTCCTCACACTGTCCATTTCAATAACTCTTTCGCCTTCCTTTTGCCTAAACACTCTATCAATGCTCTCACCACCACCACCGTCAAGTCCCACAGAACCAACCAAATGTCTCCCGAAAGTACCCTCTAGATTTCGGTCGCGACTTTCATCGAGCACTTGGTGTGCACCCAAAATCTCCAACTTGGCGTACATATTCATGAGCGCATTACACGTATACAAATCAAACTCCATACCGCTCCGAACAATGCACCCATGAACCGACTCACCTAACCTCAAGTCCCTAACCGATGCGCACGATTTGAGCACAGAAGGGAAAACATGGCGATCTGGGCACACGCCAAAAGTCCTCATCTCCACAAATGAGGCCAAGGAATGGTGCCAGAGGCCGTGGGAAGCGTAGCATCTGATGATGGACTTCCAGGCAATGGTGGAGGGAGGGAAGTGGAGAGTGTTGAAGAGAGTGAGGGTGTGGTGTAGGAGGTTGAGGTTGGAGTAAAGAGAGACGAGGAAGGAGAGGTCGGGAGGTGAAGGGGGTTTGGTTTTGAGGATTTGGGCGTGGAGCTGTTTGGCCTGGGATGGGGTTTTGATGGTGCTGGGGTTTTTGAAGAGGGTTTTGAGCAGGGTTTGGAGGGAGGTCATGGGTTGTTAATGATCAAGGTACAGGCATTGTTCACTTTGAAGGTGGGTTTTGTTTGTGAAGTGATTTGAGGGCAAGAAGATCAAGATTGAAGCTTTTGTTGTTAGGAATTGTGGGTTTTCGTTTCCCGCTCATTTTTTTGGGTTGAAGTGCGGTTTGTGGCAGGAGAAGAGAGCTCTAGTGACTAGTTTTGAAGGTGAAGGAGAGGCACTGTGGGTTAGAATTTTCTTTTAATCTTCCAGCAATTTTTTTTTTCTTTTATTCTGATAATAATAGTTAAAAAAAAAAAGGACTAGTTAATTTGATCTTCCATTTTTTCTTATTTCCATAGATGTTATGCAACAGTGAAGAACTTGAGAATCCGTGATTTGATATTTTGACTTAATATGCATATATTGGCATTTTGTTGGAGAAAATTTTCATAACGTGAACTTGTGAAAATTTTGTTCAAGTAAAAAGAGATTTAAACATTTCTCAATCTTTTGATTAAGATCAAGTATAGAAAGAGATTTTAAAAAGCCGTCAATTTTTTATATATTTTTAACCTCACTTCATTTCTTTTATGAAGTTAGTGAGATTTGAACATGTGACCTCCATGATGTCAGTTATTAACTAACATACCATAACTTACTGGCAAAAGACTATGACGATGGCGGTCAATTATATCAATGACAAGTATACTATGACATTATTTGGTTGACCAATTCTTTTATAAGACATTTTCAATAGTAAATCACACTTCCTTTCTCAAAAAAAAAAAAAAAAAAAAAAAATAGTAAATCACACTTCACAACATATTACTTACCCCAAATGAGGCAAGATTCTTATGAATCCTACCGATCCTTTCCCCCTACCTCCCTCCCAATTGATCATTTCAGTCCTGTATATACTCCTTTTGAAGACTTTGTCACTATCATCGCTCTTTCTTTCTTTAGATGTTCTAATTGTTATACATTTAATCTAATCGACATATAATTTTGATACATTAGTTTAGAGTTATTCTATAACTTTCTTTTTTGAATAATCAAAAATAAATTGACTCAAAATAAGCAGTGAGTCATTTTTATTTTTTATTTTTGAGAAAAGACCAAAGAGGTAATTAACCGAAAGTATTTTAGATGGTAAAATTTTATTTCTATAATATTAGGGGTAAAATCATTTCCAAAACCCGAAAGAGGGGGCATCATTTCCAGAACCCGTAGACTCTCTTCACTCTCCCCAACTATAAATCTCTCAGTTGACTCTCACTGTCACCAGTTAGCCGTAATTCGATAACTCCGAGATGGATCGCCGTCCCCTTCCTCGCCGTCGCCGGCCGTTCTTCATCGCCGCCGTCATCATTTCCAGTCTTCTACTCGTCTTCCTACCTCAATCGGCGTCCGGATCTCCCTCCAGAACTCGCAGACCCACCACCAAGCCCTCATCGGTCTTCTCTCTCTTCAACCTCAAGCAGAAGTCCCGCTTCTGGAGCGAGTCCGTCATCCGCAACGACTTCGCCGACCTGGAGTCTCCGGCCGCCGCGAAAACCACCTTCGCCAACTTCACCGCCGCAGGTAACGTCGCAAATTACCTAAAACTCCTTCCGATTGAGTCTATGTACCTGCCGGTCCCCGTGAATTTCATCTTCGTTGGATTCGACGGGAACGGGAACCAGGAGTTCAAGCTTCACGCTGAGGAGCTTGAGCGGTGGTTCTCGAAAATTGACCATGTATTTGCGCACGCTAGGGTTCCCCAAATTGGGGAAACCCTAACCCCGTTTTACAAGATTAGTGTAGATAAGGAGCAGAGGCATCATCTTCCTCTGGTGAGTCACGTGAAATACAATCTTTCTGTTCATGCGATTCAAATGGGGGAGAAGGTGACCTCGATTTTCGAGAAGGCTGTGAGTGTTTTGGCTCGAAAAGATGAGGCGAGTGGTGATGGAGATGTTGCTTTGTGGCAAGTAGATGTTGATATGATGGATGTGCTTTTCAGTAGCCTTGTTGGGTATCTTGAGATTGGCAATGCATATAACATTTTCATGTTGAATCCCAAGCGTGACTCGAAGAGGGTTAAGTATGGTTACCGGAGAGGGCTGTCGGATTCGGAAATGAGGTATCTGAAGGCGAATGTGAGTGTGATGCAGAGTAAGATTGTTGAGTCGGCGGGGAGGGTTCCGGATACTGTGGCTGCGCTTGATAAGATTAAGGGTAAGAGGCCGTTGTATGAGAAGCATCCGATGGCAAAGTTTGCGTGGTCTGTGACGGAAGATACTGATACGGTGGAGTGGTACAATGCGTGTGAACAAGCGCTGGACAATGTGGAGAAGTTGTATCAAGGGAAGGAAACTGCAGATGTAATTCAGAACAAAGTCGTACAGTTATTGAATGGGAAGCATGAGGATATGAAGCTTCTTTACAATAAGGGATTGAAATCTGGAGACTTTAGTGATCTTCATGCTGAATGTCTTACAGATACATGGATTGGAAAGGAGAGGTGGGCATTTATTGACTTGAGTGCAGGCCCTTTCTCATGGGGACCAGCTGTTGGTGGGGAAGGTGTGCGGACAGAACTAAGTATTCCCAATGTACAAAAAACAATTGGTGCAGTTTCAGAAATTACAGAGGATGAAGCTGAAGATCGCTTGCAAGATGCTATTCAGGAAAAGTTTGCAGTATTTGGTGATAAAGATCATCAGGCTATTGATATTCTTCTAGCAGAGATTGATATATATGAGCTTTTTGCTTTCAAACATTGCAAAGGAAGGAAAGTAAAGCTTGCGCTTTGTGAAGAACTTGATGAGAGAATGAGGGATTTGAAGAATGAGCTCCAATCATTTGAAGGTGAAGAATATGATGATAGTCATAAGAAAAAGGCTGTAGATGCATTAAAGCGAATGGAGAATTGGAATTTGTTTAGTGATACTCAGGAGGAATTTCAGAATTACACAGTTGCACGTGATACTTTTCTTTCGCATTTAGGTGCAACATTGTGGGGGTCTATGAGACACATTATATCACCTTCCGTAGCAGATGGTGCATTCCATCATTATGATACAATATCGTTTCAGTTGTTTTTCATCACACAGGAGAAAGTTAGACATATTAAACAATTGCCTGTTGATCTCAAGGCTCTCCAGCACGGACTCTCCTCATTGTTGTTACCATCTCAGACACCCGCTTTCAGTCAGCATATGCTACCACTTTCTGAGGATCCTGCTTTGGCAATGGCCTTTTCGGTGGCACGAAGAGCAGCAGCTGTCCCACTATTGCTTGTTAATGGAACTTACAGGAAAACTGTTCGTGCCTATCTTGATTCCTCCATTGTCCAGTATCAGTTGCAGAGACTGAATGATCAAGGCTCTTTAAAAGGGAAGCTTGCCCACAGCCGATCTACACTGGAAGTTCCAATCTTTTGGTTCATCCATGGTGAACCGTTGTTAGTTGACAAGCATTATCAGGCAAAGGCTCTTTCTGATATGGTTATTGTTGTTCAGTCAGATACTTCATCATGGGAAAGCCACTTGCAGTGTAATGGGCAGCCACTTTTCTGGGATTTGAGGAGGCCCATAAAAGCTGCATTGGCTGCTGCTTCTGAACATCTTGCTGGTTTGCTACCCCTTCATTTAGCTTACAGTCATGCCCGTGAAACTGCAATTGAGGACTGGATGTGGTCAGTTGGGTGCGACCCTCATTCCATTACTTCTCAAGGCTGGACCCTTTCACAATTTCAGTCTGATACAATTGCTCGGAGCTATATCATCACAACTCTAGACGAGTCAATACAGATTGTCAATTCAGCCATTCATCTTCTAGGCTTGGAGCGTACAACTGAAAAAACCTTTCAACTTGTTCTGTCCGAAGAGCGGGATCTACTTAACAAGTACAACTATGTTGTCAGTCTGTGGAAAAGGATTTCCACTACTACTGGAGAATTGCGATATGCAGATGTCATGAGAATGCTACATACCCTAGAGGATGCATCAAAACAGTTTGTTGATCAAGTAAATGCAACTATAGCCAATCTCCACCCAATCCACTGTACAAAAGAGAGGAGAGTACATGTGGAGTATAATTTGTCTACAATTCCAGCTTTCTTGGTTGTCCTGGGTGTTCTCTATCTTGTGTTAAGGCCGAGACGACCAAAGCCAAAAGTTAACTGAAAATCCTGCCAAGGGTATTTTATGGTTCTTTAGGTGAAGTGGTTAGAAGATATACACCGTTAAGCTTGTGGTTGTAGCTGTGTTCAAGGCAGTGAATCTATACACTTAACAGCAGAGTTTTCTGAAATGGCCACCAGGAAATACTGGATAACTTGTTGAGTTGTTAGCCCCTCCGCCCTCTTGTAACTTTTACCAAATATGCACTTTTCTTCTCTTGTTTTAGCCTATATTTGGTCATTGAGCTCTGATCTGAATTTGTATGTCTAAAGGTTGTGCAATGCAGCAAATTTTGTTTGGTATACAATGTTTTAGTCAGAAATCAGGTTGCTTAAACACCTGTGATACTGTCATTTTCATTTTCACTTTTTTTTTTTTCGTGAGTGTGAATAATAAGAGTGGCTGATAAGACTCATTGCCGCTATCGAGTCGGTATGTTGACACTTCCCTACTCACGACGTTGGCACTTTGTCAGATTTTGAGTCTCCTTGGTCAATATGACCATTTTCCTTGCCTCATGGTGTACCGGAGATCTTGTATCTCTAGTTGGAAGTGGTGTTCAGGCCTTTTGGTCTGACCTTGTTATAAGTGGTCAAGTAGTGGCCTTGATTGTAGTATTCATACCGCTTGTAACTTCTCCCTTATGAATGCAATTATTTGATCAAAAGAAATACTCATTGCCCCTATTGCCACTTCCACATTTTGTTGTAAATGAAAGGAGAATCCATACCTCCTTCAAAGTGTTTCACATTTGTACAGCATGCTTGATTTTCAAGTATTCCCTTAGGCATTGATCATTCCATCTTTTTACAATACTACATCAGCCAAAATATTACACAAAAAATAAGGGAAAAATTCATGAATAATACCCAAAGTACGGCTCACTATTAATTTCAGTACACTAAATTCCAAAATATAAACTTTGGTACATCAAATATAAAGCTCGACCCAATATACGTACACGACGTCAATAACTCCGTTAGTCCGCATGCCATTATGCACATAATGAAGGGCAAAATTGGTTTTTTCATTTGTTAATGGGTTCTCTCTCTCTCTCTCTCTCTCTCTCTCTCTCTCTCTCTCTCTCTCTCTCTCTCTCTCTCTCTCTCTCTCTCTCTCTCTCTCTCTCTCTCTCTCTCAACCTTGCTCACCGACTCTGCTACCCCAAACTCTAAGGCTATGTTTGTTACATGGGACTGGACTGGATTGGAGTAACTTATGTAAGAAAATAAGACTCATCCCACGTTTGGCACACATGAGGACTCAATTAAATGATATTAGAGAGTCCCCGCATCAGCTCCCGACCTTCTTACATAGAACCCCCAAATCTCATCGGACTGTGGAAGCACGGGCTTCAACAACGCATTAGTCTCTCCTTCCCTTTCGCGCGCTTCAACCTCGTCTCTCCTTCTCTTTTGCGCTTTAGCCTCGTCTCTCCACTCTCGATCACGCATCATCCTCCTTGAACTTCTAGGTTCAATTTCTTTTCTCTGTCATGCTCCTTTTGCTTTGATTCTGATTCCCTCTTCCCTTCAACCCCGTCTAGCTTCTTCTTCTCATGTATCTACTGTGATTTGTTAAATTAAAGACTATGGATTGATTTTCTATTAACAATTGTTTATGGGTTGTAACAATTGGTGTCTGGGTAGCTTGATTTGCTAAGAATTGATCAATTTCAAGATTGGGTTTTTTTTTTCTTTTAACAATGTCTGTGTTTTTATCTTCTTCTTTGGTTGGTTGTTTTCATTGATTTTGGATGTTGATCAATTCTGGGTTTTTTCTTTCTTTTAACAACGTCTGTGTTTTTATCTTCTTCTTTGGTTGTTTGTTTTCATTGATTTTGGATGTTGATCAATTCTGGGTCAAGTAACTGTAACTGGTCATGTGGTCACGTAACTGACCATGTCACTGATCAAGTAACTGTAACTGGTCACGTAACTGACCATGTCACTGACCAAGTAACTGTAACTGGTCATGTAACTGGTCAAGTAACTGACCATGTCACTGGTCAAGTAACTGACCATGTCACTGGTCAAGTAACTGACCATGTCACTGACCAAGTAACTGTAACTGGTCACGTAACTGACCATGTCACTGACCAAGTAACTTTAACTGGTCACGTAAGGGATACAATTTCTGGATTTGTCTTCAGCTTTCTCATTCCAATTTTCTTTTCTTCTCACAAACTCATAAAATCGTTCATGTCTCTACAAATTACCAACTTTTAGTCCAATACACAAACAAACATGGGATATGACTATTTTGACTATTCTGCTCTTTAGTCCTAAGCAGTACCAAACATGGGTCATGTATTAACATAACATATCCTAGGTTAGAAGAGTCCTAGACTATTATAGGAAATAAGGTGGGGGATAATAGTCCCACGTAACAAACACCACCTAAGTCTCTAACAATGGCCTCCGACGACTTCTCCCCCGTGTCGGCCACCGTTGACGACGAGAAGTATGGGTTCAAGAGGCCTATGTCTTTTGTCATCACTTGAAGAACCAGAAGCACTAGATTCTGGTCTAGAATCATGACCCCTTGGCCTTTTGTGACTTCGCTTCTTCCTCCTCTTATCTCCTTCATAGCCACTCTCATATCCATCACCGCCTGGATCTGTTTTCCTTATTCTTTTCGCTGTCACCGATCACCACTCTTCTACACCACTTTTCACCACCTCCGATTACAGCCCCTATCCTCAATCCTACCCCCATCATAGTCGAATTTTTCACCGGAGCTGAACCTCGACAACCTCAAAGCCATCATAGTCCTCGGCAAGGGAGACATGGGGACCGTCTTTCTGGTCCACGACCCGAAATCTCACACGTCCGACGTCTGCCCTTTCGCTCCAGTTCTTCCTCCGGACCAAGCTCAACGCCTACCTGATCTGACTCTCCGGCTTCAGAGGTAGTGACAGTGGCGGTCTAGGCGACAAAGTGGCAGAGGCTGCTGCCGTTGAAGTGGTTCGGAAGAGAAGAGTTGGAGTGAAAGAAGCTTCTGGAGCCACAACTGCTCCTTTGTAGTAGAGTAGTGGTTCCCTGTTGATGGTAGCATCGAATTCCTGAAGCTGCTTCCGATTTTCAATCGAGGAACCTGAGAGCGAAATGACATGGCTTCTAGAGATGAAGGCGAGGTTGGTTCAGAATTGAGGAGAGGGAGGTCGCCATTATTGTGATGCCAGATAGCAGTAGACTAGTCGTGTTCCAGGGTGGGTTTTTGGGGAGAGAGAGAGAGAGAGAGAGAGAGTTAGGTGCCCAGAATAAGATAAGAGAGATAGATGGGTGCTCAGAGCAAAAAATTTGAAGAGACCGTTTTACCCTTTGAAATACAACAGCTGGAACGATACTAACGGCGTTATTGACATCGTGTATGTATAATGGGTCGATTTTGAAACCTCATGTACTAAAGTTTATGTTTTGGAACTTGATGTACTGAAATTAATAGTGGACCATACTTCGGGTACTATTCATGAATTTTTCCCAAAAAATAAAGTAGTGAACTAATGACATAATTTATTTCATATCTAATAAGTGTGTATGTATCATCTTAGCAATATCATTAAAAGTGAGCTTAATGATAGAAATATTAAGGTTTCTAGAGCTACAGTGATAAAAGTATAAAAATTATTAGATGGGAGCAGAGGCAGAGGAGGATAGTGGGAAAATTGGTCTAAGAAAAAATGGATGAGTAGAGCCTTTCCCTTTTTTGAGTGAGAAAGAATCAATGAAGATCTCTAGGGGAGTAACTGGATTGTTTTTGAGTTTTGATATATAAAAAAAAACACTTTAAGATCTTCCAAAATCCAGCATTTAATAAAATCCTTAAAAGTCCTTATACTTTTAAATATCTCCATATTTAAAAAGATAATCTTAAACTTTAATTGAATATACCAAGATTTTAAAGCAGTGTTTAAAATCTCAATTGAATACCCATAGACTTTTGAAATACAAAAAAATCTTGTAGATATTGAAATGAATACACTCCTCTCAATAATAGTATAGATATGTCATAACTGACATGTGCGCCAAATTCCATAAGACAAAAATCAAATATCATCACATCCAACGGCTATAATTTGAAAATGACAAAAAACTATTTTTCTAATCAATGATATAATGATAGTTGTAAATAACAGCAATAAACGGCTATAATTTGAAAACGGCTATTTTTCCAATCAATGATATAATGATAGTTGTCAATAACGGCTATAAACGGCTCTATTTGATGCAAAAAAAATTTCTATAAAAACTTGGACATTATTATTGTTTTCATCACAACAATTTTCACTCAACTTTCTTCAATCTCTCTCTCTCTCTCTCTCTCTCTCTCTCTCTCTCTCTCTCAAATTAGTCACTACAATGGATTCATCCCAAATATCACCATCCTCTCTTTTTTCAAATGGAACCGTTGAATATTGCAATTCTGTCTTGGCCGCATTTGATTGGGAGCAAGATTTGTTACTTCGTTTGTGTGCTAACAACAATCTCCTCTTAGCAGAAAATCTCAACGATGAAGAAGATGATGCTCAATCATGCCGGAGATGTGCAATTCCTGGTCACATATTTGTTTATCGTGATCGAGAAGCTACTATGCACAATTTGTTTACAGATTATTTTGCGGAGGTCCCCCAATTTGGTGAAATAAAATTTCGCAGTTTGAATGAGTAAAAGTTTATTTTATCGGATTGCTGATGCGGTAAAAAATCATGACAATTTCTTTATGAAACAACGCGATGGAATTGGTAGGCTTGGATTGTCATCCTTTGTAAAAATCACAACTGTTTTTCAAATACTTGCATATGGTGTTCCAGCTGATTCTCTTGATGAATACTTAAAAATTGGTGAGTCCACAACAATTAGATGCATGAAAATTTTTTGTTGGGCTATTGTAGAGATATTTGGAGAGCAATCTCTCAGAAAACCAACAGTCATTGATGTTGTAAGATTCATTCATATTAATTGGTGAAGAACGTGGGTTTTCAGGAATGTTAGGAAGCTTAGATTGCATGCACTGGAGGTGGAAAAATTGTCCATTAGGTGGAATGTTAGGAAGCTTAGACTGCAGGGCTAGGGGTCTCATGGTTTGCCTCAGTGCAGCAAGGTAACCCTCAATATTGTTGTGGAACCGCGGATTACTGTGATTCGGTTGCCACCTGTTGTTGTTGTTGCCTCCCCCCCTCCACCGCCGCCCCTATCCCCACCTACACCTCCGCTTCAGCTTGTTCTCCCACCACCGCAGGCTGAATGAGAGGTTGGAACTCATGCTTGGGTGATGCTTACTGCCCTTTCGAGCATTGCAGCTGTTTGGATCGCTGACCAGTCCCTCTCCAACTAGCGTGCCACCCTGGAAATTGACAAGGAGAGATATGAGATGGAGACACAGGCAGGACAGTTGAGGAGGAGGCAGCAGGCTGTCAAAGACATGGACCGCAACCACTGGTTTTGGGTGTTCAAGCCTAGGTCGCCAATGGCCAACCCGCCACAGCTTCCGGAGGAGGAGGAGGCTACTGCTGCAGCTCCAGCGATTCCGGTGTGTGCCTATTCTGGGTTTCTAAAGATGCTGCCTTGCTGCACTGAGGTTGAAATAGCTTCTTGTAAACACCATGCCAGATGGATCAGAAGCTTTGCAAGATGCCTGGTTTTGTAGTTGTTTTGTGTTGCAAAATTGATGAAAAAAAAAAAACAAAAATAAAACACTCATATCAGAACATGCAGGTATTCTAAGTTGCTGATAGATGGCCAAGCGAGAAAAGTTTGAAGCGACGGCAAAGGAATAACAGTGATGCGGGGTTCAAGAACAACCTTTAGAGCATCTCCCATGGTAGGCCTACCAAAAACAGAATATTTCCTCTAATATGCTTTTTTGGCTTACCAACAAAAAACAGTGCTGCCACCGTAGGTCAAATTTCCTAAGCCAAAAATCAAATATCATCACATCTAACGGCTATAATTTGAAAATGACAAAAAAAAAAACGGATATTTTTCTAATCAATGATATAATGATAGTTGTAAATAACGGCAATAATTTGAAAATGACAAAAAAAAAGAAGCTATTTTTCCAATCAATGATATAATGATATTTTGCATCTCCAACCATCTTTAGTCAAAAACCAAAGTCATTTCATAAATTCATCACATGCTGCTGGAGCCCACCTCAATTCTTGCCTCACCACATATGACTTTCGTTCTACAATGTGTAGTCATTTTGACTCCCCTTTTGGCTCAAACGCCAAAATGACTCTATGTTGGCTATTGTTAGAGATGGTGAATTTTGATTGGGGAAGCCATTTTGGCTTTTGACTCCATGGTTGGAGTTGCTCTTAGTCATTCAATATTGTTTTCAATAATTTTATTTATATATTACCACGACAACTTTGGAACCGAGTATACCATATATTCAATGTTTATTGGATTTCTTCACCTCGCGGCCGTTTACTGCAGAAGATCTATGCAAACAGGTAATTTAATCACCATACATGGCAACTTTAGGGTGCGTTTGGATGATAAAATTATAAAATCCGTAGGAATTTATAAATGATGGAATCTTTAACTCCATCAATCTAAAATTCCATTAATTGCAATTTCTGTTATTTGGTTGCATCTATTTAGGATTTGAAATGTCTAATAAATTAAGTTTAAAACAAATAAAAAGATAAAATAGAAAAAAGTCTTGTTTTGGAATTAAAAATTGAATACTGCAAGAGAGTTTCTATTGGGACCTCCAAATTTGCTCATTTGACCTCACTCTATTATGAATTATTAAATGACATATATAACCTACTATAAAATGACTATTAAGGACAATAATTATACCCAAAAAATTGTTATATTTATTTTCTCTAGACTTTCCAATTCAATAATATTATATTGCATTCTTTATTATTTTCCCTATCTATTTTCATTTTCCAATTTCACTACATACTCATTAAAGCATTCATATATATATTTAATAAGAAATAAAACTATGATTAAGATAAAAATGTATGATATGCATATTGAACGCATATTGGTCAGGGAGAACAAAATAAATTATATTATGACCTAAATCTAAATCTATCCATTATATTTGCAAAAAGAAGAAAAAAAAATAGAGCTAGCAAATAAAAATAAATAAATAAATATTTAAATAATTAATCATGAGGTACAGAAAATAAAGAAACATTAAGTAAAAATGATTATTTTTTTTTTGCACAACTAAAAAAGAAAAAGTAAATAAAAAAATCACATAATAGTTCATGTTATTTTATTTTTATTAATTTTTAAAACTCAATACCTTGTGTTTGATTTTTTTTTTTTATTGGATAAGAGATTTATGTTGTCTGATTAAGGAATGGAGATGTAATTAAGATTTATAGAGTAATTAAATCATTGAAATGACTAAGTTTTTTTATTATAAAGATCTTAGTTTGTTTGTAAATTATATGTGTGAGGTTATTTGAGGAACTTTAGTGAGGTTTAATGAGTAAATTTAGTATTTAAAAATTTGATAGGAGGTGTAAAAAGCATAGAGGTCAAGTGAGTAAATTTGGAGGTTCCAATAGAAAAACTCATACTGCAAAGGAATTCGTAAATGACACCTATTTTGGTGGAAATTGCAAAGGAATTCGTAAATGACACCTATTTTGGTGGAAATTGAAGTGATGAATTTAAATAATGAATTCCTTCATTTTTCTTCACAGAGAAATTTAAAATTTCCAATCTGATAATGCCAAACGAGGGAATTGGCTTTTAGGAATTATGAAATCATCACTTTCAATTAAATTCCATCATCTTTTCCCTCATCCAAATGCACTCTAAGGTTTTGTTATATTTCTGTATTGTCCTTCTATGCTAGCATTGTTATTCCAAGTAATTGCCTTTGTCACTTCTCTCTTGAAAAGGGGCACAAGCCTTTGTTTCTGTTTGGGGATTCATTTTTTGATGCCGGAAAGGCGGAAACAATAACTACATCAACACTACCATGATTGCTCAGGCCAACTACTGGCCATATGGAGAAACCTATTTCGGGTACCCCACCGGGAGATCTAGCGATGGGCGTCAAATTCCAGATTTCATCGGTAACATATGCCGTAACTGAAATGTACTGTTTTTCTTAACATGTCTATTATTGTAAGGTGACCACCAGTTAAAATTTATTACTGCAGCTGAGTATAATTTGCTATTGATTACACCATATCTACAACCCGGTTTTAATAACTATGTTTATGGAGTGAACTTTGCATCTGGGGGAGCTGGTGCTCTAAAAGAAACTCATCAAGTATGTGATCCTAAACATTTGGTAGGAGTCTTATTATACAGGCTAAGGTGTTTGTATGGTTGCTCCATCTAAGTTGCATTACTCAAAAGGCAAACTCGGTACTTAAATGTACCCTTTGTTTTTACCCATACCTTCAGTTACTTATCCCCAAGTGAAAAGGGTCACATTTATCTTTCTTTTTTCATCCCAGGTGATAGACCTTCAAACTCAGCTTAGTTATTTCAAAAATGTAGAAAAGCAATTGAGGCACAAACTAGGCTATGCACAAGCCAAGACATTGCTTTCTACGGCTGTCCACCTTTTCAGCATCGGAAGCAATGATTATTTCGCCCCTCTGATCAGCGAGGAATTCTCATACTCGCAAGAAGAATAAATAGGGATGGTGATTGGCAACATAACACATGTGGTCAAAGTAATTTTCCATAACCCAGTTCTCTGTTCTTTAAATAAGATAGTACATGTGGCCAAAGTAATTCCATTTGTTCTCTTTTTTTTTTTCTTTTTCTTTTTCTTAATTATTTCCAAGGTGGTTGTGTTATCATTTTATGTGTTTTGAATTTTCAGGAAATATACAAGAAAGGAGGAAGGAAATTTGGGTTTTTAAGCTTGGGACCAATTGGTTGTCATCCAGCTTTGCTAGCATTTCGGCCAGAAAAAATAGGATTTTGCATGGAAGAACTCACAGAAGAAGCACAAATACACAATAAGGCAATTTTGAAAGTCCTCCATGCGCTAGAGATCAAGCTGAAAGGATTCAGATATTCGTACTTCGACTTTTATACTTCCATGAGTGAAAGATTGAATAACCCAACAAAATACGGTATAAGCAATTGGATCATCTATTGTTCTGTTCCAGGCTAGACTAAGCTGTTTTATATACTAATGTTCTTTCTGTGACTTAAAACTTTAAAGGTTTCAAGGAAGGGAAGAAGGCATGCTGTGGAAGTGGTCCACACAGAGCCATTAACTGTGGAGGACAGGGACCAGAGAAAGAGTATGAACTATGTGACAATCCTAAGGACTGTGTTCTTCGATGGCGGTCATCCTACAGAAAGAACTAACCAGCAATTTTCCAAGCTAATGTGGAGTGGAAATTCCAATGTCACATGGCCTTGCAATATTCAAGAACTATTTGGAACTCTTTAGGCAAAATATGTGTGTTTGAGCATAGGAAAACTTCTAGGACTCGACTAGTCATTATTTATGTTTGCTGAATAAACAAGTTTGGTATACCTTAGCTTTCGGAAATATGTTGAATTCAAATAAGCATATAAAAACAGCCTTAGCTTTCACTATAGGCTCCTCATCGCTGACTAAAAGTAATCTGGTCAGGAAACACTAGTTCTTTAAATATCCACCACATCCACGAGTAATTTCGTTTTTTATTCTTATGTCAAACTTCGCTGATCTTGCAAGATATAAACCTAACTGATAATATTGCAAAATATTGTTTATCGATTGCTTCTTTTCAATTATTTCAAGCATGTCATCAGCACCTCAGAAACTTTGATGGAGAAAAAATGCTACCACATATCAGATTGATGACTATTTTAATTCAACCAACGAGGTCAAATGTACGTTGTGATCTGCTAGGAGCAGTAATTTATAGTGGTTTCTTCTTCCATAAGTTATACTTACGGACCTTTTTATATATAATTCGAAATAGAGGACCAGATTATCCATAGTAAATCTTAACTAAAAATGGCAATTGCTTTGAAGTTTCAAATACTTATCCTGGCTTTTTGTGTAAGCCTCTTCATTCCAACCAGCTCTTATGGCCATCCTAGACTTCATAAAGAGCATGCAGCTTTGTTCATCTCTGGTGATTCACTTTTCGATGTTGGAAATAACGACTACATATATAGTTTCAGGCAAATTTCTTCGGGTCCTCCACTGGTAGATTTTTCAAATGGACGTCTAATCCCTGATATCATTGGTTAAGATTATTTCCATTTTATTCGATACTAGAGATAGCTAGTTGAATATCAACTATTTCCACTTCCACATCTGTTTGTAAGTGAAAGGGGCCTTCATGGTGGATAGGAATGAATGGTTCTTGGAGATATGCAAATTTTGTATCATACATTTGAGCACCTGCTGGGGATTGTGCAATGCTTGGTATGTTGAGTATCATCTTTAGCCAGATCCAGCGCATTTCTTGTTATAGGAGAAACTCCAGAAAGTGGGAATGTTGGGTTCTTCTAAGCATAGTGGCTTTCAAGGTCTTGACTGTGATTGTACTCCAGGCTCTGGGATTATTTCTACAACCAGCATTTCTTTCCATTCGAAACTGGTGTAGAATAGATGATACTCTTAACATACCCCATCTATTGCATTCCAAGTTCCATTTCCAGTTTACAGCGAGTAATTTGACATTACTGGTTTATGCAATTGATGACTGGAGTTTACAATAAGTTTGGTAAACGCATCACCAAACCTGTCTTCAAATTTTAGTTTTACCATTCCAGTCCCAAATTGCATGTCAGTTTTTCAAATTTGAACCCCATATGAGCAAGCAAAGATCCAGAATTCCCAGGACTTCTCCCACAAACTAGTTAACACGAGAGGGGGTCACACTGGTGACGATTTACAAACATTTTCTCTATAAAGCATTGGTAGGATTATCACCAACACAAGTTAAATACATGAACAAATTTTGACAATTGTACACTGATTTTTGCATCTTGACAATGGAAGGAAAAAAAATAAAGAATACACAACAATTTTCAAAAGAAAAGGCCGATATTTACTTTGCAGAATATATATGACAAAAAACAATTTAGCAGACCCAAAAGCTAACTAAAATGCCAAACCACTTGTTCTGAATGTTAGGGCCTTTGCTGTCCATCTTTCGCACAAATGATAAATTAATCACCAAATCGTTCTTTTTGGTTGGGATCTCTACTGACACTGGGAGTTATGCGAATTCCAGTGCACTTCACTGGGATCCACTATGTTTCTCAGGAACTTCTAGCTGGGGAGGGAGGAGTTTCAAAAAGCTGCCTTGAACAGGTTGATTGGTTGCTGACTCATCATCTGACATAGACAAACCAAATCAATAAGAACAAATGAACACTTTCTTTAAATGAATCACTTGGATTTAGAAAGTACCAATTCTCTTTCTGTGAGTTTTTAACATTTGATACAAACAATTGAACTAGAATGTTAAACCCAACTCTTGTGTTAATCCACACATCCTACCCCTCAGTTTCACAGCAGAAAATAACCAGCTATTTAGAAGATCTTACCAAAAAGGGATTTGATGGACGGCCTCTTAGGTTTTGTGCTCTTCTTCTTCAAATCAGCTGCATTATTGCATACATTTAAGAAAATTTGAACACAGAGAATAAGTGAGTAAGCATATATAAAGGATGAAAAATAATACCTATCCCCGGCAATTGATTATCATTTACAATTTCGAAGTTCTTGTATGTGTAACCCACAAAGTTGACATCCTTAGAGGACAGCATCTATAATAAATATAGCAATTAGTCAAAGCCATTGTTAGAATATTAATACCACATAATTAACACATTTGAGAAAGTACACAGCTTCTAATTTATTGTTATAGAACATTTTCATGCAAAATTACTTGTTCTCCTGTAAACCTGGGTCTATATAGAAGTGATATTGGCAAAGTGCATACTTGATGTAGAAGAGCAGCTACTATTCTCTCTAAAGAAAGCATTCATGTAATTTTCTCATATACATATACATCTTTTGACTTTTAAGAAAATGAGATCAAAGAGAAGCTATCTTGAGACAGGTTGAAAAAGGCTTCAGTTTTGATAAAGCGATTTCAGCTAACCAACCAACATCATATGGAACCCCATATTCAGTTGAAACAGAGCTAAGATTACTTGACAAGATGCTCAAACAGCAGAAGTAATATGAGAAAGTGACATAAATATACCAGAGCAGAGCTCTAGCCTTACAAATGGGTACAATTGAATTTGAAACTATGGACGGACCTTTCTCCATGGACCAGCTCTTGCTGACGTTTCAATTTGGTTGTCAGTCTGCGACAAGCAAATCACAAAAGAGTTAGAAACGGTTAGCAAAAACATGCCTGACTGCCTGAGAATGGAAATTCTATCCGAGTACATGTGCGCAAATGAAATTAGACATAACCTCTTCAAACTTCTCAAAGTTCTGAGTATCCAATTCATCATTGACCTCAGGGATAAATGCAGCCTTTATTTGATACAATTTGTCCCATTCAATGCCTTTAAACCAGGGGTGAGCCTGAATATAACAGGGCCAACTTGTTAACACCAATTATGAGTCCAATACTAACATTAGATTAGAGAATCTAGAACAGAACACACCACACAACACCTTAATTTCATCTGCCCCTTTAGTTCCAAGCCTCTGATCTACATTACATAAGAGTTTACCAATGAGATCCTTTGCTTCTGGAGAGAGTTTAGCTTCTTCAGGAAATTTCAAATGAGTCCTCCAATTAACTATCTGCACAAATTGAGAAAAGAGGTACTTTTTGGTCATTAATGACGGCGTGGGAAAAAGAAAAGAAATAGAATGGGTCAGTAAAATTATTCGAAGTTGGGACCATTAATGTTAGGGTAGTTCATCTTTATCACTCTAGAGCTACAAGCCTGACAACTTAATTTTAAATAACAATATGTGTGAATAACTGAAAAATGCTTTCAAAGAAGGATTCAGCACTAAACCCTGAATAAGATATATATGCTATGACTCCTATGAGTGTATGACATGTTCGTAGCTTGAAATATATCCTGACCAAGAACCCCCATTGAACAAAGAACTTTAAAATACTAGCAGTAATAAGGATTTCTTTTCTGAGAGAAAAGAATCTATGCTATGCTATCCATGCAATGAAGTCTGAAGTTTGTTGATGCTCTGTTCGTTTCTTGTTATCTAAGGGACTTGGTGAGAATCAAAAATCTCTAATCACTAGAAAGCAAGCTCGATATATACACCGATCACAAACAAGACCACAGAAACTACATTCTACCAGTGTCATCCACAGTCAATGTCCCTAAAGTCATACCATGGTAGATGTTGACATAAGAATGAAATAGACAAGTGTTCTTCAAATTACCTTCCTACAAGTTGACATGGGTTCATCTGAATAAAAGGGTGGATATCCCACAAGCATTTCATACATGATAGCCCCAAGAGACCACCTGTGACAACATAACAAATATCTCATTGGGGTGTATCAGAAGAAAAAATAGATTTGGAAAGGCAAAGAGATTATTTTACACTGACCAATCACATTCCATTCCATATCCTTTCTTCAGCAAAACTTCCGGGGCAATATAGTCTGGGGTTCCAACCGTAGAATAAGCCTGCAACAATGGTTAAAGAACTGTAAATAACCGTATCGTCACAAAGGGTGTACTTACGATATCTCTAGGTTCAGTCCAGAAAAGGAGATATCTATAGGTATATGATATTAGTTAATACTCTTTTGATATTGAGAAGAAAATGGGGTAATGCTATTTAAAATACATCTAGTCATAAGCAACAAAGAATAATGATTAGTAATCGGATGTTTGAATAGTCAAGTTAGTAAACTGAAATGAGGTGAAGGGAGATGAAAATAGAAATGCGTAGTAGTATGAAAGTTAAAATCATATGGTTACTGAAGATGCACGAGTCAGTATTATTTTCTACGAATCAGGTAACATGAATGATTTCACGGAAAGGGCCCCAACTAGCACATAGAAGTAGGACTTGTGTTCTGAACCACATAGATTCGTATTTTTAACAATAAATTCTTTGTTGAGTACACTGACTTCAACAAATGATGGTATGTAAAAATTCCTTCAGAGTAAGGACTCAAAGAAAAGCATGCTGAAGATGGTAGTATACTAATGATAGCTATATCAGGAACATGATAATAGAAATTACAAGCATCCTCCGATTTCTCTGCCAATGCTGCAGTTGCTCCTGTTGTGTACGTTTTGGTGCTACAGGGCGTCCATCACTTTGAAGCGCCCCACTAAGGTTTTTCCCCATAGAAAAATCCTTTTCTTGGAGAATGCTGCAGTCCAATGGCTTACACAATCCAAAATCTGATAATTTCATGTGACCATGTCTATCGAGCAGCAAGTTGTCAGGCTTAATATCTCTGAAATGTATTAGCACAAACAAGACATAAGATAAAGATTATAAGCATATATATGTCTTCCAGGCATACTCAGATAAATCGTTACCTATGAATGTAATTATGTTTATGAATGGATTCAATAGCTAGGACTGTTTCCCCAACATAAAACCTGGCCTCATCTTCTGTCAGTGTATCTTTGCGCATCAGTAGAGTCATCATATCTCCACCAGGGAGATATTCCATAATGAGGTATAAGTACTCGTCATCCTGGAAGGAGCAGTAGAGCTTGACGATACAATTACTGTCAACCTCTGCAAGTAGATTCCTCTCAGCTTTCACATGTTCGACCTAAAGAAAACGATATGTGTGAGCACTAAACTAAGGAAAAATCGAGTTAGATGGAAGGAGAAGACCTGAAAAAACAGGTATACCTGGCCTCTCCGAAGCATTTCTGATTTCTTAAGCTTCTTCATTGCATAGACCTGACCAGTTGCTTTCTCCTTACAGATTCTAACCTACACCAGAGAAAGAAAATAGGTAAAAAATATCTTGGTAACTTGAATGCAATGTTTTTTTTTCTTTCTATTTATTCTTTTTTATTTATTTATTTACAGCAGAAAAGTTTAATAGAAAAAGGCAATAAAGTGCAATACATTACAATATTGTAAGGCATAATGCATGAAAACAAGGCCACCTTATCAAGAATAATTATGTATGCCACAAACAGTTGAACTGTTTGTCTATTATGAACTAGGAACTCCATGCAATCTAAGCACTAACATGCAATGATGGTACTTTTTATCTATTTTGTTTATTTAGCAGATGCTACTAGAGCACATTTGACAGAAAAAATAAATAAATCCAGACACGGTAATGTGGTTTTCCAGGCACATCAGATCTAACAAAGGACATATGTCAAAACTCCCAAATCATAATCATTGTGAATATACAGCTACATGTACTTGTTCTCATGAACTCTCCTAGAATGGACTCTGCAATATTTAAAGTTAAACAACAAAAGAAAAATGGATGAGGGAGAGGAAAAGTAAGAAAAATGTAGGTTTATAAAGAAACTCATTTGCAGTCACATGGCCTTTGCTTTCTCAAAACCCATTCAGAGACTCAATACAATATGAATACACAAATTAGATCGTGGTATGTGGTATAACAGGAAAACGGTGATACAGTATTACATTTACTAAAAGAAGGCCATACCTCACCAAATGCACCCTTTCCTATCATTGTCAGAGGCTCAAAATCATCAGCGCCCATCTTATGCCTCTGAATACGCATATATTCTGTTTCCTTCTTCTCTAAATACTTTAGCAAGTTGTTTTGCTCTTCCTCAGAGACTTCAGCATCAGCCAACTTCTTTTCTAGTATATCACGTCTGTATAAAAAGTATCTACCATCACTCCCGAGTAAAAGAAATAGATAAAAGTCAAAACATAGATTGATCTCATTACTTTCATACTCAAGCACTATATACAATAGCATTGAGTACTTTAGCAAGATGTCTCACAAAATTACTCTGTCTAACAACACATATATAAAGAGAATTAGTAAATTCATACCGCTCCTTCCTCTCCTGCAAACTTTTCATTTGCTTCTTGTAATGATTCTCTATATACTGCTTTGCAGCTGCAACCTTCTGCTTGGTTACATTTGAAGGTACTTCTTCCGTTGCTGTTGGTCCTTTTGACGCCTCTTTCCCATTGCCTCTTGTATCCCTGCTCTTTGAAGACTTCACCTTCTCTTTGGACTTGAATTTTTTCAACAAGGACCTTACAAACTCCATTTTTTTTCTTTCACTCAACTAATTCAAAAACACAAAACCCACTCTTTTAAATGTACATTTTATCTCCCCGATACTGAAGTGAACAGAAGTCATCAGATAAGAGTCTCATAGAAACTTCTCTAAGGCCATTCATCATCAACTACACATCGAGCAATGCATGCTTCCTGCATTGACAAACAAACCAAACACCCGTTCATTAACCAATTATAGTTCAAATCACATCCCCAATAACCATCTCTATCCGATTATAAACAAAAACAGATGGAAAACAATTGACTGCACTGTCCGTTGTAGTCAATGCAAGTAACATTCACAAGACAATACAAGATCACAAACACATCTAGTCAAGAAAACAAGAAATACCGGAAACCAGGTCAGTCAGCAAAAGTTTCTCATTTGGATTCCTAGCATGTAGTCAATGTGGTACTCAATTCACAGTCAATAACTACTCAATACAAAACCCATTACAAGTATACCATAAACAAACCCACAAAGTCATCACCTTTGTCGATTTTTGTTTTTATTTGAAAGAAAAGAGTACAAATTGACAGTAGTCAAATGTCATGAAAATTTTCAAATCTGGAAGCACAACTTCCATCCATTTACATTTTCGGCTACAACAAGAACCACCAAGAAAGGCCCTTAAATTAGCTAAAACCCACACAAACAACCACATTACTAAAAAAAACAGCAAATCTAGAATCCAAATCTTACTGCTTTCTCCAGTGAACAGACAACTCAACATACCCAATTCCGAAAACTTGAAAAAGAATCCTTCTTGACGATCCAAACAACCCAACTGAGATTACCCAATGACAAACACTACAAATGAATCACTTCCCACTCAAGAACTTGTTACCAACCTAACCCACAATTCGATCAAACCCACACAAAAAAAAAAGAAGAAAAAAAAAGAATAAAACAAACCAAACCCAACAAAATCAGACAACAAGAGACAGCGACAGTGGGGATAAAAATCCCAACTTGACATACAGCAGTGAATTGAAAGCAAATCAGAGTTTCGATTCAAGAGAGAGAAAGACAGAAGAGAGAGAAAGAGAGAGAGAGAGAGAGTGTGGGTTAGAGTACAAACCCCGTAGGAAAAGTGAAGTGGGAATGGGAAAGTGAAACCCTAGAGAGATGTTGTTGTTGTTGGGTGTTGAAGCAGAACAAGAATAAGAAGAAAGTAGAGGAGAAGTGAAGAAGAGAAGCACTTGGCGTTGTTGTTGTTCATGAGTTATGATGATGATGATGATTCTGATGCCTCTCCATTGCCATTCCCTCTCTCTCTCTCTCTTTATTTTTCCTTTTTTCCTCTTTCTTTTTCAAAAGTTGCTAACTCTCCTTTGACTCTTTTCAGTTTTCATAGCTAGTATTGCTCTATTAATTAGCTTATAGATATGTGAGTTTTCAATCATTTTAGTCCATTTTTTATATTTTATTTCCTACTGTGATTGTCTCCCTGTCTCTGCATTTCTCCTTTTTTTATATATGTTTTTGTCTACAAGATTTTCATGTATGATTCATTTCAATGGTTGCAGCTATAGTTTCCCTATATCAAAACAACAAATTTCTCATTGAAATGACAGAAACTAGTCTATATAATCTAATACACATTTCTTCTTCACCGCAAAAAAAAAGAAATAAAAATAATACACATTTATTCTTCATATATCTCTGTACATTACATGAGAGTGTGAGACGATTAGAAACATCTAGCGTACGTATTACGGTTTATGTTACGACTAATGAAAAATAAAATAAACAATGACATGAGTAATAGTACAAACACATTGGAAGGCATATTATTCATGCTGAAGTTTGATTAGGTTTACAGAGTGGCGAAGAATGTATTAAGTTAGTTGCTACTATTTCTCAACGTAAGAACAATTGTGCACTTCTATTGAAATTTTGGTTGGCCGAACAACGAATAAGGAGTCCACATCAAGGTGTATTTAGGTAACCCTAAATTAGTTTAGTTCGTATCCTGCCATGCAACATGGAAAAAAAAAAACATTGAGATAATATGATCTCAACGAAAATCAAAATTTTCCTTATTTATGTAGTAGATGGTGGATCATATCCATTTCCGCGCAAAATGACGTAAATGGAATGTACGTAAAAGACAATAAATACTCTATCAGTAACTAAAAATTGATGTGCTATAATTATTCCGATCAAGACCCGGACATCACTAGAAAAGGTCGCATGTCTGCATGTGAAACCAAAGAAAATAGGTAGCGAAGGATCTCATCAAGCTATGAGTTGTAGAGAGATGGCCTCTGTCTACAAGATAGTATGGTGACAATTTTTTAGCCAAAAAAGTTACAAACGGTCTGCTTCTAATTCAAAAGTACGGACCTGGACATTTCTTCTAAGACTAACAATACAAATAAACAGAGCTAAAAATCTCTTATACACCATGAGGTAACAAGATAGCTACTAAACCGGAAACAGGCCATAAAATAGTTGGATCTAAACGCCGGATACTAACTAAGACATGACTTAAACACATGAAGGAAATGAATATTATGCTCTAACCACCTCCACCTCTCGAGTCTCGATCAGTGAATGCTCATGATAAGATGCAGATTAACTTCATCATCACAAATAGTCGTTGATGTGATATTGTAAGAGATGCAGCACGACCACGGCAAGTCACTGATCGGATCCCAATACTCATCAATAATACCCATTACCCAGGCTTGACCAGGAAAAAAAAGAAATAAGAGCCACACAAATTGTTACAGAAAAAGAAGATGGAATTATTTGTCTCACAGGGCCGGAGATGGAGGGTCCGATGGAAGGAAGAGCCATTATGAAGAAGGGACGCTTGGTGACCACATGCAAGAAGCAAAGAAGGAAGAAGCATTCTAGGTTTTGTAATAAAACAAAGTTAATTGGAATTTTAGGGATACATATATTTTGCTGAAATTTTTGATATTATTTCGAGATGTTATCTAGATGCTTTTTGTAATCAGGGGTTTAGGCTTCATGTCTCCCCTTGTATTCAACAGTTTCATTAATAAAAGTTTGAGGGCAGCCGCACTAGCCATTCTTTAAAAAAAAATATATATAAAAAAAGTTAATTAGTATTTTTCACACTGCACCTTAAAAAAAAAAAAAACTCTTTTGAAAAACATTTATCAAAAAGTTATATTTTAAACTTCTTAATTATTAACAGTAATAAACAAATAAATGTATCGCTAGCCAAAACGAAATGCCTCATAATCAAGCTACGATAAACATTTGATTTAAACTACTAAATATATAGTCTCAATTATTTTTTGATCACTTCTTTGCAAACCAGACACTATAAAAATGGAGCAACTCTAATAGCTTCCATATAATTTTTGTATTGTAGGGAGTAAAAGTCAAAGCTTTAACTTCTCTTTCTTCTCCAATTCCAACATATTATCTATTTTACAGCAATCTAGATCTAAAATCTCCATAATTCTTATTTAAAATTTTAGAGATTGATTTAAATTTAGGGAATTTGATTTTCTCTTTTCTCACTATCTCTAAAATGGAGATAGTTATAGGAAATTTGTTGGAGCAAAATAAAAAAAAATCAAAATATGGGAAAATTATTGGAGTTTCTCAGATATTAAGACCTCAGGTGTAACTAGTCTTATAAAACAATTAGAAAACAGTGATGGTTAGCTGGACCACTTTAGAAGAAAATAATATTTTCTTAATTCAATTCCAACAACCACTTAGATACATATATCCATTAGGAAACTGTCCAGAATAATTCCCAGACAAAACTACAAGGACTTCACTCAACACATTCAAAAGCCTTGACTTGAGGCGCAAATCCAGCAGCTCCAAAACAAACATGTCTTTGCAATCACTCTCTTTTGAACTCAATTCGTCTAATCTTTCTTCCTTGGTCATTACAAAAGGGATCTGTATGGCCAAAGCAACATCCCCTCTCTCTAATTGAGGTCACATGTCTTTGTATATCCAAACTATGCTTTTATCATTTGAGAAAATTACCCTGCACTCCATTTCATATGTGGATGTTTAACCCATCCTTCACTGTAATGCATCATAAGGTTTGTGGCACGACTTGAAACTTTGATGTGCTATGACTACTTAATTTGCCTTAATTGGGTTGTCAAAGTTAAGGTGGTGATGATGACCAAGTTTGAAGGAATTATGGCTCTTTGTTGAAGGTATAGGGTGTACTTTTTGATGGGGTAAGCACTCACCCCTTTGTTAATTCTTACGTACCAAGCTAGTTGAATCTGAAGGGAAGATAAATACACTAATTAATTAGATAAATGATTACAATCCCAAACAATAAGAGTAAGAATTAATCAACCATGGTCAATGTAGTAAGACAAACTCCAAATTCCCTTTTTTTTTTTAGAGAATGTACGTGTCAATCCATTGATGAATATAGAAAATATTACATATGATAGCTCACCCAACAGAGGGCTAAGACAAGATTGAGCCATCCTTAGGGAGCCTTTAGAGGGCTAAACCCGAACTGGAACAATAAAACAGGGCTACCTAAAATGCAAAATTATCCAACATCACCAGAAGTAACTAGTAACCTGACACTAAGGAAGGTTCTGGAATGAAACTAAGAACTAACCCTAGTATTATTCACTGAACCCTAAGATCACCCTTTGCAGAGGAGGATCTTAGAGGACAATGCTAAAGGAAAAAATCTAAACGAATTAAACTAGATTTAAAACCCTAAACAGACTGGGCCCAAAACCATTCAAGCGCAGCCCCTAGACAACCCAACAAGAAGAAAGCCCAAGCAAGGCTAGCACTCCACCCTCTGACCCCGACCCATGTCGAGAGCAACCAGGACACCAGCCGCCGACTACCATCGCCACCTGCACCTCTTGGACACCCGCCTTTGCCTACACCTGCATACCTAATGTGTGATCCAGATTAGATGACCACCAGACGATTGATGAGCAGCTGCCCTCGGCTAGCCAACCGAACCAAATCCATGAGGACCACGACGACCCAACCACTCCCGACTACACCACCTCCTCCACCTGCCCCCACCCAAGTGCCCAACCACGCCTGCGCCACCAACTCACGAGCCTCAATGTAGGCTAGAATCGATCCAGCCAACATGCCGATGCGTCGAGACACTTATTTCTCTCCTAACCCCTACCTCCCACCCCAGCAGGGATAGCAGATCAGTGCTGAGACTAGGAAGACCTGTCTGACGACGTCACCGTGGAGACTCGTCGTCGGACAGAGCACGAAAAATAGTAGAGGCTGCTTCTCGAGAAAAAGACGAGAAAGCAGCCCTAGACCTTCCTAAACGCCAAATTCATAACTTCTCGAAGATAATTACCATCAAAATGGAAATCCAAGATAATAATGTGATGTGACTCCTACGAGCTAGCGGACTTTGTTTATGACATGGCATGAGTAGAGCCAAAAGAGCCACGTGATTATTTAACATGTTAGCTAATAAATTGATTAAATTTGAACGGCTCAAAGGCACATGTGATGAAATTAAAGTGAGGGGCCATAAATAATATAGAGCATATATGTTAGAGACGTAAAATAAAATAAAAATACAAATAAGTTTGTTGAAAATGCTCTAAAACAACCAAAAATTATTATTTTAAAATCATTTACTCATTAACGGTTCCTCCACAAAATCTTTTTGCATCCTCGATGCAACTCTAATCGTCTCCCTTCTTCTGATGCAAAACCAAAAACATACATCTACATGTAAGTTAGCTCTATTTACTTTTTTTTTTTAATCTGTACCTTTCAATTCCTTTGATTCGAGTCTTGAGTTTCTAGTTCGAATATCTCATAAAACCTTGGATCCAAACCCTTTTGTTAACTACATTAACCATTTCTTTTTCCATCGACTTTCTTTCCCCTTAAATAGTGCATATAATTGACAACTAACACAAATACAATGAAAAAACTAAGGCCCCGTTTGGATGGCAGGAAATCATAGTATGAAATGAGAATTAATTTCATTTTCCATTCAGACGTGCCGTTTGATTGTAATTACTAACTAGTGGATTCTGTGAAGATTTGGAACAAATGTGTGCAAGGTTTTGGTGGGGAAGTACTTTGGATAAGAGGAAGATTCATTGGAAGACTTGGAATGCTTTATGTAATCCTAGGAAAGCAGGAGGCTTAGGGTTTCGAAGTTTGTCCATGTTTAATTCGACCATGCTAGCAAAACAGGCGTGCGCGTTGTTATTAATCCATCTTCTCTTGTAGCTAGGATTTACAAGGCTAAATATTACCCAGATGATACTTTTTGGACAGCACCGACTCATGCGTCACCATCGTATTCATGGAGAAGTATTGTATCGACTAGAGAGACTTTGAAAACTAACTCCTACTGGCAAATTGGAGATGGTTCCAATGTGAGAGTTTATTCAGATTGTTGGATACCGGAATTACCCTTGGGAAGACCTAATGAAAGTCCTAACTCAGTGGGAGTGGTACACATGGTTAATGAGTTAATTACTGAGACAGGTTATTGGAACATTCCTCTTTTACAAGATCTGTTTTCTCTGGAGGAAGTGGAGGTTATTACAAGGATTCCCTTGAGTCGACGTGTAGTTAAAGATAGATTGGTATGGAAGTTGGCCAAGGACAGGGTGTTCTCGGTCAAATCTACATACAGCAGTTCAGTCCAAGCTTCTTCGAGCATTATTCCTTTCGACCTTCCAGTGAATGGCAATTTCTGGCAAAAGCTTTGGAAGGTGAATACTCCTAACTCAGCCAAGATACATATGTGGAAGGTATGTCATGATATTATTCCTTCACTGGAAAGATTAGATTCACTGAGGGTTCAATTGGATTCACAGATTTGTGTTTTGTGTGAGGGTGGTCGAGAGACTACTTTGCATCTTTGCAAAGAATACCCTTATTCTCAACTTGTTTTGCAATTGCATGGGGTGTTGAGACAGATTTGTTACAGTCCTCAAATTGAGGGTTTTGTTCTTATCAAATGGCTGGAGTTTTGTGTACAATCTCTCTCGATACAAAATTTGGGTGTTTGGTTTGCTTCCTCTGGGAGATTTGGAGGGAAATAAACTATCAGGTCTGGGAACAAAAGCGAGGTGAAGCGTGTGATGTTGTTTTGAAGGCAATGACTAGACTTCATGAATTCACATTCTACAATTCCACAGGGATTCGATCAAATCCTCAAAGGGTTCGGGGGGTGAAGTGGTCAGTGTTAGTATAGTATTGGCATTCCTTCTTCACAAAACTCTATTCATTAAGAAGCCCAAGGTTGCAGTCCAAGCCCATACTTGTTTAAATACAATTGTTGTG
The DNA here is from genome assembly GCA_024704745.1 of Rosa lucieae. Lineage (NCBI taxonomy): Eukaryota > Viridiplantae > Streptophyta > Magnoliopsida > Rosales > Rosaceae > Rosa > Rosa lucieae. The sequence continues at coordinate 7,460,727 of CM045495.1, read as the reverse complement.
GTTGACTTGGTTGTTTTGCTATCAAAGACCCTCGTGAAGACTGGAAAATCAGGTGCTAGCAGCTTTCCCATCTTAGCATAATTGATCAATTGCAAATTGCTTCTTTTTCTCTTTGGGGGCTGCCTTGCTGTCGAAGACCAAGACCAAGTTTGAAGACTAGTTCAATTAGAACCTACTCCCTCATCAATTTGCTGCTTTGCTGCCTTGTTGACGGGCTTCCCCATCCCATCTCTTCTTGCTGTCTTGTGTAAGATCAAGCTTCAAACTTGAAGTTCAAAAGAAGACCCCTCTTCCCATGGCTCAAGTAAGCTCATGCATGTCATCTCTTTCTTAAAGCCAATGGTTTTTCATGGGTTCCCTTCCTATGTCAGTTTTGATTATGGAGGTTGAGTGTTTTGGGTTCTTGAATTGGTTTCCCAATTGAAATTAGGAGCATGGGTTTACACGGGCAATCTGAAATTATGGGTATGGGTTTACCTTCTCCAATTGAGTTTAAGGGTTCTTTGAGTGAACTGTCCCTTCTCTCTTTCCTCTATATATATGGGTTCTCTGTTCCATTTCGGTTATTGAAAATATTTGGGTTTTCAATCCCTTTGTTGTTTAAAGTTCTATCTCTTTGGTTTTCTGTTTTTCAAAGTGTCTTGTTCCATGTTGAAAACAATTTGAAAAACAACAAACCATTCAATCATTCATACATATCATATCTTGCATCCCATGAGGTCATTTGGGTATTGCAAACTTCAAAGGTGAAATCTTCAAGAAGAACTTGCTGCGTTCATAGCTTGTTTCATAGCTGAGATTTCTGAGTTGTTCACTTGCGTAAACAATTAGCAAGAGTTAAGTACAAACAGTCTAGTGAGTCAGTCTAGAATGGTTGCCGAGTTCAGTGCAATCACTATGTTGTAATCTTGTAATTTGGTTTCATATTGAATTGGTTTTGGTCTTTCAAGAGTTAAAGGCCACGCAGATGTTTTCCCTCGATAGGGTGTTTACTGCGTTAACAAAAATCTGTGTTCTTTAATGCTTTAGTTGGTTTGCTTGATTGTTCAATATATTCTGTTCATTATCAGCACTCAGGATTGATCACCCAGTTGCAATCCCTGAGAAAGTTTTGAACTAAAAAATTGGTTGTGAGCCTATTCACCCCCCCCCTCTAGGCTCATTCTAGGATCTTCAGTCAGCTCCACCTATAGGTACCTTTAAAGTGAATGTGGATGGTGCCTTCCACCACATCACTAGGAAGGGTGGTATCGGGTTTGTTATCCGGAACTCGACTGGGCATATGGTGGCAAGAGGAGGTCGACCATTGGCTGGACTCACATCTGCTGAGCATGCCGAGCTTTTAGCATGTTTGATGGCTGTGGAGTTTTTACTCCACCAAGATATCAGGTCTGCTGTGTTGGAAACTAATGCGCTAATGGTGCAGCGCCAATTGATCAACCATGTTGGGAGTAACACCTCGTCTCTTGGTCGCTTGTACGACGACTTGGCATTAATTTTGGCTGCAAACACCGATATTCATATCACATACAAGGGTAGGAATGCTATATGGTAGCCCATATCCTTGCTGCTCATGCATGCAGTGAGCCTCAAGATTTTCTCTTCTTTTCTACACCTTCTTTTCTTCAAGTTGCTATTGCAGCTGATGTTTGTTTGATGTAAGTTTCTTTTGTTTATCAATAAAGGGCTGACCTCCATTCATTCAAAAAAAAAAAAAAAAAGATTGGAAAGGAAATAAAAAATGAGATCTGACTGGAAATTGACTCTCTCATAAAGCCTGAATAGAATTACTTAGTCAAGGGTGATATTCTATTTCCATTTCCCACTATCAAAGACAAAATTACATTAATTATCCCTCTAAAAAATTTATATTCCCCCACTAATATTTCTTATAAGTTAATGTCATATCTATACTTTAATTAGTAAAAAGGCGTTATTGAAAATTATAATTTTATATTTCATTCTTATGACTTACCAAACACTACAATAAGACTAGAAAATTAATTCCAGAATTTAATTTTCAGTAATGTTCCAAACACCCATATAAAATATTAAAACATATTCCATTCTATATCGGTTTGGAAAGAAAAAATAAATTATGTTCCTATTTTGACATTCCTTCTATTCAAACTGAGCCTAAAAGCATCTAGACTATATACCACAGATCCCATTGGAAAAGTGCATTTACTAGTAGACAACCGAACGACGTTTACACAATAATTAAGTATTATCGCACTGGATGAAGGAACTAGCTAGTAAGTACATTAGTTCACAAAAGTGTGCAATTAGTGAAGTGATCCAAAACAGCTGTAAGCAGAAAATCGATTGACTTTGGTGGCAACTTCGTGAAAGACGTCTTTTCCTGTTAATTTTGTTTCTAAATCCTTCTTCAACGTGAAAAGAAAAAAAAGGAAAAAAGACGAGGATAGATTGCTAACTTTGTTCGTCACAATCATGTACTACAGCCATGGAATGAGGAACAGATAAAAGCCCCCACAACATGGTTTGTCCCACAACATTTGAGTGGAGTGGAAGTTCATTTGGAACTAGGGTACTCATGATGGATCATGGATCATATTTGGCAAGGTTTTTATTTGGTTAGTTCGAATCGGTCACAAGCATTGCCGACTTTTAAGTGTTAATAAAATTAAGTAAGTTGTGAGTGTACCATTTTCCAACTACAATAGCAAGATAGCAACCTACCTTCCTATATTTATGTCTACAACGGAAAACCTAATTGGATATCTAGTGAATACTATTAAATAGTAACCTACCTAATTTTGATTAATTGGAACGGTTTTATTTATAACACAATGGAAAATTCAAGGATTTGGCCAAAAAAAAAAAAAAAAAAATTTATAAGAATATTTACTAGCCCCATTGCCTCATTTGAGTCAAAAAAGCAACTTACTTCTTTTCTTTTGAGAATAATGTATGTGGAAGGAAAAATGATTGGGTGATTCTGGACCTCAACACCATTATTTTTTTCTTAAACAGTCAATTTTGCCCATTTATTGTTAATGCTGTTATTTTCTTTCTTTTCTTTTTCGTCTATACATGTTTTACTCTCTCTCTCTCTCTCTCTCTCTCTCTCTCATCACTGGGAGTTGTTGTTGAAGTGTGAAGCTGATGTTAAAGGCTGCTGGTACTAATATTTCTCTGTCATGTGTGCACGGAGAGTAATAATGTTGCAAACAATTAATCGCTTTCAGTTGCTTCTTCTTTTTCTTGGTTTGGTTTGGCTCCGGAGTTTCTTTCTGCTCCATTCTCTAATGATTCTATTTGAACTCTGCTATAGTTAATAACATTTGACATTCTTTCCTAAAATGTACTGAAGAAAAAGGATAATAAGGATGCAAATGGTGAAGATGGGAAGAGATAGCATTCTTGTTGGGAAGTCAGATTCATTATGTTGGACTTCCCTCCCTCTTTTTATTTTTTGTTTTGCAGTTTTTTAGAGGGATATAATAGTAATAAAAATTTTACAAAAATCAATGGAGGTCTATTTAGCAAATATAGAGGTCTGAATAGAGCCATCTAAAATGATTTTTAAAGAATACAAAAACATTGTGATGTCGTTGGATTTATTTTTCGTTATTGAGAAAACTAATTTAATAGTTTTATGACATTACCTTAACTTTTCAATATGTCATCATCATTGTAAAGTAGGTGGAGCAGTCGATATAATATTTTTTACTAATTGATGCATATATGACTACATCTAGTAGTGAAGACTTTTACTATTTTTCAATAATCTCTCGACACTCATTTAAATCTAGAGTTCACAGGCGTCATATGACGTATTATGTTCAACATGCACCAAACCTCATAAAAACCCCATATTAAGGACAATCCATTGAATTCCCAAGATAGAGGACACTCAAACCAACCATATTGCTTTGTGACTTGCCAAACGGCGAGACAAATCTAGACATTGTAATTTCAAATTCCACATGTCATTGACAACAACGATCACATGGTGTCTTGAAAGAATTCAATTGAAAGGACATGAGAGAACAAAAAGGAAGGACAAAAAGAAACGAGAATGTGAGTAGCCCCTAAATGGAAGGGTCATGAAATCAAAATTGGGGTCCTGTATGTCCTATAGAATGGGGAAATTCAAGTCAACAACATGATAGATGTCCAGAAATGAAATGGTTGTCAATACAACATACATTAGACATTACACATGCAACACCCATAGCAATTGTGTTTCTGGCCTATGGGTCAATGCAGGAAGATAAATGACCAGGCAGAGACCATTATTGAACATAAAAAGCATGCATATTTACAAGTTTTCCCATCGATTTTTGTAATTTTTTTAGTAAGGGTGATTGCACAGTTACCTTTATTTATTTGAAAAATTGAAATCATTCATCATCCTTCTTAATATATAAATTTATAAAGTTTTAACTAAATTGAAAAACCGTTTATTTATTTAATTTATAAATTTAAAATTTTAGCATTTTGTTGAAGGAAAACCTAATTTGTGTTTAGCCCAAACTCTAGGTTACTTGACCTAGTGGTAATAGGATTTAATTAGAAGGATCTAGAATCCTAATCAATGTAGAATTCCTCTCCTTGTATGATTGAGATTCTATGCATTGTAATCCTCTATATAAAGAGGCCCCTATTATCAATGAGAATACACAGCAAATTCCTCTCAAATTCAGTTTCTCTACAACACGTTATCAGCACGAGCCATAATCCTGAAACCCTATAATCGTAGCCTTCAAATCCCAGAAACCTCCGCAGCTACAGTAACGTGCTACAGTACTTTCGGCTGCTACAGTACTTCCGTCGACTTTTCTGGACGACTTCCGGCGACTTTTCGGTCAGCTACAGTACTTCCGGTATACAGTACTTTCCGGCTGCTACAGTACCTCTGCTACAGTCTTCCGGCGACTTTTCTGGACAACTTTTCGGCCGACTTCCGACAACTTTCCAGCTGACTTTTCGGTCAGCTACAGTAACTCCGGCAGCTACAGTAACTATGCTACAGTGCTTCGGCTGCTACAGTATTTTTCTGTGACATTTTTCCCCGGCCATCTTTTAAGGCAAACTTTTCTAAAAGTTCCCGTTTTTGAAGTTTTTCCTTTAATTTCTTCTTCTTTTCTCGGGGACTTCCAAAATCCCTTCTTCTACCCCCCTTTTCTCTACATAGGGGAGACCAAAAGCCGAACTGTGGGGGTTCGCGCTCACTCCAAGCTTGGAGCTTGTAGAGTCCTCCAAACTTAGAGTTTGTTGAGAAGTTATGATCGACCACAAACACATCATTGTTTCGATCTAATCCAATATCTCTTGGAATCTAATTTCTTGGAAGCGATTACGCTCAGAAATTTCATATGTTTTCGTGGTAGCCTATTTCGCTCCGAAACTAACCCTAATTTCTTGTTCTCTTTCAGGATGAGTAACCTGAACAAATTGGACTTTGCTCCATTGGGAACAACTGGCTCTGGATATCACAGGTGGGTTCGTGATATCCGCCAGCATCTCAAGGCTGATAGAATCCTGGATATGATTCTCGAGCCTAGCCAGGACGTGCTAACTGTTGAGCAAGCTCAAGCTTTGGAAGCAAATAGAGCAGCCTTAGAGGCAAATAAGGCGAAAGCCATTATCCTAATGACTCGTCATATGGATGATTCGCTCCAGTACGAGTATATGAATGAAGAAGACCCCAGAAGGCTGTGGGTCTCACTCGAAGAAAGATTTGGCAACGTCCGTGACTCCTTGCTTCCTGACCTAGAAGTGAGATGGCATAGCCTCCGCTTCTGTGATTTCAAGTCAGTTCTTGACTATAACTCGGAAGCACTTCGCATTAAATCCTTAATGGAATTCTGTGGTAAAGAGATCACAGATGCGATGTTGATTGAGAAGACTCTCTCTACCTTCCCCGTCTCTGCATTGATGGTTGCTAAGAACTATCGAATCGATGTAAATGCAAGACGGATCACAAGGTTTCATGAGCTCATTGGAGCTATAAATGTCGCTGAAAAGCATGACAATATCCTTGTGAAGAACTATAATTCGAGATCCGTGGAAACAGAGCATATTCCGGAATCCAATTATAGTCGCACCTTTGAGAGAGGGCGCCAAGAGCAAAACCCTAATCTTAGGTATACTTCTGGACATTCTGATCCATATAATTGCTCTACTTGGGAAGGTAACCGCCAAAATAGGCGAACACGGAACCGAAGAGGTAAACGTGGAAAGAGAGAGGGAGGCAATGCCTCTGGCCATGTTGGTGGCGCCACCAACACTAAGAGCCATCTAAATGACGCTTTCAAAGCGCCTCAATCAATGGAGTTCGAGCAAAGAGATGTATGTTCTCGATGTGGAGTGTCTGAACATTGGGCACACATTTGTAGAGCTCGTGAAGAACTGGTCACAACCTACAAAGCATATTGTGAAGCAAGAGAAGCTCACTATGTGGAACAAGAAGATCAAGAAGATGATCTAGAGTGAAGGGTTGAAGACTACAAATCTGGCTGGGATCAATAGATCGCCAATTCTGTTTAAGTCTTTATTTTCAAGAGATGTAGGCGATTGCCATATTCCTTTTTATTGGATTAGATTTTCTTTAATCATAAGAAACAATGATGTATTCCGTTGGCTTATGAATACAATTTCGAGTTCTTTTCATTATGACTCAATTTTGATTCTGAGCATATGACTTTGTGACTACGATGGCTAGACCATCAGTATTAATTTAAGGACATGGAATAGCCCAAGTTCCATTTGCCAAATGGCACCTTGATTACTGTTGTCACAGAAACTCTCTACGCTCTTAGGGTAAATAGTACCCTATGAATAGCCAACGAATTCCATGCGAAAATGCATGTAGAGAACGGAAATGAGTTCCTTTGCATTACCTCTAATGATTGCGAACAAAGACGCATCTTAGAGACGTTTATGTGTCTCTCTAGTGGATTTTATGTCACTATTCGAGCTATTAAATCCAATAAAGTTTTGAGAGAAGATCTCTTGGATTTAGACACATATTGGCTTTGTCACGACAGGATAGATCATCCTAGTCATGATATGATGATCCGTCTACAAAAGACTTCACATGGACATCATTTCTTTTGAGCAAAATGAAGCAAGATGCCGCCATAAAAGGCGCCAACCATGGGCATAACGCCATGGTTGTTCCTCCTTGTGGCCATGACGCCATACATGCTAATTTCCATGGCCCCCACGCCATGATGGGAGATGTAGTCACATATTTTGCTTCTAATAGCGCTACAGACGCTTAGGCCTAACCAAACTCCTCATTGGTTGCTTCTAAGGCCTCTCGCTCGTTTTACAAAGCCCATTCCTTAGGGAAATTAGGACTGAGACCGTCCTATGCAAAGGATATGACAATACTCATTCTGTTCTTACAAAGAATCCGTAGGGATCTTGTGGATTGATTCAACCAACTTGCGGAAGCTTAAATATTTCATGATGTTGGTTGACACGCAAACACGCCGGTCACGTGTTGTGCCATTGTCCACCTATATATGCTACTTATGCTACACTCCTAGCACATATCATGTGACAACGGGCTCACTCCCCGAATCATCCTATTCAGTCAATTGGATTTGACTATGCTAGAGAGTTTACATCGAAGACTTTCGATGGATATTGCAATGGGTTTGATGTTGGACATCACATTCCCCTGTACACACCCAATTGGTCTCGTGGAAACGACTACGATGGTAGTCCGAACATTGGTAATGCGCACCAATCTTCTTACATCCGCTTGGGGTGATGCGATATCGCATGCAGCCATGCTAATTCGTCTACGACCTACCGCCACTCAATGTACCTATGCGTTACAGCTAGTGACTGGGTACACGTATTTTGTACTTACGCACATTTGAGTGAGCCATTTATGTGCCAATTGCGCCGCCACAGCGCTCTATGATGGGTCCTTACAGACGAATGGGCAACTACGTTGGATTTGCGCTTCCAACAATCGTCCGCCACTTAAATGCCCTTGCTAGGCGATCTCCTTACCGCTAGTTTTGCGGATGTCACTTTGATAAGACAGTCTTCCCGTCGTTAGGGGGAGATAAGAACACGAATGTTCAACAGGAACGACAGGAATTGTCGTAGTCTGTCCCCACTATGTCTCATCTTGATCCCTGTTAAAGTGACGAGATCACACAAATATGCTGCAAACATGCATGCAAGGAAGGACGTCCCTACGAGAGGACGTAGCGCCACCCTACACGGAGGTAGGCATGGCACCAATGCCAAAGAGAGTGGCACTCTGGCGTTACAGGCCATGGCCCCAGCTAGGATGCGTGGGAGGCCCGTGGGTTCGAAGGATACTTTGGCACATTCCAATCCTTTAATCATCATGACTCAAAATCCGTCTCATGAGTATCTTCCGGGTTATGGTTATCGTTGGGGGACGCCTCAACGTCAAACCCTATTCCTGAGAATATAGAGCTCTATGAAACTTACACTAGTGTACATGAGACGTGGGATAGAAACTCCATCATAATTGATGATGTAGTTACGCATTTTGTTGTGCATGAGTTTGCTGAGTCCGATGATATCGAACCACGCTCCGTTGATGAATGAATGCCAACGTAGAGAGTTTTTGGCCTAAATGGAAAGATGCGATCCAGGTTAAGATGGATTCTCTAACGAAGAGGAAGGTTTTCGAGCTAGAGATGCCAACACCTCCTAACATAAAACCTGTTGACTAATGGGTCTTCGTTAGAAAGCGTGATCAGAAAAAGAGATGGTAATCTCGCCTTATGGCGCAAGGCTTCTCACAAAACGCCCTGGAATCGACTACGATGAGACATATTCTCTCGTAATGGATGTCATTGCACTCCACTACCCTGTCAGTTTGGTAGTTTCCGAATAACTGAACATGCAGCTTACAAATATGGTCACTACGTATCTCTATAGGGATCTTGATACGGAACATACATGAAGGTTCATGGTGAACTTCATTTACCCAAGTAAAGTGGCTCTAGACCATGGAGCGCGTTTACAAAGAGGTTGAAACGCTCACTAAAGTGACTACTTGATTGGGAAGGGATATGCCCACGCATTTCTATAACAAGTTTCGGATTCTATCGCGGTTCATGTTGGACATGATCTTCATTAGAAGCCCTTAAAGAGTTAAGGGAAACCGCTGAACACTTGAAATCCGAGTTTGAGATGAAGGATTTTGGGAGAACACGAATATGTCTGAGTTTGGAACTTGAGCATCGTGTCGATAGATGCTTAGGCATTTTGACAAGGTCAAGCCTTCAAGCACCCCCATGATCGTCCGTAGTCTTGATCCTGAAAAGGATCCTCTTCGTCAAAGGATGATGACGAAGATGTGCTAGAGGCAAAAGTGTCTTACTTAGTACAATAGGCGCATTATTGTACTTATCTCAATGCACAAGACCGGACATCTCATATGTTGTAAACTTGTTAGCTAGATATAGCTCTGCGCCAACGCGACGCCATTGGATTGGCTTAAAAGATATCTTTCGATATTTGAGATGTACGATTGATATGGGCTTGTTCTATCCCTACGAAGAGATGATGGATTCGGACCCATCACACACCAGAAACGCCGCCAACGCTGGCCTGCGTTCTCTATCCCCATTCCAAAACGACATGTGTTTTGGAAGGTTTTGCTGATGTTGGGTATCTGTCTGACCCACACAATGGTCATTCCCAATCCGGTTAAGTGTTCACCATGGGAAAAGACCGTGACATCTTGGAGGTCTACATATTAGACCCTAGTCGCTATATCTTCGAACAATGCAGAGATCATTGCTCTTCACGAAGTGGTTCGTGAATGTATATGGATTGGATCCATAATTACGCATGTTCGAGTAGCTGTGGTTTGAAGTTTACCACAGATGAGCCTACGAGCATTTAGGATAATGATACTTGTTTTGAACAAATGAGGCAAGGCTACATCAAAAGCGACAACACCAAGCATAATCAGCAACAACAGACACTCCTCGAGATCAAAGTGAACTAGGTTCGATCTGAGGACAGTGAGGCAGACTTGTTTACTAAGTCATTGCCCAATACCACGTTCGAGAAACATGTGGCAAGAATTGACTTGCGGAAATTATATGAACTCCCATGATCGTAGTCATCAGGGGGAGGTGCAGACATCAGGGGGAGATGTCTACATGTTCGTCTCGAATCGTGAAGGGTGTGTTGTGCTCTTTTTTCCCTTCGACCGAGGTTATTTTTGTCCCACTGGGTTTTTGTTACTCGGCAAGGTTTTTAATGAGGCAACGAGAGAAGCACCGCGTTTGGGCAACACAAGGGGGAGTGTTGAAGGAAAACCTAATTTGTGTTTAGCCCAAACTCTAGGTTACTTGACCTAGTGGTAATAGGATTTAATTAGAAGGATCTAGAATCCTAATCAATGTAGAATTCCTCTCCTTGTATGATTGAGATTCTATGCATTGTAATCCTCTATATAAAGAGGCCCCTATTATCAATGAGAATACACAGCAAATTCCTCTCAAATTCAGTTTCTCTACAACACATTTCACTTTTAGGGATTTTTTTTTGAATGAAAATCAACATTTATATTCATCACAAGTCAGAATAGGCTGTTACATACCCTTCCGCTATCATTTAAAACCATAGACAGACAAGAAGTTAGTGGTAGTATCCACAGGTGGTACATACATATAGTCCTACTCATTATACATAAATACATAGAAATAGCGGATATCCTCATTCGGTACTACTCCAGAGACATAGAGCATATAAATGCTTAGTTTCCTAATACAAAGAATTATTGTAAATAGATAAACTAAAAACATAGAGATGGACCTAGGGCAAAAACACCCCACCCCAAAGTAGAAAGCCCTAGAGGGCAACCCAAGAGAAGCAGCCCAACTCAAGACCCAACAAAAACTAGTTGACCCAACCCTGACCACGTCTCCTTCACCCATTTGCCGCCTATACTGGCAAGTGTAGTTCCTCTGTACGTCCTCCGCCGCAAAACCAGGGTCACGCCGCTTTGCATCGCCAAGAGACAAGGCCACAGACCCACGAACCATCACCGAAGTAGCCCCTCGACATGAGCCATCTCCGTCGCTTCAACACCGCGCACCGCTGCTGAGAAGTTCCAAATCCAAGTCGCCGATGGATCTGGAAAACCTCAATGAGCGCCGTCCCGTATAGAAAAAACAAACAACCACACCCAGAGGAGGTGCTCGAATTCGCCAACCAACCTGCCAATACCCCAAGCCAAAAAACCCCTATTCTGCCCTCCCAAGCAATAGCCTTCAAGCTCTCGCTCGGCAACATCTCGTTATCGACAAGGCGAACCCAAACCGACCCCAAGCCGCCACCGGACGAGCAGAAATTCTTCAAACCCTAGACCAAAAGAATCCGGGTTTTTTGGAGTAGGAAAAAATATTGAATCCCAAAATTTTGTATATAAGTAATCTGACTATATGTATTTGTCTATAACGTTTTATCAGTTTGGACTTTGGATAACCAATGAGTTTCTAATTGTTTGAACCTATGAATTTTGAGCGAACACTAATATGACTAAAATTTTGTAAATGAGAGGAATCACATAGAGACAATGAACAATTTCAATTATTGAAATTCATCGCGTGGAGACAATTACTTGCATTGGCCCTCCACATTGATTTTTTTTTTTAGGGCAACGGCAGACTAATCCATTGATGGTAAATTATACGATCTCACTCAGTCAAGCATGAAGGGTACAAACACCCCTCATATTACAATGCATGCTCTAGAAGAGTACTAAATCTGAAGAAATCTAAAAAAAACTAAAGTTCAAACTGACTGCACAAGCAGTCAGACTAAAACCCAAAGGGAATGCAAAAACTAAAACCTGAAAGAAATTGACAACTAAATTTATTCTGACATAATCCTAAATCTCCGCATCTACCTTGATTAGCTTGGGGCCTAAGACCATCTTGGTGTACCCCTCCACCTGTCAAAACAGTGAACAACCTGGATCTAGGATCATGTTGAGTCCAGCCCACAACAAGCTTACCAAAAGGCCCGACCCAACTTCAGCCCAAAACAGATAGAGGAGGGAAAGTGGGCTTAAGCCCAAAAGCCCAGCCCAACTCCCACTGCCCTCACTCTAAGATTGGACCAGAGAGCACCGAAAACCTAGAAGGCTCCCCGGAGCCGCTGCTACCCTGCACACCCGACCTCTACCCTACCAACATCTCCGGCGGTCGACCTCGCTCTTCAGCCATTGGAAGAATTCAACGGAGCCTGGTGTGGGTGTTCACCAAACCTCGCCGACAATCAAGTCCGCCGCCAAGCCTCGACCCGACTTCACTCCCAAATCCGCTGCACAGATTCGATCACCACCACCAGTCGACGTTTGCTGCGACTGTACGCGCACCAATCCAGCCGACGTCGATACCAATCCGACCTCCGTGCGACAAGGCTCTACCTCTGAGCCGCGACCTTGGCCTCTCCACCGCAAATCGACGAAAGAAGTCTTCCGCGCCTGCTCTATTGAACCGAGAAGGCGACGCCAAGCGTCAAAAGCAAGCGGACGAAGCCACCGCCCTGCTTCACGAAACTAGGGTTTCGGAATGCAGATCCGTGAAAAGTGGAGCACTGTGATAAGAAAAAATAAGAATTTTTGGATGGCCCTCCATGTAGATTGTTTTGACTAATAAAAGTAAAAGTAGAGCATATATACACTTCTCTTTTGGTAAATGAAATTCAGTCTAATATCGAATTTTGCATTATATTTCATTTTCATGGATGATTGGATTTGGATCTGTTTTATGCTATTAGCTACTTTGTTGATTGTTCACCATACAGCAACCAGCTCTCAAAGGCATCTGGCTGGTTGTGAGCTGGCCCCATTATCGATTTATACACATGACAATCGACATGGTTGTGTGTCAAGGATTCGAGCGGATAGATTCGAGAATCCAACCAAATAAAGAAGAGAATGCAATAAGAAATACAATTCAAAATATTTGACAGGACTGGAACGAGTGATTCAAGAAATTTGTGCGACTTAACTTGCTGCATGTAAATCTAGGGTTCATCTGTTTGTAAGTAGATTAATTTCATGCTCGGCCTGATCTCGATCTAGTCTATAACTTAATTTCATGCTCGGCCTGATCTCGACCTAGTCTATAACTTCTGGGAGCTGGTCGACTATACCGATACATAATTAAACCAGCCTCACTTCCTCTGCCGCGACACATCCAACTCTCAATCAGGGAAAAACCTTGTTTTTTCTGAGGGATCTGCTTAGCCACCATGTTTCCTCAGTGTGGATTAATATGAATGACAAGTTCACAGTTCCACTTTCTGCAATCCATTTCTAGTTCGTTATATGACTTATATCATGGTAGAGAGAATTTCGAAACAAAGAGCAATCATCTTGTTTATGCTTCCACCAACAACTTTAACACTGATCTTCATCTTCAATCAAAGGTGCATATTTAAGTACGTTGTAATCCTATAATTTTAATGATTGTCATTTTGGTCTGGTGTATCCCTTCCTTTTGGTATGGTAGGGACTAGGGACTGTATCATTTGAATTGTCGAACCTAGCACGATTCTACTTTCTATAGTGAGTGTTAATCATTGTAAACCAAGACATGAATGTTCACTATACAACCCAATAACCTTTACATGAAATTACATGAATCATTAATCATCACATTATATTTCTTCTTCTTTATCAATGAGACTCCCACACTTCAACTAGTGATACTCTCTAGTGGTTTACCAAAGCCTGATTTGCGTGTGGTAAGAGACTGTTAGATTGTCTGGAATAGAGATCGAAGGAAATCTAATATTATATGACACGGCCCTTTCAGGTCGAAACAGTGTTGGACAGTGTAAAATGAGATGACAATGGTTTAGCGTTGCATGCGATAACTCCAGATGTTGACACAGGACCCATCTTGATGCAAAGGCTTTGCAATTAGGGAAGCAGTGGCTACAACAATCTCCTTCCTGAAGGTGACATTCTACAGTCGGTCTCGATCAACCCCGCGTGGAGTACTGTGGACAAAGGAAGACAGCTCCAATAATTTTATTGATGTCCATGACATCTTCCTTGACTCTGATTGAGACTCTGCGTTTTTGGCCTAGTTTAGCCGGAACATATATCGTAATCTTTACTTTTTGTGCTCGGATTTATTACCTAAATTGGTACTTTTTCTTAGATAATATACCTACTTGCCACACAGGAGCAGAGATCGACTTGCTATTACACTGATTGATTTGTCAGAAGATCAACAGGTTTTTAGCCTTAAACAAGTAGAATAAGCACTATGTTTTCTATTATATATTCTTCAGTATACACTGTTTTTTCAAGTAATTCAGGTTATTTGTAACCCGTTGACCACTCTGAACTCCTTTTTAGAATCTACAATTGCAAAACGAAAAGGAGAACTAGCTTGAACTAGAAGTTCCACAAACCGGAAAGCCCTCGTGGACTAGACGACCACTAGATGAGAAATTGTTGTGTTAAAAATCAGGTATAACGTTATGTGATTTGTAATGGTTATATATTCCTTCTACTTTGTAAAGATAGTACTCAAAACGTACTCATATCAAGATATCAACAAGTTATTAAAGGAAAGTATGCTTGCTGCCAATGTATGCACATTATCCTCAACTTGGAACACTATATATGTTAATAAATAATCTATACCAGTTAATGGTTTTCTTTCTATGCTAATAAAGAATGTATCTTATGTAATTTCACCAGTTGATGGTTTTCTTTTCTCACTTAGGGAAGAGGCAGATGATCTATGTTGAGCACTAGAGTAGAACGACGACAAGTCATATGTTAATAAATAATCTATACCAGTTGATGGTTTGTCATTCCATGGTTCTGATGGCCCTTAAAGATGGAAAAATGGAGAATCCTACGACCTAAATTTTCTCAGTCGGGTATCGAGGAAAATAGAAGATGTTCTAGACATGGATTATATTCTGTCTAGTTTTGAGACAAGTACTACCTTTCAAAGAATATATACTTGTATAGATGGTCTGTTTGCTATGACTAAATAAGTTGGGTGGTATATCTGCAGCGTGTTTGCGACAAATTCTGTACTGATACTTGTACTCTCTGTTACTGTTTGGAAAGAAAACATCAAATTATTTTTTGATCAAAGGTATTGTAATAAACCTCTCTTCACTCTTCAGATTTAATTAGGGGTCACATGAGAAGAAAATATATATACTGATCCCGAAATATAAATTTAATTGTCACACATTTTGCAAATCATGATGATTCTCTCTCGAGATTATGACCACTACTGATCCTAGGGCTGGTACAAATGACTGAATCTGAGACTAGTGAATCATTAGGTGACTGCTACCTATCCTAAAATTTGCACTGAAATCAAGGGCAAGAAACTAAGAATCAATGCAATGTAAACCCAGAATAAATAACAATGAGCACAAGTGTTCACAACTCTTTGGTTTGATATTTGAACCAACTAAAACAAGATTTTTGCAGTAGGCTAAGGCAAAGAAAAATTATAAAAGAATTGAGGTACTGTACAGAGAACATAAACTGTTTGACAATTGCCAATTGGTGAAACAAAATCATGCCTGGTGAATATCGTAGATAGCTGCATTTGTGCTTCTAATTAAAATCAAATTCCACGCTCTTCATCCAGTTCTCAAAGTCTCCAGTTTCCTATGCATACTATAAAAAGCCATAAAAGAGTTCAAATATAAGCGCTGGCCAGTATTAAGAACAACAGAAGCAAATGATAAAAACCTATAAATTTGACAGGAACTTTTGGTTCAGCTATTGGCCAAAAGTAAAACTTTAAGAAGCTAGCTATTTTAAGAACAGTAAACTAGGCATGTTTGGACCTGGTCGATCACCAGTAGTTTAACAGTTTTCAAAAGCTACTTATTAGTTAACTAGTAAAAAATGACTCTTCTTAATGCATGGCAGTATTTATAGAATCGATGATTGACAGCCACCGGATCAGTCTGTTTGATGAAGAACGAAATGGTGGCAGCCAATGCTCAGATTTTAAGCTCAATTCGCTTCTCATTTTAACAACTCTTTCACTCCACCATTCACTGCTTTCACAAGAGCTGTGCAGATTTGTTAACAGTACTGTTTGAGCTGAGCCTGGGAAGGATATTTAACCAAATGACCACCCTTTTTGTGATCGTCGAACTCAATGAAATGATGCATTGATTGGCTAAATTCATCCATACAAAAAGTGTATAATATTTAGAATTCTGCAAACTATTGACTATAGATCACTCCAAGGTAGCATGCTTCCCTCTAAAATCCTGCATTCCTAATATAAAAAAAGGTTCAAACAAGTAGAGAGACTCGACCAGTTCCAAGAGGTCAACATTTATTTGGTAAGTGAAAAACTTCCATTCGTACACTTTGTTCATCAATCTTATAGGCAACTAGGCTATAGTTGTGGCTTGTAATCCAACAAATAAATTCATAATATTGATCATCCTATCCAAATTGGCAAGTCCACTGACAACAACCAAAGCAGAAGACTTGAAGATATAAGGTCAGCAATTTGATGGCCATAATTGGAGATAATTACATTCATTGGCACTTCATATAATTTTTTTTTTTTCACTAATACAAGTAAAAGTAGAGCATAAAACTTCTGTCTTTGGTGAATGAAATTCATAATAAAGGTCGAATATCGAATTCTGCTTTATATTTCATGGATGACTGTATCTGTCTTTATGTTACTGGCTGGTAGCTACTTTGTTCATTGTTCTCCATACAGGAACAACCTCTCATGGGAATCTGGCTGTGAGTTGGCCCCAATGTCTTACATATGACAATCGACATGGATGTGTCAAGGACTCGAGTGGATGATTGGATATAGATTCGACAATCCAACCAAATGAAAAAGAGAATCCAATAAGAAATGCAATTCAAAACATTCAACAGGATTGGAATGAATGATTGCCAGCAAAATTGAATGAAATGGTTCAAAAAAATTGTGCAACTTGCTGAGTATGTAGATCTTGAGTTCGTTTACGGCAAATTAATGTACTGATACATCAAATAAATTTGTTCTTGAAAAGTATCCTGGAACTTTCAGTAAATCTTATGGTAAACCTACAAATGTGATTTGCCAAGCAGAATTACATGGGAACATGGAAGAAAGAAGGAACAAGAAATGGGATGAGATTTTCGGTCAGGCTATCATTTGGGTTGACCAAGGAATAACCAGCAAACCAATGATGGGAGTTTAATTAGTGTTCGTGATGTTCTAGAAATTTACAGACGTACTATTGTCAAAACTAATCATATGAAACAGACTAGGGGCATATAAACTGCAATACAAATAGTCAGATACAAAGGCTGGAAATGGATTTAGCAATTCAGATTAATAATTCTGAAGCCACAAATATACGTACTTCAGCAGTACATCTTCTATGATTTAATTAATGAATAGCAAAGCAGGCTAAGTAGCTTACACAACATCCCATACAGAGGGGGGCAATGGAAGAGCCGACTATAGATGTAATTACTTCAATGCTTTAATAATTAAATTGATATAACAACAGAACATCGAGGATATATAGAACTCAATAAATAAATAAAAAGCATGTAATCACTTGATGCTACAAAATTTACTGTTACTAGATCACTGCTCTGGGACATGCTTCTAATCCCTTGAGGCAGCAGATAAATAATGAGATATAGGGACAGAAGAGGCAGTTTCCTATTCTGAATCCCTGAGGCTGTCACTTGTCAGCCATATTTTCTTTTGGATTATAAGTACAACGTCATCTCCGTCCTGGTCGGAATCTGAACTGGAGTCGGTTTGTGCCACTACTTCCCAGTGCAGTGCTGGTAGATATTTCTTAACTAAATCAACCACTGACTGTTTGTCACGGATAATTATAAATCCAGTTGGCCTGAGTATGCGATCCATCTCAAGCAACAGATCCTCAGCACTGCATTCTTTCTTTTCCAAGTCAGAGAAGACAGTCCAAGCATGGAGTAAATCATAAGTACGGGGGTATGTTGAATAGGCTTCACACCTGTCACAGTAGAGATCCAGTCAATCACAGTATAAACAATCTCAATGTCCCTTTATCCTACAATCTCGAAGCCATGATATTGAACAAAAGCATAGATGATAACAGACATTGTTAGCCAAAGCTTTCAATCATCATTTGCTGCTTCTGCATTACCAGATTATGATTATTTCTCAAACTGGAATTATATTGATTGTTAAGTTTATAAAGAAATAATATCAAATCACTTGTTTCAGTACAAAATGAAATGCTTTATGTATACCAGTCACTTGAGTTACATACCAGCTGTGAATACTGCCTATAAGGCCTCTGTCGTATATCAGCTTTAGTGTGTTTGGTCCATCTTCAGGGACGACATTCATCACCCAAACATCCTTGTCCTTCAGAGCAGCTGCAAATGATCCCATGTGTGCTTTCATATCCATCACATTCCTCAGAGTGTTTGATTCAATCTTTGGACTCAAGAGATTCCAATAATTCTCAACTCGAT
Source organism: Rosa lucieae (assembly GCA_024704745.1). Lineage (NCBI taxonomy): Eukaryota > Viridiplantae > Streptophyta > Magnoliopsida > Rosales > Rosaceae > Rosa > Rosa lucieae. The sequence continues at coordinate 7,442,231 of CM045495.1, read as the reverse complement.
GCCGCCAAAGTTCCTGCACATAAAGAGCAATACCAAAACAATGAATTCAATTGTTACTGAATGATCCATCCAAGAAGCAAAGACCGCCAAATAATAATTTGAAACATGCAAATACATGCTGCAACTTAATTACCATGTCCTTTTCAAACATTTCATTTGAATAGCCAAAATCAGCAAGTCGAGGAGGAGGAGTTGTCAATCTAGCTGGCCAGGGAGCCAATCCACTCCCCTTTTCTCTATGGTCATCTGATTATGCCAAACAAACATTAGTTAGCAGAGAGATTCATGGCCAGGTTAGAATTACTCAACCGAGGCATTGCTATGAATTTTGTATGATTTTCTTTAAATAGTTGACAAGCAATTCACTAATAGTCAGCAATCACAGCCTAAAAATATCTTGATGGGAAGGGATAATTTTCATGTACATCTATGAATAACCTGGAAAGCAGAACATACTGTCACAGTCAAAAGTAGGTCATGCAGAGATATGACCATGAAATGTCACACTGAACTGATCTAACCAGACATTTATTGGCACATGTTGTTCGGCAACTGAGATGCAGAGCCATAGAAGACTCAAGTATTAGCAGAATATTTGAGATCAAAATTCACAACAATCATCTCTTGGAAACAAAGACCAATCTCAACAAATAACAATAGAAAAGATGCAAATATCAGAATAAAATAGTAAAACATAAAACACAAAAACTTATATGGTGCCAGTGAAAAACTAACAAATAAACTTGCTTCCCATCTTCTGTTGTCAAGACTCTGGATATCTAACACAAGGGAATTGATATGCATTCCATTCCTAATTTCTTCTTCAAGAAACTTCGATGTTGGTATTGTCTAGTTTGGCATATAATTCTTTCATTTTGAAACGAAACAGATTTTATGATTAAAATAATAATGCAAAAAAATATGGACAAGAGGTCCACATCAGAGAAAAGCAGCAGAAGAATAAAAAACTTATATCAACTAGGACTGACAGAGCCCACCATAAGAAAGAATGCAAGAAAGACTGTAGTCTTTGAAGGCTGCCGGAACAATCAAACTAATAGCAATATTTTAAAATCTCCTTAAATTGCCAAATGATATTGCTTTATCTAATAATACCAGTTCAATTCAAATGACTGTCTAATGATGATAAAAGCAACACATGAGAAGGAATCACTTACGATCAGAGTACGGTGAGATGCAAGCTTCCATTGGCACACCCCAGATTGCATCTGGATCATCATCAGATCGGCAGAGAGGAGGTTGAGTGCCAGGTTCTCTTTGTATATAACAGTCATTTGTTAGTGGTTTCTGCCAAATGACAGTTTGGTTCCTTTTTGCAGCTATTCTCCAACACATGCGCTCCACAAGGGCACTCATCTCTTTCCATATTTTGAGATCTTCCTCATCCTGTGCATATGCTTCTGGAGATGAGTACGCAAAGTAGCCTCCTGGCCTGAGTAACCTATCTAGCTCAAGAAGAAGGATCCCATCTCTTTGGAGCCAATCAATTCTACAACGGGAACAGTGAGCAAGTTCAAAAGATCTGCTTGGGTAAGGAAGCCTTTTGGTCCCTAGAACACCAAGATATGCTGGAATTCCTCTTTCCAAAGCAAATTGGATTTGATTTTGATGCACATCATTGGGTGCTAAGGACATTGTCATAATATCAGATGACAGAAGATAGCCTCCAAAACTTGCAACTCCACAGCCAACGTCAAAAACTGTACGTAACCTGCCTTCATTGTTTAGATTGTTCTTTGTAAAGTTGAGCATCTGCCAATTGAAGACAACATTTAGATTGCTTCATTTAACAATATGGTGATAAATGTAAAGCCAAAATAGAGATACAAGCACTGTAGTCTCAACCCATAAGAAATGGTTATGTAGAAGACTGCAAAAGCATAAAACTCTTTGAAGACAATGTCATTCAAGGATAAGTGATGCAGAATACAGTTTTTTCATTTATGCTTTGTATACTTCAAGCTCAGTGTACTAAGGTATTGCTATTTTACTTGTCTAAGGTATGGAAAATACTTGATGAATGAATAAACAGTTATAATTGAATCTTGGTCACCCCTAGTGCTATGCTTGCTGCCTCCCCAGTATATCACTCCCCCATCCCTAATTTCTTCTATTTATTCTCTCTGAAACACTAATCCCCTTTCTAAGTTCCCCTTCTCTTCTAAATCCCTCGAAAACTATATTCTGTCAATTAGTGCTACACGCCTACACCATCCTTTTTGGCAAAGACAGTTTCGAGGAAGCAATCTTACATTTGCAATTGAAGCAATATACTTATCAGCTCCATAGTGAAAATGTGTGCCTCCCCCAGGAAAACTAATCTTGTCACCCTTTTCAACCATCCAGTTCTGGTCGGATTTCTCATGTGCAAGGTGAGTATGAGGTATATTTGCTTTCCATACTTCATCTCTGCTCTGGGGCCATTTGATTGGGACCTGCAATATCAAGATAACAAAAGGAGTGTTTACTATATCAACTGGGGAATAAGAGATAACCGCAACAACAAGAAGGCATTTACACCAGTGTTACCACTCAGCTTTAGTACATACCTTGTACCCTATTGGAGGAGGAATCAAGCAATTGTATCGCCTTTCTGGAGAAGGACAATGCCTCTCATAGTGCTCCATCAAAGACAGGTCCAACTTCAGTCTCATTTGATATATGAGATTTCTGTCCAAGCAAGGGATAAGTTCCGAAAGGCGATCATCACAAACCTTGAAAAAACAAAATTCATCAGCAGACAAATTTAGAAGGATACCTTCAGGTACATTTTTACTTTTTCTTAATAAGATGGCTTGGAGTTAAAAGAGGGAAGAAGGTGCTGGAATCCAAGTTAAGCATTATAGAACTCACCGGGAAGCTCTTCACTGTAACATCATCATCTCCATCTTCCTGCCCATACTTTGTTGAAGATTCATCCAGCTTGCCATCGGTATCATCATCCCCACCCAAATAAGATGAACCAAGCTTTCTCAAAGATCTACTGCCATATTCTAGAGCTGATGCACCATGACTTTGAGAGCCAAAGATGGAACCATAATACCCATACAGGAAAACAAGAAAGAGTGCCAAAACACACAGAATGATGATCACGCGCTTCTTTTGGGCTGGATCAGATCTTCCCCTCATCATTTATGTAGTCTTCAAGTACTTCAAAAGATAATGAAAATTATACTTTTGTGAAGTACTTAAAGATTGCAATGCCCAGTGTTGCCTTTCCAAAGTCCTAATATGAAGACAATGCTACAAATTTCCTTGAAGAATCATCAGATTAGATACAGTGAACAACCTGTGAAGTATTACAAAAGAACACCATCAAACTCACGGCACAAATGGGCAGAATATGAGGTGTTAGCTTTTCTATAGAAAGCGAACTCAGAGTGGAATCCTAAAGATATAATATGAAATATATTGATGTACCAATTAAGAACAACCAAAAGTAAAATTCTGCTCATTCTTGGCAATCAAAATGTTCAGATTGGAATCATACTTGAGCAGCCAAGTGACTATATGTGTAAAAAAAATTGGATCCAACCGGTCAACCACTAAGATACCTCTCCCCAGTCCCAACCAATTCCACATCTGACCAATTCAGAAAGGCAAAGACAGTATGGATATAAAAAGATCAACCACCGGTACACGAAAAACAAAAGTTTCTTAGTTAACAGCTCTGCGTAATTGCTCAAGTAAACAAGCACCTATGCAAAACCAGCTGGCAGAATATAGCACTGTGAAACTGAATCGAAAGTTGCTAATTTGCCTCATAATATTTGGAACATCCAATCAAAAGCTACTTGATGCTAGTCAGGTACAATAGTATACAGTAAATCAGCAACCAAGCAATGGAAGTGATTGATCCAAATAAGGAATGGAATCAAATTGCAAATGGGAATGAATGTTCATACTTCGAATTGAAATGGAAACAGTGATAGCACTGTAACCCACTAAGTAAAGTTGAACTTACAGATCTGTGACAAGATCACCTTTCTTTTTTTGCATAACAGAAAAGAAGGTATCAAGAACCACTAACCCATTCACCACACAAAAACAAAGTTGCAAACTTTAAACTCACTAAGCAATCAAACCCACATCACTAAAGCATCAAAGCCACCAAATGAACCAAACCCAGTATGCAAGTTAAGTCAGATCCAGCAAAAGTTGAAAACTTTGAGCAAAAGAAGTAGAGGAGGGAGCTTACTGATCAAGTTGTGGATCGAATAAGGAGGTCCAAAAAAAAGCCCGGGTTTTGTGTGAGAGGATCCAAGCGAGGCTATGGTACTTCTATAAAAGGAAAGGGAAGGACCCAAAGAGATAGGCAGATGTCAGATCTCAAAGAGTGTTTCTATGTTTGATTCGAGTCTGAAGAGTTTCTTGTGCCTCTATACTGTTACATCGAGGTTGATATGGTCCTTATGCACATCCCATTGTTTTTTGTCACCATTCCATTATTATATGCATAGCTAACTTTGAGGTGGATCATATGTTAAAAAAATATTGTGGACTATGAACTAACATTTTAGGGGTAATGTTGAAACGTAGAATCTTCATTACAAAACAGGTAATCCAATGAAATGATATTCATATTTTTTCAACATCTATTCTCGTGTTTACCTCCTCCTTTGTTTTTTTCCTTTCTAGATTAATAAGAAAATGGAGGTTCTATTCATACCTCCAAAATTAGTATTTGGACATCTTTCTTTTTCTAAGTAATAGTTGACTCATGTCAAATTACCAATAAAGACATTAATAAGAAAAAAAAATCTCTTCTCATCTTTACGAACAGTAATAGTCTTCAATTTGGAGAAAACTTTCTCCTCCAATGTAAACCTTAAAATATATATCGCCAAACGTTATTTAACGTTGTAGTCAAAATTTTCAGAATTTGACTTCCCTCGTCAAATGAAGGATGAACTTCCAAAAAAAAAATTGCTTTATCCAAGAACCCGTAACTCCACCAAAGTCGTCCATCACCCATAATCCCCAGGATTCATGAGAAGTTATACCATGATCTAGGCCAAAAATAGCTACAGATTCATTCCACGCCATACGACGCAAAACATAACTCCACATATAGGTCTCATATACAAAATCTAGAAGCAACATATTACAAAATACCTCATCACCCATATCAAACGAAATGATCACTGGCCTAATATGATGCTCCTCTATGATGTTCTGTGGTATTCCTTCAGTTGATCAAGCCCATTCCTCTGTTACTCGTATATGGAGGATGAACTTCCAAAAAAAAAAAAAATTGCTGCGATTCTAAATCTTCAAAAACTGAAGAAAGTCTAACTACTAATTTTGAAAGTATAAATAGAATCTAAAAAAAATGGTTTTATTGATTTTATTGGACGATAGGCATTATAGGAAAATTAGAGAGGTGTAGACAGCAAATTGGTTATTTATAAAAGTAAGTTGGAGGTTTATTAAGTGGGGAGGTCCAAATGCCAAATTTAGAGGTTTATTAAGAAAATTGTCAATCCTGTTCAACATAATCAATAGTAAGTCTTTTTTTTTTCTTTTTCTTTTTTTAAATAAAGCTCACTCTTGATAGAGCTCAAATAGAGAGTCATTGTCTTACCACCCCACTAAACACACACACACACACAAGTAAGTCCTTAAATATATAATTAAGTTTGTTTTTTTCTATTAGAACGAGCCTCACGCTCGAGCAAAAAGAGAGAAAACTGATAGAGTGAGTTCCTCTCTCGGCCAAAAGATGTCAGCCCTTCTGTCGCGGCGTCTCGGTCCAAGAGAGATGGTTTTGAGGTGCTCGTTTCCAATCTTGGGCTCCTTATCCACTGTTTAGCCTCGGGTTAGAGAGAAGATGTTGTGAGGTTTAGGTGAGACGTTGGTGCTACTCAGATCTGGGTTGTCGAAGTGAGACTAGATCCATCCACAAACTTGGGTTTGTTGACAGTTTGGAGTGTTTTGAGATTGTTTGTTTGGGCAACCAAGCGCTCAGATCGGTGTGGGGTCTTCAACGACAGCAGATCTGATGTGTAGCTCTCAATGGCGTCTCTTCTCAGCCGGCAGTTGGTTGTTGATCGGTGGAGGGCTGGGTGAAGATTAGGATGGTTTGGCTTCAGTTGGTTTGCGAGTTGACCTTGGGCCATTCGGTTTCAAATGCCTAGTTTGCAGACTAAATTATTTGAGGTCGAGGAATAGTCATCATCATAGTTTCCGCATATTGGCCCTACTTTTATATCCTTGTGTACCTTATGAAATAGACTGCTCTAATAATCAAACTCCTGTTTAAATTGTAAATTTGAGATGCTTCAGGTTTATATTGTGTTGATGCTCAAGATTCAGGGGTAGCTTGATCTTGTTAACAAGGACACAGGTCCTGGGTCTCAGCTAATTTAGTGAGCGTCACCTATCAAATAAAATATACTAACGTCAAGAGGAAGACAGGCAACTGCGGTCTTCGCTTCTTCGATGCCTAAGTCCGTCAATATATGTATTTATGTTATTTGGGTAATGTTAGTTAAGTAATAAATGCGTAATCAATGAGGAGAGAAGAAGAGATTTTTTATAAGTGAAGCGAGGAGTGACTTTCACTTTGTTTCTGATGTGGGACTGATATGCTTCATTTCTATGCTTTTGAACATCTTTGAGAGACTATGTTCACACGACGTGTGGAGGCTCGTCAAGGTGTCTTTCAGCCTGAGGCTTGGCTCAGGCGAAAGCTTGTCTTCTCGGAGGTCACACTCGTGACTTCGTGAGTTTATCCAACGATAGGAGGTAACTCCAAGTCGTTGCTAATTATACCCAGCAGTGCCCTGTATGTACATAATGTTTTATATTTGGATACAGAGTTTGGTTGTGAACTATGGGGAGCATGCAGGCTCCAGGCATTGAGGTTGGTATTGTGTATTAGAAGTGTTGAATTTGTTTTTACATGATTTAGGTAGTCCATTATTAGAAGTGATTCTCCCAAATTTTTTGTAGAGTTTCTCTTAAGATGAGCCCCGCAGAGTCACTTCGTATTTCAAGGTGAAATCCTTATGGCTCTGGATTGTAATGCTTCCCTACTTGTAGCTTTACTTTCTGATTAAATGAAATGCTATTTCACTATTGTGATATACAAAAAAAAAAAAAACTTTTTATTATTTTTTTTATTTATGAGTGAGTTAAGGGAAAAAAAATATTCCTAACTCGAAAGTTTATTGAATCGAAAATAAACATTTTTTTTAATCAAAAGAGGTCAGTCACATTTATAATTAAGCAAGCAGTACCAGAAATGACACACCTCAAATGGGCCGACAGAAAGAGTCATCCTTTAGGACATACAAAGGACCTATATTAACAAGACGGGGCCTCACACTCCCAGGTGCACCCATCTTTTAAGGACAATCAAAACCTAGGAACTCATAAGTAAAATAATAAAAGTGGCAACCGAGCAACTAGATCTTGCGACCCAAAGGAAGATTGAACTATGCTAGTTAAGGAAGCAGCCTCTACCTCCCCTCCATTTCCATTCTCTGTATGCACTTCCTTCATAAGTTCAGGTGTAGGAGTCTTACCTGCATCATTTTCCACAGAAGTTTGCACCTCACGATCACTTTCACGAAGTTTCCATTTCTTGGATTTCCTTCCCTGTAATTCTTTCTCTAGAATTTTAGCACACTTAGGCCTATTCTTACTTCCCTTAGGCCATCCCAATTTCTTCTTTCAAGGTGAAACAATCAACTATCCATTCTTATGTTGCAAGATTAGCTGCATGCCATCATCAACCTGGAGCAAAGGTTACGAGTTTGAAACATACCGCTTGCCTACTCGATCCAAAGCCTCCCTAGCCTTATGCATCACCCCCAGCAACACGGTTGGCTCCCTCAACTAATCCAACACCATTGTGTCACAACCACCATCTGATTTCTAGTTCAGAATAACATCCAAAGGAAGGCCACTCCCCATATTCACCGATCCCAACGGTTTAGTCTTGACTTTTCAACTCTCTAAAAAAGCCGATAAATCCAAACCTAGCCTGCAAACGCAGATGCGGCTGACATGTTCTCCCCTATCAACAAGGCTGGACTCTAGGGAACCTCTAACCCCCTAAAAACCCTCTAGAACTCTTCTATCCCAGATCCATCAGCGTCAACATACCCTAAGTAGCCGGATGGTCATCCATCATCGCTGTAGGGTTTGTCTATTTGTCCTTCAGGGATAGACTGGCCAATGCCGAAGCCTGCATTTGAGCAAGGATGTCATCCTTCTCCCTTGTCAGCAGTGCATCACAACCTGCTTCACCATGTTCAAAGAAACCACAGTTGAGACAGAACCCTCTCACCTTTTCATAGGTGAAAAACAGCTCTGGCACCACCACCGGTGAAAATTCAAACAGTTTCTAAACCCTAACCCGACGCCTGACACCAAGTACCAATTTGATCCTCTGTTCTTCTTCCTTCCTATGCAAGGCAGTTTGGTCGAGCTGGATCACCCTATCCAGAGTTGAACCCACCAGATACAAAGCCGCCTTGTTTCGAAGTCCCACCGGAAGGCCCTGGATGGCTACCCAAGTCTCCACCGAATTCAAAGGAATTTCAGCCACCGGTCCTATGCCATCATAACTTCCAAGCACTAGCATAGTATTTCTGTAGAACCAAGACCTCCATGCAAGATCTTGTTACATTTATTCTCACGATCAAACTGAAACACAAAGCGATTTCCAATATCTTGAATTGACAAACCAGATTTCATGCGCCAAATCGTAGAAATGGTACCCTTGAAGCCAAGAAATTTATTCTTTGGCCCTAGAAGTCTCCCCACCACGTACCTTCGATCGGCTTGTAGTGCTGCACGCACTACCTATCCTAATGAAAACCCTTGCAGAGTCTCAGAGTTGAAGATCTACCGAATTGTTCTCCTCCATAGTTACGAGAAGAGGTAGTAAAATTTTATCGACAAGAGACAACGAGAAAACCCTAGCTAAGGAGGCTAGGTCAATTATTTATCCAAGTTCAAATTGAAAATAAACATTACAACTAAACAATTGATGATTGAGTTAAGTGAAATTAATTAAAGCATTTTACACTTATTTTGACACAATTTTATAGCATTTCTTCATATCAAAAATGCATTTCTCGATTGTAGAAATGAAATATGTTTTTAACTCGTTGCGAGCTTGTCGAACAGGTTCTCCAATTTCACAACTGAGGCATTGAACTCATGAGAAGAATAAGTGGAAATCTACTCAGTAAAAGTATGATTGCTCCTTGCAAATTCATTTAATTTTCAAACTATGTACCTATATACCCTTATATAAGGTATAATTGAAGCCGAAAATAGCTCATAACCCTTTTGAAAGCAATGTAATTAGATGCAGCTTCACTAGATCCCTCTGAATGAGAATCAGTAATTCTCCATCCCTGTTAGCAAAAACAATATCAATATTAGCTGTTATTTCCAATTTTATTCAATTATACATTGAAACATAGTTATGATTAAGTGTATGAAGAAATACATACGCTAACTTCAAAAAATGATCCGTAAAAATAAGACTTTCTTGTGAGGATTACTCAACAAAAAAGAACTACAACATATAATTTACCTAAAAGATTATCCTTCTTGCCAAGAGTTCTAGAGTCAACACTAAGCATTACATCGTCTTTATATTTAATTGAAAGCAAAATTGGTTGTTCCATGGTGGAGACTCTGAAGCACTTTATAGCCATTAACTGTTGAGGCAAGTCATAGCAAAGCAAGTTACCATTCTGGTGTGCTCTTAGTTATGCATGAATTTTATCAAAATAAACCTATCCCAAGATGGTCACAGATTACGACAGGAGAAATGGAGAAACTTTTCTGTCCTCCTGTAGAACCATGTCAGACTGACACATGGTCTGACGGCCCAATAGAATAATGCCATGTGGATCTTTTTTCCACCTCATATCATGATAACTTTACCTTACTGCAGTAAAACTAGACAAACATGAAAAAAAAAACTCTTAAACCTTCTGTTACCTACTGCCGTTAACTAATGCAAATAATATCAAAAGAAAAGAAAAAAAGCAAAACTAAATTCATTTGGGTAATTTGCTAACCCTGGGATTTTCCCTTTCAGTTTTATCAATTCTCTTTCTGTGATTCTTGGAGTAGATTATGTGAGAATGGGAGAACCAAAGTCACAGAAACAGATTGAGAAATGAAATCCACCGGGATCGAGCAATCGAGCCAACCCCGACAAAGGTGAGTATCATTCGATTTAATGATTTTGATTGGTTTCGTAATAGAATATGAAACTGATTAAACTTGTACATATCTTCCTTCTTGAGTATTTCATTCTTGGGATTTGATTTTGACACCCAAGTAAGGAGTATATATGCTGTAGTGGAGTAGTCGGAGGCACGCCAATAGCAACACCCAATCACCTCAGGTATCATCTTCTCTTTAGCAAATGCGATTTTTAGCTTTTTATATGAATCTGTGATTTGATTTTTCAATTCATGAAATTGAAATTAATGGTAATTGCATCTCATTTCATTTTGGGTATTGAAATTTGTCGTTTGTTCATGCTCTGGGTTTCTGGTTTTAATTAATACTTTTACTATTGGAAGGTTCAATCTTTGCTCGCTGTCTTCAGATTATGAAGGGTTTTATATCTGCTGTAGAGTAAAAGAATGTTTTACTGAGCTATGAGTGGATAGGTTTTTGTTATAGCATATGTGTCAAATAACCCTTTCTGCAATGAAAGGGAAAGTGTAACGTTGCGGCAGATTGGCTTCCAATGCTAGCTAAAATGGGGGTGGATTTGGGGCTTTGGATCAATCAACCTCCACTTTCACTGATGAAGGTTTTCAAAACTAATGGTTGCCTGCTCCTCCTTTGTTGGATTAGATTCTAGCATTAGTTAGTTGTTTGTAGTTTTTTCTTTCCTGTTATTTCTTTTGCTTTTGTAATTTCTTTTGTTTTCTTTGCTGCTGCATTTGCAGCTTTAATGAAGTATTCATTGATCAAATAAATAAATAAAGCGTATTTAACAAATTCTACGCCAACCCCAAAACTACTATTATTGGTTGTCTTCTCCTTTGGTAGCATATCAAAAGTCTTCTCCCCTGAAGTATCATAGCTTATTTATATCACCAAAATCATAGAACAGCTGCAAAAATTTCATTTTTGAAACAAGTTAAAATTATTGCACTATAAAATACACTAAAAGAAAGCAAGGAAAAAAAAAGAAGGGTTCTTGCCCAAAAGCACCAAAATGAGCCAAATTTTTCTCACTTACCCCATCAATAGATTTTTGTTCTCACATACACAATTTCACACCGAATGACCATTTTGCCCTCAATCCAATTAAAGAATTACAACGACATCACTCTTTCTCCTCTCTTGAATCCTGATATTTCTCTCTCCTCTCTCTCTCTCTCTCTCTGTGCCATGGCCACTCCGGAATCAGAGAACGCAGCCCACCACCGCCGGACCAACTCAACCACGTCGGAGTCCAACTCGTCGGAAAAGCTCACCCTGGACCTCTCGTTCTCGCTGACGATCAAGGTATGGAATCGCGACTTCTTCAGCTTCCTGCCGCCGGAGATCATGTGCCATTCTCTCCTCCACGACTCAGCCTCTGTCCCTCACGCTCTCACATCGGATCGAAGAAATCTCATCGGGTTTCAAGTATGGATCGTCGGCGCAAGAGATGAGCTGGTGCTATGGAGCTCCGGCGGTCAAAGCCTCGAACGTCGGCGCCGGTTCTAGGTCTGGGTCGAAGGATGACTCTGTCGCCGGCACCTCTCTCTCTCTCTCTCTCTCTCTCTCTCCCTCCGGCACGAAGCCGTCACCGGTTGCTTGGACCTCGCCTTCGACTCGTCCCTGCAGCAGGAAGCGGAAACCGGTCATCCCTCTCCGATCTGCACTTTCGCTCTCATCCCTCTTCGAGGTGGCTGGGAGCCGGCCCACACAGATAGAAGGTGTGGCGGTTGATGTGATGGTGGAGGTGGCGGCCGGGCTGCTGGTAGACGGGAAATTGGTGGAGGATAACAACGATTTGGTGCCCAGAGCTTTTCTCTGGGTGCCCAAACTATTTTTTTTTTTTATAGATAAAATGGGGCAGAAGACCAAAATGAAAGAAAAATGAAAAAAAAAAAAGGTTCTATTGGGGCAATAGACGTTTTGAATTGATGTAATCTCCTTGCTTTTTTTCCTATAATCAAAGTTTTATTTGTCTAAATTTAAGGAGATTAGTTCTCATTCTAGCAACTGAAAGTCTTATTGGGGGATAGTAGACGTCTATTGGGGAGCAATACATGGCTGATAGACGTCTATTGGGGAGCAATACATGGCTGATAGACGTCTATTGGGGGGCAATAGACGTTTTGAATTGACGTAATCTCCTCGTTTTTTTCTTTAATCAAAGTTTTATTTGTCTAAATTGAGGGAGATTAGTTCTTATTCTAGCAATTGAAAGTCTTATTGAGGGGCAATACATGGCTGATAGACATCTATTGAGGGGCAGTAGACGTCTATTGGGGGGCAATAGACTATTGGAGGCAATAGACATCTATTGGGGGCCAATATACATCTATTGGGGGCAATAGAGGTCTATTGCCCCTCCATTGGGGAGCAATAGACGTTTATTGGGGTAATAAACATGTCCGGCGGCCAGTGACCGGATTCCGGTGGCCGGTGACGGGCTCCGGCGAAGTCTCCTATGGTTTCTCTCTCTTCCATTCTCTCTCTCTCTCTCTAAGTAACAAAAGGGTGAGGGGTAAAATGGTATTAAAAAAAATTTAAAACAAAAAAAAAATCTTAATGGGGTATTAGGGAAGACTCCCTTAAAGTGTATTGGGTAAGAGAGAATTAAAAAAACTTAATGGGGTAAGTGGGAAAAAAATCCCTAGAAATGGGGTAAATGGACAAAACCCCAAAAAAGAAACATGTTTTACTTTTGTACGCATTACCTTACAATGATGTATATTATTAGACTTCTTTTCCTTTATCGGACTGTTGCTCATAATTACTTGAATAAGAATCCTACATTACAAGTAATTTATTGTTAAGAAAAACAAAAATAGTTTGTTCGTACTTAAAAATATATTATTCAAACCTGGCTCGGTCGAGGGATTTGACTAGTTAAATTGGTTGCAGCAATCCTTGTGGATGAATTCTGTTACGAAAAAAAAATTGGATAACAAAGATTACGAATAATACTTTAACAACGAAGGTATGATCTATACTTGATTCAATTGTGTGATATAGTTACCCCCTTGATGCATATTTGCATATGTTAAATTGTGCTGAGAAAGTGGCAGCATAGAAGTAGGATTTTATAGATACAACAATAGTATGTTTAAGGTTAGATTATAACATAAATAAAATAGAATAAAACACGAAACATTAATTCTAAACATAATTAAATTGAACTTACAAGATTATATAGAGCGTAAGGAGCATAAACATTAGTTGTTGGCAAGCTCATAATTGGAAATTATTGCTGCATTTTACCAGAACTTAATTAAGAAACTAAGTCCTTAAAAATAATAATATTACAAGTATCTTCGACATTGTACCTGGTTAATGGTACTTGTACCATTTGATGCAACAAATGGGTGAAGCAAGCTTGAATTATGGACTCCATGAGGTGATATATGTGAAGGCCCTTCACTGATTGGTAGCATACTTTTCCCTACACAAGTTACAAAAATAATAAATAAAAAAAATTGATCAAACTATAATTGATAAGCATTTCATAATATGCTTAAAATATTAAATTACTTACTATAACCTTGGCCTTTTGGTGTTTTTTTATTTTGTTTCTTCTCCATTTTGTCTTTCCTTCTTTTATTACTCATGCCTTTTGGCCACACACCTGCTGGATTGAGTATTGGCGTTTCATCAAATAAATTATTATTTTTGTTAGCACCACCACTTGAAGTATTGGCACCCGAAATCTCATTGATTTCTTGATTGACATCTCTCACAATAGATAACTTCTTCATATTCTTTTCAATTAATTCTTCTGCTTCTATCAGTTTCTTCATCGCAATGTCACTATCACTAGTTGTCTCTGCTCCCTTATTGATTATACCATAAGCCTTTCGCATCAAAGTATTCCTACGCAATGTCACGGTTGTTTTCTCCTTGTTATGTAGTGGTACATTATTCACCTCTACTCATTTCTTTGCATCATTTGTCTATCTCTTTAGTATATACTGTGTTGGTATTTGAGTAATATTTTTCACATTTAAAACCCTCAAAGCATGACGACATAACCAGCCAATAGATTCGTACATCTGACAACTACAGGAGATGGTAAGATTCGAAGAGTTGAATTGGACAATGTACACTCTTTTATGGCCCTCCTCATTAAGCTCAAATGTCTGCAATGTCCCATCACTTCCAACTTCCTCCATCTTCACTGCCAAGCTAGCGATAAACTCAAACTCAAATCAACTATAAATTTTTCGAGTGTAGACCATACCAGCTTGCTTCTTAATTCCACTAATTTTTGCAGCCCTAGTAGGTATTTCGTTATTGCATCGAAAAGTTTCTTCCAATTCACTTGAACGCATTTGTTCTGCCTGTTTATCATAATGATGCACAAATTCAGTGAGACTCAGTGTTTTAGTAGACATGAGGGTAAACACATTGTTTGTGCTCTCACTTCTTTGTGTAGATAATATTCCGGCAGAAAATGTATCCTTGCTAAATAATGCAAACCATTTTTCACGAAAATCATAGAGTGTCTGGAGCCATGTGTTCCCTGCAAGGTCAAACTTCTATATTATTTCATGCAAAGTAAACTCAAATTCATCCTCTGTTACACGTCCAAAAAGCAACTTCTTGAAGAGCTCACCAAAATCAGAGTTTCTATACAGCCAATTCAAGTTTTGTACTGCATTCTTTGATATGTGCCACAAACATAACCAGTGGCGTGTCTCAGGAAAGTCCTTTTCAATGGCATTTGCCATTGCCTGACATCGATCAGTAAAGATAGTCTTGGGTTTCTTATCCTCCATAGCTTGTGTACTTGCTTTTGTATCGGATCTCAATGCTTTATATGTGTAATTCAACCCCCACTGTCGGGTCTGAAATGAATGGGATGAATTAGTTTCTTTGCATTTTACCTTTTGTTAATCAAGCTCCCAACATCTGGTATCAGAGACCATTCTTCCATGAGGGGCCTGCAGGTCTCATCTTCCTCCTACACCCACTCCCACACCCCACCACCTCCACCACGCTCTAACCCTCCATCACCCACTCTTACCCCCATACAAGACGACTCATTCACAGTCTTTCAAGCCTCTGTTGACCTCTTACAGTCCCAAGAAGAGGATCTCCACACCTCTGTTGAGGCAATTGCACAGAGCCAAACCAATATGGCACAACAACTGGTTGCGTTCCAACAATTCCTCATGACCCGCCTACCACCTACACCACCCTCTAGCACCACTGCTACCACATAACCAAGTTCATCCATAACCCAACCATACGACTACTTTTGGCAGCTCGGTTATCCGTCAGCCTCCACCACCCTTCCAACTCCACCAGCCCCTTTTACACACTCCCAAATCTCTTTTGGCTCCTTCCCTCCACCGCCACTTGCCGAACCCGGCCCCCGTACCACCCCCTCCTTTCCTATGACCCCCAGACCACCACTTCTTTCAAACCCCTCCTCTGCACCTCCGCTATATGCCACCACCACATCCCTGCCACCATATTCCCTACCCCTACCCCATTCTACAGACTACTCCACCCCACCACACTCAACCTCTACAGCAACCCCCACCACTCACCACTTTACCCAAACCTTCACTCCCAATTTCAGACCCCCACCCTCGTACCAGCTCCACCATGATTTTCAACATTTCAGACCACCGAAAATCGACCTCCCACGGTTCACCGGAGATGATGCCGTTGGTTGGCTCGCAATGGCCGAGAGATACATCAAAGCTCAGCGTATTCCCCTCCATGAGCGTGTCTCCACCTGTAATACCCCAAAAATTCAAATTAATTTTCGATGAGCTTTTGGAAATGATTTCGTGGTCATAAGCATGAATACGAAGCTTGAAGAGATTGTGGAATTAGTTCGAACAATTTTTATTCTAAAACTGAACGTTTTAGGGGGGTCAAAGGAGTTGACTTTTTATACATACAAAATTTGGGAAAACTTTCTTCATGAAAGTTGTAGAGCTCGTCGATACGAGTCCGTGCTTTTGTGGAACAAAAGAATCGGAATTTGTATGAATTAGTTATGACAATTACAAGATTTTTCCATTTTGAATATATAAGGAAAAAACCCTAGCAAATTTGGAAAGTTTCCATTTTCATCCGGCCTCCCATTTTTGGAAACCACTGTTCATCTCTCTCTCTCTCTCTCGGCCGACCAGAAAACAGAACAATCTTCACAACCCAATCTCTCCCTCCTCAGGAAACCTCTAGGCATCAGATCACGTCCCACGCCTTCTTCTCTTCCTTACGCAGCTGCTAGTGGTAACCTATCGGCTGGCACTTCTTCGAGAAATTGATGGTATTTGTCGCTAATGGTCAGAGGCACGTGCTGCGCGGAATTAGCTCCAGGCGTACCACATTGAATGACAAGGATATTATGGACCTCATCCGAGCGGATCAACTTGACAGTAAGGCTCAACTCCACGCCGTGGTCCCTTCTGACACCCATCCCACGGTCTCAGATCAGTTGACCTCTTATGCCACCTTGTTTGAACCGCCTGTGGGTCTACCCCCCTCACGGGCCATTGATCACAAGATTACATTACTCCCCAACACAGGCCCAATAAACGTTCGGCCCTACAGATATGCTTGTTGGATCATAATTCATATACGTATTTGTCCCCTAAAACATGGAAATTACTTGTTCTAAAGTCCAAATTTAATGTTGACTAATCCAATTTCATTATTTCCCTAATCTTGTACTTTTGCTTAACCTTTGTGTTTATTTATAGATATTTATTTTGTTTTCCTTATCATGCTAGGAAATGATGGAGAAGAATGAAAATGCACTAAAAAATCAACCTCAGAACATTTTCTTTCTCCGGCTAGGAGAAAGTGAGCTAGACAAGGAACAAGGAGTGGTCGCCTAACCAAATAAACTCCAAATGAGCTGAAACTCTTTAGATCCATTCTAAACATCCTAAGAAACATTTCTTATGAAGAGTGTAAGAGCCAGATAGAAGTAGAAGGCCTTCAAACAATCAGTTCAATTTTCTGCAGAAGCAAAACTAGAAAACTGGACCTGTAAGGAGTCCAGTAGAGTTTCCGGCCCAACGACTATTCTAAAAGCTCTGAAATTCTACCAGGATGATCTACACTCATAGAGAAACATTTGATAAGAATAAATTGGAGGCCCATTATGAAGTTTTGGTGGAGAAATAATTGAAGGATAAAGGGGCAGAATCTGACCTAAAACCAGCTCAACAACACATGTTCATGTTTCCTACCCACATGAAGAAAGCTAGGTGCTTTTCTCTTTTTCCTTGGATATATTTTTCTACTCCAAACTCTTTAACAGCTGATCATCACTTTCATGTTTCTTCACCTTCATGCTTTGCTTTCATTTCATCATTACTCCATCTTTTCCATATTTTACAAACCACTTCCATACTCCACTTTCATTATTTTCATTTCACTCTTCTTTTTCTTCCCTAAATAAACACCCTCTCTTCTCACTCTCAATACCAACCAATTCCTGAATCCATAACATCTTCTTTCTCTCTTCATCTCCTTCATAAAACCTCCATTTCCACCACCACAACCTTCATCATCTTTGCCATCTACCCATTCCATTTCATAGACAAAAAGCTTCACTACTCCACCATTTCACCACTTGATCATCTCTACATCTCATATTCCATCATCAACCTTTGAAGAAGAAGGAGAGGAGTCTAGCATCACTTGAGGAATCATCATCACCATCACCGTTTTCACCATGTCAATGCCTTCATGAGTTCATCTACATCATCCTCAACTTGATTATCACTAGTCCATTCTCTATCTCTACTTTTTAGTTTGATGTTCATAAACATGTTGAAGCTTATGTATTTGATTATGAGTGAGTAATTAATTTGTTGGGGCTAGGGTTGAAATCCCTAGCCAAACTTGTAATGAATTGATGTTTGAGTCTTATTTGATGCATTTTCCATGATCATCTTCACATGCTAATTCAAGAAGTGAATGTTTGTATTTGAATCTAGGTAATTTGAATACTTTGCATTTGTCATTACATGAACAATGTTTAGAGAATAGCTAGCTTTGGACATTGAAAGCATGATAGCACACCAGGTGTGTATGTGAGGGTAGTGAGTTAAAATCACCTAGATCTAGGATTGGTTTGCTTGCTTGATTATCTAAACTCAAATCTTTATGCATCTAGGAGCAAGGAATTGATACTTATCATGTAATATAACTTGTTCTTGGGTAGTTAGTTTCGCACTTATCCGGTGGAAATTGATAAAATAAAAGGAGTTTAGGCCTTAGTAGTCTTACCCGGATGCTAAGAGGGTAATTGGATATTTGGGATTGCATTACTTATAGTTTGAACATCAATGCATGCAAGGGAGGCTATGGTGAACAACCTAAAGCTCTAACTTTCATCCAATCTATTACATCTAGTTTAGCATAGCCTAGTTTACATTTCAAGTTGTTTTTTTGTGTGTTAATTTGAGTTTACACCATCTCCAAAGCCAAAAATCAAACCACTACACCATCTTGCATATATTCACCATGAACTTTGGTTCACTTATGAGCCATTGTTTATGATTTGTACATTTGCATATTCATCTAGCACCCTTTAGGTTTTCCCTAGCTATAGTGGGTTTTCCAATCACTTGGATACGATATCCCATACTCATAATCCCCTACACTATAACTTGGCCCTTATACTTGAGGGTGGCTATTTGGCTAATAATGCTCACTCCCAGAAAACTGAAATTGAGGTCCAAGTCAATGACATGCTGTCCCAAGGCATTATACGCCCCAACTATAGCCCATTTTCATCCCCAGTATTGTTGGTCCGAAAAAAAAAGGGTACTTGGCGTTTTTGCGTCGACTATATAACGGTGAAAGACTGTTTTCCTATACCCGTGGTGGATGAGCTCCATGGCTTTCACTATTTTTCCAAGATTGATCTACGATCCGGCTACCACCAAATCCGGATGTGTGAAGAGGACATACCCAAGAAGACCTTCCGAACTCATGAAGGGCACTATGAGTTCATGGTCATGCCCTTTGGGCTTTCCAATGCTCCCTCTACCTTTCAAGCCTGGATGAACATCATCTTCAAGCCGTTCTTATGGAGGTTTGTTTTGGTCTTCTTTGACGATATCTTGATTTATAGCAAAGATCTTGATTCTCATTTTACTCACCTTAGAGAGGTATTTGCACTTTTATATGAGCATGGATTGAGAGTTAAATTGTCTAAATGTTCATTTGCTCAAACCAAAGTATATTACTTGGGCCATGTCATTTCCAAGTTGGGTGTTGCTATGGATCCGGACAAGGTACAATGCATTTTGGATTGGGCAAGCCACATTCGGTTAAGGGTCTGTGTGGGTTTTTGGGTTTGACGGGTTACTACTGTAAATTCATTAAACACTACGGCATGATCACTAAGCCCTTAACTGACATGTTAAAGGCCCAAAATTTCTTTTGGACCCCAGCTGCAGACCAAGCCTTTACTGATTTGAAACAGGCCATCACCTCTGCCCCTGTTCTCTGCCTCCCCGACTTCAACGAAGAATTTTTCGTTGAAATAGATGCCAACGGCACCGGCATAGGAACGATCCTCTCCCAACACCGCCACCCCATCGCCTTCCTCAACAAGACCTTCTCGCCCAAGAATCAAGCCTTATCAGTCTACTACAAAGAGCTCTTTGTAATCCTTTTTTAAGTGGATAAGTGGCGACCCTACCTCTTGGGCCATGCCTTTACAATTCTCACAGATCATCAGACTCTCAAGCATATGTTAGACCAGAGAATTACCACTCCCTCACAACACAAGTGGCTCTACAAACTTTTGGGGTACAATTACAAAATCCAATTCCGTCCTGGCTCTTTGAATACAATCGCAGATACCTTGTCTCAACAGCTTGAGTTGTGCAGCATTCAAAGTATACCCTTCCCATCTTTGATAGCCTTCCTGTAATTGATTGCGCTTGCTCCACTGATCCCATAACAAGCGACATCATCAAGGCTCTACAACACAACTAACCCACCAAGAAGCATTTTGCGATGAAGCAAGGTAGACTTTTCTACAAAGATAGGGTCTATGTCCCAAGTACCTCCTATTGGCGTCTCAAGATTTTGGATGAGTTTCACTCTTCTCTCCAAGCCGGACACTCCAGCTACCTCCGCACCTATCTTCGACTAGCTCGCAATTTCGCTTGGCCAGGTGTGCGCAAGGACATCAAACGCTTCGTGGCCGCTTGTGATCAATGCCAAAGATAGAATTACAAAGCTGTAAACTAACCTGGATTGCTTCAGCCACTCTCCATTCCTGAAGAAGTATGGGTTGATATCTCTATAGACTTCATTGAAGGCCTTCCCACTTCAAATGGCAAAAATGCCATCTTGGTCATTGTTGACCGATTATCTAAATCGGGGCACTTTCTTGCTGTTACCCATCCCTACACGGCCTCTGTCATTGCTGAACTATTTGTGAGAGAAATTTTTCGCCTCCACGGCATGCCCCTCTCTATCACCAGTGATCGGGATCCCATTTTCATAAGCAAATTCTGGAAGCTTTCTTCAAACTACAAGGGACTAAACTCTGCCGTAGCTCAGCCTACCATCCCCAGTCCGACGCCCAAACCGAAGGAGTGAATCACTGCCTTGAACACTACCTTCGCTGCTTTGTCGCCGACAAACCCACATCTTGGGCCTCCCTTATTCCCTGGGCTGAGTGGTGGTACAACACCACATTCCATTCAGCCATTAACATGACGCCTTACCAAGCCATCTACGGCAAGCCTCCGCCTTCTATCTCTCTGTACACACCAGGTTCCACCACCGTTCACTATGTGGATGTGGCTCTCCAGAACCGAGATGATCTTCTTCGCCTCCTCTGCTTTAACATGGCGCTGGCCCAAAATCGTATGAAGCAACAAAGTGATCAAAACTGATCGGAAAGAGCCTTTGCAGTAAGGGGTTGGGTTTATCTGAAATTGCATCCTTATCGCCAGAAATCGCTGGTGAAGCGACCTGCCTACAAGTTATCACCACGCTATTACGGGCCCTTTCAGATCAAAGACAAGATTGGCTCTATCGCCTACAGGTTGAACCTTCCTACTCACTCCAAGCTTCACCTGGTCTTTCACGTTTCTTTGTTGAAGAAGAAGATCGGCGACAACTTCTCACCCCAGCGACCCTCCCTCCTATTGGCGATGATGGTGTTCTTCAGTGGCTGTCGTCTAAGGTGCTGGATATGGCTGTGATTCGCAAAGGCAATCGCTCCGTCACCAAATGGTTGGTACAATGGATTGGGCTCCCCAAAGAAGACGCCACTTGGGAGGAGGCCCATTCAATCATCAATCACTTTCCACACTTTCGAGCTTGAGGACAAGCTCGATGTTAGGGGGGCGGGCCTTGTTGCAACCATCTTCACTCATCAGCCCACTAACACCGATTACTATCTGCACCCATGAGCCCACTACTATCTACACCCATCCAAGTACCAGGACCACAAGTTAGACAAACTGTGTACTTGCTTTTGTATCGGATCTGAATGCTTTATACGTGTAATTCAACCCCCACGGTCGGACATGAAATGAACCCGTTTCTTTGCATTGTACCTTTTAACACTCCCAGCACTCTCTTTGTAAAGGTTTTGGCCTCTCTCCCTCTCTTCACCGCCACAACGCCAAATCTCAGTCTCAATCTCCACCGTCACCTTCCGATCCAGCCCTCTCCCGCTCTCCGGTAACGCCGTTGGCGCCAACAACCGCCGAGATCGCTCAACGAGTCCTCTAAATCCTCCTCCTCCTCCTCGTCTTCTGCCTGCTGCTGCTGCTGCATTTTTTTTTCTTGGAATGGGAGCGGTGCCGTCGACTCCGCGCTGGGGGAGTAGCTCCGCCGCGCGTCCGCTGGAAACGGCGGAGTACCTGATAGGGACCTTCGTCGGCGACGAGTCGTTTTCTTTGTCCACCGATTACTGGCAGAAATTGCTCGACCTCCCTCTCAGTCTCCAATGGCCTCCTGACCGTGTTCAACAAGCTTGCGAGGCTCTTGGTCAGTAAACTCTCTCTCTCTCTCTCTCTCGCTTTCTCAGTTTCTGTGTTATGATTCATGAAATTGTTACTTGCTTTGATTCGAATTGTGTCAATACAATGTAGTTAGGGTTCTTTGATGTGCGGCATCAGCATCAGTGCTAATCAAATGGTGCACAAGACTACTGTGGTATTAGTTGTGGATATTAAGCTATGACCTGTTCATCACACTTGAAACCGACGGATGTTAAGACTAGGATCAGCGTAGGGCAATAAAATTCAATGATTAGGATCAGATTAGGGTAATAAATTTCAATGATTAGGATCAACTTAGGGGAATAGATTTCTCATTTTTGAGTCTAAAGCATTGTCAGATAAAGTTAACCATTCTATATCTCTACAAATTACCCAGAGTCCCTAGATGGAGCACAAATAATTGAATTCGAATAAGACTAAAGAAGTTACTACGTTTTGGGAGGAGAAAAAAAAGGAAAAAGTAAGGTGCTTTCTGCTTATATATTGAAATGCTTGGTTCAAGCTCTAGTCTTTAGAGAACACCTTAATCTGTCTAGCTGGCTGTTCAGTTTTAAGCATATGTTAGGCCATAGGATCAATCAATTGGTTCTCAGATTGAGAAAAGAATGGGCATTTACTCATTATTGAGGGCATCATAATACTATTTGATATGTTGTTGAATAACCAAAAACTCCTTTATAATAAGTAACCAAGGTGCAAAATTGTCAAAAACCTCTGGCAAGTATGAATGTAATAATGGGAAAGATAGAATCATAGCTCTCAAATTATAAATAATCACATCTTTGTTGGAACTGACTGGTAGTCAACCAGTAGGTCTCACATACGCATGTAGTAGCTACTGATGTTTAAGTGCATCCATTCCCATCACTAATTCGAAACAAATAAGATCTTTCAGAAATTGAATCATTTAGCTTTGCTGGTCAAGAACTCAGCCACGACTTTTCAGAGTTCAGATTGCTATCAGTTACCTAATTTTTTCTGTGCTTGTAGTTGTGATGATCTGGGTATTGAATTTTCTGTATTCCAAAAGGGGATTGTTAATTTTATATGAAATTATTTAGTCATTTGAGGTTACCTTTTGCTTCCCTGTTCGATACCCTTGGAATGTTATCTGTTTTTCCTTTTATTCTTGTGTTTGTAGTTGATATTACTTTTTGGTGTTGTCATAGGCTGTTTCTTTGTATGTGTTGTCATCTAAATGGCTGTAGGCTTCCTAAGGTGGACTGCAATTGTGTATTATGTATATGGAAGTAAAATGACAGACAATCAGGTTTTGGACATTTTAGGTGTCTTTCGTGTGCAAAAATAACAATTATATATAAAAAAAAGTGTTTAGAACAAACAAATTAATTTATATTTTCTTTATTTTTGATTCCTAGGCTGTATGGTAGAGGCTTGTGGTAGCTCTAATGCTTAACAGTGTTTACTCCTCAAGTCCTATACTTGAGATCCCAAGTTCATACGTCACCGAAATATTGTTTGATAAATAAAGAGATTGCTCAGGCCATGATTTTCATACCCGTTTGTTAACAATATATGTATATCAATATACCGTTCAAAAGTGAAAATTTGTGGTCCTTTATGGTTTGGTGGTGATTTCCATGGGCATGCTACTCAATAGCCCTGCTCAATATCTAATGGTCTATGCAAACTGAAAGTACTAGTTTCGTTTTGAATTTCTCATTTTTTGCCTCTGCAGGTACTTGACTGATGAGGCTGCTGCACTTTTTCTTTACTCTTTATTGCAAGGAAATGCTGACTATCTGGAGTGTGTCTTGGTGCGAACTGATTTGGATACACTGGTATGTTAACAGCAGCTGATCACTGTCATTGGAAAAAATAGAAACGGACCAGTATTTTTTGGCAAAAGTTGTGTTAATATACATACTTTATTTCTTGCATTTAATGTCTTTGGAAATAGGTCATAGCCTTGAGTTGATGATTTAACAATATCTTGGTACATTCTTTGGTACTAAATTGAAATCAACACTTGATACTGACCTGTATTTATATGATGAAATGGACAGTTGATGCCCATCCTGGAAGCGTTATATGATGCTCCAAAAAGGACATCTAATCAAATCTACATGTTGCTGATCATACTTCTCATACTTAGGATTCATCTTTTAATGCAAGCATTCACAAATTGGTAAGGATTGCCTCCTGTAGCCAGCAGGTTATAATTTTAGATATGGATCATATTAATCTAACTTTCACATGAACAGATACTTCCTTCTGTTCCCTGGTACAAAGAACGTCTCCTTACCAGACATCTCTTGGTTCATTAATGGTCATTACTCTGATAAGGACAGTGCAGTATAACCTATCTGAGTTGCAGGTATCTATCTGCCTCTTTTACTATGAACTTTCTTGAAGTGCTTTATTGCTGTTATTATTAGATTGCTTATATCTCGATATCTATGTCAATTACATGTAAGACCTTGCAATTTTTGTATTTCATGGGCTGTAATTTGGTTAAGGTATATGTTAAATTTGCAGAACTGGAATATGATTTAACAAGTTGTTTTTCTTAGTAGTCACAGAAACAGTGATTGTGCTCACCCTTTATTTGGAGATTTTGGGTACTTCCCTGATTAACATGTTTACTTTGTTTAATTGTAACAGGATGTTTATCTCCATACAACTTGTCTAGCAACTTTGGCAAACATGGCACCTCATGTCCACTGTTTGAGTGCGTATGCATCCCAGAGATTGGTCAGTCTATTTGATATGCTCTTTTGGAAGTATGTCCTTTTCTGTCTGCCTCGTTGTTTCTTTCTTTATTTTTTTCTCTTTGCCATTAACTTTACTCTGTTCTTTTCTATTTGTTCGGGAATTCATATTTTTATTCTGCCTTTCTTACACTTACTAGTGAATTAGTTAACATATTGCTCTTGTCGTAATCTTTGGTTTAGGTATAACAAACTAGCAGAGGTGTGTGATAATCAAATGACATTAGCCAAAGGCAACTCAATAGAAGACGATACTGTAATATGCCACGTACCTTGCATATATTCACCTTATATTATTCTATTGTCTGCTAAGCTATAACCTTTTTCGTTGCAGTCAACGGAGATGCATATATATACCGACTTCTTGAGACTTGTCCTTGAAATATTAAATGCAATTTTGACATATGCTCTGCCACGGAATCCTGAGGTATGGTGACTTATTAGTCATCCATGTGAGATATTGTTGTATGTCTATGAGGGATTGAGTACATTGTCCGGTTTCCATATTTCTTAAATCAATGCATTGGTGCAGGTTATATATGCGATAAATGCACAGGCAGGAAGTATTTCAGCCTTTCAGGAATCATCCACATTTCAGTGAGCTGCTTGAAAATATTTATACACTATGCTCCATATAAGCCCCCTCCTCCTCCTTCTCTCTCCCTGTCTTATTCTCATCAGCGGGCAACCTTTGGTGGCACTTGGCTTCCATTTACCTTTTTTAGTAACTTGAAAACAATTCAGGTCTTACAAAAGAAATCACCTGTTGGTGCATTTGACCGGAGTTATATTGTTTGTCTGGTGTTGTAGGTGTTAGATTTTTTCAATAGTCATGTGGATGCACAAAGAACAGATGGAGAATGGTCAGTGGAAAGAGTACTTCAAGTCATAATCATTAATTGTAGATCATGGCATGGTGAAAGGATGAAGGTAAAAAGGGAAAAGAGAATTACATTGTTGAATAAGTCGATTTGAAGTTGTACCGGGAGATTGTTGTTTATAATCTCTTCAAAATCTTGTATTATCAGATGGTCACCCAGTTGCGTTTCACATATGAACAAGAGAGTCATCCAGAGGAGTTCTTTATTCCATACTTGTGGCACTAGTACTATCCCGCTGGTAACACTCATCTCCTTATAGTGGAAAAGGATAAGAAAGAAGGGTGCTTTTTTTATTTTATTTTATTGTCCTCTGGCCATATTTGAAGTCTTTTATGTATCCCTCATTTTTTCCCAGTATAGTAATTATCCAGTAAATATGTTGGATGAACGTCCATTTAATGACGAATCTTGTTATTGATTTTGCAATTCTTACTGATTGAATACAGTTCCATGTTTAACTAATTTCACTTTTCATTCATGCTTCTCATTACAGTGGAATCAGTTTCAATCCTCGAGCCATAAATTTGTTTCCAGTTGATCAACCTTTCGAGGTATGACCTAATAACATAGGGCAGGGACATTTGAACTTCGGTTTGATTTATTTCCTGATTTAAAGTGCTTCACTAGCATGTAAATTGAAATGCATATTCTTTTGTGTAGAAACAGAGTGATTATGAAGTGGTGTCCGACAATCATGTAAATGGAGAGGTGGCAAAGCATGCAGTCTTTCTTGATCCATAGATGGAATATATGGGTAATGCCACAAGAGATGTTGAGGTTTCTTGGTGGATTTGTAAATATACATGAATAGTAGAAAGAAAAATGTATTCTTCTCATTCTTTTCTGTTTATATGTGTGCAACACTAGAGGCCTTCTATATATGTAGATGTATCCCAAAATCTTTGATGTAATGAATAAGAGAAGATGCTCATTTCCATCTTCAATCCTCATAATGTACTAATGTAGTTCTAAAATAATTCAGATTTGTCTCTACTGGTTGCCCTTCAACATTAGAATCAGAGTGGATTTTCTAGTTTTAGATTAGACACAGCTGCAATTCTGTTCTGTAATACGTGAGGAGGGCTTTTGCTTGAAATTTATTTGTTCATTGCCTATTGTATCTAGGCCGATGTTTTGATCTTAATGTTGCATAGGTTAATATGCAAGCAGTTTTCTATGCTAGATGACCTTCAAGTACGAAGATTGTTTTCCCTTGTAAGAACACCTTATCTCACTCATCAGCTTATCACAGATACCTCTTTTCTTGTTTGTTTTTTCTTTTGAGAACACTTTTGCCGCTGCTAATCGTATGTAAGTTTCATTAGGGCCTTGTCTCTATTGTGACGGTGAAAAAAATAAAGAGATTGCGCAAACTCGCAAAGGAGTATATGAACACGCTTGGCAACGTATCCCAAGCACCTGTTCCCATAATTTATTTTCTTAAACAACAAGCTCCTCTAACAGATTTCCTATGTACCAAATGCAGAATATCGTAAACAGAATGTATATATTTAATTCCAAAATAGTGTCAATCCAGTTTCCAATCACGAAATTCATTCCAGTACCAATGTTCTTGAAACATGTTAAAGGACAGAACATTTAAAATATTCACAATCAAGAAAAGTCACACCTACTTGAAAACTCAGATTGAGTTCCACAACGGAGAAGGAAGATTCAGAATGAGTTCCCAATGGAAATCAAGGATCAATTGCAAATGGAAGCATACAAGTCTTCAAGGAATCCACCCTTTAGCAGTTTTAACCCATAATACAATAGTACTTCAATCACACGATTAACGTTTTTAAAAATGATTTTTCAAAAACCAATTTTGAAAATAAATAAGAGAAAACAAGATTGGATTTTTGAGATCTGAAAATGTGTCCGGTAGCTTATTCCGAAAACAATTTTCAAAAACGAGAGAAGATGGCGACTAGAGATGAGAGAGAGACCTGAGAAGAAGAGAGCGACGTGAGAATATGGAAGAAGAGAGCACGTTCTTTTTTTTTCTTTGTTTTGGAAAATATATCTCCGTGTTTTCTAAAATATGAGAATGAAAAGGTGAAAACGTCTATTTGTCGTTTTCTTGTTTTAAGAGTAAAATAAAAAATTATTTTCTGCATTTTTTAAAACAGACCAACGAACGCATTTTCAAGCAATTTTCATTTTATAAAATGAAAAAGATGACTTGAAAACGTTACCGAACGCCAAAAATCCACGGTCAACAGACAACACAAAAACCAAAAAGTTGCAAGAAATGACTCACTAAGACCCTACTCAAAAAACATATTAAGAAAAACAACCAAACCAAAAAACCAACCACTTAGGGCTCGGTGGGGGGCTCTCTGGGTGGCTCGGTGGTGGCTTCGGTGGTTGGGGTCTCGGTGGTGGCAGGATTCACCTTTGCTTGAGTGCAAGAAGGCAGCATCTTCATCTTAAAAACCCAGAACAGGCACACGCACAGCTGAGCAAGAGACAGCAGGTTGTCAAAGACAAGGACAGAAGCAGTGTGCCCGTTCTGGGTTTTTGAAGATGAAGATATTGCCTGTGTGGATTCCTCATATCTCAACTCGTCAAGTTTCATTGTGGTTCTCTGGTTTGACAGAGACTCGCCACCGATCAAGACAGCGGCAAGGCTCGAAAGGGCAGTAACCGCCGCCCAATAACGAGATCCAGTGTCTCCTTCATCCTGCGGTGGTGGGAGAAGGACCTGAAGGGGAGCTGGTGGGGACGGGGGCAGCGGTGGAGGGGGCGGAGATGCAACCACAACAACAGGTGGCAACCGAATCACTGTGATCCGCGGCTGCACAACTAGCTTGAGGGTTTTGCCTAGGCGGGCTTTTCCGAAGTGAGGAGGCATTTTGGGACAGTGTTTCTGTTTTTCGGCGGAGAGGGAGAGGGAGAGGGAGAGGGACTCTAGGGTTGCCAAGAATATCCATTATATATAGTTGTTTTTTCTTTTTCTTTTTTCTTTTTATTTTTGGTTGGAGTATTTTTATTTCTAACGGTTTTTAACTAAATTTTCCCGGATTAGCGAGTACCCCCCATCTCATCTTGCTTGGCACCCTCTTACTGTTGCGTTTTTGGCTCCCTCTCACTATTGTGTTTTTGGCTCATTGATACAGTCTGGAAAATTAGGATGTAGAATTCAAATCCAAGTCTAGAAAGGAAAGAGGTTTGCGCGCAGCTATTCTAAAAGTTCTAGGAAAGTTAGGTGGCGTTCGGTAACGTTTTCAAGTCATCTTTTTCATTTTATAAAATGAAAATAGAAAATTACATATAAGTGTCATTTTGAAACTTTAATTAGTCATAAGGCCATCTAGTTTTTCTTGTACATATAAGGCCACTTACATCCTCAAATTTTTCTTATCCTGACGATTTTACCCTTCTCTCTAAGAAAACCAACGGCTTCAAATTAAATTAATCATTCTCTCCTCTCTCTTCCCCCAACGAAATCCTCTGAGATGAGAGACTCCCTTTCTCTTTTACCGGTGAAATACTAGCCGGCGATGTACTCCCTCTCTCCACCATCACGTCGGCGACCGGAACTGGAGCTGAATCTCCGACGCACGACGTTATTTCGCGACTGGATCTCCGATGCAAGAACTAGATCTCTGAAGCACGACGCCGACTTGATCTCCGACTCTCTCCTCTTCCTCTCAACTCCACCGACCACATCTCCGTCTCGGGCTCCTTGACGACTCCCTCCCTCCACGGTTCCGTCCTCCAAGTCTACCTCCAAATCGAACAGTTGTCGATCGACGCCGCAGTCTCCAAGTTCGTCTCCGACGTTCTCCCTCAGAACCTCACCGTCGACGTTGCAGAGTTTGAAGCTGCCATTTCGGAGTCGAATCGGAGCTATCTCGAAGCAGTGTGCTTCGTGTTTTAAAGGTAACGCACTGTATCAGAGTAGAGATGGCTTATTGGATTAGAAATTGGGCGATTGTTCATAGTGGCTTCAATTCTGGAATTGAGTTTTGGATGAAAGATTATAGGACTGTTTATGCTTCTTCTTCATTTTTTTCCTTCTAGTTTTTGAAGGATTTCATATCGGTAATTATCATGTACCAATAATTATGAAACTCGTAATTTCAATCTAGAACTGTTATGAGTTTCTCAATTCTAGGTTTATCTATCCACAGTTTCAATCTATACTTACATTTGATGGTAAAGTTGATGCAAGATTCTGACGGGCCCGTTTGGCTATTACAGTTTCAATCTATAATAAGTATTTATTAGTAGCTTTTTATGTGTTATAGTAGTTTTTTGTACTTATGTTAGTAGTTTTTCATTACTGGTTCAGTAACTTTTTATTACTGGTTCAGTAGCTATGTGTTATAGTAGCTTTATATACCTATGTCAGTAACTTTTTATTATTGATCCAGTAGCTTTTGTTGGTGGAGATAGTAGCTTTTAGTTTTGAAGAATGTAACTTTTTTTTAAGACAGTATCTTTTGTTACGGGTAATAGTAGCTTTTGTGACTTTGACGGAGGTTGCTGGAAATCTCACCAGAGTAGCTTTTGTTATTAGTAGCTTTTATTGTTTGTGATAGTAGCTTTTGTTATCTCATCGGAGGTTGCCGGAAATCTTACTAGAGTAGCTTTTGTTGCTAGTGACAGTAGCTTTTGTTGCTTGTGATAGTAGCTTTTGTGACCTCGCCGGAGATTGCCGGAAATTTCATCAGAGTAGCTTTTGTTGCTAGCTACAGTAGCTTTTGGTGTCAATGACAGTAGCTTTGTGGTCGCCGGAGTTGACCGGAGACCCGCCGGAGTTCGCCGGAAGTTGGCCGGAGGTCGGCCGGAGACTCGCCGGAAGTTGGCCGGAGGTCGACCGGAGACCCGCCGGAGTTGACCGGAGACCTCGCCGGAGAGGAGAGAGAATTAATGTTGATTTTGTACTCTAGTGGCATTTATGTAAATATATTGATTTTTAATATCCAAAATATAACACATTTTTTAATCTAGTGGCCTTATGAAAGAAAAAACTAGTTGGTGGCCTTATGGCTAAAAAAACATTCTATGATGCACTTATATGTAATTAACCCAAATGAAAATGGCTTGAAAATGTGTTCGTTGGTCTGTTTTCAAAAATGCAGAAAATAATTTTTGAAAATAATTTTTTATTTTACTCGTAAAACAGGAAAACGACAAATAGACGTTTTCACCTTTTCATTCTCATATTTTAGAAAACACGGAGATATATTTTCCAAAACAAAGAAAAAAAAGAACGTGTTCTCTTCTTCCATATTCTCACGTCACTCTCTTCTTCTCAGGTCTCTCTCTCATCTCTAGTCGCCATCTTATCTCGTTTTTGAAAATTGTTTTCGGAATAAGCTACCGGACACATTTTCAGATCTCAAAAATCCAATCTCGTTTTCTCTTTTTTATTTTCAAAATTAGTTTTTGAAAAATCATTTTAAAAAACGTTACCGGACAAGCCTTTAGTCTTTCAAGTTCTATTAGGATTTGTTTTATAAGCTTAGAAAGGCTTAGTCTATTAGGATTAGGAATCCTAATCCTATGTTGTATCAGCAGCCTCTATGTCCTATAAATAGGAGTTGTAGTGGGTTTTCTGAAATTAAGACAGAGAGTGCAGAAAACTTAGAGTCAAGGTGATAGAGAGATAAGAACTAGTCTGAAGAGTTTGAGGGATCTACAATAAGTACTTGTAAACACCTAAATTCTTCATAGTGCTAGTGAATCTCTCAAGAGATATCACGAAGTGGATGTAGGCTAAAGTTTTTGCTGAACCACTATAAAACTGCTGTGTTTTGTTTATGTTTTCAGTTCATCAATTATTCTGATTTTGCTTAAGTAGTAAAACACAACGATCCTAAGGGGGCTTACACTATACTCACTTAGCATAATCTTCATGTTGCATTGCCTCATCATGATTCATGGGTTCATCAAAATCAGTTAACAGAAAATAGTTAGTACAAGGCAAGTATCTATCAGCTGATATTCCTTTTATACTTTTTGACGATGCTCTTGGCTCTAAAGGAGGTGTCACTTGCTCATCACTAGGAACTTGTTCTCCAGATTGTTATCGTTCCTCCTCATGATTTGCCTTAGACACATCTTCATTGAACAATTCTTCCAATCTTGCAAACTGCTGATCTTTTCTTATAGGATTTTTAGGTTCTCCTGCTTGCCTATTTTTGTACATCATCTCTTCATTAAAGATGACATTCCTGCTCCTTACAACTTTCTTATTCTGCATATCCCAAAACCTATAGCCTTGAATATGGACTTTTGAGACTTAGGATCCAACTTGCTTCTTGCACCGGACTCAATGTGAACCAAGATTCAGAAAAACGTTAAGCGATAATCGAGCGATGGATAGGAAACTAGCTCCTAGATCAGACGCTTAAAGTGTCATTAATTTTGTTTTTATTTTTTTTTTCTATTTTTTTTATATAGAATGCATGCTAAATTTTTGCACTACATTTGTGGAATGGTGACAAATTGCAATTTATGTTAGGCCAAGCTATAATTGTGATTTAGTTTAAGTTTTATAAGTGTTACCAAAATTAAGCATGTATTTTATAATTGTTGTGCAATTTATAGATGTTTTAGATTAAGCATGTTGTAAATTGTATGTGTTTTACTTAGATTAATATACTTAGGTTGTTTTGAATTTCGTTAAATACTTAATTATTGTAAGTGTGTAAAAAAAAAAATAAAGAAAATTAACTCAAAAAAAAAAAAAAAAAATTGTTGTGTGAGCAAGAAGAAGAGTCCAGGCTGAAAGACTATAAATATTAAGCGTTGCATGGGAGGCAACCCATTTCAACCGAAGCTGTGGAGGAGCCATCAACGAGAGTTTGACATTTCTATCCCTTCACTTGTTTAGGTTGAACTGTACTTGTGTCTTTTATTTTCGTTTTTGCTCTTTGTTTTCGTATTTATTTTCATAAATTCCATTCCTATATGCTTAATTGTTCCATTGCATGCTTATGTTATACTTTTGTCTGATTTATACTTTTATCTTGAGTCATATATATTGAAAATACAAAAAAAATTGAAAAATGTCAAAAATTTAAAAAAAGTTTTGTTGCTTTTATTTATTGAGTCAAAATGATTTTTGGGTGAAATACTTTCTTCAAAGTAGGCGCATCTGATGGGATGTGATGTCTAAGGTCTAGTTTGGATCCGAGAAGTGCTGACAAAGGGTCTCGTCCCCTGTCAATCAAGTGAGCTGAGCTCCGCCAAAATCGGTCCCTTCTTCACCTGGTCATGTCCCAAAGGAGTTACCGAAAGGAGAAAGGAAATAACCCTAGTCCAAAACCTTTTTGGCGTCAGTCTTAGTCTTTTGTTTTGTTTTGAGTCTTAGGATGCCCTTAACTGTCTAGGATGATTCAATATC
This sequence comes from Rosa lucieae, assembly GCA_024704745.1. Taxonomy (NCBI): domain Eukaryota; kingdom Viridiplantae; phylum Streptophyta; class Magnoliopsida; order Rosales; family Rosaceae; genus Rosa; species Rosa lucieae. Next base: position 7,409,032 of record CM045495.1, on the reverse strand, counting down.
TCTGAAATTATGGCTTAAAGAGGATCACAATATTGAGATGATTTTAAATGATATTCTTTGGTTAATTCAGATATATGAAAAGCATATGCATGTGTAGTGGATATGGATTTCGTAACCTTGGTACAGAATAAGAGCATGTTAAGATGAGTTTTGATTCATAAAAGCCCATGTGAGATATTGAGCCCATGTCCCTTTTTCTTGGAGTGATAAAAATAAAATATTCTTATTTTCTTGGCGATGTTTTGATGATCTCATTATCTTTCATTTGATTAATTGCTTGCCATAGATTAAGTTTGATGGACTAGAGAATGCTAGAATTCACTCTTGTGCTTGTTGAGACTTCTATCAATACATGTCCCTGATTCTGGAAAGGATAGAGGCACGATAGGAATCGCCACCATAGACAAATTAACCTGTGTACATATTTGTGCCCGTCGTGGGACTCCCTTAGATAAACCCCTTTGAGCCTACATTAAGCCTTTTCTTTCATCACTCTTAAAATCCTTAACCCTTAACCTTAGTATAGTTATAACCTGACCTTTTGTTCTACAAACTTGGTAGAGCTATCTTTTGAGACTTACTACATGGATTTGACGTTAAAGAGGAAGAGTAAGAAGAGGTGAAAGTTCAAGTGTGGGGGTAGACTTGTCCATAAGAAAAAATGTATGTGAAAGCCGTGAAAAACAAAATGAAAAAGAAAAAATGTGTACGGCTAAGAAAAGAAAAACAAAGAAAAAAATATATGCATATGGATTTTAGTCCCCCATACTTGGTGAATTTGGAGATTGTTTTGAATTGAAGGCCCATTACATAAAAATTTGGTCTTTGTCCAGTTCACGAGGGTTCAAGTGGATTTCTAGAAGTCTCTTTACATCAACATGAGCTCTACTAGGTTTTTAAGATACTTTGACATTCCTTAACCTTTGTTTCTTAAAACCTTGAACCTTAGCCCCATTTCAACCCTTTAAAGACCTTTTTGATCCTTAAGATGGGACAGCCTTTGATCTGTGGAGATGAGTTATAAGAGTTGAACCTATGGCTTGGGTCCATCCGTGCAAGTAGTTGATATCTTTCATGAGATCTTGAAAAATTATATTCACAGAGTGATTTTCATTTCTTATATATGTGAGCTATTTGATTGCCTCAAAATATTTTCTCTCACATATAATTGAGTGATTATAAGCTTTTTAGCATTGCCCTATTCTGAGAGAAGAAAGAGTGGATATGCATTGTGAGGATATGAATCATACTTGTCTGAAACATGTTGAGCTCCACCCATTACCATTATTACAACCAAGTCCTACTTATTTATATGTGGATTATATGCTTCAATTAACTCTCGAATATCTAAATACTGATTCTTGATTAAGTGCTAATTTTGATGCCATAAGAGTACGGATTTATGAGACAAATGTTAAGGGCAATTTAGTCTTTGTGTGTCATTTGTGTAGAGTCTGGTAGTGAATTGTTTTTTTTGGTTGAGTGTTTTGATTTTGCTAAGGGACTAGCAAAAGCTAAGTGTGGGGGAATTTGATAGGAGCACAAAGTGTGACATTTTTAATATGTATTTTCCCTCATTTGGCTAAGTTATTCTCTTTAAATTAATAATTATAATAAAGTTTATGTTTTTAGTTACTTCAAGGTCGGAAATGGTGAAAATAGGTAAAAAAAGGGCATAAATGAGCATAAATTAAGGACTAGTCATTTTAGAAACTTTCCTCTTTCATTTTAGGAAATATTTCCTATTTTGTTTTAGGAAACTTTCTTCATTTGAACTTTTCTATTTCTGATTTTCCTATTTTAATGAGAGTCCATCCCATTAGAAACTCTTGAGTGATGAAATCAAGAAAAAATTGAAGGATTAATCAGGAAGAATTCGAGGAGTTAAATGGATTGTTGTTAATAAATATTTATTCCTAATTATCTTATTTCTTATTGATTATAAACTCTAATTAAATTCTGATTTTTCTTGATTGTAGGAGTTTATTGTGTGCACGATTCTTGGAAGAAATTAGTGCAGATCAAAGGAGAAGAATAAGGGATGTATTTGGTCGCTATTCAAGGCATATACAATGAGCCATTAAGGGGTAAAGAAATCAGAAAATTCATGACTTTGTCAAGAGAAAATCAAGCAAATTTGGAGGAGAAATCACCTCAAGATGATTGGCCATGATTGCATCACAAGAGATGAGAATTCCACTATAAATAGCAGCCATTCTCTACTCCAAAATCATCACTTCATGACCAAGATCACTTCCTAGCTAAAAATTATTCCATAGCTCTGCCCAATTTGCTTCTCAAACCTCCATAACATACAAGACCGTGACCATCATCCTTCCATCAATCTACGAAGTCCTTAAGTGCTGAGTCAAGGACGCTCCACCACCATAGCAGAGACGAGTTCATCACCTTGTTGCTAAGCCGCTGAGAAAAGCTTCAAAAGTGTAACTATGACTCTACTTATAATTATTGTTTCGGTTTTGTGTGTTTGGATTTGTGAGTTGTGTAATTGGAGACATGAGATTTTCAGAATATTTTTATTAATATTTTTGAGATTTTCAGTTTATTATTGAGTTAATTTCGAGAATTCTTTCATGATGCATGTTATAATCTTGTTCTCTTTTATGTGTTTAGGTAATTTTCAGAGTTAGGTTAATAAGTTTGCATGCTAGAATCACGCTGAGTATTCATGTGTGTTTGCTTAATTTGCCAAGAATAATTATTATTTGTTAAGACGCTGAGTTAAACAAGTAGTAATTAATTCTAAGCGGTTTCTTTTTAATTATTTTAATATTTATAGCATTTAAGTAAATATTTATTAAGTTAACTAATTCTTTTAGTTAAGGAGAGATAGCAAGTATTCAATGATCCAAATAAAAAAAAGCAGTATTCAATTATGCTTCTTATTGGCCTTGACACTCTTGTGCTTATCCTATCTTTTTTGTCTCTCTCCCGACTAACTGCAATTTTTTATTCTATTCTACTCTATGTTTGAAACAATAAACTATCTATTCATTTTCATTCCCTTCTTTTCCTGTCTTGCGCAAAACTAGTAGGCAATAGCCATCACCTCCACATTCTCTCTCATCTCTCTCTCCATTGATTTTTCTTAAATTTCTTCAATAACCACACAAAAGACGTGAAACCAATAACAAAGACGATGATCAATATTCTAACTGTGGTTTTTTAGGAACTCTATCTCTGTCGTCAAACCCCATGAAACAACTTGAAAATCTGCCTAGAAAGGCCGCCTAGCGCCCAACCACCATCGTCCAGGCACCTAATTGCCTGCCTAGGCCACCACCCAACTCCAGTCTACCCAACAGTGTCGATTTGGCATTAGTCGAGTCGAAAGGCAGCCATCCAGTGCCTAGGTGGCCTGGGCAACCAAGTTTTAGAACACTGATGTGAACATACGACCCAACCAAACACTTAAATGTGATAGGCCTCTCTCTTTTTCAGTCCATTTTTCTTCAAGTAAGAAATGATTCAATGGTATTAACGGTCCACAGTTAATTAAGCATCACTAATAATAGAATAAGCCCAAAACATGTCTGGCAACCTTATGTGTATCATTATGCTCCTTACGCTTATTCAGAGTCCTGTTCATGTATTCAGTCACTCCATTCTACTGTGGTGTTCTTGTGAATTGTCTTCTCCATCCTAATCCCATTTTTTGCACAATACTCTTTGAAAATCATTGCCACAGTATTCACCTCCTTTATAAGACTTCAAGACATTTGACCTTCAACCCAGTCTCATTCTCTACGATCGTCCTCCATTTCATGAAAGTATCAAACACTTCCCATTTATTTTTCAAGAAATAAACCCATACTTTCCTTGCGGCGTCATTAATGAAACTCAAATAGTACTTTGAGCCACCCAACGAAAGCTCCTAAGCAGGCTCCCACAAGTCAGTATGAACCAACTCCAGCTTTGTACCTTTTGGCGCCTTGCCACCTTTTGAGAAACAAACAACTTTTTGCTTGCCAAAAATACAGTCTTCAAAGGCCCAATTGTCACTGAGTTTACACCATGTAGCTTACCCTTCGACTGAAGCATGCCTATACCTTTCTCGCTGATGCGTCCACATCTACGATGCCATAAGTATGCATCTTCATTTTTCTCAACGATTTCAGCGCCTTCATTATTCTCAACAATGGCAACAATATTCAAGGTCGTACAAGTGTTGTTGTCTTGATTACACAAGCTAAGACCATAGCTCCCTTACACACCTTCCACGTAACTTTCTCGAAGATAGTGCGATATCCTTCATCATCCAACGGACCTAGATAAATCAAATTCCTCTTCAACTGCGGTATGTGTCTAACATTGGTCAAGGTCCATCTTCAACTATTTGTCAGCTAAATCTTCACATTACCCTTTCCCACAATCTTCAAGGCTCCCCCATCAGCAAGAAACACTGCCAAAATTACCAAGTCAGTAATTCACCATGAGCTCTTGTATGAAATTGAGTGAAAAGATGCTCCAGAGTCTACTATCCATGACTCTAATAGTGCTTCAGTAACGCTTAGTACAAGTGCATCCGAATCAAACTCAGTTGTGTTTGCCATCTTCATTGCATCCTTCCACTAGTTACAATCTCTCTGGATATGTCTAGATTTCCTACAATGCCTACACCTTATTTTGTAAGCCTCATTAGGATCCTTTGTGTTTTACTACTTGACCAAAATCAGAAAATAGATGAACTTGAAAACAGATACAACACAGTAGATTTTAGAGTGGTTAAGCAGAAACTTTAACCTACGCCCACTATGTGATCTCTCTTGAGAGATTCACTAACACTATGAAGAATTTAGGTTTTTACAAGTACTTATTGCAAATCCCTCAAACCCCTCAAACTAGTTCTTATCTCTCTATCACTCTCGACTCCAAAGGTTTTTGAAGGCGATTGGCGACATAACAACATCTTAAAGACACGATGTTCTTCTCATGGTAGGCTTTGCAATGTCATTATTGATGGGAGCAGCAGCGAGAATTTAGTTTCCAAGGAAATGGTGGCGAAATTGCTCGACATCCAACCACATCCAAGTCCATACTGTATAGCTTGGTTCAAGAAGGGAGGAGAAGTGAAGGTAACAGAACAATGCCTTGTTCCTCTCTATTGGAAAAGGTTATTCCGATAAGTGTTCTGCACTCTATCTTGATTATTTATAGAACATAGAAGCTACTGATACAACATGGGATTAGGATTCGTACTCCTAATAGACTAAGGTATAATTGACCTTTTTAAGCCTATACTACAAATGCTAATAGAACTTGAAAGACTAACTTTCCTAGAACTTATAGAAAAACTGTGCACACACTTATTTCCTTTCTAAACTTGGATTTGACTTCAAATCCTACCTATTTTAGATTGTATCAATGAGCCAAAAATACAACACCCCCATATGAGCACTTTGCTAACTTGGACACACTTCGGCCTTTTCTCAATGCCCTAGACTTAGACCTTCCACGATTGATGTTTGAATTCTTGTTGAACGTTCTACCACTATTTTCCATAGAAAGTACAAGACTTGAAGGATATTTAAGGTTATTCTGTCTTCGCATCTCCTCATTCAAAAGAGTGTCAAGCACCTCATTCAACTTTTTTGTAGTCCTAGCTCCACTACAAATCAAGGTCGCAGTCACATCCCAACCCGAAGGCATGGAAGTCAACAATACCAACGGTTTGATGTGTTTGTCGAATTTAACATCCACCGACGTTAGTTGCTCAATAATGTCACGTACTATCCCAACATGATATATTGTTGCCCATCTTCAGAGTGAACAACCATCTCATCAAGAACAACTGTTAAATGGCATTTGGCTTCTCATACATGTTGGACAAACTAATTCCATCATCAACTTCAATGTTGTCTCCTTGATAACAAATCGCCGTACTTCATTTGAAAGTGATAGTCAAACAGCTCCAAGGGCCATCATATCCATCTCAACAAATTCCTCATCCTTCATATCTTTTGGGATCTTGCTGATTACACGAATTTTTATGTATGTAATTATATCTAAAACACTAAAAATAAATTAATTCTCAAGTCAATTATTATGTAATTATTCTATTTTTATTTATTTTATAAAAAATAAGCAGAGTTACGAAAACGAGATAGATTGACGCGAAAATGGTGAAGATTTGAGTTTTCGACAAAGGACGAAATTAGATTTGTTAATTACTTAATTAAGTTTAGTTGCGCAATTAAGCTTAATTGGTTAATTAATGCAGGCATGCACGTGCAGTTTGTTTAATTGGTTGGAAACCAATTCCAATTGAACACGTGGCATGACATAGTTTAATTAACCATATTCTCAACGTTAGCAGAGAACAACAACTGACATATATTCCTCTCTCCACTCTCTTAGAAGAAAGATCAGCCACAGTGCCGTACCACCAAAACAGGGGCCTCGCCATCATCCTCCTCCATTTTCCATATTTTCTTTAGTTTTATTTTAAGAATTTGAAGGATTACTCACCCAAAAGCTTCAAGAATTCATCAAAAGTTTCAATTTCTACAAGATTCAAGACTTGGGTAATTGTATGAGTTGTAATTCAAGACTTGTTAGGCTAGCTTTTTTAGCAATTTGTGACTAATCTTGTTTTCTTCTACACTTCTCTTTTGTATTTGAATTTTATAATTTTGATGTCTATGATTATAGGTTGTCAGTGATCTCCTTGTTGGGGATATTAGGGTTGTGTGTCCTAATCCAAGTCTTGTGTAAACAATGCCTATTTTAATGTAATGATGCAATTTTCAGATGATGGGTCCTTATATCTATTTTAGTTGGGTTAAAATGCATGTCTAGGAACCTAGTCAACTCTAAGATGTGTATTTTGAGTATGTCTAGGATGGAGGTAGAGGTTTGACCCCTCTAATTCCTAAGCTAGAAACCATCAATTTCGTATTCAAGAGGTTATAAGCATGGTGATTTACATCCGTTGCGTGATTGCGCGGATGGGTCGCTTAGTAGTCTAATTCCTCGATTTCTTGGCCTCTTGATGTGCCTTAGTGACCTTGAACCGACTCTTATTCATGTCAAAGTGAGTTCCTACGACCCTGAACCAGAGTAAGAATACAATGAAAGAGAATTTCGATCCTTGAGCCTTGAACTGAAAACTCTAAAGGCGAATTTGGAAGAGGCGAAATCCCCTCAAGATGAATCTAAGTGAGGAGAAATCCCCTCAAGGCCAATCTAGGTGGGAAATAATTCTTTAAAGACAAATTTGTGAGAGGAGAAATCCATTCAAGGTGAATAAGGATGAGGAGTAATCCCCTTAAGGCGAATCTGGGTGGTAATTGAAATTTTTTATTTATTTATTTATTTATTATTTTTTATGATCAAAAGCATTTTGCAGGCCTTGTGTTTTAACAAAACTATAACTGTATGTGGTCCAGTTTTAATATTGCAATTTTGGTCATGTGTTTGCATATTTTCAAAGTCCAAAATATCAAATTAGTAATTAATTAAATAGGTTTAATGATAAAGTCATTTTTGTTCCAACAAAACGTTGTATTTTCTACTTTCGCATTTTTATTTATTTTATTTTCCTTCATTTGCTTAGTGACTTTAGTTCCGACTACCTAAGGATTGTGAGTTAACCACTAATTTCCGTGGTACGATAATTTTGGGCACAATACTTCTGTATTTTGACACGATTAATATGCTTGCGAGAGTATATACATCAAGTCACTTGCCCTCTAATGCCTTAGCAAGTTTGTTCATATTCAGGTAGTTCATGATCTACAACCTCTATAGGCTAAAGTCGTTATAGTAGAATTTATCGACTCTTTGCTCAACGTCTTCTATGCTCATTGTTTCCAGTCTAGATGCTAGAGCTTAAGCTTTGATACCACTCTGTTAGGAATTTGACCTAGAATCCCTCTTGCGGAAGCAGACAAGTGCAAAACAATATAGATAAACAAATGAGAAAACAAATAAGAACAAATGAACTTGTTAACGAGGTTCAATAAAGAACTTTGCCTATGTCACCGAGCTGCTTGGGTTTCACTATAACAAAAGGAAAATATACGAACAAGAATACAAGAATCTCTTATAAGAAGTTTTCTCACCTCCTAAGATCTCACTTGCTCTCTCTGTTTAATGATTCAAAGACTTGATCTACTACTACAATCTATGCCCCTATCTATAGGAATCTAACATGAACCTACAAGATCTTAGAAACCTATTCCCAATGTATAGACACCATTACCAAGTAGGATTGTGTAAGTAGACACATGAAACAATCAAATCTCTCTTTGATCAAGGATTAACAAATCCTTGTCCTAGGTGGAATCAAACCCACACGTCCAACATGCATCTCCCTAGGCCCTGACAAGTTTCATCATCAACCATTCTAAAATATGTTTTTGATCAGCTTTCTTTACTTACAGTCCTCTTTATTTTCACATTTTATTCCCATATCAAACATACTCCAAACTTCACCAAATTTTATGTGCTAGACATTACATCTTGGTAAATTTTCATATTTTTCCTAGTTATTTTGGTTAGATTTTTATTTTATTTTTCCATTTTTGTTCGATAGCAACAGTAGTCACTCTTGTGACATTTTGTTGAAGCTTTTAGTTTAGGTTAATCCACTATGAGAGACCCTTATTTCCCTTCGCTATAATGGATATTCTTGCAGAAATCAAGGAAAATTCGTGGTTATTTAATTAATGACTATACACCAACTATCTAATTTTTCAATCTAATATTTTACTAGACAAGAAAAGCTATCCATATTACCCTCCGATCTTCCGCAGCAATCATGTTTTCTCTTTATTAATCTATTACTAGTATGATTAAGTACTAATACCAGTTATAAATTATTACTAATTTGGTTGCCCAATAATCAATCAAATTAAAAGTTCACTTTAAATTGCAAATTCCTTTATATAGATTGTCAACCTTTTGCATACGAAGTGGAAATCAATACCACTAAATCAAATGATATTAGACTTATGCATTAATTTTCAGATAGATTAAATTTGATTCATTATAAGTTGCATAGTTTGAATTTGAGAAAAATTCAGTCACCGTCCCCAAACTATGCTGCCAAGGCCAATTTGATACCCGAACTCTCAAAAGTATCAATGTGATACCCAAACACGTATTTTGACATCAACGTGATACTTCCGTCAAAAATTCCTAACGGTTCCGTTATTTGATGACGTGGCAAGCATGTGGAGACAAAATTGATATTTTTATCAGGGGCAGACTAGTCTTTCACTACTAAGTAATTAAAAAAAAAAAAAACACAAACTCTCTCTCGCTCTCTCTCTCTTATTTTAATTGCTGTGGGTTAAATGTGATGTGGGTAAGTGGGTTTGAATGTTTGATTAATTGATTAAGTGGGTTTGAATGTTTGATTAATTGATTAAGTGGATGATCCGACTGGAGAACTTATAAATGGAGGTATGATTGTATGAAATGGGAACATATCTGTGATCTGTCACTGAATTGTGATTGATTTGTGTAAACTGTCAAGCGGTTTCATTGAACCAACCTATTTGCTGCTTTTTTTAGCTGCGGTTGTTGTCTTGTTTGATAATCCAAATCTGGAAATACGAAGTGGAACACAAAGGGATTAAGTGAATGGCAAAAGCTTGAGTCAATGAGTCTACTGCTTTCAGAGAATCTGAGGTGCTTTTTTCTTGTATTGCATTGCACGTTTATTTTGTTGTTGATTTTATTTTTTAGTTTTGTATAGATATGCATTTGAGGGGTAAGGCTCACTAGGCCCCCCCCCCTCCGACTAGGTGTACATTTTTCTTAAATTAATAAAATTCTCTCGCAACGTCGAGATTCTCTATAATATATATACATATATATATATATATATATATATTTTTTTTGTTGAAGAAATCCTAGCCCGCCCAAAATTTCAATCCTGGATCCGCCCCTGGCTATGACATGCAATATTTCTATACTATATGAAGCTCGTCTATCATTGATGTATGAATTAGTAGCATATCGTGGACTTTTCCTCCTTCAAAGACTGCAATCGAGTTCGAGTCTCCTCTCTTGCTTTAGGGTCACACTGACAAGTGCATCTTTAAAGAGTGTTTGGAAACCATCACGTGCTCTGACATCATAAGGAGCATCCAAGAACTCAAAACTCGTTCATCACTTCGGCAGCACCTGCAATTAACAGCAAACATAAAATAAGGTAACCATAATTATTGCCGAGTCTTGAAACTCATAAATATATGTATGTATGTATATATGTGTGTATATATATATATATATATATGCAGTTATTAGATTAGTTATTGTTGGAGGAGTGCATCGTGGATTAATCAAACGATCCATAATTCTAATACCCGGGCATAATTCTAATGTTATGATGAGGTAACGCAATTTTTTTTTTTGTACAATGGGGGTTTGGAAGGCCAGAAAATGTAATGCAAAATTTAGAGGCAACTTTACTTTTTTTTTTTTCTCTGAAATGCTACTTGTTTACTATCAAAGTAAAACAATATTAGAAAAAAAAAAATTAGCCAGAAGAAGAACTCAAGATCTAATTTGTTGGAATTATATTATAAATCAAATTTTTTTTTTGGATCAAGGCGAATTTTATTAAACCAACTTAGAAAAAAAGGAAAGCGCATTTAATTTAAATTCATTTAATCCTTGGGCTGTCCCTTTGGGTTATAGCCTTATAGGTTGGTATGTATGGACAATATACACATAGAAGTGAGGAATGAAGTGACCCACTTGTTAACAATATTATTAACATTATTACTGTCAGATGTGTTTTAAATTTAAATTAAAAAAAGAAGAAGTAAGGAATGAATTGTCAAATCAAACCCTAACAACAAGGAGATTCACAAATACAAATTATTATCAAAGATGTATAACAAATAATGCTAATTAAAATTAAAAAAGAAGAAGAAGAAGTAAAGATCCACCTCAGGCGTGCACTCGACTTTGTTTAATTTGCGCGCGCCTGGCCTCTCAGGCGTTGAAGATCGATGAAGTTGCATGTTGTGGTTGCAGATCGATGAGAAGATGCCCTCATGCATCAGTTTTAACGAATGAAGAAAAGAGTAGAAGTAACCATGAGGGAGAGAGTAGAAACCTTCAATTGAGAGGGAGAGCACAGAAACGTTCAATCCCTGGAGGGCTGTGGTATTGTTTACAGCTGGAGACCGACCTTCTATCAAAGAGGGAGACCAGCGAGAGAGAGCAACAAAAAATCTCATCTTTTAGGCATTTTTTAGACAGCAAAAAAAAAAAAAGTGTGTTGGCTTTTAGGCATGTTGGATTCAGGCCGTTGGATGGATACGATTGCCAAATTGGGTTAAAAAAAAAAAGTGTGTTGGAAAACTCACTGGTTGAAAATATATTTTACAGCTGAATTTGTTATGGATCACCATGAGCTATGCCATGTTTGGCTTCTCGAACTTCTCAATGTGCAACTGTCCACATCTTGAATAACGAACTGCCACCAGAAAAAATGAATGATGAAGAATGCAAGAGATGTGAGGATGCCCGCCAGCCTTTCCGGCTTTGCCCCTTTTTCTTTTCTAAAGTTAAAGAGAAACATTTTTATATTTTTAATTGTTGGGTGGATTATATAATGTAATTACAAAGAGCAGAGATTTAAAGGAATATAAAAGTTACTACGATGTGGTTCAATCTAACTTGTTGAACTGCTTTCATTTAGTATCATACAATACCGCTCCCAAGTCATGAATTTTGGAAATGATTTTCATACTTCATCACATAGGTATTGTATGTGTACGTGTTGTTCCCTTTCCACATGCAATCTATATATCGGATACTGTGAAATTACCTAATATGATGTTTTAGTGTATGAAACATACAATATTTGAGACGAAGCAAAAAGGGAATCATGTTGTGGTTAGAGCATTCAACTTTATAGCAGATAAAAGCAAAAAAGTTTTCGTTGTATTCAATTTGATTGCAAAAAACAAAAAACAAAAAAAAAATTCAAAATTTCATATTTTATCTGTGAAAGTATGAATAAAAAATTCATTGTAGGTGACATAAAAATTTAACAGAAATTTTAAAGGAATTTGGAACAAAATATCGGTGTGAATTTTTAAATATATATTGTGTGTGTAAATATTTCAGAAATTAAGAATTTCGTGGAAATGTACTGAAAATTTTGGGAAATTCCTGATGGAAATGATATAGCATATTAATTTTGTTTCGGTACTTTCAAAATTACGGAAATTTTGACCGAAATTTCAACAGTTTCAGAGACTTGACCCAAAACACCAAAATAAGCAAAAATGATCCCATTTACCCCACTAACAGATTTTTGTTCCCACTTACCATGTTTAAAGAGAAATGACAATTTTACCATTGACTTAATTCATAAACTACATTTATGCCACTCTTCTCTTCTCAGCACTACACACTCTCTCTCTCTGCGCGCGATCTTCGATCTCCGATTCTACCTCCGGAGCAGAGACGACGTATCTTCGATCTCCGATTCTACCTCCGGCGTAGCGACGGTGTCCACGCCTGAAAAAGAAAACGATGCTCTTGCTCGACCTCGCCGCCCGCTTCCCTCCAGCCACCTTCGAAGTCATCAACGCCGACAAAATTGCAGGTCTCTGGTAGATCGATCTCTCCTCTCTCTCTTCTCTCTCTCTCCTTTGCGCAGGATTGGGTTATGTGGGAAGTTGATATATTTGAGATTCAGATGCGGTCTCCGGCGGGTAGACCCGCCAGGCCTCCGCTTCTTCCACATTCGGACTCTTTGGATTTCGAGTGCAGCTCTCCATCCTCTGTCTCGATTTGAAGAATCCGAGATTTCATCAATGTCATCGCCGGTCTCGGGTTCCTTTTCGTCGAGTCCTGGACTAGCCCAATTTCGGTTCCAAACGATGAAGCTCTTCTGTTGGAGCTCCATGACACGATCCCGGGTTTGCAACCGGAAGGAGAAGGGGAGGTGGGTGCCCATATCATTTTTCTGGGTGCCAATTTTTTAATATTTTTTTAAGTAATGGGACAGAAGGAAAATGAACAAAAACAGTTTTGAACGTCTATTGGGGGGCAAGAGAAGTTTTTAAATTGATATAATCTCTTTATTTTTTTCTTTAATCAAAGTTTTATTTGTCTAATTTTAAGAAGATTAGTTCTCATTCCTGCTACCGAAAGTTGGCATGAATCCGGTGACCGGAATCCTTCGATCGGTGACAGGAATCAGGTGGCCGGTGACCGGGCTCCGGCGAAGTCTCCTATGGTTTCTCTCTCTCCCTCCCTAAATAACAAAGGATGAGGGTAAAATGGTATTAAAAAAAATAAAAAAACAAAAAAAAAATCTTAATGGGGTATTAGGGAAGACCTCCTTAGAGTGTTTTGGATAAGAGAGAATTAAAAAAACTTAATGGGGTATGTGGGAAAAGAATCTCTAGAAATGGGTAAATGGACAAAAACCCAAATTTAAAACCTTGATTCTGATCAAGCCGTTTGGCTTTATTAACTCGAGCCGAGCTGAGCTGATAATTGGAATTACAATTCTGTCCTTGCTTTCTTTCTGTTTTAAACTTTTAATCGATTGCCGACCTTGGAGTCTGTTGCCCTGCTTTTCCCTCGCAATTTCAGGCTGCCATTGACCTGGGTATAATAGATGCTTCCATCGGTTTCTTCTTTATTCTACTGCATGTTTACTCCGGAGAAGGACAATCTACTTTGATCTACACAAAACGAAGAGTGAGAAAGGGGTAGAGAGTTAGTGATAGACCAGTCGCACCCACCAAGAGGAAGAAAGAAGAAGAGGGAACTTGACATCACGAGACTGATCGGAGCGAGAAGAGGAGGGGGACGAGAAGAAGAAGAAGAGGAATCTGGGTATTAATCTGAAGCACCTGGCTTTTTTGGGTTTTAATTCGTTTTTTTGTCAGTCTCTTCTGGGTTTTGTATTTTGATGCTCGGTTGGTTTTTGTGGTTTTGTGTTTTTAAGAGGCAATTCTGGATCAGCTGTCTTTTGCCCAAATGACACTGTGAGGTTGTTTGCTCGACAGTCGACACAGAGAGAAATAAAAAGAGAGCAAAGAGAACAGGGGAAGAAGGGAGAGAGCGAAGAGAAGAAGCCACAGAGAGCCATTTCCTATTTGGTCTCCAATACCATTTTTACAAACCTCCAGCCATAGAGTTCCATTCAATACAGTTTGCCATTTTGCCAATTTCTCATTCTAATTCGCCTTAGTTTTAGGGAATGAGTTTTCTCTTCAAGTCCCAGTTTGCTCTTATTTCATCTGGTATCAAGCTTCTCACAACAACTTTTCCTCTTCAATGAGTTTTTTTTTACCCTTTTCTTGATTCTATTTTTCTGTTCAACGTCTATTCATTTTCCCAGATAAAAATTTCTTTGGTTGCTCTTTCCTTACAATATTGATTGTTTTGTCTTTTCCATTTCGCTCTTCTGAGCTCAGCCCACCAATTGCTTATTTTGCTCTCTCTTTATCTGTGTTTCATGAATTGGGATTTTCATTTTTTGAGAACCCTTTTTTTCTCTACTTATCGTGGAGTTTATCTTGGATAAACTTCCTTTGATCCCTTTGATTCTTTCATATGGGTGAAATTTTGAAGTTTCTTAGCAAGCAAATCCGCTAACGCTGCAATCCCATTTCTCCCTAAATCATCATCAACATAGATTGCAATTATCTCTCTCCATCCATAGTAATCAACCATATCGGCTATTGCAGCCATCTGAAACAAATCGTTCTGAGTGGGAACTTAAGTGAAGACAGGGTGGGATCTGTTACTGCAAATGACAATAGAGGAATAACTTTATCTTATCAATCTTTAGGTACACATCCAAAAATAGCTCTATCAAAGCATGTTTGCTTTTGCCAGTACTCTCAGTGCACATAACCCCACCCCCCCCCTCTTTTGGGTGGTCATTGTCATAGCCCATATTGTTCTGGCCATCATTTGTCTTGCGAGTTATGTAAATTCCAATTGATTTATAGCAACTTAAGGAATCTGTTTCAATTTTTGGACTTGGGTCTTTTTTAACAAGAACACGTATTGAAGCCAAATATTGCTCTTAAAATCAAAAGAATTAGAGAACTATATGTATGATCAGTTAAACAGTTTCTAGAACTCAATGAACAAAAGCTTGGTTGTGCTATTTACACTTTTTCTGGGTAGTAGGTTTTTTTTTTTTTTTTTTTTTTTTTACCTCTAAATATTTCATTACTTTGCATTCACATTACAATATTAGAAGCTGTTTTTGGCTTGATTACTAGGTTGGCTCCAGGATGATTTACTTTTGGCTTGAAACGATGTTTAGAGTTTTTTTTTTTTTTTTTATAAACTTATAGGAGGCTGTTTATTTCTTCTTTTTGCAGGAAGATCATAATAGGAAGTGCTGAAAACAAAAACAGGGAAAAAGGTTCCAAGATCCAACAGGTTTCGTTTTCAATCTGACTTATCTTTGTTATTATTTACCAAGGACTAAAAAATCGAAATTTTCGGCGATATTTCGCCGAAATTTTCGGTTTTTTCACTTGTCGAAATTTCCGTAACCTTCCGTGTAGATTTCAATGGATATTTTGGAAATTTCCCGAAATTTCCGAAAATATCTCGATTTTGGCGAAATTTTGGGTATTTTTTTGGAACCTTCAAAGGATATTTTGGAAATTTTCCAAAATATCCGGAAATATCGCTATTTTGGCGATATTTTGCTAAATTTTTGGGTATTTTTTTTGGAACCTTCCGTCTCTTCCTGTTTCCCACTCTACCACTCTTTCTCCACAAGGTCACCAAGGCTCGAACCTTGGTCACTCCATGGCCCTTTGAGAGCCTTGGCCAACTCCGCTGCACGTACACTCATGTTATCTTTGCACCATTCTAATATATATTCATTTAACCTACGAATCTGAAAACTTAGGTACATGTCCAATCAATAACTAACATAGAACAATCTATAACATTTTGAATTTTATTTACCAAATTTTCAAAAAATTTACAACAACATTTCAATTTTGAACTTCTATAAATAGGGTTTAGGGTTCCACTCATTCCTTGCACCGAAAGAACAAAGTTTCTTTCTTCTTTCTTCTTTATTTTACTACTTCTTCACTCTATAATTATGGTAAGTAATAAGTTAATATTATTAACCATTTAGTTCTTATTGCTTATTCAGCATTTACAGTTTCATCTTAAATTATTACAAATTACTATATAACAATGTTTATTCAAGGTTTTCTTTTCATATATAGTAAACAACTGATAAAACAAACATATCCAAAAGTTTCACTTAAAATTTCCATATTTTTCTTCAAATTTCCATCATTTTTCTTTATTTTTTATCGAAATCGATATATCCTCGATATTTCTTGCGAAATTTCCATTTTCGGGACTATCGATATTTCCTCGAAACTCGATATTTTAGTCATTGTTATTTACTATTTAGTAAATTGTCACTGGTTTCCATTAGTAGAAGATACAGTTACCATTTTCGAGCAAACCATGTTGTTATCTTATTTATGTTGTATGAATTCTTGATATCTAAGCTGCAAAATTATTAAAACCATACCTCAGAAATCAATATAGATGGGTCCTACTATACCCTTCTATGTATGTGGAGAGCAGCATTCTTCAAAAGGTTAAATTCTTTGTCTGACATTTCCATTTGCCTTATTGTGCAGGCCAAATAAGTTAGAGTAAGAGATCAGTTGATTAACCGTTGAGTTAAGAAGAAAGGGGCCTAGGTTCTGGACTGTTGTGGTCACAAGTTTGCAAAACCCCCTACTCCTTGCTGCAGGTAAATTTAGCTCAATTTAGTTACTTTTGTTCAGTTTTCTGATCATTTTTGTTCTGCACAAATCAAACTTTCGGAGAGGAAATAAAGTGTGTGATTGCATTATTGTTCTATATTGTTTGTACTCAAGTTTAGTTCAATTCACACACTATTTTTGTCAATAATTGTTTGGTAACTGGTTTCTTTTACTAATGTTGGTATATAGAGTTTGGTGGTATCTGTATACAGAAATTTCTCCTAAAAATATATCAGTGTTCTTTCTTTTTCTTAATTTCTTACCAATCTGAAAGTAGATATTGATTTGTTTTCTATACTTCATTGAAGTGATTACACCGGTATGTATGTTTGATAATGGTATATGTTTTTGTTTCATGAACTGGTTTTCACTATACTGTAATAATGAAGTTTTAAATTTTTTTGACTGGAGGTGTTAAAATTAGTTCCTTTTGATTCATGAAACATGTATTAGATTCTGTAGCAGCTCTAGCCACTTCATTTGGAAACTGGGTTTTGGTTTCGATATCTGCTTCTAAACATTGAAGTCTGATTTTTTTTTATTTTTTATTTTTTTTGGCATTGCTATCCTTATGAAAATTGGTTACCTGAGATGTAATTGATTGGCATTAGAAACTTCATGTGCTATTAGGTATTTGATTTCACTCTCTGATTCTAACACTGAAGTATTCGGATTACAAAATCTTAATCTTTTGGTGTTACTATGCTAATGAAGTTTTGGTGGTATTACAGTTGGTTAACTTAGATTTGATTAATTAGCTCTTTAATTCGGAGTTGTGTTATACCAAACGAAATTAAATTTTCGATTTTCAATAACATACATAGGCTTAATGGTGAATTTATCTACTTGGGATTGTTTTCTGAAAGCAACTTTTGTCGGTACTGTGCATTTGCGAAATTACTATGCTGAATTTATAGGCTCTAATTTGCTGCTTTTGTCTTAGGTTGCTGATATGCTGTTTGCTGCAGAAAAGCTACCTTCCAAAAGCCTTGCTTGAAATCAAGAGCGTGGACATGTTTAATTATCATTGTGAGTACCCTTGCTTCTGTGTATCTCCAATCTGTGCAAACTTGAATTATTATTCAAATTGCATGAATGCAAAGTATTGCTCTTTGATAATAAAGTCTTCATTGATTCTTAATATTGAATACATCCATTTATCTCACATGAAGAATCTGTGGGACTATGACCTTACATTTTGTTCATATATATGTAAGTTAAATTTGGTCAGAGTTATATATATAAATTGAATCTGTGGGACTATAACTGCGTCTTTGTTTTCTTTCAAACCTCAGTGCTTTTGTATTGTGATTAGTTACTTTCAAAGATATGTATTCCTGCACATTTATTAATACCATTAAAAGGTGAGCAATTTGGTTTTGGTTTGTTGAAATTGGGTGAAAGATTGGTGGTTTTGTTTATAATTTCTTTAAGAAGATTTATAAGACTGGTGAAATTGTTTGCTTTCCTCCAGAAGAGCAACAACATGAAATTAGTACTACGTATAGGTTAGAGTCAAATCAGAACTGGATAGTGCTATTTTTTTATTAAGTGAAATTTGGTGTTTGCACCTTATGACTACATTGATGAGTGGATAAATTATTGTTATGTTTGAGGAGGAGATTTATACTGCTGCATGTATATCTATGGTTTCTTGATACTTCCAGGTCCATTATTTTTTTCATTTATATTCTATCCTATGAACATGTTGTACTTACCTTCTTCAAAATTGAGTATTTGATCATAAAAAGAGTGAGGCTTTGGTTATGCTGTTTTGCTATATAAAGTTCTGGGTTATGATGCTTTCTTTTGTTTATGGCTGCACAACTTAACTCTGACCTTTTATCTCTGTTTTATAAATCCACATATGAACTCTCTGCAATCTTGAATCAAGCGCGTCTAGAATCTTTAAATCATTTATCTATATGCTTTATATCGAATAGGGTGCTTAGTTTTAGTACAATTAACTAACATGCTATTTCTCAATGATCTGAATGCGATTAAGGAGGCTTTGATGGTTTTTATTTTATTTTATTTTTTATTAATATTTTTTTTTAAAAGATTGAAACATACTTCTAAATTGAAAAAGAAAGGACCAAGCGCTAAAGAAAAGAAAAAAAGAAGAGATTTTACTGTTGTTTGCAAAATCAGTTGCTCACATTGGGACGATGCTACAAAATGCATTTCTAATTTAAATTTTTCACAGGATGCATCTTTGTGACATCAAATGCAAGTGTGTTCTTTGCTGCAATCTTGATAATTTTAATGCATCTTAATAAAAGATAGTCACTCCCAATTATAGTAATGCTGAACATTGGATGAGTTGCATGTTTATTTTCTTAACTGTCAGATAATATGGTCTCACACTTCAGCTTTCATTATGTTCAGAATCCGTTGAACATTGATTTTGGGATTGCAGAGGGTTTCATTGCTGTATCTTTTCTCAACTCTGCTGAAATTTGTCAATCATCTTAAAAACTATATTGCAGAAAGGTGTCGGTAAGAAGTTAACTCTTAAATTCTACACTGGCACACTATGCATATCTGATATCTGTCTTTTTGTTGGTCGTCTTTTTCAATTGGATGCTGTTGCAATTATTTTAGTTCAGCAAGTAAAGATTATTCTAGCTGCCACTTGAATTAGTGCAATTACTGTTTGTTTTATTTTAAAGCTCTTCAACTTTATGTCCAAGATGGTTAACCTGCTAATGGATTAAATATTTTTTTTTGTACCTCAGTGTTGAAATCAACTTTTGCCAAATCTTTTGAGTCCGTTCTGTATCAAAGTTGTATTACTTTTTCAAAAGATGAAGTAACTTAAAAAAGTTCAGTCAAAAGATCCACCGACTTCAATATCCTCATCCGGCTAAAAGAAGCAATGGTGGATGTTTTGAAAAAGAAATACAACTTTGATACACAGAAGTTTCACAGATTGAGCTACTGTGTTTGAAGTTTGGAAAACTTATTAAGAATCTTTAGCAAACATAGTTAACTGAGTTTGAAATAGACCTTATGTTGATGCAGGAAAGAAGAGAAGCAAAGAGCAGTGGAGAGGCGTAGACTACTAGAACCCAAACTGATAAGAAACAATTAAAAGCATGTGTTAAAAACTTAAATGCTCTGGAGGACATTTCAATATGCATTCAAGGTTTAATACATTTGCTGGTGAACATGATGATGTTGCAGTAACTTTCCAGTAATTTTGATCTCTGTAATTGTCTTAATCTTCATCTATTTGTCTTCAATACTAGAATTTTGCTTTGCTTTGATCGTCAAGTAACCAGCAAGCAAAATATCACTTCCTTTTGGGTTATGTTGTTGATCATTGTGATTCCTTTTTACACCTAAAATGTTCACAAATAGCAGAATCCTTGGCAGCATTTGAACATTTATAACTAGAAATCCTTTTTTTATGTGATTAGTAATCGTAGTTTCCTTAAGGCCAAATTTATGATTGTTCATTCCCAAACTTATATCGTAATCTATTACATTTTATCAATAAACCTTGCATACAAGATAGTTAACAATAACAGATCCGCAGCAAAGCGCAGGCACTCTTTCTAGTGTAACAAATTCGATAGTTGGGATGTGCCAGTAAAACGCAATTGTTACTGAATGCTTCTATTACATTTTATCAATAAACCTTGCATACAAGATAGTTACCCATAACAGATTCGCAGCAAAGCGCGGGCACTATTTCTAGTGTTACAAATTCGATAGATGGGATGTGCCAGTAAAACGCAATTGTTACTGCACGCTTTGTTAATAGAGCCCAGCCTAAGAGCTCACTATTTCTGAGCCTAGCCCATCTTTTTTAAACGATTTGAACCTGCTCTCCAACGCAGCCAACGGCACCGCCAGCGACGGGGATGATGTTTTTAGTTATGGAAGTAGATTTTGGGCTCAATGCTATTGCTCAACTTGCATAGGGGATTCCGTTGTTTGCTTTGTGTGGTCTGTATAAAACAGCTAGAGAAGTAAAGAAAACGACTGTGAAGAGTTTTAATCATCCTGGAATGTTTGGTGACTAGTGGAAGTAGTTGTTATTTTTTTTTTTTTTTCTTTTGTGCTATTTAGATCGATCATCCTTGGTTTAACAGCCTTCACGCGCGTCGAATTTTTATCAATATGTGGTTGTTTATCTTATGGTTGATGGTAGTGTTAATAAGTTGTTCATTCTTAACTTCTTTACATTTTTTTTTCTCGAAAGCTTTCTAATTTATTGCATACTATTCAGGGATTCATCTCAAGAACATAACTGTGGACAATCATCTTATCTTGTGTATATACTTTGTAGGTTGTTGCGCAAGTTCATATCGAATATGTTCCAGAGAAAGCCGAGCTAAATGAACACATGGACGAGGAGTTCAGAAAAATTCACTTTCTAGAATGCTGCGGGTGTTGAGTTAAAAACAGACTTTTCTTTTCTTATAACTAATCTGTCACATCCAAGTTTATCGTGATTACTATGACATTCTGTGATTCAGATTCTGATCAGGCGGAACAGGATAAAGAACCAAAAGAGAGGCGTTCCAAACAAGAAAAAGGTTGGTAATTGTGTTGTTGTAGATTTCTCGTATTATCATCATTGTCTTAGTTGAGGACTCCAGGCTAATGCCAATATCGTCATCTTTCAGCTTGTGAGGTTTGCATGCTGTTCCGCCGACTCTGTTTCCGTTTCTGTTTCCATTTTTGGTTAGCCTTTCGTTTCTGTTTGTTGTTGTTTTTTTTTTTTTTTTTTTCCATTCATACAGCTTTGATATAAGGATTGTTTGACTGTTAAAACATTTCCAGGTGTGGGATGCAACTGCAGCTGATCTGATCATAAATTGCTGATCTATCTGAAGTCATATAGGAGTACTGTGCTGGTGCCAAGGGTATTGGTGCCAGAAAAGGAAACCTTTACATGTTAGTGATTCGCTGTGATGTTAAAACTATTTAATGTGGATGCATGATTAATGAGTATGATTAGCATGAGGGGATTAGTGAATAGGGTGTGGGAAGATCACGTCGATGAGGGTTCTCTTATATGTGTATTCATGTGGTTCTTGCAGGGGAGCAGCTGTGGCTACGTGGAGCCTGGACGTGTAGGTGTTTGGCGAAAGGCATAACATTTTTGTGATGTACCGCATTATTTACCTATATAGGTTGTGAATGCAACAACTAGGCAACTTTGGCATACATGCTAGAATATAATTATGGTTTGTTTTGTGCCTTTCCTTTCTTTATCTGGTAGGGTTGAACTTTTTAAAAACGCTTACTTCGATGTTTGTTTATCTACTCACCCTGCAGACATCCATTGAAAAAGAAGATAGTAAGAAGTTGAAGCAAAAGCAACAAGAATGTATGCAGCCAAAGATGGGCAAAATGGATATTGATTATCAGGTTTGCCTTTAATATATTTTGCATCAAGTCGTTGGACTCATATTTTAGTGCTCTTATGTAATGTTTTATTAATGAGACTATGGCTATTTGTGTTTTAGATTCTTCATGGTGCCTTTTTCAAGTACCACTAAGCCAAAGCTCACAACATTTGGTGACTTGTAACATGAAAGGGAAAGAGTTTGAGGTATTATTATTGTTTCAATAAAATTCCTGCTCAAGAATATGTATTTGGTGTTGGTAAAATTTATTCGTCCTCTTTTTTGCATTCCTATGATGAAGTACTCATGCATAGCCAAATAAATGAAGAAGACACTTCAAGCAAATAATTCCTTTTTCTATAATTGTACAATTTTCCTTATCTTCGCAACTTCATGTTCTTGACGTTGTTTCCCTGTTTTTAGCAGGTCAAATTAAGAGAGAAGAAGCCAGGCATGCTGTCACATGAACTGAAAGAAGGTCTTGGTGTGCCAGATGGTGCTCCTCCGCCATGGCTCATTAACATACAGGTGGTAAAACTGTATATCTCTTTAGCTCTGGTTTTTGAACTGCATGTTAATGATTGATATTGTCTTAACTATTATATTTTTCTTCCAGAGATATGGTCCTCCTCCATCACGTCCACAGTTGAAATCCCTGGACTGAATGCTCCCATTCCAGCCGGAGCTAGCATCCAGGAGGCTGGGGGGAAAGCCTCCTGTTGATGAAGTATGTTTTTAAATTGCTCGGCATTTCTATTATTATGTATAGAAAATTACACACAAGTGTCATTTTAAAACTTTAATTAGCTATAAAGCCACTTAATATTTTTTGTACATATAAGGCCATTTGCATATCCAAATTATTTATTTTTTGACAATTTTACCCTCTCACCTAATAAACCCAATTCCATCCGGCTTTACATTACAGACCTATCTCTTTTACAGATCTATCTGTCTTCTTCTTCTCTCTCTCTCTCTCTCTCTTTTTCTTGCCGGAGCCAGAGTCTTATCCCAACCTCTCCTCTTATCCTCTAATGGCGATGGCGAGGCCTTGGCTACTCCCCCCTGGTTGTTCGACGAGCTTCCCTACGCCGACTTGCCTTACTACCTTGTGCTCCTCGGCTCCGTCGTCTCCATGTTCCTTGGTGATCGCTGCAATTACAGATTGGAGGTGACTGCAATTGCATCTTGGTGAAATTTATGAACAGAGAAGAGGTGAGACATATAGTTCTTGCTGCTCTCAGATCCTTCACCGGAGATAGGTTTCGAGGATCTCTATGACCGAAACAAAACGTTCCATCGCCTCGAGGCGGTAGTTGAGCTCGGCCTTATGAGACCTAGCGGAGATTCAAGGTATATTTTCATTTTACGCTTAGCTAATTTACCAATCAGTTAAAGTTAGCTCAAGATTTATATTGTTGTAAGGTTCTGGTTGATAGATTGATTGCTCTGTTTGCTTAGTTAAAAACCTAATTAATCTTTTTGTTTACCCCGTTTTTATGTATGGATGGTTAGTGTGTATTATCAAACTTTTTGTGCTTCGTAACCTCAGGAAAAGTAGGATTGGAATATTGATTTGAGTTTTTCTAGTTTGTTACTGTTCGTCGTTTTTTGTATTCTTGTTGGTCCTGTTTTGGGTCTAATTTTATGAACCATTAGTTTGTTGTAATGAGGGGAATTTATGGCTTACTTTGTTCATGGGAAATCCTATGGATATCTCTAGATGCCTGAAGAGAATGTCTTGGTTTAAGTATAGTGATAGTATACAGTAATCCTCTATAACTGTTATAGCGGCTTTTTAACATCGTGATAGTATCTTTTTTGTCTATGTTAGTATCTTTTCAGCATGATGTCAGTAGCTTCTATTTTCATTTTCATTATTTCAAGTTAGTAGCTCCTTATAATTGTTTAGTGTTTTTTCAATATAGTGATAGTAGCTTTTTGTGTCTATGTTATTATTTTTTCAAGCTGATGTCAGTAGCTTCTATTTTCAAATTAGCAGCTCTCTGTAACTATTGTAGTGGTTTTCCATTACAGTGATTGTAGCTTTCTATACCTATGTTAGTATATTTTTAAGTTGATGTCAGTAGCTTTTATATTTTCATTTTGATTGATTTTAAGTTGTTTTATGTCAATACCTTATCAAATTGGAAAATTAAGATTTTGTATGAAATTCAGTTTTTTTTTTTCCTGTTGTGATTTCTTATCACTAGCATTTCTTGTTTGAGATTTGTGTTTCACTATTAACATGGATAATCAACTGGTTTTTGTTGCAATTAATATCCCTGGCAGTAGCTTTTCATTTCTAATCCAGTAGCTTTGTACATGTACTATAGTAGTTTTCTGTACTTATGTTAGTAGCCTCTTCTCACTGGTGCAGTAGCTTTGTACATATTTTATAATAGCTTTCTGTACCTATAGCTTTTTAGAACTGGTCCAATAGATTTGTATGTGTGTTATAGTAACTTTCTGTACCTATGGCCGTTGCTTTTTAGATTACTTATTTTTTATTATCTAGTTGATAAAGCGTGTCATGTTTGCGACGTATTAATACATTGCCGTTTTTAATTTCATTTCAAATACTAATATTTTGTTATATCTTTATTCTTGCAGAATTCTTCCTTTTGCATTTGTAGTAGTAGATTTCGAAAATCATGTGAATTTGAATATTGAAGCCTCCATTGACCAAGAGATCGTTCAGCTAATCAAGAAATGTTTGAGCTGAAGTTTCGTGATGATGGGGCAAAATTATGCCTATGGGTTTAGAGCGTCACCATTGAAAAATTACAGTAGCATTACAACTATTGTAATAGATTTTCACAACTATAGTAGTGGCTTTTTACAAGTATGGAAGTAGCTTTTTATATAGTTACATTATTGTTGAAACCTGCATACGTTTTGTAACATTGAATATGTTTTCTTTTCTCGATTCCAGTAGCATTTTATTTTTATTGTATCCTTTATATTGTCGTAGTTTTCTTAAGTCTCTGATAATAGCTTTCTCAGTCTCTGAAAGTAGCTTTTGTTCTATTTGATTATTGCTTTTGGCGTTGATGAGAGTAAGTTTTGGTGATGTGAGAGTAGATTTTCTTACTGGTGAGTGTAGCTTTCTGGTGTTGGTGACTGTAGTGTTTATTGCTGGTGAGCGTAGCTTTTGGTGTTTGTGACAGTAACTTTTGGTTTTGGAGAGTGTAGCTTTTATTACTGGTGACAGTAGCTTTTGTGACATCGCGGGAAACTCACCGGAGTAGCTTTTGTTACTAATGATAGTAGATTTTATTGGTAATAGTAGCTTTTGTTGCTGGCGATAGTAGCTTTTGTGACCTCGCCGGAGGTTGCCGGAAATCTCACCATAGTAGCTTTTATTGCTGGCGACAGTAGCTTTTGGTGTTAGTGACAGTAGCTTTTGTAGTCGCCGGAGGTCGGCCGGAGACCCGCCGGAGTTAGCCGGAGGTCGGCCGGAGACTCGCCGGAGGTCGACCGGAGACCCGCCGGAGTTGGCCGGAGACCTTGCCGGAGAGGAGAGAGAGAATGATTGTTGACTTTTTACTCTAGTGGCATTTATGTAAATATGTTGGTTTTTAATATCTAAAATATAACACTTTTTTTAATCTAGTGGCCTTATAAGGGAAAAAACTTGTTGGTGGCCTTATGGCTAAAAAAACATTCAAAGATACACTTATATGTAATTAACCCTAAGGGGGGTGTATTCAATTCAGATTTTAAAAGATTTTGTTTGAGTTTTTATAATCCATGTATTTACTTAATCCACGGATTGTTTAAATTCTCCATGGACTCTGATTGATTATAATGGATTGATTTACTAGTATTTGTTTAGATTTTACAAGTCCTTATGATGTTTTTGGTAGGTTAATTTTTTCTTTCTTTCTTCTTCTTTAAAAGCATTGGATGTATAGATCCAACTATAATACTATATCAGTGAAAAAAACCTATATATATGTGGCAATCTACCATTCTTTATGTTGTGTCCTATATGAATAATAAGAGAAAAATAATCAACCAAAATGTTATACAAAAAATAATCTACAAAAGAAATATGTGTGTATGTAACGGCTTATTCTGGCTTTAGATGAATATATGTATACATATCGGCACCTGGTTTCGGGTTTAATTCAAAAAAAAAAAAAAACATGTATGGATGTATCATCTAAACAATACAATTGAAAGTGAGCTTAATTAGCTAGAAGGATTAAGGCTTCCAGAACTATAGTGATAAAAATAAAAAAATTATTAGATGAGAGCAAAGGCGGAGGATAGTGGGAAGATAGGTCTAAGACAAAATAAATGACTGTCACCTATTGAGAGCTGCTTCATCTTGTTTTTTTTTTTTTTTGGTGAATAGCTTCTTCATTTTTTGAGTGAGAAAGAATCCATCAAAATTTCTTGGGAAATGGTTGGATTGTTTTTTAGTTTTGATATGTATAAAAAGCACTATAAAATCCTCCAAAATCCAGCATTTAATGAAATCCTTAAAAATCAATATACTTTTGAATATCTGCATATTTGAATAGATAATTTTAAATCTTAATTGAATACATCAAGATTTTAAAGAATTGTTTAAAATCTCAATTGAATACCTATAGACTTTCAAAATACAAAAAAGTCTTATAGACTCTTAAATGAATACACCCCCCCTAAATTAAGGTACAGAACAGAACCTTCTAAACTAAGACATGAGAAATACTGAGCGTAAATGTAGTTATAGTTACATAAAGCCAAAAGTTGTCTCTCACAAATTACATAAAGCCAAAAGTACGTAGGCTTCCACAAATTCACAATATGACGGGTTCATTTCTGAACCTTAGAGCCATCCCCGCCTCCTGCAAATGAATCAAAAACCGGACATAGAAGTTAATGTCACATAAGAATCTCGACATGGAAATGAAAACCAGTTGAACAGATAAAAGATGAAAACAAAAGTAGACTACACAGAAAAGCTAGGCCAGTTCATTGATTAAAGAAGAAACTCGCAACAATTTTCATATAAGCAACTTCTGCTGCACATACTTGTATTCCACAAAACAACCTAAATTCAAAATACTTGATGACTAAAATAAATGAATATGGAAAGAAGGTTCAGCAACCCTCCCTACACCTTTCAAATGTGGTCCAAAGTAATGGTGTAAAAGACTAAAATAATAACATTGGCCCTAACAAAAACAACCATGAATTAAGAATTCACATCAACTGATCTAACTCAAATATTGAATCAACTTTACTTAGACATTACAAGTTGTTCTTATATAAGAGCAATGGTTTTGATAGGAAGGGGATATAATCAGAGGCTAATAACTGGTTCAGATCGCAGCAAGACTATTGTAATTAAAGTGATAGTTCCACTAGGCTAAACAACACACAAGACCAACAAAGAAAGAGTTCAAGTTTCATACCCATAACTTGTTACCATCCTTGCTACCTTTCCCGAACAAAAACAACAGGAAGAAAATTATTTGTATTGGAATTTCTAAGCAACTTACATAGTTATATTATTCCACAAACCAACCTAAATTCAAAATACTTGATGACGACAAAAAAGAATACAGGACAACAAGAAGGCATTAATTTTGATGAAAATAGAGACTTAACAAACGAAATTAATTTATTAATTATAGGTTAAACGGGGAAATCTGCACAACAACAGCCCAGAATGTAAATCCAAACAAGCTAGAGAATTCAGAATCCTACTAGCGTCTGTAATTAATAAAGGAACATATCGATCAGAAAAATTAAGAGATACACATCAAACGAAATAAATCTGGAATATTGCGGAATAAATCAACCTCTCATTCTGGAATAAATCAACCTCTCATTCTCCTCCATTCTTATTATATTGCGGCTAGATTTCAGTATCTCTTCATTGGAAATTATCCAACGTTTGAGACTGTCTTGAACACGAGGTGTCACCTCGTAAGCGGCTCCAGCAACCACGAGTCCCATAACGGCTCCTTGGAGAACATACATAAAGACGGGCGACACCATGATTCGGCGAGAATTGGGATTTTTCTGGATTATTCGCTAGCTATGTATGCCTTTATATCCTTGGACATACGGTCATTACGGTGTTGGGTGGGTTGGGCCCTTTTTACATGTGTTGGGCCCGTCCAAATATTCCTATTTTATTACTATTATTTATTATTATTATTATTATTATTATTATTATTATATACATATTTTTTTTTTAAGGGGCGCAGGACTCCCGTACTGTTACTTTACTTTATATGAAAGCTGAGTTAACTGTTCACAACTTTTCCTACTGTTCATGTAACTGTGGAGTGACGGTTATGTCCCTGGATTTTTCTCACAATTTCGGGTTGCCACAGAAAGTCTAGAAAACCCGTCAAGCGGAGAATCGAAACTACAGCTTGCTCTGTTTTTAGCCTCCGCTGACCCTTCCAAAAGTTCCATGACTTCTAGACGTCTATTGATCCAAATCTACAGATAAGAAAAACGCAATCAAGAGGGAGATAGAGAGATCGGCGGTGATAGAGAGATAGAGCGATCGAGTGTGTGTCTTTTGCTTTGTACAAGAGATAGAGAGATTCAGGTACTTGTTTTGAACCGTCTTCGTTTATTTTATTCAGGTAATTTCTGGGCAGTTTAAAAAGCTAGCGACTCTTCTATTTTCACTCACAAACAGAAATTTCCGTATTGATTTCCGTTTCATTAGTTTTTGAAAGGAAGAGATAGGATGGATAAAAGAAGAGGTTGATCTGAATATTTTTTTGATTCAAGTTCTTCTGGACTCGATTATTCTGGGTTTTGTTTAAAGTTGTGGTCTTTGGATGATTGGGTGATTGGGTGAAAACTAATTTATAATCTGCTGACAGGATAACCTTTAACTTTGTCATCGAGATTGATCTTGATCAAAATTCGGTAAGGTTTATGAATTATTTTTAGGATTAAATTATGTTTAGTCCCTGTACTGTGACCCTTTTTTCGTTTCAGTCTCTGACATTTTCAATTAATCTGAAAAAGTCCCTAACGTCAAAATTTCTGTCTGATTGGTCCCTCCCGCGTCAAATTAGAAGTTGGCCTTAGGTGAAATGTCCAATATACCCCTCTGTTATTTCTTTTTCCTTTTTAATTTTTTTTTTCTACTTTAATTTCTTTTTTCTTTTTAATTTCGTTTTTGCTTTTTCTTCTTTTTTTCTTGTTCCTTTTTAATTTGTTTCTTTTTTTTTCTTTTTTTTTCCCTTTTAATTTCTTTTTTGCTTTTTCTTTTTTTTTTTCTTGTTCCTTTTTAATTTCTTTTTTTCCTTTTTTTTTCTTTTCGTTTTGCCTACTTTCTACTTCCTCAACCTACCAATCCCATTCCGATCAAACTTCAAAACTCATATGTTTCTCTCCCCAAATTGAAACAAAACCCAGCAAAGACCTAGTTTGGCGGTGCAGAGATGGACATCGAGCAAAAGCAAGAGGCTAGAAGCTGATCGATCACTTCTTCACCTTCTCTGAAGCCATCTCCCTCTGTTGGGATCCGCCCTCGCCTCCATTGTCACCGACGCCATCTCCCAAACACAAGCAGATCCCAATCAGCTCAGAAATTCGCCGCTAAACCACTCCCCTCTTGTTTTCACAGCCTACTTCTCTCTCTCCCACTCAAATCTCACTTTGTCTCTCCACATCAAGCCTCAATTTGGAAATTTTTCACTGAAAACTACCATTTTTTAAGACCCTAAGGTTTTTGGGTCTTGATCAAAATGGTGATTTGGATTTTGGGTCCGGTTGAAATGATGGTTTTTGATGGCCAAGTTGACCAAAACCAGAAGTGAAGAAGAAGAATAGTGACGGAAAAGAAAAATGGCCGCCGGCGTGGAGAACAATAATTGGGGTTTCAAGTCGATCTGGACTAGTTCGTCGACGTGGCGCTACCGATGCAGCAGGATACGATGGTCATTAAAAAGGAAAAAGAAAAAAGAAAAAAGAAAAAAAAAAAGAAAAAAGAAAAAAGGAAAAAGAAAAAAGAAAAAAAAAGGAAAAAAAAAAAGGGTCGCTGGCGTGGAGAACAAGAATTGGGGTTTCGGATCGATTTGGATTGGTTTGCCGACGTGGCGCTACCGATGCAGTAGGATACTGGATACGATGGTCATTAAAAAGGAAAAAGAAATTAAAAAGGAAAAATGAAAAATAAAAAAGGAAAAAAGAAATTAAAAAGGAAACAGAAAAAAGAAAAAAAGAAATAACAGAGGGGTATATTGGACATTTCACCTAATGCCAACTCCTTATTTGACGCGGGAGGGATCAATCAAACCGAAATTTTGACGTTAGGGACTTTTCAGATTAATTGAGAATGTTAAGGACTGAAACGAAAAAATGGTCATGGTACATGGACTAAACATAATTTAATCGTTATAAATATATGTAACTGGCCTATACCAGAGGCCTTGTAATAAACATTAGAAGATTGAAGATAAAGATTGAAGGCTACAAGAATAAAGTGGCTTTGCGGCTAGAAGCAATGAAATACCACTACTAACAAAACAGGCATCTCACACAGATTTTACAGAGTCACGGATATCAATGTGCGTTGGCAATATATACAGAAAACCGTGTGAAATAAGTAAATTGGGCCCGCAAGAGTTTATGGAATAACAATAGACACAGGAATCTGTGTGAAAAAATATCACATACAGACTTTCGTGTGAAAAGATAAATTATACTCACACGGTTATCCGTGTGAAGCCTAATTCACACATATTTCTGTATATATTAAATATAAGTTAATCTAAAAATCATTGTTTTTTGTGCCATGTGAATTGTAGAGAGACGGTTTTTCGTCGCTAAAATATTTTCACATAGATATATGTGTGAAATGAGCATCACACAGATATCTGTATGAAATGAAGATACAGACATCTATGTGAGAAAATAACATGCATATAGAATTCCGTGTAAACTTTCAAATGACGGGTTCATTGAGATCAATACAAACAGACATCTGTAAAAATTACACATGCTTTTCACACGGATATCTGTTGCAATTTTACCCATAAATCATTTGTAACCTAACCTAAACTTCATTTACTCCATCATCATCGCCTCTCTCTCTTCCTGTCATTATTGCCTCTCCCTCCCTCCCTCCCTCCTTCCTCCTCGTCACTCTGCTGCCTCATCCAACCTCCTTCGTCTAATCACCTTCTTCCTCCCTCAGAGAAGCTTAGCCTTCCCCCAACCCCATATCTCCATTCTCAACAGATGCAATTACACTTTAATTGAAAAAACAAGAGATCGACAAAAGCAATTTGAAGCCTATGTATCTATTTTCCTTTTCTCAGTTTCCTATCTTCTTTCTTGTCTCTGTGTTTATAATTTTGAACGAGACTATGATGATTCTCTGAGGAAGTCATGCACCACTCTGATTTTCTGTGAATGAAAAATTTCTCATACCCAATATATCTGAGCCTCCTAGTATCCCTGTATTTTTGATTTTTGATGTCAAATTGTTTTGTGAATTGATTTGTTTTTAGGATTTTGTTGATTGTGTGTCCAGGAATTGAAGGACCAGATGAAGGGATCTTTGGATCTTACCATGATGCGGGCCGTACAACTTTTTGCTGATGAGGATACAATTTTGGTCTTGATGGTCCCTTCTTTGACCTTAATTTCATTGATTTCTGTTTACAAGCCTTGAAATATGTTGGGCTAAATACTGTTTACCACCCTGTGGTATGGATCTCATATCAATTCAGTCCCTCGACTTTCAATTTCATCAAAAACACCCCCACACTATCATTTTCTCGTCCAATAGGTCCATCCGTTATGATTCCGTTAATTTATGCCGTTAGATGCTGACGTGGTGATCCAACTCAGCACAGGTGGGCCCCACATGGAAGTGAAATTCCTAAAATGACCCTGGCCAATCTGAAATGAAAAAATCCAAAATAAATCAATACTTTGCTTTTGGGGAGATTCGAACCCACGCAAATGGGTGTGAAAGTGAGATCCCCAACCACCAAACCACATGCGTGGTTGTAATATATTTCCACAACATTAATATATATTTATATACCCAACCGGATATGGATTAAATCCAAAATAAATCAAAACTTTGCTTTTGGGGAGATTCGAACCCACGCAAGTGGGTATGAAAGTGAGCGCCCCAACCACCGGACCACATGCGTGGTTGTAATATATTCCCACAACATTAATATATATTTATATACCCAACTGGATATAGATTAAATCCAAAATAAATCAAAACTTTGCTTTTGGTGAGATTCGAACCCACACAAGTGGGTGTGAAAGTGAGCGCCCCAACCACCGGACCACATGCGTGGTTGTATTATATTCCCACAACATTAATATATATTTATATACCCAACCGGATATGGATTAAATCCAAAATAAATCAACACTTTGCGTTTGGGGAGACTCGAACCCACACAAGTGGGTGTGAAAGTAAAAGCCCCAACCACCGGACCACAAGCAAGGGCCAAATATATATCCACAAAATTAATATATATTTGTATACCCAACCGGATATGGATTAAATCCAAAATAGAGATATATATTAATTTTTGTTGGAGCATGTCAACAATATGCATGTGGTCCGGTGGTTGGGGCTTTCACTTTCACACCCACACAAGTGGGTTCGAGTCTCCCCAAAAGCAAAGTTTTGATTTATTTTGGATTTAATCCACATCCGGTTGGGTATATAAATATATATTAATGTTGTGGGAATATATTACAACCACGCATGTGGTCCGGTGGTTGGGGCGCTCACTTTCGGGTGGGTTCGAATCTCCCCAAAAGCAAAGTTTTGATTTATTTTGGATTTAATCCATATCCGGTTGGGTATATAAATATATATTAATGTTGTGGAAATATATTACAACCACGCATGTGGTTTGGTGGTTGGGGATCTCACTTTCACACCCACTTGCGTGGGTTCGAATCTCCCCAAAAGCAAAGTATTGATTTATTTTGGATTTTTTCATTTCAGATTGGCCAGGGTCATTTTAGGAATTTCACTTCCATGTGGGGCCCACCTGTGCTGAGTTGGATCGCCACGTCAGCATCTAACGGCATAAATTAACGGAATCATAACGGATGGACCTATTGGACGAGAAAATGATAGTGTGGGGGTGTTTTTGATGAAATTGAAAGTCGAGGGACTGAATTGATGTGAGGTCCATACCACAGGGTGGTAAACAGTATTTAGCCCAAATATGTTCTTATGAGATAGTAAGTTTCTGGGTTCCTTCTTTGACCTTATTTCTTTGATTGATGGGTACTTGTAAGGTTGGTAATTTGGAGATTCCGATTAGATTGCTTGGATAACCTTTTTACCTTACTTGATTTTCAGATTCCTGCAAGAGGAAAACCAATTGGTCCAGGACCACCACAAGAACTCCCTCAAGCGCTGCGAACGCATAGGCGGCAAACGACGGAGTGCAAGAATCGTTTGTGAATGAGGAGCGAATCGAGCATGAGATTTGGCTTTAACGATCAAAGCAAACGGATCTGTGGCTCAGCATCAATCATTCTATGAACACTGCCATCAAGGAAATAGGGGATTTTGAGAATTGGATGAAATGTTCTGGAAAAATAATTGGTTGCAGATGAATTTGTTAATTAATCTGCAATTTTTTTTTTGAATACCATCACTTTTCCATACAGAACTCACAGTTCAATGTGAGTTAAAAGAGGCTATTCCGTACTGACTGATATATTAAAATATTATTTTTAACACACACGGATTACATAAAATATAACTATGTATGATGGAAGACAAGTGGGGCCCACAAGAATTTTCACACGGACTCTAAAAATCGTGTGAATAGAGCATTAGCGCCCCCTCCGAAGGCAACCGAAAAACATTCAGTGCTTGCACTGTAGGTACAGCCTTTTACCAACTGACATCTGTGTGAAATAGTATTATTTCACATAGATTTAAATCTGTGTGAGTAACCCGTTTTGCTAGTAGTGTACATTCGCGGAAGTTACATCTACAGATTATAAGCCAAAAGTGACTAAAAAACACAAGATTTCAGATCTTCTAAGTGCTTCTGGATCTTCTGGATTTTCTGTCAGGAGGGGGTCATGGGGAGGATCGCTCTTACCCTTCCTCTCTTCTCCCCCTCCTATCTGGGCTGCAGCTGCTATCATCTGTACTGCAAGGAGAGGGAAGGAAATAATTATCCCAACCGCTCCTGTCATACATCCTCCGGACTGAGTACAGTTATCAGAGGAAAGCGCAGCCCAGTTACCCCATCTCATTCCGGGACAAAACAGAAGTTCAATCCACTAAGTCCAGAAGGTAGGATGCCGAAGAAGAGCGTACGGCCTTGGGTGGCCTCCCACCCTTCTTCGAATTGCTCCGCGTGAGGGAACCTAAGGAGAGAGACTCCTCAGAAGGTGGTATCCCACGTTAGGAGCGCCGCGTGTTCTTCAGCCAAACTGAAATCGGTGAATTCCACCCAGGATGTCAAAAGACCAAAGACACGCGGCTGTCCTGAGATTAAGCCATAAGGCCTACCCAGGAACTGAGATTTTGCCATAAAGCCTAAGATTCAGAGGCTAGAGGTGATGTCATGAGGGGAAGATTTCAGGAAAAGAAGGAAGAGAAGTAGGGCTTGCAAGGTTATTTTTGGGAAGGCCATGGTTGCACATATCTTCGTCTCACCAAGTACAAGTATTTATAGGGCCAGCCTCAGTGGCCTCAACCCTTTGATGGACCGTTGGAATTAACCCAACTCCATCAATAGAGTCATCAAGAGAATTCAACGCTATAATCTCATAAATGAAGGAGAATTGAAGACGCGTGGGTAACGGAACGGTCTTCAAGGAGATAACCTTTCCATTTAGAGATAATCTTTTTGAAATGCGCAGTTAAGGCAAAGTTAAACACTTTGTTACCTATGAAAGTAAAAGAGAATTTGGGCCAACAAAGTGGACTAAATTACTAATAATTTTAATATTAATATTGTTCATATTATAAAAAATAATGGGGCATGTGACGAAGAGGCCTAAAGCTCTCGGCCCACATAAGTTAGGAGAAGGAAATGTTCATCCAGACAAAAGCTAGCGTCAGCGGCAACTTGATATGCTTGTTGGTATGCTTCGCGAGCTTGGGCCAGGTTTTGAGAAAGTGTCTCAGAAGCGACCAAAGGTTGTTCCAGATGGGGTTCCTCATGGGCAATGCTGGCCCTCACAACAGTTAGTTGGGCCTGAAGCTCTTGGATTTGGGCCTGAAAGTGGTTCTCCACGAGCCTCATATCTCTAATAAAGGAGGGCCGTTCACCCAGGCAGTCGCGTAAGGTGTCCATTTGTTGAGCAATGGCCTGATGATGGGCTTGGGCCTGCCTGGCTTGAGCATTTACGGTTGCCTTCTCGTTGATCCATCGAGGGAGATCCTTCAGCAATTTGTCTACCTCAAGGAACTGGGCTTCAGTGATAGCGTCTTCGTGGAGAAGCACTCTCAGGTACTCTAAGGCTCTCGCGGATGCGCCGCATAGCAAAATGTATGGTCCTAGAAGCCGATGAAGATCCTTTCTAGCATCTTCTACAACTCCGGGTGGAGTTACTTCGAGCACGCTGGCTAAAAGCTCTAGTCTGGAGGGAGGTGCTGGTGGTGGAGCAGGAACAATGACAGGAGCCTCAAGAGGTTCCGTGACAGGAGCTGCCTCCGGCACAGGTTGAGGGATCATCTCTTCCTCTGTTTCAGGCGCTTAGGGGACAGGAGGTTCCTCAGCGGCGACCATAACTTCTAGTTCAGCGGGATTCTCACCAGCCTCCTCCTCCTCGACAGCAGTTACCGCCTCCTTGTGGTGGGCAGGACTCTGATCCTGAGAAGAAATTTCAAAATATCAACAAAGAGTTAAGAAAAGCAGGTCAGAGCAAGAATTATTTGAAGAAGGGTTACCTCCTCAGCTCACCGGGGGGGGGGGGGGGGGGGGTAATCGAATCATCTTGAACCACTGCAGAAGGAACCGAAGTACCCGTCATTGCCTGTTCCAAGTTGATGGCCGCGGTAGTTTCCTCGCGTGGAGTATCAGAGGGGGGCATTCTCTCCTCAGCCTCAGGTGAGCTATCATCTGATATGTGCACTGGCACTGGGGACAAGCGTGGGTTGTCCGCGGCGCTAGTTAAAGGCAGCGAGGTGGTCGAGTCCGGTGGTACTTGGACCTGCTGCGAAGAGGCTTCCTCGCTTGGCCTGGAGGAACTCATGGTCCTGCAGCGAACCTGCAAATGGGGGGGGGGGGGGGGGCGTTATATTATGAAACGAGAAACGAAGCATGAATTTTATTACTTGTCATAATGATGATACCAGTCGGTCAGCGAGTGGTTCATCATCTTCCCAGGGGTCAGTGTGAGGGTCGTTGGGCTGCGCTTACGGGCCAGAGCGGCAGTGACCATATGGGGCTAAGGGGGTCAAATTGAAACTAGAAAGGAAAGGTCTGAACTTTTAGTCAACAAAAAAACTCATTACCTCTTGTGGATCATCATCATCAAAAGAATCTATGTCATCAGGTTCTGTTACCACTGCCTTTTACTTTGCGGCCTGGCCTGTGGCCAAAGGAGCACTGGCTGGTTGGCCGTCGGGAGGTGGTATTCCAAGACTCCTCTGCTGAAATAAGATTTCAGTTAAGGAGATAGAGGCAAAAGCAATAAATAGATGAATGAAACACGTGAAGAAAGTTGCCTCTTGTGGTGGCTCGGGATTACGATTCCAGCTTGAACAGGACGTGAGGCTCGCGCGGGTTGTAGAGCATGTACATGTTGTGGGGATGGTGTGCCGTCCTCAGCGAAGCCCACGAGCAGTTCAGTATCAGCTTCGTAGGGATATCTCATATCTTGAAAGAGGGTCGCAAAGAGTTCTTCATCCCGTTGCTGCCAGCAATTGACAGAAATTTTTGACCACCAGTGGTCATAGCCTTCAGCGGCTCCATTAACCTAGATGATTTCCTTAGCCTAGTCAAGGACGTCGACCAGCGCGAGCATGCTTTCGGCTGGCGGAGGTCTGGTCGCGGGGCCAATTCTGCGCCAGGAAGTGTTGTAATTCCAAGAAACGTAGAGGGGGTGTACATATTGGGGAGTCTCAACTAAGTTTAGCACTAGCGGCTGAGCCCCATCGGTACTCCCAGGTACCACGCCATGGGCCTGGTTCACGACCCACCATGACGGGCCTTATATGAGATGCCACCCCGGGCACCCAGGGCTCGGGGCAAGGCCAGCACAGCCCATCTATACACAACAAAAGGGCTGATATGACATCAGAAGAACTGTGTCCCACATCGAGGACAGGGGAGACTCCTTTCCTATGCTCGAATATAAAGACATTAGCACAACCACCTTTCAAGGGTAATAACTCCTTTGTCCACTATTTACTTGATACACATCTATTAGTTTCTCACTCAGGCATCGGAGAGGTATAAACCGTCCGGTACGGTTTATCCCTCTAACGTTGTGTTCTTGATACAGGATTCAGGAGTTGGATCGGTACCCCAGACGGTATAGCATTCTGTGTGAGGTACCCGGAGAAAGCCACTAGAAACAGGGGGAATGGCACCAATTGAGCCAGCCCAAGTTGGCGAGCGAAGTGGTTGGGAGTGTAGAGTTCATAATTGATGTCGTCAGCTGCAAGCCTAATGTTGGACCAAGAGATTGAGCGGTGAAAATCCAAGAGCGCGCGATCACAATATCTAGGATCCCCGAGAAGGAACCTATGTTCAAGCAGGGGTGAAAATCTTCTACTGAGTACTAGGTCTAGGTAGGGCATATCATGCAGAAGGTACAAGTAGGAGAAACATTGAGGATAAGGTGGGGATGAGTACCTTGCCTCGCTGCAGAGCCAATACCCAGAAGTTCGCTATCCGTAGGAAGCGGTGAAATGTCTGGCCGAAGAAAGTGTGGGAAGTAAACTTGCACCAAGAAGTCGGGGATCCAGAAGGGACCATAAATGCCAATCTCGAAGGGATGCATTGTGGCCTGATAAAGAGTGCGGTAGAGCGCACCTAGTATAGGTTGGCCAAGGCCTACCTGGTGGCCGTTGTAGAGGGTCGTGGCCAGAGACGTCCAGGGACCAGTGGGCTTGTTAGAAGAAGTGCAGAAAATGTATTTGCAGAGCCAGTACTCTAGAAAAGCAATACCACCAGTTGCGTTGTGCTCCTTGCGATAATGGGTCAGCCACTGTGGGTAGGAGTCGTTGTAGGCACCGCGGCCTGTCTGAATCATTGACGAAGGGAATCTGATGGAGTCAAATTGGCCATGCACGTAAGGCTTGCCGTCGATGGGTAGACTAGTGATGGTGAGGATATCTAGCAAGGTGATACTCATCTAGCTGAATCGGAAGTCGAAGGTGTTACTGGTGGTGTTCCTGAAGCAAAGAACGGCGGCCAGCGGTGAGCGATTGCCACCGCGTGCAAGGCGAAAACACAAATCGTTGGTGTGGGTAATACCCACCGCATCCCAACGAGCCACATCTCGTGCTCGTACTTCACAATACCAGGCAAGCTCCGCCGCAGTGGTGGTAGGTCAAAACCCTATTTTGGCTCTATACATATGCGCACCCCAACTGCTGAAATCTCCAGGGGTCATTCGGAGGACTGGAATGGGTCGACAGATGGGTAGACCATAAAGGGTGAGAGCGTCCTCCGGAATGACATCTCGTCAAGTAGGACCCAGCCCTGCCTGATGGTTGGGGAGTCTGAGGAGTAGAGGCCTCTGGACGGTGGTGTGGTGAAGCAGTGGGCACCGATGCTGGTTCCCTAGGTATGAGCAGCATTCTCGTTGATCTCCTCCTCTTGATCGATGACAACCTTCTTGGATAGAGCCATTTCTGGGTTTCTCTGAGGAGGATGGTGTAAAATGAAAAGAAGTTGTCTGGGTTTAAGAGACTGGAGGAGTTTCTGATGTGATGGGTCTGGACTGGCGGCCATAGAGTTTAAATAAGAAATTTTGTGAGGGAAATGATGCGACGAAAAGACGTTTAGCAAGCGAAAAGACTCAAACCTTCATTAATGGCCTCATTTCCACCATCAGTTGCATTGTTTAGTCCTCTTTGATCAGTTACATTTTTCGCGGGTCTGATCTCGAGGCCTAGGGGGCAATGTTTGAGCCCAAAAGTATTTTTGGCAAGATCCCTTTAGAGGATTTAGCATAGCGTACCGATACCCGCTGCCCAAAATTAAGTCTTCTTGGGTTGGGGTTACAGGTTCACCCATTCCGAATTCAATGAGGAAAACGAGCCATTGTTAGAATCAAGTAGCGGAGATTGAATAAGAAACTTCAATCAATAATCCTTCTATGGCAAGGAACCGTCGAAATCCTAGGTATATATACCAGGTTTCGAGGACAGAAAGACACAACTCTTCAATTAACTAATCGCATAGATTATCAAAGTCTCTCCGGAGCAAACCTACCTTCAACCTAGTTGAAACCCAGTGAAGCAAGGGTAATGCCCTCGCAACCTAGCGAAGCTAAAGTCACGCTTTAGCAAAACCCGTGCTTTCTCTCAACCTCCTAGTGATTGCTCTGCTTAGTCTATAACACTAAGTATCAATTTGGTGAACGCAAGCAATCACAACCAAAGCTCTTATTCGTAAGGAAAGAAGTCCTTTTCAGGAAAGCAGAGAAAAGAACCTTGTGATCTAGTCCACAGCGTTTGATTCAGAAGTCAGGTCAAGGGACTCCCCCTATGACTGCACCCCACGGTGTTGGCACGCCCGCAATCATTGCTGCAAAAGAGACTGTTTGTAACCAGACTGGTTTTGGAGCCAAACACCAGTGA
Source organism: Rosa lucieae (assembly GCA_024704745.1). Lineage (NCBI taxonomy): Eukaryota > Viridiplantae > Streptophyta > Magnoliopsida > Rosales > Rosaceae > Rosa > Rosa lucieae. The sequence continues at coordinate 7,369,139 of CM045495.1, read as the reverse complement.
CACGCATCAGTAACCCAAACGGTTATCTACACTGATCGTCGCTATACCCGACTCACACCGCCAAAGTTTCACGGTCCGGAAACCAGGCTCACGTTACGTCCTTCGACCCAAACCTCATCTTTGGACCTACTGCATGCTGGACCTGTTACACATCGCAAGAGGCCTATCACCAGCAGCAACACAATCATCCTTGATATCATCTGGCCTGATGTCTATCTCCATTGAAGAATGGAGGATGTGTGCCTGTGTGTAAGAGTTGGAAAGCAGGCCCTTAGTTTTTTGCAAGGACTAAAATATCGAATATCGAGGATATATCGACAGTCCGAAAAATGGAAATATCAAGGAAATATCGATATCGCGATAAATATTGGAGAAAAATAATGGAAATTTAAAGAAAAACTTGGAACTTTTGAAGGAAACTGTTGCATATGTTTATTTGATCAATTATCGACTTTATTTGAAACGAAAATGTTGAATATGTTTAAGTAATTCTCTAGTTTGTGTTTGGCCCAAACCCTAGGTTACTTGACCTAGTGGTAATAGGGTTACATTAAAAGGATCTAGATTCCTATTCAATGTACGATTACTTTCCTTGTATGATTCAGATTCTATACATTGTAATCCTCTATATAAAGAGGCCCCTATTATCAATGAGAATACACAACAAATTCCTCTCAATTTCAGTTTCTCTACAACACGTTATCAGCACGAAGCTCTAACCCTGAAACCCTAATTTCGTAGCCCTCAAATTCCAACATCCACCGCCCTACATATTAAAGCCCTAGCCTCAAGGAACCCAGAACCGGCTGCAGAACCACCTGAACCAGCCGAAAAACCCCTGAACGGGCTATCAGAAAAACTGGACCGGGCCTTGCCCCTTGTGCTTGCCTTGAGCCTGCCCCCTGCAGACCTGCCGAGAAGCTGTTGTGACACTGCAGAGAAGCTGCCCAGACACTGCCGAGAGCCTTACACACGCTGCCTAGAGCCCTGTGCGCACCTGCGGACAGCCCTGCGCACACCTGCCGACAACCCCACAATATCTGCAGAGAGCCTGCGCGACACCTGCCGAGTACCCCTGCACCTGCTGCAGACACCTGTGCGCAGCCCTTGCAACCCCCTACACCATCTGTCGAGCATCTGCTAACAGTGCCTGCGCAACCCCTGCACAGCCTCCGCAACCACCCTGCCTAGCTACGGCTACCACTGTCGGCCATCAGCTTCTAGCCAACTTTCCGGCGAACCCCGGCGCCCTTTTTCCGGCCATCTTAAATGTAAGACCCCGGATATTCGTTATTAATGTCATGGAATTTCCTTGAATTAATAAAGTGTTAGTTAGTACGATTTCATGGTTCGAGGGTGGAGTGAAGTTATTTTCGGGCGATTAATTTTTCGAAATGCACATTTTAGGGGGGTTACGAAGTCTACTTTTTATACGTACGGAATTTGAGGAAACTTCCTTCACGTAAGTTGTAGAACGCATCGATACGAGTTCGTGGATATGCGGAACGCAAGAATTGGAGTTCGTATGAAGAAGTTATTGCGTTTGGAAAAGTTTCCATTTTGGGTATATATACCTAGCTATTTTTGGAAATTTCCAAAAATAGCAGGGTTTCTATTTCGGTGAAGTCGGCCTCTCTTTCTCTCTCCCCGAGCCCGAGTCGCCCCCTCACCTTCGCGGCCGATTTCTCCACCGTCCGGCCACCTTTTGCTTCAATTCCAGAAGGAATCCTGCTCTCCTCAGTCCCCTCTACACGTCTGTGGTGGTGATTCGTCGTGGGAAGCACCGTAGACGACGCTACAAGGCCGAGAAGTTGCACGACGGAGCTGCAAATCGCCTCAAATCGCCAGCCTTGGTTCTCCCAGCTCCGGCCACTATAGCTCAAGTTCTTTGAGGGCTTTTCTAGCCCAAAGGAAGTAGAAGCTACATCCAAGAAGGCTTGTTGCGATTTGATCTGTGGAGCTCGAATTTTGAAGATTGGGAATCTAGGGTTCTTCGAATTTCTGAACTTGCAAGGTAAATTCCGGCCAAATGGCTTTGATTCTGACTTTGTGCTAGATATGAATGTTTCAATTGGAGTTGAGATGAAGAACTTTCATGTTGGAAGTTTTGTCAAATTTTGACTTTGGTTTGGTGGCGGTGCCGCCACTGTGGTGGTGGTTTCCGGCGGCTTCCAGCCACCTATGGGGCAGTTTCTGCTCCTCAGTGCGATCTACTCGTCTATACGAGCATTTCGATATATAGTTTGTAATTTTTGGAAATCGTATGAGCATGTTATGATTTTTTTTCCAAGTTTTAGGGTTTTCGGTTCGATCGGTTTTCGATCCATAAGGATTCGGCTGTCTGATCGACTTGTAGTTTTGATATAGTGATAGTAGAAGTGCTCCGAAGACGTTGGATGGTCTCGGATGAGGATCCGACTGTTGGATCGTCACATAATTGTGTTTTGTGAATTTTGTGTTTTGTGTGGTATTGAGTGTGACCTTGATGTGATTAGGTGATTGATGGAATTGCGTGAGAGGATTTTGGATGATTTTATGCTTGTCTTGGTATTTGTGTGAAGACGCAGCTGGAGTTAGAGGTGAGTAAATCTCACGTGGTTCATTTACGAACGGATTTATTTATTACTCGGAATTACTTGTTTAATTGTTAAATCGTTTTCGAAATAAATTATTTGTTTTTAAATATATGAACTTGATCGACAACGGTTCATGGGCAAGTTAAAACAATGTTTTGATATAAAATGATTTTCGAGAGGAATAACTTATAAAACTATAGTTGGTATTAGTGGTCATTCCTGCGTGAATGACTACGTATATATATATTTACGTGGAATCTATATATTGGATGGCGTGATATTGTAATATGAGTGAATTGTGATTTATTCAGAATATCGTTTTGAACTATTGCTTATTGTGTTGAATGCGTAGTTGTGTTGTTGAGACAAGTTAAAAGTTGGAGTTGAGTGTGTTTGTCGTGTGGAGGTTTGAGGCAAGTATTATCGTAAAGGTGAACCTTGGCCAAAGTGACACATTACGATTCAGTTAGAGCTCTAGTCTGTCTGCCAATGTACTTCTTGGGGAATAACTTTGAGTTATTGTGTGCCCTTGAGTACAATCTACTTCTTGGGGAATAACCTGAGTTAATGTGTGCCCTTGAGTACAATCTACTTCTTGGGGAATAACTTGAGTTATTGTGTGCCCTTGAGTACAATATACTTCTTGGGGAATAACTTTGAGTTATTGTGTGCCCTTGGGTATATTTGTTTTAAAAGAGAGTGTCTGTGTTCTTTCTTTTATCATTCATGTGGGACTTGATTTCGAATGAATTGTTTGTTTTTATGTAATCTCCTGAACTAAGTTTCTATGCAGGGATTACCGCTTTTTGTATTGTTTGTTTTAATGTAAATTCCTGAACTAAGTTTCTATGCAGGGATTTATATGATTTATTTTGTTTGTTTTCATGTGATCTCCTGAACTAAGTTTCTATGCAGGGATTACTGATTTTGCTTAATTCTTATTGTGGGTACAGTTGTGGGTTGTGATCTGTAGTGATTAGGAAATGAGTTGTGAGGTCATCGTTTTGACAATTGCTTTATGTTGAGGGGAAATGAGTGTGATTTGTCGTTGTTATGATATGATATCATATGAATTTGATGTCTGGTTGTGTTTTGTGAAATTAAATATTGTTGCTTTAATTCATCTCACGAATTGAGAGATTATAAGCATGGGTGACGTGAGTCACTTTATTTGAGTTTACTCATACGGGCTGAAAAGCTTACCGGGTTTGTTTTGTTCATTCCCAGTGCACTATTTCTATGGTGTAGGGGTTTTTGTGCAGGTTAGATTATCGAGTGACCGTTATCGAAGCTGAGGTGAACTTTCCGTCACGTGGGTGTAAAAGGGCACTTATACTTGTAGTCTTCCGCTGTGCAGTGAGTTGGTGAGTGTGGTTACAAGTTGAATTGATATTCAGTTTAATTTGTAAACTATTGTAATGTAATATGTGACTCTAAAGAACGAGTCGGTATTAACAGTGTGAGTTCAGTTTGGTTGTTGCTTGGTTTTAATGAAAAATTTTCTATGTGTTTTCTTGTGTTTGTTCTCTCGTTTTGAATTTTGAATTTGTTATTGAAAATTCGGAGCGTGACATTAAACATCTTTTCTTGTCAAGAATTCCAGCATTTTTTCAAGGTAGACTTTTCTAAAAGTTCCCGTTTTTGAAATTTTCATTCTTTTCTTCTTTTACTCGGGAACTTCCAACACATCCCTTCTTCTAACCCCCTTTCTTCTTCATATGGCAGACCAAAGGGCGAACTGTGAGGGTTTGTGCTCACTCCAAGCTTAGAGCTTGTAGAGTCCTCCAAACTTAGAGTTTGTTGAGAAGAAAATCGATCGACCACACAAAACATTGTTTCGATCTAATCCAAAACCCCTCTTGGAATCAGATTTTTCTTGGAAGCATCTACGCTCGGAAAATCCCTAATTTCTTGGAAGCGACTACGCTCAGAAATTTCTATTGTTTTCGTGGGTAGCCTTTTTCACTCTGAAACTAACCCTATTTTCTTGTTGTTTTTCAGGATGAATAACCTGAACAAGTTGAGCTTCGCTCCACTAGAGATAACATGCGCAGGATACCACAAGCGGGACCATGACGTGCACCAGCATCTTAAGGTTGATGGTATCCTAAGTACAATCCAAGAGCCGAGTCAGAACATGCTTACTCCTCAACAAGCTGCTACTTTTGAAGCAAATAGAGCTACGAGAGAGGCTAATGAAGCAAAAGCCATTATTCTCATGACAAGGCACATGAATGACGCGCTCCAAAATGAGTACCTCAATGAGGAAGACCCAAGAAAGCTATGGGTGGAACTCAAGCGGCGTTTTGGCAATGTTTGCAACTCCTTGCTTCCAGATTTAGAAGTGAAATGGCATAGCCTCCGCTTCTGTGATTTCAAGTCTGTACTTGACCACAATTTGGAAGCACTTCGTATCAAGTCTTTGATGGAATTCTGTGGACAGAAAATCACCGATACGATGTTGATCGAGAAGAATCTCTCCACCTTCCCCGTCTCTGCATTGATGATACCCAAGAACTATTAGATTGATGTCAATGCTAGACGCATCACAAGATTTCATGAGCTAATTGGTGCCACGAACGTAGCTGAAAAGCACAACAACATACTTGTGAAGAACTATAACTCTAGACCCGTGGGAACCAAGTCAGTTCCGGAGTCTAATTATAGTCGCGCCTCCAAGGGAGGACACATGGAGTGAAATAGGATAATTCTGGATGTTCTACCCCATATTCTCGCCCTAAAGAGGAAGGGAACAACCAAGATAGGTGTGCACGGAACCATGGAGGTAAATGTGTGAAGAGAGAGAAAGAGAGGCCAAGCCTCTGGTTATGGTAGTGACGCCACCAAAGGGAATAACTGTCAACAAGGCGCTCCTAAAGCGCCTCGATCAAGGGAGCCAGACCATAATGATGCTTGTCTCAGGTGTGGACTACCAGGACATTGGGCAAGAGCGTGTAAAGCATCCCAGAATGTTGCAAAAGCATACAAGATGTATCGTGAAGCAAGGGAGGCAAAGTACATGGAACAAGAAGATCAAGATAGTGATCTCGATCTAAGGGTGGAAGACTTCAAGGATTAAGACCCAGAAACTGGCGATTTTGATTAAGTCTTTTTATTTTCCAAGAGATGTAGACAATTGCCATATTATTTTTAGTAGATGCCAATGGTTTAGTCTTTCTTCAAAGTAGGTGCACTCAATTAAGTGGTACTTAAACGAGCCTTGCTCCACCGACATCTCTCTACTCACCTGGTCACATTTGCATTGGAATTACCGAAAGAAGTTGGATAACCGCCATTGTTTTGCATCGGCTAGTTTATTGGATTAGATTTTCTTTGGTCAAAGAAATGATGATGTAATTCTGTTTGTCTTATTAATGAAAGTGAGTTCTTTTCTTTATGCCTCCTTTTTAATTACGTGCTTTTCTTTTAGGAATGGATGAACTACAATGTCTTGCGGATAGTGCAACTACGTACACCATTCTTCAACATAGGCAATTATTCTTAGAGATGTTGCCTACATATTCCTCTGTGACTACTATGCCTGGGCCATCATGTTTAGTTCAAGAACATGGAATGGATCTATTCCTATTGCCAAATGGCACCTTGATTAAAGTCACTGAAGCTCTCTACGCTCCTAAGTCAAATCGAACCTTATTGAGTTTTAAAAATATAAGAGCCAACGAATTCCATGCAGAAACGCATAATGAGAACGGAAAAGAGTTCCTTTGCATTACCTCTAATGATTGCCTAAGGAAGCGCATCTTGGAGAAGCTTATGTGTCAATCTAGTAGAGTTTATGTCACTACAATTCAACCAATTGAATCCAATAATGTAATAAGAGAAGATCTCTTGGATTTTGACACGTATTGGCTTTGGCATGACCGACTAGGACATCCTGGTCGTGATATGATGATCCATATACTCAAGACTTCACACAGACATCCATTCTTCAGAGTGAGAAGAAGCAAGAATCAAAAATTGACTCCCGAACATAGCAAGACCGGTTAGCAACTGCAGCCTCTGGCGCTGCTGATGTCTTGGGCCGCCGACAAGCAGCCCACGTCCCATGTGATAACGCCATAAATGGCGCCAACCATGCGCAGGACGCCATGGTTGTTCCTTTTCCAGGCCATGACGCCATAAACAACAATTTCCATGGCTCCAACGCCATGATGGGAGATGTAGTCACACATTTTGCTTCTAATGGCGCTACAGACACTCAGGCCCAACCAAAATCCTCATTGGTTGCTTCTAATGCCCCTCGCTCATTTTGCAAAGACTGTTCATTCGGGAAATTAGGACCGAGACAGTCCTACGCAAAGGATCCTAAAATACTCATTCCGTTCTTACAGAGAATCCAAGGGGATATCTGTGGACTAATTCAACCATCATGGGAACCTTTTAAATACTTTATGGTATTGGTTGATGCGTCGATACGCTGGTCACATGTTGCGCTATTGTCCACTCGAAATGCTGCTTATGCTAAACTCCTTACCCAGATTGTCCGTCTACAGGCTCACTACCCTGACCATCCAATTAAGTCGATTCGACTTGATAATGCTAGGGAGTTTACATCGAAAACGTTCGATGACTATTACATCTCACTGGGGATTGATGTCGAGCATCCAGTTCCCCATGTTCATACCCAAAATGGTTTTGCAGAAGCCGCTATCAAATGACTACAGATGATAGCACGAACATTGGTTATGAGCACCAGTCTGCTTGTTTCTGCATGTAGCAACTCTAATTCATCTACGACCAACTGCAACCCAATCTTACTCTGTGTTACAGCTAGTAACTGGGTGCGAGCCTGATATCTCGCACTTACGCATTTTTTGGGTGTGCTATTTATATGCCTATTACGCCGCCACAACGTACTAAGATGGGTCCTCAACAACGAATAGACATCTATGTTGGCTATGAATCTCCAACAATCGTCCGTTATCTTGAACCCTTGACAGGTGATCTCTTTACCGCTAGATTTGTGGATTGTCACTTTGATGAGACAGTCTTCCCGTCGTTAGAGGGAGATAAGAACACAGATGTTCAACAGGAACGACATGAATTGTCGTGGTCTGTCCCCACTATGTCTTATCTCGATCCCCGTACCGCACAGTCCAAACTTGAACTGCGACGAATAATCGAGTTCCAGAACATAGCAGACACTCTGTCTGATGCGTTTTCTGATGTTGCTAAAATGATGAGATCACACATACCTGCTGCAAACGTGCCTGCAAGGATTGATGTCCCGAATACTTGTAACACCCTGACCCTGGGTAGTGAGGAGTGATCAGAGAAGAGAAACAAGACTGATGAGAAGAGTTGGAAGTATGGGTTCTGGCGACGCATCAATGAGATGAGTTTTCCCAAAGCGAGAGGAAGCTTCTCCTCTTCTCGTTGTCTCTTCTCCCCCCTCTCGAACTTTTCTTTCTCTCTTTATCTTTTTGCCTCCCCGAAGACTCTCGACCTTTCCCTTTCTCTCTACATTTGCTATGCGTCAACAAGAAAATAATAGCATGTGTAGGCTTAGAGACCTACATATATTTGTTATATGAAAATTGAATTCCTTTAAATTTCCTTGAATACACATTGTAGTAGTCAATTTCTTCATTTACTAGAAATAACTAATTTATGTTCGATTCTTTTATTCACTTCTCAAATCTATTGAGATAATAAGAAAGTATTTATTCTATTTTCTCGTGGTCTCATAAATCTTTCTTATGCGAGAAAGATATTATTTGTTAATAATTTCTTATCACTAAACAATAATATAATATGCAAATAAAATTAATTATTTCTAAACTGTCTCGGGTATTACAAATCCACCCCCTTAAAAAATTTCGTCCTCAAAATTTATAATCGCCTCAAAACATCAATTCTATATTATCCGAATTAAAACATAAAGAAGGCATCTCTTTAGACGTCAAATACTAAAGATGCGATTATAAATTCGGATATATAATCGCCTCAAAACATCAATTCAATATTATCCGAATTAAAGGCATCTCTTTAGACGTCAAATACTAAAGGTTTCACTTTAGAGTTTGTAATATCCGAATTAAAAAGCATGTCGCCAAGCTGGTGGCAGATTTTTAGCCAAGTGATTTCAGATAGCACTCGTTAATGCCATTTCTTACATGGTATAATGCACTTTCTAAGAAAGTAGGAGAATGATTTAAAACCGTGGAAGACACAAAACTCAATATTCTTCTTCTGTAGTAGGTAGATTTCAATTAGTATCTCTCTCAGTGCAACTATGTTGCTGAAACAAATGGAAAAGTGCAGCAAAAGTAACATCCCATTCTCATTGTTGTCCTAGTCAAACTGAGAAACGGAACGCCTACTGCATAACAGTACAACACTCACTAGAATTATTTCCCAATTAGTTTAGTTCCAGTACGAGCAATTCACTATTATAAAAGATACTGCCACAATATCAGAATATAATCCCAAACAGTCAAACTGTTATACATGAAATTTATGAGATGGTGCACTTATACATAGATCTAAGAGCATATATAAGAAATTAGCTGGACTGTCCTGGTCTTCTTACAAAATAAAGTTAAGAACATTAAAATTTACTGTGGAAGCGTCATGATTCATGACACTCGAACAGAATGCATTCCAGGTATGACACCAAAAATATATTCAGGAATGACAAGATATGGATATGAATATATAGTGTTTTCAATATCCAGTACTTGAGCAAAGCTCATATTTAATAGATTATTCCAGACGAATTGCAATTCAAGTTGACCATACCTGGTCTTCATATCCATAATGCCACAAACATTTGACCATACCTGGTCTTGCAATTCAAACTGAATATTGCCATTCATAAGGTAGATCCATTTTCATCATCAAATTTTATTCCTCTTCCTTTTTCTCCCGGCTAGGCCCTATACCTCTCGAATTAAGGCCATCGAGAACACCCCGTACTAAGCGGAACCTCAGATTAAGGCCACCGAGGACACCCCGTACTAAGTGGAATTCCCAATTGGGTTTTGGGTCTTTCACCCTAGGGAGGCACAATCCCTACTTAATTATCCACTCGAATCCACGAGCCCCAATCGGGTTTAGGGTCTTTCACCCAAGGGAACTCGATCCCTCCTTAATTATATTGCGGGCCTAACCGGTTTCAATCTGATTATTTACTTGCATTCAGATCACATAAGCCATCCATGATCTTTGATTTTTCTTTCAATAACAGATCATTATGATTTGAAAATAACAAAGACAATTGTAGCATACAGAATATATATACATATATGTAATGCAAAACATTTATATAAGCTAACTGATTTTTTGGAAGAAGTAATTTACCTCAACGTATTACCTGCATTCCGGAGATTATTGCATCCTTCCCAGGCTTCGTTGACGGGATATATGTATAATTACATATACAAATACATAGCAAAAAAAAAGAATAATATACATCCTATATAAACAAATAAATACACATGAGGGAAATAAAGAAAACCTTCCAAAATCAAGTATGGAGGCTAGTTTAACTCCCTGTGCATCTTTTACTTCTGCACAACTTCTCTATAATTGTATTGGTGGCATCTAAAGTCTCTGCTGGATCACATGACTGCACCCATATGAATAAACTTCTTTGGAAAGTTGCTTCATCAAGAAAGAGATCATGCAAACAACAGAGGTGTTAAACTAAGACAATGTCTTTCCACACAAGGACAAAGAATAATTAAATTCAAAACTAAAGTAACGAAGAATCTCTATCTCTGGAATTCTCTTGATACCAATCAGAATCGAGCAAATCATATTGCTATTGCCTATTGACTCTCCTGAGAACTACTGTTACTTCATCTTGATGCTTGATGAAAATTACCATGCTTGGTGAATAAGTGATCCAATTCAATTCAAAACTAAAATGCCGACATGAACAATTAGGAAAAAACTCATAGAATACTTATCTGCAGTCTTCTCTGATCTATTTGACTCCATCTTTTTCCATATGGAAGCTTCTACTTTTCCACTACGCACATTTATCAATATAAGAAATAGATGTATAAATAATATTTGATCAAGAACATCATTAAAACTGAAATATGGGGAAAATCACAATGTTACAGCTCTGCAAGTGCTCCACACCATACCCACTATAGCAGCAAGTAACGCAAAATCGTTATCATTCTTCTAATTATCTTAACACGTGCACAGACATGTATGCAAGTAACTATATAAACATTCATACCTATAAATAATATCTATATAGAAGCTCTAAGAGCAAAACTAGGGATGTATATATTCTCCTACTTGTTGAAATGACTGTGATCAATACGTATTAAAAGTGGTTAATTCCAATTTGCATATCATCAATGCTTTTATGGATTTCTGAAAACAGGACACAAAAACTGATCTGCCTTTAAAATAAGAACTAGACAGCACCAGAATTAAGTCCTATAATTATAGAATTAGAACGTCAAATAGGAAAAGGCAGAGAAGACATACCATTGACATTGGGATGGGAAGTCTTGCAATACCCGAACAGAATCAGGAAAAAAAAACAATCTATATACTTCCTTCTAAGTTCATGAAAACCAAATCTGATTGCTCTTAATAAATCCTAGAGGAGTGATACCATTTTTGTAACACCCTGACCCTGGGTAGTGAGGAGTGATCGGAGAAGAGAAACAAGACTGATGAGAGGAGTTGGAAGTATGGGTTCTGGCGACGCATCAAAATACTAGAGATCCCAAATTTTTATACAAAATTTAGATCCCAAATGATGTGGCATGCACCATGTTAGCATTTTGCCTTAAAAATATATTGATGAGGTGGAATTTATTCATTTTTTATTATATTATATTCAGCCTAAACAAAAAATTAAATTTAATCCCTTATCATTTTATGGGAATCGCCTCCACAACTCCACCCTCACCATACCAATTAATCTCCAAACTTGATCCCTTTTTGCTCTTGTTGGAGGTTCAGTTCATTCACCCATAACATGACATAAGCAAAAGCTGCTCTCTCTCTCTCTCTGTGTGAAGTTTTCTGTTGCAAATCCCCACCATTAAAATGTATTAAACCCTGCATGTTTAAGTTCTTCCTCTTGTCCATCGTGATTTTTTATTGATTGGGTTTTGATTGCAGCACTAGCTGCACTTTAATATCAGATGATTCACATCCCTTTTCCTATATTTCCAATGAATGATATGAGACATGAATATGATTCATGTATCCTTGTTGGTAAATAGTGTAAATAACATAATTATCAAAATATGGAAAATCCACCTCACTAGTTTTCTAAACAAAAGCTGATGATATAGCATATGCCACCTCATTTGGTATTAAAATTTTGTAATACTTTTTGGGATCTGTAGCACCACTCATTTATAAATTTGGGTTAATTTATGTTTACCCAGAATTCACAAGTTTTTTGCCCACTTGCACCAACAAGTTTGTATTGTGCCCAATTACACAACTCTTTTGGGGAAAAGACCTATAAGGGTAGTCTTCTCTAAACTAGTATTTATTATATACTAAAGCTCCCACACTGTTTCTAAGCACTGTTTATCACTGTTCACCGAAGAAATGACGGTTTTACCCTTATTTTAATTTTTTTTATGGCTTTGCCATTGACCTACTAGACGCTTCCGTCGGTTTCTTCTTCGCCGTATAACCATATAACCAAGATTGCTCTCTTAATTTGGATCTCCGCCGTGAATCCCACTCTCAGCTCTCCCTTATCGATATCATCATTTGTTCTGGAAGCCTCTATTGAACAAAGTTATCGAATGCAGATCGATCTTGATTGTTTCAACTGCATCCGTCAAGCTGCCAGATACTAAGGTTGGGCTGATAACAAGTACAAAAGGTTTGGTTTTCAGTGTTTACGTACTAGATTTGATAGAAAATTTGGGATTTTGATGGGGTAGGAAAAAGAAGAGGAGATATTCAAGATTTTGGTCCTTTTTTTGGGGGAAGGTTTGGGTTGAGGAAGCTTTCAATAGAAGAAGATGTACGAGTTTGATTTTTTTTTTTTTTTTTTTTTTTTTTTTTTTCAGTTGTCTAATATAGTGGTTTCGAGTGAGTGTTTTTATTTTTTGATTTTTTGTGTATTTATATATGTGATTTTGTGTGAAATTTTCTGAGTTATATTCTTTTTTTTTTTCAATTATTTTGTGCTCTCAAAATTAGCAGAAGTATTGAATATGCTTTTCTTGATATTGGGTTGTGATTGATTGCTTGCAGGTTTTGCTTGCTCCTATTGTTTCTTCGAAGTGATTTATTTGTGAGATCGTCTTTATCCCAGGTGACTTGGACAGTGGAACCGTGGAAGGAGGGAGTCTTCGTGGAGCCTGAGATGGAGACGTGGTTGGTGGAGTTGAGAGGAAGAGGAGAGAGTCGGAGATCCAGTTCAAGTCGGCGTCGTGCGTTGGAGATTTGATTCTACTCGCCGACGTGATGGTGGAAAGGATGAGTGGTTCGCTGGGGAGAGAGAGAGAGAGGAAGAGATGAGAGAATCAGACATCTTGTTCTAGTCGACGTCTTGCATCAGAGATCTAGTCGCTAAACGGCATCGGAGATTCAGTTCCAGTCACCGACGTGATGATGGAGAGAATGAGTATATCGCCGAGAGAGAGAGAGACAGAGATCAGAATTTTCTTTTTTGTAATTGCTGAGAGATATCAGAAATGGTTTTATGTTATAAGATAGATAGGCAAAATTGTCATTGCTGAAAATAGTTTGGATCTAAAATGGCCTTATGTGTACAAGAAACAATAGGTGGCCTTATGGCTAATTTAAGTTTCAAAATGACACTCATGAGTAATTTTTTAATTGATTAATTACTTAATTAATTAAGATGTATTATTATTATTTTTCCTTTCTTTTCTCTTATTCTTGCAATTCCGCACATAATGAGAATGTTTTAGAGAAACTGAAATTGAGAGTAATTTGTTGTGTATTCTCATTGATAATATGGGCCTCTTTATATAGAAGATTACAATGTATAGAGTCCGAATCATACAAGGAAAATAATCGTGCATTGAATAAGAATGTAGACCTTCTAATGTAACCCTATTACCACTAGGTCAAGTACCTAGGGTTTGGGTCAAACACAAATTAGAGATATACTTGAACACTCCCCCTTGTGTTGCCCAAACGCGGTGCTTCTCTCGTTGCCTTGCTAAAAACCTTGCTGAGTAACAAAAACTCAGTGGGACAAAAATAACCTCAATCAAAGGAGGAAAAAGTACAACACACCCTTCACATTTCGAGGTGAACATGTAGACATCTCCCCCTGATGTCTGTGCCTCCTCTTGATGACTATTATCATGGGAGTTTAGATAACTTCCGCAAGCCAATCCTTGCCACATGTTTCTCGCACGTGGATTTAGGCAATAGTAAACAAGTCTGCCACGTTGTCCTCAGATCGAACCTAATTTACTTTGATCTTGAGGAGATTCTGTTGTTGCTGATTGTAGAAGAATTTGGGCGATATATGCTTGGTGTCATCGCCTTTAATGTAGCCTTGCTTCATTTGTTCAATGCAAGCAGCCTTATCCTCATAAATGCTCGTTGGCTCATCTATGGTAGACTTCAAACAACAATTACTTCGAACATGCGTTACTATGGATCGTAACCATATACATTCACGAACTGCTTCATGAAGAGCGATAATCTCTGCATGATTCGAAGAGTTAGAGACTAAGGTCTGCTTTGTAGACCTCCAAGATATCGCGGTGTTTCCCATGGTGAATACATAACCAGTTTGGGAACGACCTTTGTGCGGATCAAAGAAGAACTCAATATCAGCAAAACCTTCCAAAACACTTATATCATTTTGGGGTGGGGAGAGGGAACGGAATCCACTACGTGAGGCATCCCTGTCATTTGATGGGTTTGAATCCATCATCTCTCTTTAGGGATAGAACAAGCCCATATCAATCATATCACTTAGGTATCGAAAGATATCTTTAACACCAGTCCAATGGCGTCATGTTGCGCAGAGCTATATCTAGCTAACAAGTTCACAGCGAAAGATATGTCCGGTCTTATGCATTGTCCTAAGTCCAATAATGAGCCTATTGCACTTAGATAGGGCACTTCTGCCTCTAGCACTTCTTCGTCGTCATCTTTTGGACGAAATGGATCCTTCTTTGGATCAAGACTATGGACGACCATTGGGGTACTTGAAGGCTTAATCTTGTTAGTATTAAAACGCCTAAGCATCTTTTGGGTATAAGCTAATTAATGAATTAGGATACCATCTTCACAGTGCTCAAGTTCCAAACCGAGGCACAACCTTGTTTTCCTAAGAACTTTCATCTCAAACTCGGATTTCAAGTATTTAGCAGTCTCCTTCAACTTTTTCACAGTGCCAATTATATTCATGTCATCGACATAAACTGCTACTATTGCAAATTTGAAACTTGTCCTTTTTATGAACACACATGGGCATAGTTCATTGTTGACATATCCCTTCCCAATCAAGTAGTCACTTAGACGGTTATACCACATCCGTCTGGATTGTTTCAATCCATATAGTGAGCGTTTCAATCTTATAGCAAATGCGCTCTGTAGTTTAGAGCCACTAGATTTGGGTAACAGAATTCCATCTGGAACTTTCATGTATATTTCCGTATCTAGATCCCCATATAGATACGCTGTAACCACATCCATAAGCTGCATGTTCAGTTTTTCAGAAACTACCAAACTGACAAGGTAGCGGAACGTAATGACGTCCATTACGGGAGAATAAGTCTCCTCGTAGTCGATTCCAGGGCATTGTGAGAAGCCTTGCGCCACAAGGCGAGCTTTGTACCTTACAATCTAGTTTCTCTCATTACGCTTTCTAACGAATACCCATTTGTGACCAACTGGTTTGGTGTTGGGCAGTATTGGCGCAACCATTCCAAATACCTTTCTTTTCGCTAGAGAATCAAGTTCTGCCTGGATTGCATCTTTCCATTTTGGCCAATCGACTCTACGTTGACATTCATCAATGGAGCGTGGTTCAATGTCATTTGTCTCAATAATCTCACGCGCTACAGAATACGTGAATACATCAACATGATGATGGAGCTTCATTCCCACATCCCATGTACACTAGTGTAATTCACAGCTATCTCTACGTTCTCAGGGATAGGTTCTGACATTGAGGAGTCCCCCAATGATGTCTCTTGGACATAACAGTAATCCAGAACATTCTCATGGGACGGATTTTGAGTATCGATGATCAAAGGATTTGTTTGTGTCTCATTCGCTCTCTTTCTAGGGCGAGTATCCTTCGAACCAAGTGGTCTATCTCGCTTCCTTGCGGGACCTGAGGCCATAGACACCACATCATTGCCATGATGGGCAATAGCGCCATCTTCTGGTGTCATAGGAGTGGCGTGATGTCCAGTATTCGAAACATCGATCCTTGCAGGCACGTTTGCTGCAACATCAGAAAACGCATCAGGCAGAGTGTCTACTATGTTCTGGAGCTCAATTATTCATCGCACTTCAAGTTCGGACTGTGCGGTATGGGTGTTGAGATGAGACATAATAGGGACAGACCACAAAAATTCTTGTCCAACATCTGTGTTTTTATCTCCCCCTAACGACAGGAAGACTGTCTCATCAAAGTGACAATCCGCAAATTTAGCGATAAAGAGATCGCTTGTCAAGGGTTCAAGATAGCGGACGATAGTTGGAGATTCATATCCAACATAGATGCCCATTCATCTTTGAGGACCCATCTTAGTACGCTGTGGTGGTGTAATAGGAACATAAATAAAACACCCAAAAATGTGTAAGGGCGAGATATCAGGCTCGTACCCAGTCACTAGTTGTAACGCAGAGTAAGATTGGGTCGCACTAGGTCGTAGATGAATTAGCGTCGCTGCATGCAGTATTGCATATCCCCAAGTAGAAACAAGGAGACTGGTGCACATAACCAATGTCCGTGCTATTATCTGTAGTCGTTTGATAGCGGCTTCTGTGAGACCATTTTGGGTATGCACATGGGGAACTGGATGTTCAACATCAATCCCCAGTGACATACAATAGTCATCGAATGTTTTCAATATAAACTCCCTAGCATTATTAAGTCAAATGGACTTAATTGGATGGTCATGGTAGTGAGCCCGTAGACGGATAATCTGGGCAAGGAGTTTAGCATAAGCAACATTTCTAGTGGACAACAGCGCGACATGTGACCAGCATGTCGACTCATCAACCAATAACATAAAGTATTTAAAAGGTCCGCATGATGGTTGAATCGGTCCACAGATATCCCCTTGGATTCTTTGTAAGAATGAAATGAGTATTTTAGGATCCTTTGCGTAGGACGGTCTCGGTCCTAATTTTCCAAAGGAACAGGCTTTGCAAAACGAGCGAGGAGCCTTAGAAGCAACCAATGAGGATTTTGGTTGGGCCTGAGCGTCTGTAGCGCTGTTAGAAGCAAAATGTGTGACTACATCTCCTATCATGGTGTTGGAGCCATGGGAATTGTTGTTTATGGCATCATGGCTTTGAGGAGGAACAACCATGGTGTTATGTCATGGCCTTGAGGAGGAACAACCATGGCATCATGCTCATGGTTGGCGCCATTTATGGCATCGTCACATGGGAAGTGGGTGGCCTTTTGATGGTCCAAGACATAAGCAATGCCAGAGGCTGCAGTTGTTGCGGTCTTGCTAAGTCCGGGAATCAATTTTTGATTCTTGCTTCTTCTCACTATGAAGAATGGTTGTCTGTGTGAAATCTTTAGTATACGGATCATCATATCAAGACCAGGATGTCCTAGTTGGTCATGCCAAAGCCAATATGTGTATGAATCTAAGAGATCTTCTCTGATCACATTATTGGATTCAATTGGTCGAATTGTAGTGACATAAAATCCACTATATTGACACATAAACTTCTCTAAGATGCGCTTCTGTCTGCAATCATTAGTGGTAATGAAAAGAAACTCTTTTCCCTTCTCACTATGCTTTTCCGCATGGAATCCCTTGGCTCTTATATATTTAAAACTTAATAAGGTTCGATTTGCCTTAGGAGCGTAGAGAGCTTTAGTTACTTTAATCAAGGTGTTATTTGGCAATAGGAATTGGGCCATTCCATGTCCTTGAACTAAACCTAATGGCCCAGCCATCGTAGTCACAGAGGAATATGTAGGCAACATCTCTAAGAATAATTACCTATGGCGTAAAAATGGTGTGCGTAGTCGCACTGTCCGCAAGACATTGTAGTCCATCCATTCCTAAAAGAAAAGCTCATAATTAAAAAGGAGTCATAAAGAAAAGAACTCAACTTTTATTAATAAGCCAAAGGAATTACATTATCATTTCTTTGACCAAATTAAATCTAATCTAATAAACTAGCTTGCAAAACAATGGCGTTATCCAACTTCTTTTGGTAATTCCAATGCAAATGTGACCAGGTGAGTAGAGAGATGTCAGTGGAGCAAAGCTCGCTTAAGTACCACTTATCTCATAACCTTCCTAGACATTACACTTACATTGAGTACGCCTTGAAGAAAGATTAAACCATTGGCATCTACTAAAAATAATATGGCAATAGCCTATATCTCTTGGAAAATAAAAAGACTTAATCAAAATCGCCAGTTTATGGGTCTTGATCCTTGAAGTCTTCCACCCTTAGATCAAGATCGCCGTCTTGATCTTCTTGTTCCATGTAATTTGCCTCGCTTGCTTCACGATACATCTTGTATGCATTTGCAACATTTTGGGATGCTTTACACGCCGCCCTTGCCCAATGTCCTGGTAGTCCACACCTGAGACAAGCATCATTATGGTCAGGTTCCCTTGATCGAGGCACTTTTGGAGCGTTTTGGTGACGGTTATTGCCTTTGGTGGCGTCACCACCATAACCAGAGGCTTAGCTTCTCTCTCTTCACACGTTTACCTCCACGGTTCCGTGCACACCTATCTTAGCGGTTTCCTTCCTCTTTAGGGCGAGAATATGGACTAGAACGTCCAGAATTAGCCCTACTCTTAGGGTTTCGCTCCTTGCGTCCTCCCTTGGAGGCGCGACTATAATTAGACTCCAGAATTGACTTGGTTCCCACGGGTCTAGAGTTATAGTTCTTCACAAGTATGTTGTCGTGCTT
Organism: Rosa lucieae; assembly: GCA_024704745.1. Taxonomy (NCBI): domain Eukaryota; kingdom Viridiplantae; phylum Streptophyta; class Magnoliopsida; order Rosales; family Rosaceae; genus Rosa; species Rosa lucieae. Next base: position 7,350,476 of record CM045495.1, on the reverse strand, counting down.
TTCAGCTACGTTCATGGCACCAATTAGGTCATGAAATCTTGTGATGTGTCTAGCATTGACATCAATTCGATAGTTCTTAGCTATCATCAATGCATAGACGGGGAAGGTGGAGAGAGTCTTCTAGATCAACATCGTATCAGTGATTTTTTGTCCATAGAATTCCATCAAAGACTTAATACGAAGTGCTTCTGAATTGTAGCCAAGTACAGACTTGAAATCATAGAAGCGGAGGCTATGCCATCTCACTTCTAAATCTAGAAGTAGGGAGTCAGAAACATTGCCAAAACGCTGCTCGAGTTCCACCTATAACTTTCTTGGGTCTTCCTCATTGAGGTACTCATTTTGGAGCGCGTCATTCATGTGAGCTCCACCTACCTGGGAGGAGCGCGCCTCACCCTTTGTTTTATTGTTGTTGTTGAACTCTGTCAATTCGGTTATGATGTAAGCCCTAAGGCGTCACAGTGCACTTGCCCACTTTATTTTTAGCATTTTCAGCCTTGTTATTTTGAATGTTGGGTTGTTGATTTAAAGTATTTTCTTAAAAGTTTTCTTTGTCTCCTATTTCCTAAAATTTGCATTTTCAAAAGGCCTTGTAGTATTAAGTTGGTAGGTCTATGGTACGTCTACGATATATCGAGCTCCTATTAAGCCCGAATGGGTATACCACAATTCATGTGCCTTGTCATGAGAATAATGGCTTTTTCTTCGTTATCCTCTCTCGTAGCTCTATTTGCTTCAAAAGCAGCAGCTTGTTGAGGAGTAAGCACGTTCTGACTTGGCTCTTGGATCATACTCAGGATCCCATCAGCCTTAAGATGCTGCCACACATCACGGACCCACTTGTAGTATCCTGCGCCTGTTGTCTCAAGTGGAGCAAAGCTCAACTTGCATGTTCAGGTTATTCATCCTGAAAAACAACAAGAAAATAGGGTTAGTTTCGAAGCAAAAAAGGCTACCACGAAAGCAATAGAAATTTTTTAGCGTAGTCGCTTCCAAGAAATTAGGGATTTCCGAGCGTGGTTGCTTCCAAGAAAATCCGATTCCAAGAGGTGTTTTGGATTAGATTGAAACAATGATGTATGTGGTCGATCGTTTTTCTTCTCAACAAACTCTAAGTTTGGAGAACTCTACAAGCTCCAAGCTTGGAGTGAGCACGAACCCCCACAGTTCGGCTTTTGGTCTCCCTTACGAAGAAGAAAGGGGGATAGAAGAAGGGAGGTTGGAAGTCCCCGAGAAAAGAAGAAAAGAATGAAAAACTTCAAAAAACGGGAACTTTTAGAAAAGTTTACCTTGAAAAGTTAACGGAATTATTGGCCGGAAAAGTGGTTGAAAAAGTCAACAGAAAAAGGTTGACCAAGCTGCTGACGTGGCAGGCTGACACTACACCTCAAAGTTAATCAGACGACAATTCCTGAACTGTTGTCTGAGTGAAAAATGTGTTATCGTCTAGTAGCCTGTGGTCTGATTGACTTCGCTCAGACGACAGTTCAAAACTATTGTCTGTGTTACATTCAGACTACATATATAAGCTCATAACTGTCGTCTGAAAATTACCAGACTATTTTAATTTGGATAAACTATTGTCTATTAGATATTCAGACAACAGTTCATTTATTTGATGTTGAGAAACATTATATTACCTCAACACTTTTAAGAGAATGATGTTGTGCATAATGAATCTTAGACAACACTCTTAGGATACCTTTGTTGTCTGAAATGAATCTCAGACGACACTGTTGGGATACCTCTGTTGTCTGAAATGAATCTCAGACGACAATGCCTCATTTTTCTCAGTTGTACCAGATGCATTAACAATAACAGTGCCAAAATGGAATATGTCATCTAACTCAATACTCAGATGACATATTTTATTGTTTTGAGTTGCATTTTATGAATCACATTCAACAGTTTATTGTTATATCTGATGAGTGAAATGAATCTCAAATGACATTGATTTTGTTATATCTGTTGTGTGAATAAAGTTCAGACAACATGAGTTTTGTTATATCTGTTGTGTGAATAAAGTTCAGACAACATAATTAGTTCTTCATTCACTCTTGATATTAGGCTCAGAAGAAAGGAAAGGCACCGCAGCAGTCGAAGCCGGCCAAGTCCGAAAGAGGAGAATAGAAGAAGAAAAGACGAAATGGAGCTAGATCTGAAACAGTGAAACTTTTTCTTCTTACCTCGATCAATTGGAAAGAAAGCGAAAAATCACTTCCCTAAAACTTTTATTAATTATTTTTCAGTGAGAGATAACAGAGTTAGTGGAGTGTTAGGCTAGAAGTTACGTGTCAAATTCTTATTCGTGGGATGGGGTAGGGATAGGGACCCAAAAAGTGATTTCAAGCCCATCTAAAGAGCTTGATGGTAATTGAAGCTTAATTAGTTGTTGTAGAAAGAGTCATATTTGCTTTGTTCACTTGGTTTTGATTACGTGCATGCATATCTACTCGAGATACACATCGTGTGAAAATGGTGTTCGATCATATTAGATTATCACATTTACTCCTATTTGAGCAACTCTTGTATTACGTTTCTAAATTTTTTTTCTCGTGAAATATATATTCGTACATAATTAATTAATTACTTGTCAAGTTCTCATGATAGTCAGGTGCTCAAGATAGATACATGAGTGTAAAATTTGTTTCCGTACTTGGTTAATACATACTTATTTTGATCATATCAAGTCGGCAATATATGTATTGAGTAAATGTGATAATTAATAGTAACGCGTGATAATCGATCAAGCCAGCTATATTTTGTAATGGTTAATTTATAAAAACTTTGCTGAAAGTTATTTGTCTCTTATATCACTAAAATGTTCGATCGAATGGCTCGAGTTATTGATTGATAAAACGTAGATGCCATGAGGATTGATGAAATGGTTTGGAGTTTAGCATGATGAGCAGTAGAGGATGATGGTGATAGAGACAAAAGCAGGCCGCGGGGATGCAGGGTAGCATTTCCTAGATGGATTGGGATGAAGGTGTCGGTAGCTGAAGATGAGCTTTCGTTCCTTCTTTCTAGGTTGAGGTCATCGCCTGGGTCCAGCTAGCTTCATGTTTAACATTTCAAGAATAGATACATGTACATTGTCTTTTTTATCAAACAATGCCTTTGGGTTTTGGATTTGCCATTGCCTCGCTCACCCACGACCAAAACAAAATCATACATCAGCCTATCAACACCAAGCACAGAGAAAAACAAAAGCCAATATATATAGGATTTTTCTTAGGTAAGGTAAGGATATCCTAAGCTTATGGAATAGATTTTCATTTTTTGGCCACTTTTTGATCACATATTCACATCTTAACCATTGAGTTTTTAGGTCCTAATGTATAGATCACTTCTGTAAATTTTCAGCCCAATTGATGATCGTTAAGACATTCAAAACTGCAATTTACACGAACGAACCGAATTTGTCGAACAGGAACCGTTCGTGTTCATTGTTGTAAATTGCAGTTTTAAATGCCTTAACGATCATTAATTTGGCTGAAATTTTACAGAGATTATCTATACATTAGGACCTAAAAATTGAACGGTTAAGATGTGTTGAAACCAAAAAAAAATCACAAGTCCAAAAATTATATGGTGATGGTCTTTTAAATCGGAAAGGTGGGAGCCCATCACACCAAATATTGGTGCACAATTATACGCTTGTCCAAGCTATTGTGAGACCAAGAAAAAAGAAATACATTCATACATCTCTTATTGATAAGCTTAAAGTTTGTTAAAAAGCTTTGAATGTCCAGCAAATGAGGATAATTGCTTGGCTTTGACCAAGTTCAAACGACAAGCAGGAGGGCTATTCAAACTGACATCAAGGATACATGTTCTGCTAGCTTTGAATATTCAAGTGTTGGTTAAGTGCTTGACCAATTCAAATGTGAAGATAACAGCTGGGGATAAACTTATCATTCAAATTCAAATACAAAGTTGGAAAGGGTTATCAGCTACCCAACTACACTTATCCGACTACTGCTATATAATGGGGAGAGAAGAGAAGAAACAAATCAGCAAGCAAGAAGCCAAGGCTCTGCCAAAACAGAGGGCAAAATCAAAGCAGCTCGAAAGGGAGACGTTCAGGTATACATTGCGTCATGTTGTTCTCATCTTCTTTGGCAGAGAATTAATAGGTTTTCTTTAAGCAAAGGGGGTTGTTCATGAACAACCAATACCCTTTTGAAAACAACCATGGTCGTTCGAGAACGGCCAAGAAAACTTCTCTTGCGTTTAGACTGGTATGGTCGTTCATGAACGGCCGAAGTCTCAACGTGCTTGGCTGCTGCAGTTTCTAACGTTGGAACATAGGGTCATTCATGAATGGCCACGTTCCGTTTCTAAAAAATCTGCACAAGACGCCACAGTTTCTTCCTTCAATCTCAGCAATACATAAAAAGCTTCCCCTGCTGCCTTGCTTTTCTCCTTCCATCATATCAAAAATTTTCCACCACCACTTCCAAAAAGAAGTACAAATCCTAAGCTACCAATCCAACATGCCAAGCAGAGAAATACAAAGCCTCACCTTTAATGTTTTGCCTCTGTAACCTGCATACAAAAAGAAATAAAAGAAGAAAGTCAGAAGGCAGAGCCGTAGACAAAGGAAGAGAAATAAAAGAAGAGGGTTAGCGAGATTGCTGGTCTTTGCAGTACTTAATTACCTCTCTCAAATTGATCTCCAGGGCTTGGCAGCGGTGGCTCAATTTAGCCTGCATATACAGAAGCTTTCATGTCAATTGTTAGTTGAAAGGCAAAATTACGTTCTGGAACTAAGACAAGGATAATTAAATTCATTTATTGGTTCTCAGAATTGGTGATTTAATTAACAAGAAGACAAGCTAAAAATTGCGAGTGCTTCCTGTGTTTGAAGCGGTGGTGAACGGTGGTGATAATCAAAGCAGGACATGGTGGCAACTTTAATTATTAATCAGCTTCTACTTGGTTAGTAAGGTAGTAGCAACATGGGGTCAAAGCTTAGATAAAGACTTAAACTTATAAAGTCAAACAACGGCAAAGTTTAATTATATGGTTTCTTTAAAACCGTGGATGCAAGCTGGGAACACATATAAACTCAATTGTTTTTTGTTTTTTTCTGGAATCATGCTAACAAGATGACAAAACCATGGCTTTCATGGTTCAATCTGGAACACGTGGTGGCAATTACAAACTCAAAGTGCAGCAAGGCAAAGTGTAGTGCAAATAGCTTCACCTTTCCAGAATTTTAATCAAGGAGAAACGTCCAAAACCTGCAGACAATGGAAGAAAGGCTTTAAATATAGGCCTTTCAAAATATACTCCAAAGCTGAGCCTTCAAATTACATAATTGAATATATGTGCTGCAAGATAAGCTTTTAAGCATATATAATCAATTATTGAGTCATGGTGTGCTGTAGGTCTCTTTAATATGCAAAAGACAAAGACCAGAATATTTGGCATATATGAAAAGAATGAAAGGCATGGCAGGAGTTTTCAAATATGTATATTGCATGATGAACAATTACAAACGGTGGTCAAATTGGTCTAATAAACAAGAAGAACAAGCTTATTGAATGTGTGAGGCGGTGGTACATGGTCAGCAAAGGAAGACTAATACATTGGGGCATTCACAGGAGGGTCGTACAAGAAGTAGTGTGGCACCAACCTTTCGTTCTTGTTCACCAACTACTCGATCGAGTGCCGTAATGGGGAATTGAACCTGCAGCAGCAAAGAAACAAATTTGGAATCTTAGTAAGTGTTTCGATAGATTGAAATCCATTAAGAAGAGAAGAATGATGGAAGCCTTACCTAGTTCGTAAATACAGCATCACGGGCATGCAATCCGCTACTTATGCAGAACCGGCCTTCATGTTTCCATCTCCAAGACGAACTGTCAGAGTTGGTTTCCATCTCCAACACAATCTCTACTAGCTCGAGGCAACGACGAAAGATCTCATTTTTCTAATGTGAGGATAGAGTTCATCAGTTTTGTTTCATGGATAGAGTGGGCCTTACAATTGGGCCTAACGCATATTAAAGCTGAAGGTTTGGAAATGAAAGTAGGTGTCCAAATCATTTGGGCCTGACCCAGCATGGAACTAAAGGCCCAGAAATACAGATCATCTTTTAAGTCAGTTTATCCTGATGTTCGGGCCCAACTAAATTTGTTTGTCGACAACGCAAAAGCCCATTCAACACATCAGGGTGCCCAAATTAAATTTCGGCGTCTACAAATGAAATACATTCGACGGATTTAAAAATAAATATGTGTACATCCGTCGACACAAAATTCTCCCAACACCAGAAATACAAACTGTTTTGAACTACAATGGTTTGATCCCTTTACAGGGTATGTAGGCAATCTAGCGACCCACTAGATGCAACCGCAAGGCCAAACAAAATCTCTGACTCCCTGGTTCATCCAATATGAATCCTTGACCTCATCAGTCAAATTCTGCCAAACACTAGGAAACGTCACAGCCTTTCCAAATAAAATCCATGACTCCCTGGTTCATCCAATCTGAATCCCTGACCTCATCAGTCAAATTCCGTCAAACACCAAGAAACGTCACAACCTTTCCAAACAAATCGAATCTCTGGTTCACTTACACCAAATTCGTCCAAACACTATTCCTGTTCTAAAAAGCAATACCCTCCAATGGGTCATTCACTCATTGGAATTCTTGAACTACGAGTGGCTTGATCCCTTTCCAAGGGTACGTAGGCAACCCATTCAAATATCTGGGTGCAGCCACAAAAACAAACAAACAAACACACATCCACAATTGGTTTCTTCATAAATGGAATCAAAGGGTGTTTCCCTGTAACAAGGGATTGTAATTAAGAGACACATTCTGTCTTGAATGGGTCGAACCCAAAATAATTAAAACTCTATTCACTAAATGAATACGAGTGAAATTATGTTGGGTGACATTTACGCTCACAGTGTGCAGATTTTTTCTCAACAAGATGTGAATATGTGACCGAAAAGTGGCCAAAAACTGGAAATCCGTATCTAAGCTTAGGTAAGGATGTCCTTAGCCAAGAAGGACTGATATATATATATATATATAGACACACACACACACACACATAGAGGAACGATCTGGAGCAGACGTTCGCACAAACAAAAGCCAATATATGTAAACACACACATAGGAATGATCTGGAGTGGACGTCCGCAACCTAGAAAAAGTGCAAACGTCCCTCTTCCGGCATCAAGAAGGTGGCGATGGCTGCGCTGCTGTTGCCGGAAAAAGGCTCTGGACATCCTGGACGGCATAGCCATCAACGCGAAGACAAAGGTGATCAGATTCTCAACGATGCGCGGCGAGCTCGCCGAAAACCATGGAAGCACTATCAAGGTTGACTTCGAACCCTTCATCAGTGAGTCCAGCAACAAGAAAAGGGTCGACATCATGGCATGGTTCCGTCCGGCACGAGCAGCGCTCACGTCGGCACTTGATGCAGCCCGGAGGAACGATGTCCGCACTTTTTCTGGGTTGCGAATTTCCGCTCCAGAACTGCTTTGTGTGTGTGTGTATTTTTGCCTTTTATTTTTAGTAGACTTGTTTTATATTATGTGTAGGGCTTAAATGTAGTCATGCCTCTGGGGTTGCGTATTGGGCCAGGGCGAGAGAACATGTTTTCCACCCAAGCTTTAGAGCCTCAATTGGCATTGATGTTTATCAGGAGATTGGTGCTGACTTAGTAGAATGCAATATATCAACCTTGTGAACTGCATAGATAGATGCCCAGAAAACATGCAATTAAAAAACTGAATGGTCCCTCTCTGTACACGTTAGACTGTTGTTAGTATTTCCTTGGGTTTGTTAACAGGTGTTAATGTAGGTGACCAAGGGGTCTAATTAACGTTAAAGAAAGAGAGAGTAAGAGAGAGAGAAGACAAGATGTATAGTGGTTAGTTTCCCCGCCTTAGCGGGAAACTACGTCCACTTGAAGTGTTGCACTATATGGGTTTGGGCCTTGCGGCTCAAAGGGATTACAAAGTGTGTAATAGAGTGATGTTTAAGTGGGAGGAGGGGTCCCTTTTGTTGGAATTTAATTAGAATATTTCAAAATACCAGCTATATTCGAAACCTCCATTAGTTTAATTGCAGATGGTAATAGTTATTAACTCTCTTTTATTGTGATTGACACCAAGATTTCATCAGTTTACTCATATACCATTATTTGGTCAAAATCTGCAATTATGGTGGTTCATTCCTTATTTGCTTTATTCCATTTTGATTTACTCATCAATGTCAAGATATATATTGCCTTTCTGTTACATAAGTTACGATGTCATTCCTAATTAGACGTTTTGACTCTTCCTAATCAGTGTCATAATATTCCTTTCGGTTACATGAGTTACATAACTTAATTGCTATTATTAAATTGTCATTGCATTGATCATTCCTGCCATATATATAATCCCTAGCTTTCCAGATAAAAATACACAACAGAAATTCAACCTCCTTTGTTTCCTTTGCGAGCTCAAAGTATTCATGTGTTTCCTTTAATTTATCTATTCTACCAAAAGAAAGTTTCAAGTTGTTCGATACGATCCGAGTATTGTGAGTGTACACCTACAAGGATCGAGGTTGTTGTACCCTGGAGGGTAGGGCGCCACAAACTTGCTACACCGAGACATTGTCTCCGAGGGGCGAAATCTACTCTTAAGGGCAGTGTTTACACGCCTCAACCTTAAACTCTTTTTGAAGTGTAATCATTTGGTGGTGGCTCTCAAATCTAAAAGATAAGTGTTGATATTCTATTTTCAGCTTATTATGACATTAATTTGATTATATTTATTTACTAATAAAATATTATATTTGTGGAATTTTGTAGGAAACGAAATCTGGTGACAGAAATAGCATCCATCGACCAAAATTTCCAACAATCTTAAGAGTAGATTATGTTGGTGGATGTTTCCTTGTGGAATGCTTAAAATATGAAGATAAGTCTTTTATTCTTTGAATGAACATAATTCTATATATCTTGTTAAACATATTACTTTTCATCTCTGAGAATTGAAAAGAACATTTTCCTTTGAGAATGAAGGATCACTATTATCTTGAATTATATTTATGAATTAGTTGTTCCTTTTGCAATAGGAACCGTTTGATTTGGAATTATATGTGATTAGTTGGCTTTTTATTGATTGCACTTTAATCATGCATTAAGTTTCAGTTATATTTTATTTGCTTATGGCTTATGATCGTTTAAGTTTCTGCCTATATTTAAATTACTCAATTGCATTCATTTTTGTTATTGGTGTTAGGTTATAACTTGAAAAACTAAATAGTTCTACATTTGAAGTTGATCCTATAATATGCATTTTTCGGTTAGTAATGCATGGTGTAATGATGATCTAGGTTGTGTTGTCAAAGGGAAAGAACATAAAGTTTGTAAGCTTGTTAGATCTTTGTATGGTTTGAAACAAGCTCCTAAGCAATGGCCACTACTACAAAAAGTTAATCACACAACACTAATCACACAACAGAACAGAAATGATCTGTTGTGTGTTTAAGCTAGCTTTATTACACAACGGTACTTGTTATATTCTGTTGTGTGAATGCCAACAAAGTGAAAACTTTTTTATCAGAATCACATTGCACAATGGAAATGAAGTAATGTCTGTCGTCTGAGTCTTAAAAAATTTAGCAGCAGATTTCCCTCCACTTTGGAGTTTTGGTTGGCTCTTGTAACACTAAAATTTGGGCTACTAGGACAACGGGTTTTACTATTTCCGTTGTGTGATTGAAAAACTAAGCATCAAAGTTTGAGGAAGCTTGCTTGAATATCTTCCCCTAGATAGACCTAGTGCAAGCTGTTGTAATTATACAACAGATTTAACATTGTCTGTTGTGTGAAGATGGAACTAGGTGGCAGCATTTTGAGCCAAAATCCTGAAGGCGCCATGTTTCCCTCCATGATTTTCACATTTTGATTTTTAGTGCTGCACTCAGACAACAGTAGGTGAGATATCTGTTGTGTGAATAACATGGAGAATTTTTAGCTAGGTTTAATTGCCATCGTGTCCAAAGGAAAGAAAGAAAAAGAAAGCCTTCCTCTGGACACTCGGCACTTAGCTCTCTCTCAACCCTAAACAAAATCTCAGTCCTCTCTTAATCCTCTCCCACACTCTCTCGCGGCCGATTTGGATTGTCATTGAATTCGTCGAAGCAGAGAACCTAGGCTTGAATTCGTCTTCACGTCCGCCACAATAACCAGTCTCCACCAAAATCTGAGTTACTGATGATGGCGCCACAGTAAAACCCACCTCTCAATTCTCCGACTTGGCTTATTGGGTATGCATTTCACCACATGCAGCCTACTCTTTCTTCCCCGAAATCCAAATCCACCTAGGCAATGGAGAAGATAGATTGCCCCAGATCCACTTTCTCTCTCATCCATCTCTCTTTTATCGAAGATACAGTGGAACGTGTGCGAGACGGCGGAGGTGAAGGTCCACGCCGCCAACAAGCTCACCAGCCATTGCTTCTGTTGAGACTTGAGAGAGAACTACTGAGACTAGTTGTGGGATGCAAGGGCTACCCTTCCTCTCTTCGTTTTCTCTCTCTTTCTTTCGACCATCTCATTCTTATGTTCCACTACCCCTACCGGGAAAGGTATCCACTTTTTTATTCAATTTTCTAGTTGCGTTTTCTTAATATGATACAGAGATGATTACTGCATAACTCTTTGTTTGGTTTCGCAACCAGACTAGAGGGTGTGTTTGGTTGCTTAACCAGACTAGAGGGAGTGTTGGGTTTTCAGTATTTGGCTTGCTGTGTTGCTTCAATAACTGTTACATTAAAGGAATCAATTTTAATTAGATTATTCATTTTTAGATTTGTTCTCTGTGGATCACTAATTTGTACACTTGTTCAGCTCCTAAATATATTTTGAGACCTTTCAGAGTCTTTGATGCTTTTGTTGCTACTTTGTGGGGTTTCAATATAACATGGCAATATGAAATTACAGGTATTGATCTTGAAAATCCAGTACTAAATGTCAACCCAGCACCGCTTTCTCTTTTTGGGCATTCGCCTACTGCTGGTTCTAAAGATGTTTTATTTTGTGAACGGGTTCTAGTTTCTGGTGTACCTAGATCAAAAATTGGGAGTTATGCAAATTCCTTTCGGATTACTCTGTCTCCATCTGTCTTAATCCCAGAGAGGTTGCATAGCAAAATTGAGGTCTGTTTTCACTGGTGAGTGAAATGCCTCAACTATGCTGTTTAACAGTTTAGTCCCTTCTTTATATACTCCCTCCTCCTGCGTGCACACATACACACAGTGGACATGGTATTGTATATATAATGTATATTTTTTCTGTCGTTTGTTTTGCTTGAACCGTGGATTATTTGCAGTAATGATTCGCTTGGACTCTGTCAGTGTAGAAATGATGAGTGGAAAACTCCCGAGAAAGGGCTATGGGAATCTGTCATGTCCCCTTATGAGGAGAAATATGTTGATGTCAAGTACATTGGCGATTTAATTGGGTCTTCCACCATCACTGTTGAAGAAGGTCTTTCAAAAATAAAATGATAGCCAGCTCAATTTGTTCTTTTTATGCTAAAATTTGTAGGCTTTGATAATTATCTTAATTTTATCTCTGCAGTTTCTCAGCAATGGCGCCGTTGGTTTCTAGTAGTGGGATTCATTTTACTATTACTGGCACCAAGCATCAGTAGTTGGGTTCATTTTTATTATAGCACTTCAATGGTTATAGGAGTTTTTATGGTCATTATATTCCTTCTCATCCAGGTACGTTTTCTTTTCTTTTTCTGTTTTAGATGGTTTTAGTGTCAGAATTAGTTTTATTTTCCTTTTCTTTTATTTTCAGCTTTAAACTCTTCTTTGCTATACGATTCATGACTGGCAGACAGACAAAAACACATGCACAACCACATAACTTTTGACTTTGTCCCCACTATTTTGTATATACTTTGTAAGTTTTAGCTAAGAAACATAACTCACTATAACTGAGATGCTAGTAATCTGGATTGGATAGACAGATAGGATGGGAGAGTTATAAAAAGCAAAAAGTGTACTGCTTGATGGTCCCAAATAAATAAGAAAAGTAGACAAGAAATTCTTTATTAGTTAACCAAATCATTTTTACACAAAACTGCATTCACCATTAAATAACTTATACTCCATGCACGTTACTCAAGTTGATAATTAAAAGGGAATACTGTTCATTTCTTTCCTTGCCTCAGTTTCACTTTGACCAACTTCTACCCATATAGGTTATGTCCTCCTCCTCTTAAAATAGGGCGGTAACATAGTATCAGGAATTATTTTATTTGTGTTGTTTTTTTGCAGAGCATGTGTACTTATGCTGTAATTTTAGAGGCCATCAGACCTTTTTGGTTCCTGTCTGTATTCCCAACAGACTCCAACTTCACATTCCATTTGTCCTTGAGCATTCATGCATTCTCTGTGTGTGTGTAATATCAACTAGGTGAAGAGCTCTGAAATACAGTGAAGTTTTTTGCAGGCTGCAGCACTCATCCTCTCTTCATTCTCATTAGGTTCAGTTCTGGGTTCACTAAGATAAGAGGGGATGGTTGCTCAGCTTGAATGGTTTTTGTTGGAAGTGCATGTCCAACTTGTGTCAATTCCTGACATGTTGCTATATGTGCAGATATCTCCTAGGTCAAGAAGCTATGCAACTGCTATATCAAATAGTAATTTTCTGTTGGAGATGTTCATGAATTGATTACTTGCTGTAAATTTTTGGCTTGGCATTTGAAAGTTAAGTTAACATAGTTTACTTTGTGATCAGTGGCTGAACTTAATAGCTGGAACGTTTATAACTTGAACAATTTGTTTGAAAATGCTAGTTTTTGATTATGTGTCTGTAACAAATGTGTTGGTGCATCTGAAATGATTTATGAAAAGATGAATGTTACAATTCATTGATGATTTCTTTTGTTATGTGTTTATCTTGTATTCAGGCTGTCGAGTTGCCAATCTTCTTGAATGATAAAAGGTTGCTATCCACACAAGTAAAAGCACCTGCCCAAGCAAGGCAAATGGTAAGTTTATTGATTTGCTCAATTTATACCTCAAATCCTCCGATTCAGTTCTTCTTGTTAATATATTTTCCATTTGTACTTTACTGAAAGAACTAGTGAACTTCACTGATGCACATCAGGTTCTCAGCTAAACCCAAAGGTTGCTGGTGTTGATTGGAATTTTAACAGTTGGAGAGGTACGCTTTATAGTTATGCAAAGCTGATGTCTGTGTTGAAGTTGTACAGTTTTCTATAGTCATACAACACAATACAAAACACAAATGAAAACACAAATTTCAAGTACTTTTATATATTCTTGTCTCTCGAATATGGTCTGGACTGAAGAAGCAGCTCCTTAGTTTCTTTTTTTACTCGGTCTGAGTTTCTTTGAATCTGAAATAAGTCTTAATGTGCTGCCAGTTAAAAATTATATAGGCTTCTATAGGCTTATTTGGATCTTAAATAAGTTTGGATTAAAGTGGTATGCTTTTTCTTAAAGTTAATATCAGGGGGGTGCATAATCACAGGCCATGTTACTTTTTTATATGCAGAAATATGATGCTGACTCAGCGGAGGAGGCAGCTGCTGCAACTGTCCTGGGCATCCAAGTTGGGTGTGAATTGCATTTAGGAGATGAATCTAGAGCTAATGTTGCACAAGATAATGAACTTGTCCATCAGAATCCTCAAGCATATGCTGCACAAGATGGAAATTGGATTGCTTGTATTGCAGCATTACTTGTGGGTGAGGATTGAACACAATCTTGTATAGCTTATGAAATTGGAAGACTTAGTTCAATGAAATGTTTAAATGCTTGTAATGGTGTATATTGTGAATCGATTGGAGTTTGTTTGATGTATCAAAGTTACTTTTAACATTAATATAAAATTATTGTTTATTGGTAATAATCTCTAGCATTGAATTTGTACAATTTCACCTAGCATTGATCTCATACAACACAATACAAAACAATATGTTGTATGATTGGAAAGAATTCAAAATTAAGGCTTCTGCTACAACAGTCATTGGCTATTAGTCAGTTTGATTACAATAATCACACCACAGCTAACTAAATATAGTTGTTGTGTGAACAAACAACCAACAACAAAAGAAAACAAAATTCTGTTGTGTGAGATTCATAACACACAACGGAAATAAAATCATCTCCGTTGTCTGAGTAAATCATCAGACAAGGGGGAAATTTTCACTTCTTTTGTGTGTTACTTATCTCAGACAACAAAGAATGAGTTATATCTGTTGTCTGTTATTAATCTCCACTACTAGAAATTTCCCCATTACACACCAATAGGAATTAGTCCCTTTTGTCCCAATACACACTGATAAAAGTGGGTAATTGCATTAGCCACTATGCAGCCACTAATGAAGAATCAGTGCCCTCTATTGTAGGTGCTATTGGAGCAATCCACACTGATAAAACATCAGTGGCATACCAAAACCCAATGCAGCAATACACCTTTTTCTTTCCCACTGTTACAGAATCAGTGTGTTTTTTCAATGCCACCAACATCAGTGGCTTAATTTGGAGAATAAATAATAAAAAAAAATACATTTCAAACACCTACAACCATGTATTTATACAATGAACTGTACACATTGTATACAATTTTAAATAAAATACATCAGAAAACATAAATCTCTTCATGTTCCTCTCCATGGCTGCATCTGTTATCTCTAGCAACTTTTCTATGCTCTATCAAACAAACATTGAAGGCTCAGATTTGAAAAGCAAACCTGTCAAATAAACATTGACCCAATTAATTCTTGAGTGTAACGGAACATATTTATATGCAGCATCAAGCATTTTACATGAATATCAAGTGAGTAGTTCAATAAGATTAATCACATAACACTATAAATGAGAACCCAAGACCTACAAGTACCTTCTTCAACAGTAATAAAAGGAACTATAATATAGTTACCAAAGAACTACAGCAACCATGAATAGATAGAATCATCATTAACCTAACAAGTTCCTAGCAAAATGATGTGCATGCAATTGAAAGCTTAGGCTGATAAAGGACAGTAAATTCTCAATGAATATTCTTGACTCACACAGACTGATAGAAACTAGTTTAGGCCGGGCCAGCTCCTGTAGCATTGTTAGGATTAAAATATATACAATCATGATCGAGGGATGAAAAAGATATATAAAGTAAAAAAGGCATGTCTTATAGTGCAATATGTCGGCGTTGACGCATTAACCACTACATAAGATGGCAAAAGGTGCACAAATAACAAATATAAAGTTTTACAATGCAATCAATATCAGAAATATATACCTTCAACAAATTGTTGGTAAAGATAGACATCACAATTTTATCTACAACCAAAATAAATATAGTTACCAAAGAAAGACAACAACATACCATCGGAATCTAGTGTATGGATCGCATTGATTAAGAGTTGGAAGCAGGTTAACAACATCTTGTATATATTCCCAACCCCCCCCCCCCCCCCCCAACTGGTTTCCCTACAAAACCAAGAAACTTCTTTAGTTCCAATTTTCCAAATAACAAAACCAGACACCAATAATTAAAATTCAAAAGTGATCCTCAAACCAGATTAAAGATAAATACACTTACATCCTACACTACAAGAAGAACTTCATTATTTTCAACTTTAAAAACAAAATCACAACTTACAAGGATATCAATTGCAGCATGTAGTCGAGAGGCAAGAAGCTCAAGCAACTCTTGACGGGAAACTTGATCCTTATCTAGACTCAACCCCAAGTTGTTCTTGAGAGAAAGAACATTACCTATAAAAATAAGAACTTGAACAATGTTAGATTAAATAAGAACATTAGTTATATTAGCCTGGCTTTGGAAACAGTAATGATGTCATGAAGCTACTACCAGGCTTCACCAGATATAGAATACGGTACATATATGATAAATGCAAAACAAAAAAGAAGTACCAGCTTGGTTATTCTGTCCCTCTTAATCTGGTTATTCTGTCCCTCTTAATCTGGTTATTCTGTCCCTCTTAATCTGGCACAGATAATTGAGAAAAAATAAAAATCAATTATTTGAATAATTCAATTAGACAAAATACACATATATTGGTACTCTATTTTAGTAATTTCTCATGTCCTTCACAATGACAGGACCAACCAGTTAACCAACCTAGTCATTACACATTATTTCTACAAGACTTAGAACACTCACTTGATGAAAAACTTCCTTAGTGAACGGGAACCAGTACCGCATTCTCACATAGACATTCACCGGCATGTCCTTTGATTCCAAAGCCATTTTCAGTGCATTTGTCTATATATCACGTGGTAAACAAACTTTTTAGCACAAAAATTGATGAACAGAATAGAACTTGAATACCAGTAAACACTATACAAATAGATTCATTCTTGCAGAGTAATACAGACTATGCAAACAAAAGTTAAACAAAGAATTTCAACAAAAATTAAGCCGCATTATATTTACCTGCTCATTTGTCATCTTACGCAAGGGTGAACCACCTCCTATAGAAGCATACCCTTCCTTGTTTAACATCAACCCCTGCAAACTATAATTAATTAATTTAACTACATCAAGAAGGTCCTCACACAAAAGCACTATTATAAAAATTAAAGACAAATAAACAAACAATAGGTTCTAATAACTTTCACCTTTCCAACAATTGCATTCGAAATAGATAACAACTGTAAACTTCAATATAACAGAAAAAGAGACATGAAGTTCCAGATTTTGCAATAATTCTCAAGTTCTTGATCAAGCCACCTGATGAAGAAGACTCAGATATGTTAAGCAAGGAGTAGGCATGAAAGTAATTACGAATAGAGGCTGAGAGAAGCATTCAAAAAACTAAACTAGTCCTAAGAGATTAAAATTTCACAATTCTTAACTTAATAAATCACCCAAACTGAAAATTAACAAAATCCCACCACATAAGACCCTAAGTATTCAGATGTCAAAACAAAATCAAAAAACTCAAAGTTAATACCTCGCCTAGACCTGCAAATCTGCAATCGAACAAGAAACCGAGCCCAGAAGGCCGGAGAAGTCGCCGGCGGCGAGGAACAGCGACGTAGGCAGAAACAACCCAGAAACCAAAATGTCAAAACTCGATCTAATTGGAAAACTAATCGTACTGGGGTGTAGAGCATGACGAGGAGGTGAGGTTTCATACCACAGGTGGCCCAAACGGTGGCCGGAAATTGAAGAGCTCTTCGGAGAAGTCTTGGAGCTTTCAGTAGTCGAGACTCCTTCTCCGTTCAGTGCATGTACGATCCAAGCATAGGAGGTTTATGGCGACAGCGAGATGAAGACGATGCCGATGGTCCGCCGCTGTGCCGTGGCCTGAAGGAGTGGCGCCGGTCGGGTCGTGCTTCGGGTCTGAGAGCACCTAGCTCTCGGGTTCTCTCTCTCTCTCTCTTGAATTAGTCTCTCTCTCTCTCGTGCTTACTCTCTCCCTCTCTCTTTGATCTGATCAACAACTATGTTCAAGTTGGTCCATTTAACAATGGACGGCCCAGATCAAGCGGTGAGCGGATCCATGGCTCACATTGCTCCACCAAATTTCCATTTCTGGCTTTAATTTCTCATTTCCACTGATAAGTCACCGAAGCAATTAAACAGTGTGAAACTGTTTCAAATGCCACTAATAAATTTTGGTGGCTACTAGTTAGTCCCTATTGGGGAAATTTCTAGTAGTGCTCAGACAACAAAGAATGAGTTATATCTATTGTGTGTTATGAATCTCAGACAACAAAAAATAAGTTATACCTGTTGTGTGTTATGAATCTCAGACAACGGCAAAATTTCATCTTCTGTTGTCTGAATGTGGCGAGGCATTGCCGCGCATGCCATGCCAAGCACATGCTGCGCAGAACTCACACAACGGAAATATGTATTCTGTTGAGCAAACTATTATCACACAACGGTGAAATCACCGTTGTCTGATTTTTCAATCACACAACACTCACTTAGACCACGGTGAGCTTGGTCATCACACAACACAAATCCACCGTCGTCTGATGACCTTTTTGTAGTAGTGGGCATGATAAATTTGATAAAGTTATGCTTTCAAATGATTTTGTCATTAACAATGCTGATAAATGTTTATATTGCAAGTCTGATGGTGATTCACATGTGATTATATGCTTGTATGTTGATGACATGCTTATTTTTGGAACTAACCTTGAGATAGTTAATGAAACTAAATCTTTTCTAGCATCTAGCTTTGATATGAAAGATATGGGTGTTGCTGACATGATTCTTGGAATTAAGATTACTAGAACCAAAGGTGGCATTTCACTTTCTCAAGAACATTACGCGGAAAAGGTATTGAGAAAATTTGGTCATTTTGATTATAATTCTATCGTAACACCTTATGATGCTAGTATTCAATTAAAGAAAAATAGAGGTGAGTGTTTTTCTCAATCTGAATATGCATAAATCATTGGTAGTTTAATGTATCTAACAAATTGCACAAGACCAGATATATCTTATGCAGTTGGAAGATTGAGCAGATACACTCAAAGTCCAAACAAGGACCACTGGAATGCTATCTCAAGAGTACTAAAATATTTAAAAGGTACTATTAATTATGAATTAAAATATGGTGGATTTCTTGCTGTACTAGAGGGGTACTGTGATGCCAACTGGATCTCAGATTCAGATGAAACAAAATCCACTAGTGGGTATGTTTTTACTCTTGGTGGAGGTGCGGTGTCTTGGAAATCATCCAAGCAAACAGTGATAACTCGGTCCACTATGGAATCTGAGTTTGTAGCCTTAGAGAAGGCAAGTTCAGAGGCTGGGTGGCTTAGAAACCTCTTGGCAGATATCCCATTATGGAAGAGACCAACTCCGCCTGTGTCTATGCATTGTGATAGCCAAGCTGCTATAGCTAGAGCTAAAAATAAAACATATAATGGGAAAAATAGGTATATACGCCTAAGACATAATATTGTGAAGCAATTGCTTGAGAATGGAGTCATATCTATTGACTATGTAAAATCAGAGTTGAATTTAGCGGATTCTCTAACAAAACCACTAGGCCGAAAACTAGTGAGTGATACATCGAGGGGGATGGGGCTTATGCCTATAGACAAAGATCAAGAGTGATGGTAACCCAACCTATGTGATTGGAGATCCCATGAAGTAGGTTCATATGGGTAATAACAAGTCACTTGTTGGTCAGTGGTGCACTATCAAATAAACTATTGATAGTCCCTCTCTATGATGTAGATAGATAGTACTTGAACTACAATGTGTAAGGTTGAACAAATGTTCTTAATGAGTTCCATAGCCCAAAATTTGGGTGGTGTGTTTATTTGTAGTACACACTTGATGGATTCACCTATATGGATGTGGAAGTGGGGCCGCTTCCTATGAGAGTAAGGCATACTCTCTAGAGCATTCATGAATATCCAGGTAGGGCGCATGGCCTATTCGCGTCAACCCGCTTTGAACAACTTGAAACGAGAGTTAATGTGGATGGTTAGTTGATTGATTCACAATTAGAAATTTTGGTTCATAGAAAATTTTATTTTCACCAAGGTTTCGTGGGTCACGACTAATTTGTCCTATGGCTGGTTCATAGTCCAAAAGACACCAGTTCTGATGCATTGATTCTCACTTTCTTTTGGTATTCCTTATCTTACAGATTTACACTTTCCTTAACACTTTGGTATTGGTATTTTGAAATAGTAGGGGATTGTTGGAATTTAATTAGAATATTTCAAAATACCAGCTATATTCGAAACCTCCATTAGTTTAATTGCAGATGGTAATAGTTATTAACTCTCTTTTATTATGATTGACACCAAGATTTCATCGGTTTACTCATATACCATTATTTGGTCAAAATCTGCAATTATGGTGGTTCATTCCTTATTTGCTTTATTCCATTTTGATTTACTCATCAATGTCAAGATATATATTGCCTTTCTGTTACATAAGTTACGATGTCATTCCTAGTTAGACGTTTTGACTCTTCCTAATCAGTGTCATAATATTCCTTTCGGTTACATGAGTTACATAACTTAATTGCTATTATTAAATTGTCATTGCATTGATCATTCCTGCCATATATATAATCCCTAGCTTTCCAGATAAAAATACACAACAGAAATTCAACCTCCTTTGTTTCCTTTGCGAGCTCAAAGTATTCATGTGTTTCCTTTAATTTATCTATTCTACCAAAAGAAAGTTTCAAGTTGTTCGATACGATCCGAGTATTGTGAGTGTACACCTACAAGGATCGAGGTTGTTGTACCCTGGAGGGTAGGGCGCCACAAACCTGCTACACCGAGACATTGTCTCCGAGGGGCGAAATCTACTCTTAAGGGCAGTGTTTACACGCCTCAACCTTAAACTCTTTTTGAAGTGTAATCATTTGGTGGTGGCTCGCAAATCTAAAAGATAAGTGTTGATCTTCTATTTTCAGCTTATTATGACATTAATTTGATTATATTTATTTACTAGTAAAATATTATATTTGTGGAATTTTGTAGGAAACGAAATCTGGTGACAGAAGTAGCATCCATCGACCAAAATTTCCAACACCTTTTATAGGTAAGGGACCCCTCTCATTTACATTTTCTTCAATGTGGGATGCAAACCCACTATTCTAATGTAGAAAGGCTTATTATGGAGGCAACTTGGCAAGGCCAGGAAGGTGGCTTCCAGGCGAGGTATTAGCCGCTTCCAACTACCGTGAAGTAGCTTGAGTGTCGAGGTACGAGATGTATATAGTGGTCGGGTCCCACCAAGGCTTGTGGGCCCACTAAGAGGGTGTTACTTATGCTTGTTGATGTAGCAAATGCTCCATATTAGTGGAGGTATGTACAAGTCCCCAAAGTCCCCAAGTAAGAGGAGCTTCTTGGTTGGGGACTTATACACATGATGTCATCAAGCATAAGTAACGTCCGAGAGGTTCCTAGCACCTACAAGTTCCCGAACTCCGTAAGCAAGAAGGGACTCGTTAACCTGCACAACAAAGACAAAAGCACGCATATGTAGAATGCATGTTGTATTGGGCAACAAATGTGAGTTGCATTGATATGCATTGGCATATAGGAATGTACGAGGTGCATGATACATGTTGATGTATACATGTGAATGGTGTCGAGTACGATCTATTATGGAGTATAAACTCGAGAATGTGTATGGTTGTGTGAACATATCAGGAATAAGCATATGAATTGCATATGATGTGTGTAGTGCTCGCAAGAGAACGAATGAGGTCGAGTTGATGAGGTTACGCTCGATGTATGTTGCATGAGTGCCATGAAGGCAAGCGTTTGTAATTCGCGAACAATGAATACGCGAACGCTTGTGTTTGTTTGGTTTTGGCTCGTATTAATGGAACCCGAAAAGAATTCGATTTATTGCAAACGACAAATGGTAGAAGAATTCAATATTCCATTAATGTGCACTATGTCGAGGAGACGTGAGTGCCAATCTCAGGGTTGTCGAGAAGGCAAGAGCATGAAAACTCGGGGGTGCCGAGAAGGCATAAGCGGGAAGCTCGAGGGTGTCGTGAAGGCGTGAGCGCGAAGCTCGGGGTTGCAGGGGAGGCTTGAGCGGGAAACTCGGGGGTGCCGTGAAGACGTGAGCAGGAAGCTCAGGGTGCCAGGAAAGCATGAGTGGGAAGCTCGGGGTGCCGGGAAGGCTTGAGGGGGAAGCTCGGGGGTGCTGGGGAGGCGTGAGCGGGAAGCTCGGGGATGGCGTGAAGGCATGAGCACGAAGTTCGTAGGTGCCGCGGAGGCGCGAGAGTTTAGAGCTCGTGAGAGGAAAATTCAGGGTTGCCTCGAAGGCGTGAGCGTTAGAGCTCGGGGTTGACGCGAAGGCGTGAGTGTGAAAGCTCGAGGATGCCGCGAAGGTTTGAGCGTGAAAGCTCGGGGATGCCGCGAAGGCGTGAGTGTGAAAGCTCGAGGATGCTGCAAAGGTTTGATCATGAAAGCTCGGGGATGCCGCGAAGGCGTGAGGGTGAAAGCTCGGGGTTGCCTCGAAGGCGTGAGCGTGAAAGCTCGAGGATACCACGAAGGCGTGAGCCTGAAAGCTAGGGGTTGCCGCGAAGCGTAAACGTAACCGTTGCTAATTATGCTGGGCTATATGTACAAGTCCCCGAAGTCCCCAATCAATGAGGGTTTTCTTGAGGGGTTGATACCAAAGAGTAGCTTTGTGCCGTATTGCGAGCATAATTAGTGCAAGTGTGTTGTCCATCTAGAATTAGTCGGAGCGAGCGCTTCTTCCCTTTCTGGTGGGCCCCTGCTAGGCCCTCCAAGGAGTCCCCCACTCCTGGTTATAGACCTCCGCATGGTCGGAAAATTGTTTGATGAGGGGAGCAGCATATAAGCAGTGGGTGTTAGGTAGCGAACCTAATCTTTGATACCCAAGCGTCGGGGGTTAACTGTCGGATCAATGGCTGCCGTGGGCTGTGTTAACCGGTCCCTTTACTCTTTCCCGGAGGAGAGAAGCTTGACTGCAATGCCGCGTAGCGGTCATTGTCATTATGAGGCATTGCCTTACCCCATGGAGGTTAGTCGTAGACCATAGACTCGTGGAGTCTAGACCCGTTTAGGTCTCTTTCCCGTGGGGAAAGTTTGACAAAGTATGGTGCCCGGAGGCTAGACCTTATGTTTACATATGGAGTATATGTAAAGTTTCTAATTGTATGAACAATGACAAATAAGTATAACAAGAAAAAATATATGGATCTTATGGCCATGTGACTGACATGCATAATAGATAGTGCCAAGTGTCATGGGTGTCCAAAAAAAATTTTGGGAGTAGTTTCCGATGAAAGCTATGAAGCATTGTGAACCTAGAGCTTAACTAAATCATGTTGGATATGTTTGAGCGAGTTAGGTTGTGTTCGAGTAAGTTGGGTGTAGTTAAGCGGGTAGGCGTTGTGCGAGCATGCGGGGCGTGGCCCAAGCAAGTCGTGGCCATGCTCGATACCCAAGTGAGTCGTTTATCCGAGCATGTTTAATTAAGTCATAAGTGTCACAAGCTTCTAGATATGGCAAGGTTTGTTTAAGTGAGTGTCACATGTTTATTTAATTTTGCAATTAAATAGATCGAAGCGTGGCATGTGTAGCATGTACTTGTAGCGAAGTTGCTAATAACATTTTTGTATTTTGTAAACATTCCTAAGGATCATGGAGACATTTGAAGCATGGCTTTGAGCATAGTATGTGTACTACTTAAATTGATATATGGTATAAGCATGCTTAAAGTCATAGAAGCATGTAAATGCATATCAAATGTGATATATTGTAGGCATGCTTAGAAGTAGTAAAAGCGTGTAAAGGCATGGCTGCAAGAGCGTGTATTGAGATATAGTTACTTATCTTATGCCGATTTGGAGTGAGTTAGAGTTTGAAATTGATATAAGTTCCCACATCATGTTGGAGTTGTCCAAGCATGACGCTCCATTGCTCCGGCGAAGCATTCTTAGTGGAAGGATGATGATTGATTTCGTTAATTGGAAAGGTGATCGGTGATTATGTCCCCTTGAAACAAAATAGATGATTAGTACATGAGTACGTAAAATCAACACTAATATCCTGTATATGTACTTTGATAAAATGGACAAAGTAATATAAGCGATATAGTGGTTGACGACAACTGACATGTTCGATTGCTTCCACTATGAATTTCAATTTTAGCAATGAAAATAAGTCATCATGTGCGTGGTAGGCGCTGGAGCCTTTATAAACATATACCAACATAAACATTGAACTATAATGACTAAATTGAGTTTGGACCAAAAGAGTCGCTATTTTGAATGTGCAATTCTAATGCAGAGAAGCATATATGAAACAAGGTACTCAAGCACATTACATGTCCATGTTGGCTGTTGATAAGTTCTACTTGATTAAGAACTGAGAATGTTATATATGCATGGCACAAATTGGTGTGCATGTTAATTGAAATGTAGCTATTCAAATAAGACTTGTGCATTTCTTATTTGATATATGTGCACGGTTGTTTTGATGACTACTTGTTTCAATTACAGATGCGTATGTGTCGAACAACTAATATAGGTGGTGCATGCGACCAAATACCAGTAGAGTTTTTATACATGCATTAAAGCGTATGTACAAAGCGACTACCTATGTGTGATGAACATGTACAAATGTGCCATAGTCAGTGCAATTGGATGCATTTCTCAATTAATATATAAGCATGTGAGCATGTGGGGTCTGTTAATAACCCTCTGATTGATTAAGTCACAATAGTTGGTAAGTACATGAGGTGTCTAATTGAGGGCTCATGTGTGTGGCATGTGCTGGACACGTGCAATAAAACTATGTACCAAGGGCATGTACGTGTGCATGGGCCAACACATGTATAAGGATAGGCACTTGACACATAGCATACTAGGCCATTAATTGTATGACCAAGAAGGCATTTGAACGATTGTTCAGTAAGATGAGCGGGAATTCTGAAAACTTAGCTTTTGGTGGAGCAACAAGATGGGCGTGTCAATCCGGTATCTGCAAGCAATGGCCATGGCCAGATCAAATACGAAGGTGAAATAGAAGCTCGGTTGCGGTGATTTGCCAAAGAAGTGTCCACACCGGTCAGCAAGACTCAACGGAGTGGTTTGCAAGACTTGCATAAGAGAGGTGAGCTGACGAGCTGACGATGATGAGAGGATGATAGTGAAGGTCAGTTGCGGATGCGACCCCGAAAGTTGATGGAGACAAACCCGTCAAGGTCAGTTGGCGGATGCGAGTCTCGTGGTGGAGTTGAAGCTTGGCGGAGTCGATTGGCAGATGACCTCTTGGCGTTGGTTTTTTGGCAGAGATGGGATGATTGTTGAATAGCTTTGCCGCTGGCAGTGCTTGTGTGCTGGCTCGCTACTGTGTTGTAGGCTGGCTAGCGGAGGTGCTTGCTGGAGTTGGGCCTTGGCCAGCGGTAGCAGTAGCAGAACGGAGCTTTTGGCTGGACGGTGCCTTGCCCGTGAAGCCTTGGTCAGCGGAGCTTTGTCCGTGAGGCTTTGGTCAGAGGTATTTTTTTTTTTTGGTCAGCGGTGTTGTGGCTCCTAGCGGAGCTTTGTCCAGCGGCGGGTGTGGGTGACTAGCTGTTGTAAAAAATATAGGACGGAATTCCTGTAAAAATAAAACACAGAATAATATGGTAATATCTTGGAAAATAAGAACAATGATATAGATGAGAGAATAAAATAAAGTAAGAAAATAATATAATATATAGATTTTTATATAGGAAAACTTATCGAGTCGAGGCGTGCATGCAAGCGCACTGTCCTAAGAGAAGATTCGTCCCCTACTGCACAGGGTTGAATGACGAACTTCCCCCAAGATACAACAACTCTTCGAGCTCCGTCGTGCAGCTAAGAAGCCCCATTGAACCTTTATCACCCATGCACTTAAAACGGTGTATAAGTAAAGTATGTATATGTATAGTTTGTAAGAATATCTTTGGTAGAGGTATTTGGCTAGAGTGGTTGCATTATGGTGGATTATACCGTCATGTATACCCTCATTATCCGACAATCTAAACTCTCACACATGTGCATGTTTCATGCCTCACCATATGTCTTCCAACTCTAGCCATGCACCCTTATATAGGTCACATTTACCATGACCATAATTAGTCTCATAAACCATACAACGGTCAAATAATTATCATATATTTAAAACATAAAACCATTAAACCATAAATAGATTAATAAACACAAAATGAAAATAACCCCCAAAATAAATAAAGAAATAAATAAAATATATTTTAATTTTAAATCATAAAATTTCCAACACTAGCGGTGTTCAATCTCAAAGAGACGAGCTCCGCTGATGCCTAGGCTAGCGGTGTATGGGCTAGCACTGGGCGGTGGACCTTGAGTGGACTGTCCTTGGCGGAGGCTGCGCGAATGCTTGTAGCTGATGCCTGGTGCTAGCGGTTGCTGCTGACGCTAGCGGCCCTGCGTTGTTTGTGACTGCAATTGAAGATGATGCGTGTCGTCAAGGATTGCAAGGCTTGGTGGTGGCGTCGATGAACCTTTATTTTTGGTGAAGATGCCATTGAGCACCTCTAGCGGAGGATGGTTAGTGGTGTACAGTCTAGCGGGTCAGCGGAGGCCGCTGGTGCGTTTGGCACTTGCCAGCGGGGACTTGGTGCAGTTGGATTTAGGAACGACAATGGAGGTGTTTAGGAAGCTTTGTCCGCCATAGTGACGAGAAGCTCCCTCACCGAGCTCCGAAGAATAAAGTTGGGTACCAAGAGTATCTTCTTCTTGGGTGTCCTGAGTAAATATGACCCAAACCTTTTTTTTTGAGTTGGCGTTGACCAGCCCTATGGCGTTGACCGGTGTTCGACTTGATGCTAACTGTTGAGTGAGTCGCCGCCAAGGATGGATGATGTTGATCAAACTTGAGTGCAAGTTGTAGTCAAATTAAGTCGATGTTTGCACTAGGAGTTTGATGATAATCCAAGAAAATTTAATGTTGGATAAAGAAGTTGGGTGCTCATTGAGCGACTAAATTTGATGACTCAAAGAAAAAGAAAATTTTTTGAGCTCCGTTAAGCTGACTTAGCACATGGTAAGTGACGAAGCCATTATATCGGCTTCCCACAGACGACGCCAATGTTAATGTAGGTGATGGAGGGGTCTAATTAACGTTAAAGAAATAGAGAGTAAGAGAGAGAGAAGACAAGATGTATAGTGGTTCGTTTCCCGCCTTAGCGGGAAACTACGTCCACTTGAAGTGTTGCACTATCTGGATACAGCCCAAAGGGATTACAAAGTGTGTAATGGAGTGATGTTTAAGTGGGAGGAGGGGTCCATTTTATAGGTAAGGGAACCCCTCACATTTACATTTTCTTCAATGTGGGATGCAAACCCACTATTCTAATGTAGAAAAGCTTATTATGGAGGCAACTTGGCAAGGCCGGGAAGCGAGGTATTGGCTGCTTCCGACTACCGTGACGTAGATCGAGTGTCGAGGTACGAGATTTATATCTTGGTCGGGTCCCACCAAAGCTTGTGGGCCCATTAAGAGGGTGTTACTTATGCTTGTTGATGTAGCAAATCCTCCATATTAGTAAAGGTATGTACAACAGGGAAGATTACAACTATTACGTACATCGACACTCTAGAGGCACTAGGTGATATATATATATATATATATATATATAGGCCCTATCACAGGCGGACGTCCGCACTTTCGCTAAAGTGTGGACGTCGACGCAGCAGGTGGTTCCTGTTAAGTGTATGGGATTAGACACTAAGCATAATCCTAATTTAGGATTGAAAACTGATATCAGCATACCAGCAATCCTAGCAAACATACAAGCAATGCAGTGGACCATCTGACAAGATTCTCTACTATATCTGAAGCACCAGAACAGACTGAAGCCTGAAGCAATTCTGCACTCTGCTCACAAGCATGCCAATGTCCATCCTTATGCTACGAGCCAAGATAAATCTGGAGCAAATACATCAAGACAAAAATCTTGTCTGCCACGCCTTGTTTGGCATCTCTATGCTTGTAGTAGTTTAAATATGTGTTCTCCTTTGTAATCTATTATCTACTTTAATCAAGCAATTCCATTTCTCCTCATGGTATCAAAGCTTCTGCTTAACAGCTCTTGATCTTGATCCTGTGAATTGCAAAACCTTCCCTGGGTGTATGGAGTAATTTTCTCCATGCACCCACGGGTCTAAAATCGATTGCAGCACTTCTGCATTCTTCTTCTCACCAGTTCAATTTCCGATTCAATTATGCTTACCTCTTTTCCCTTGATATGTTATTCTAGGCTTCTAGCACCATCATGGAAAAAGCATCATGTTTCAATTCCCCACCCAATTCCAACAACCCTCCTCCATAGCTTTCTTCCGATTAAGCTTCCATTTTTCTTTGAAGAATAGCAACCCCATCCCTCTGTTCACTTGCTCTCTCACTCTTTTGACTCCTACAAGCTACCTAAGTTTCATTTCTCTTCAAAAGAAAATCCTTTTCTTTTAGACTCCTGCTTAACAGCTCTTCAGTCCCCTTCATGGCACCCTTCTCCATCTCAATCTATTGTTCTCTCTCTTGAAGCCTGTCATCGCACTCATTAGTAACTGTTGGTTGTTTCCTAATGTTTGAGCTCTTCTTTTTGCATCCAGACACTATGTTCAAGAGAACGAACTTCTCTACCTGCTCTCTCTTCCACCTTGCGCTGCACAACAACCATGTTCTTCTTTCACACTTAAATTGCACAGCAATTTTCTCTTCTACATCAACATGGCTCGTCTTTCTTCTTCATCAGCCGCTCTTCTGTAACGGCATCTCTCTCTCTATTTCTCTTCAACTTCGTATCTGCTTCTTCTCTATTTCCTCTTCAATTAGTTTTGAGTCTCCCTTATCAATCCTTGTTCAACAACTTCATATAGATTTTCTTATATTTCTCTTTAAAATCTTCTTCTCATTCTCCTTCTCGATCCTCTGTTCAGACTCTCCTCTCTCACTATCTCTTTTTCATTTCTTTGTGAAAGAAATCCTATTCCTTTAAAGCCTGTGTCTTTCGGCACTCTGATCCACAGCTATTCTAGTTCATTTACCCTCTTATCTTCTCTTCCTCACCCTTCACTCTTCTTTCAAATTCACAAATTTTCAAACTGTTTTTTATTTACTTCAATCCTCTTTGTTCTGAACCAGTAATCATTCCTTCGTTTCTTTTCATCGATTTTCATTTTTCATTTCTCTCGAATTCACAATGGCTGTTTCATAAGCCCATCAATCCTTAAACAACACTCCACCTCAATTCCTCAAATTTTCTCTCTTTCATTCATTTACATTTTCCTCTCCATATGGCAAACTCTCTCTTCCTTACTTGATAGCACCATGCATCATGTTCCATTCTCTTGCGTTTACCTGTTTAAGTCTCTCTCCTTTGTTTTTTTTTGCTTTTGCTTTCTCTTTGTTTAAGTGTCTCTGCCTTTCTGTCAATCTCTTGTGGGTTTGCCTTGCTTTACATCTATTTCTTCCCCCTTTTTTGCATGTGTACGTGACTATTGCCTTTCCTCCTTCTTAAACAAACTCAAAGCTCCTTCTTTCTCTATTCTTCCATTTTTCAGTTCCAGTTTGGTACACAAATTAAGTTTCTTTTCAACTTTGGAGAAATGCTTCTCATGCTCTCGGCATCAGGCAATCGTCTTCTTCTCTGACATCAATCAGCAACTGTTCTCCTTCTCTAACATCAGTTTGTTTATCTCAATTTTCTTTTCTTTTATCTTATCAATTCCAAGCTGACCACTTGTGTACCCAGTGTCAGCTTGCGGGGGGATGTTAAGTGTATGGGATTAGACACTAAGCATAATCCTAATTTAGGATTGAAAACTGATATCAGCATACCAGCAATCCTAGCAAACATACAAGCAATGCAGTGGACCATCTGACAAGATTCTCTACTATATCTGAAGCACCAGAACAGACTGAAGCCTGAAGCAATTCTGCACTCTGCTCACAAGTATGCCAATGTCCATCCTTATGCTACGAGCCAAGATAAATCTGGAGCAAATACATCAAGACAAAAATCTTGTCTGCCACGCCTTGTTTGGCATCTCTATGCTTGTAGTAGTTTAAATATGTGTTCTCCTTTGTAATCTATTATCTACTTTAATCAAGCAATTCCATTTCTCCTCAGTTCCAAGCGGCGACGGCGGAGCGGGGCTGGCCGGAGGGAGGCAGGAGGGAGGCCGGAGGTGACCCAAACCTCTTCTGGGCAGCGATCAAGGTCGGAGGAGGTCGGGGTTGCCGGTTTCTGGGCAGCCACCTCACCTGCAACTGCAATTTCTGTGCAACGCTGCAGAACGGTCGCTGGCGACTCCACCCGACCGCAGATCGGCTTTGCAGACCCCCGGCGTCCATTTGGCAAGCCGCGCCGCACTGTCAAAGCTCGATCGAGACAGAAGGAGCGAAGTCCGCACTTTTTCTGGGTTGCGTTCGCTCTCGAACGGCTCCGTGTGTGTGTGTGTGTGTGTGTGTGTGTGTGTGTGTATCGGAAAGGTAATGTTGAATGGTTGTGCGTTTGCATAGTTTTGATGGAAGCATCGACATGCATTCACTGTCAATAATAGGATACGGGATCTGAGCTTGGTTGTGGCCATTAACATTTTTCTAAGATTGAATACTTCAATAGGCCATCTGTCGTGGCAAAATGCTTACAACTTTGCATAGATGCAGAAGGAAGTTAGCTTCTTATCCCAGCTTCCGTGAATGCTTGCTTCATGTGGAATTAGCTTTTTCAACTCCTTGGTACCACAACTTTTCATCAAGTTAGCTTGGTTAATTACATTATCTTTAAGCTTTTTCACTAATAAAGTAATAGTAGAGCATAAATTCATAAAACTTCTGTCTTTGGTAAATGAAATTCATAATAAAGGTCGAATATCGAATTCTGCTTTATATTTCATGGATGACTGTATCTGTCTTTATGTTACTGGCTGGTAGCTACTTTGTTGATTGTTCTCCATACAGGAACAAGCTCTCATGGGAATCTGGCTGGTTGTGAGTTGGCCCCAATATCTTAAACATGACAATCGACATGGATGTGTCAAGGACTCGAGTGGATATAGATTCGACAATCCAATTAAATGAAAAAGAGAATCCAATAAGAAATGCAATTCAAAACATTCGACAGGATTGGAATGAATGATTGTCCGCAAAATTAAATGAAATGGTTCAAAAAATTTGTGCGACTTGCTGAGTATGTAGATCTTGGGTTCATCTACGGCAAATTAATGTACTGATATGGTAAACTTGTTCGATATGAAGATAGACCGACTCTATGCATTGGTAGACTAACTTCACCTTGGTCTCTACGATTACAGAGAACTAGTCTCTTGAAAAGTATCCTAGAACTTTCAGTAAATCTTATGGTAAACCTATAAATGTGATTTGCCAAGCAGAATTACATAGGAACATGGAGGAAAGAAGGAACAAGAAATGGGGTGAGATTTTCTGTCAGGCTATAATTTGGGTTAACCAAGGAATAACCAGCAAACCAATTCTGGGAGTTTAATTAGTGTTCGACTGTTCGTGATGTTCTAGAAATTTACAGGAGTCCGTAGTATTGTCAAAACTAATCATATGAACCAGACTAGGGGCATATAAACTGCAATACAAATAGTCAGATACAAAGGCTGGAAATGGATTTAGCAATTCAGATTAATAATTCTGAAGCCACAAATATATGAACTTCAACAGTACATCTTCGATGATTTAATTAATGAATAGCAAAGCAGGCTAAGTAGCTTACACAACATCCCATACAGAGGGGGGCAATGGAAGAGCCGACTATAGATGTAATTACTCCAATGCCTTAATGATTAATTTGATATAACAACAGAAAATCGAGGATATATAGTGTTTGACACAAAAACCAGTTGGCGTACAAACTGTCTCTTTTGAGCGTGTGCGCAGGCGTGCCAGCACCGTGGGGTGCAGTCGTCGGGGTGTCCCTTGAACTGACTTCTTGAATCAAGCGCTATGGACAAGGAGAGCACCAACCTCGTCACAAGGCTCTTTTCTCTGCCTTCCGGAAAAGAACTTCTTGCCTTACTGGTAAGGGCTTTGGTTGTGATCTCCTCGCGACACCTTAATCGATACTTAGCGTTGTAGACTAAGCATAGCAATCACTGGGAAGTTTGGAGAAAGCATGGGGTTTGCTAAAGTGTGACTTTAGCTTCGCTGGGTTGCGAGGGCATTACCCTTGCTTCGCTGGGTTGCGGTGGTACTAGCAGTCGGCTCCTGGGGAGACTAGGACTGGAAGTACGGTCGCGGGGTTTCAATGAGGTTGAAGGTTTGCTCCGGAGAGGCTTGATAATCTGTGCGAATAGTTGAGTTGAGAGTTGTGTTGCATTCGTCCTTGAACCCTGTTATTTATATGGGTTAAATACTGTTTACTCCCTATACTTATAGGGTATCATTGTTTCAGTTCCTGACCTTCGAATTTCACCTAAAAAATCCCTGAACTCCCAATTTCCTCCCAACTAGTCCCTGTCGTCAAGCATCAGTCAAAAACTCCATTATCTTCCCCTAAAAAGTCTATTATACGCTCATTTACTTAAATATATATATATATATATATATATATTGTTTAAGGATAATAGAATTGAGAGAGAATTGTAGAGAGAGATGTGTTCTTATTATTGAGAATAGGAGCCCTATATATAGGGATTACAAAGTGATAGTTCTAATGTTACAAGGAATACCAATCCGTGTAGGATTGGGAAATCTAGAACCTTCTCTCCTATTCCTATTCCTAGTTTGATAAGGCACACTAAACTTGATTTTCCTTCAACACTCCCCCTTGTGCCGCTCAAACTTGGTGGTGACGCTTCATTCGTTGCCTCGTTAAAAACCTTGCCAGGTAACAAAAAACCCTGTGGGACAAAAATAATCCTGGTCGAAGGACAAAAAGAGCACAACACGTCCTTCACTCTTCGAGATCGAACATGTAGACATCATAACTCCCCCTGATGTCGATATCTCCCCCTGATTGCTACAATCGTGGGAGTTCGGATAACTTTCTCAATCCGATGCTCTTCACATGTTTCTCGAAGGTGGATTTAGGTAACGACTTAGTGAATAAGTCCGCTACATTATCCTCTGATGGATTTGTTTCACTTCAATCTTTAGAAGTGATTGTTGTTGCTGATTATAAAAGAACTTGGGCGATATATGCTTGGTGTTGTCCCTTGATGAAACCTAACTTCATTTGTTCAATACAAGCTGCATTATCCTCATAAATGCATGTAGGTTCATCTGTGGTAGACTTCAAACCACAACTTCCTTGAATATGTCGAATCACAGACCTTAGCCATATACATTCACAAACGGCTTCATGTAGAGCAATAATCTCTGCATGATTCGAGGAAGTAGCAACAAGGGTCTGTTTCGTAGACCTCCAAGATATCGCAGTGCTTCCCATGGTAAAGACATAACCAGTTTGGGAGCGACCTTTGTGAGGGTCAGAGAGGTAGCCTGCATCAGCAAAACCCATCAAAACATCACTGTCGTTTTGATGGAGGGGAGTAGGGTGAGGCCGGCCACCCTTGGTGTTGGTGGCGGCGTCGGCGGCAATATGGCCGGCCACTTTGTCATGGTGGATGGTGGCTCCATGCCTAATGGGGTCCGATCCCATTCTTCCGTCATTCCTCTTCTCTCTGTAGGGATAAAATAGGCCCATATCAATCGTACCTCTTAGGTATCGAAAGATTGTCTTTACACCAATCCAATGGCGGCGTGTTGGCGCAGAGCTATGTCGAGCTAACAAGTTCACTGCGAATGAGATATCCGGTCTTGTGCATTGAGCTAAGTACAATAATGCGCCTATTGCACTTAAATAGGGCACTTCGGCCTCTAATGGTTCTTCGTCCTCATCCTTTGGACGAAGCGGATCTTTTCCGGGCTCAAGACTACGACCAATCATGGGAGTACTCACAGGCTTTGCTTTATCTTCATTAAAGCGCCTTAGGTTTTTCTGAGTATATGCAGACTGATGGATCAAAATCCCATCACTACAGTGCTCGAGTTCTAAACCGAGACAAAACCGTGTTTTCCCAAGATCTTTCATCTCAAATTCGGATTTCAAGTAATTAGCAGTTTCCTTCAACTCATCTAGAGTTCCAATTAGGTTCATGTCATCGACATAAACTGCTACGATTGCAAATCCGGAACTTGTTCTCTTAATGAACACGCATGGGCATATTTCATTGTTAATATATCCCTTCCCAATCAAGTAGTCACTTAGACGGTTATACCACATCCGTCCGGATTGTTTTAATCCATATAGTGAGCGTTTTAATCTTATTGAAAACGCGCTCCGTGGTTTAGAGCCACTTGATTTGGGTAATTGAAGTCCATCTGGAACCTTCATATATATCTCTGAATCTAGATCCCCATAGAGATATGTTGTAACCACATCCATAAGCTGCATGTCAAGTTTTTCGGAAACTACCAAACTGACAAGGTAGCGGAACGTTATAACGTCCATTACGGGAGAATATGTCTCCTCGTAGTCGATTCCAGGGCGTTGTGAGAAACCTTGCGCCACAAGGCGGGCTTTATATCTTACCACCTCATTTTTCTCATTACGCTTTCTAACAAAGACCCATTTATGGCCAACAGGCTTTACACTTGGGGGTGTCTGCGTTACAGGCCCAAATACCTGTCTCTTTGTTAGTGAATCCAATTCAACCTGGATCGCATCTTTCCATTTAGGCCAATCTGCTCTTCGTTGACATTCTTCAACAGAGCGAGGTTCGATATCATCATATTCTATAATCCCTTTCGCAATATGATATGCAAATGCATCATCAATCGCCATAGAATTTCTATCCATCATCTCATGTACACTAGTGTAATTTATGGAGATCTCTCTATTCTCTGGAGTTGGTTCTGACATTGGAGCGTCCCCCAATGATGTCTCTTGGACATAACCATAATCCGGAATATTCTCATGAGATGGATTATTTACATCGATGATTAATGGATTATTTTGTGCCAAACTCGCTTTCTTTCTTGGGCGAGAATCCATCGAACCTATGGGCCTCCCGCTCTTCTGGCAGGAGCCGTGGGCCTAGCCATAACGTCACCATCATTGAGAGATGGGACGTTGGCGCCATGCTCATGCATTCTTGAGTTGGCGTCATGTCCTCTACTTTTAGGGACATCAATCCTTGCAGGCACGTTTGCAGCAGGTATGTGTGATCTCGTCACTTTAGCGATATCAGAAAAGCATCAGGCATCGATTTGCTACGTTCTGAAGATCGAGAATTCTCCCCACTTCAATTTCGGACTGTGCGGTTCGGGGATCAAGATGAGACAGAGTGGGGACAGACCACGACAATTCCGGTCGTTCCTGTTGAACATTGATGTTCTTATCTCCCCCTAACGATGGGAAGACTGTCTCATCGAAGTGACAATCCGCAAATCTTGCGGTAAAGAGATCGCCTGTCAAGGGTTCTATGTAGCGGATAATCGTTGGAGAATCATAACCAACGTAAACGCCTAATCGTCGTTGAGGACCCATTTTGGTGCGCTGTGGAGGCGCAATTGGCACATAAACTGGCACCCAAATATGCGTAAGTGTGAGACATTGGGCTCATACCCAGTCACCATCTGGGACGCAGAAAAGGGTTGAGTGGCAGTAGGCCTCAGACGAATAAGCACAGCTGCATGCAATATTGCATAGCCCCAAGCAGAAATAGGGAGATTGGTGCGCATTACCAATGCCCTAGCGACCATTTGTAGTCGTTTAATGGCGGCTTCTGCGAGACCATTTTGGGTGTGAACATGAGGAACAGGATGTTCAACATCAATCCCAATGGTATGCAATAATCATCAAAAGTCTTTGATGTAAACTCTCCAGCATTGTCTAATCTTATAGACTTAATAGGATGAGCAGGGTGGTGAGCCCTTAACTTAATATTTGTGCTAGGAGTTTAGCAAATGCAGCGTTCCTTGTGGACAATAGCATGACATGTGACCAGCGTGTCGATGCATCAACCAACACCATAAAATATCGAAATGGTCCGCATAGTGGTTGGATAGGTCCACAAATATCACCTTGGATTCTTTGCAAGAATGGTATATTTTCTTTAGTGTCCTTTGCATAGGATGCTCTCGATCCTAACTTTGCTAAAGAGCAGGCTTTGCAGAACGAATAATGGGTTTTAGGAATAACCAATGAGGATTTTGGTTGAGCCATGAAGTCACAATTGACTTTAGAAGTAGAAATTGGAGTCAAGGGAGCAGAGGTGGCGTCAAAGCCACCCATGAGCCGCAGGGGGATGGCGGCGCCGGCTAGTGGTGGCCGGTCTTGAAAGGGGAAGGCGCCGTGAGGCGCAGGTGCTCCTCCTTGATCCAAATTTCGAGTTTTACTTCATTTCGTTCTGAAAAAGGGATGTCCGTGTGAAGTCTTTAATATACGGATCATCATGTCACGACCTGGGTGTCCCAAACGGTCGTGCCAAAGCCTATATGTGTCGGAATCCCATAAATCATCTCTCATGACATGGTTGGAGTCAATGACTCGAATAGTGGTTGCATACAACCCACTAGAGCGACACATAAGTTTCTCTAAGACTCGTTTATGTCCATAGTCATTAGAGGTGATGCAAAGGAACCCTTGTCTATTCTCACAATGTGTTTCCACATGAAAACCATTGGCTCTTACATCTTTGAAGCTAATAAAGTCGAAAAAGATATCCAAGACATGAGATAAAAGAAATCGACACTTTATTAATAATAGCCAATGAGTACATCAAAGTTTCTTGACCAAAATCTAATCCAACATAAAAATCAAACCGTAGACAAATCGTAGTCACTCAATCCGTTCGGTAATTTCAATTTAGTTGTGACCAGGTAAGGTAAGGCGAGATTTTGGTGGAGCGTTGCTCACTTTTAAAACCGTTCTCTCAGATCAAACCTTGCCTAGACATCACAAGTACTCTTGAGTACACCTAGAGGGAAAAAGTGAATACAATAAGTCATTTTATTGATTTAAGGCATAATTGCCATTACATGATTCTTGGAAATAATAAAGACTATAAAAATCTGCGGCATTTTGTCTTCATCGCCAGATTTAAATTCTTTGTGAACTCGATGTCTTGATCACCATGATGCGACTACCTTCGTAGGTACATTGCAAATTCAAGTCCATTGATCAGACGTTCCATATCAGAAATAGACACCATAAAGAGGATTCTCCCTTGATTGAGGCGCATTGGCGCAATATGCATAGTCCCTAGGACTGGTGGCGTTGGAAAGTGGTGCCCATGGCCAACGTTGGCTCCATGGTTTCCAACCCTATTTCCCTCAAAATCACGCCTCCTACGGTTATGTGATTGTCGCCTTGAGCGATTACCTTCTTGAGCATTTCGATCGTATGGATCATGACGTCGATGGTGTCTTTCTCTATCCATAGGACGATGCTCTTGATGGCTCTCTTGAAGCCTATCAAATTCTCTTTTCACAAGTTCATTGCCATGTCTTTCAGCAGTGGCCATAGCTTCAATAAGCTGTTGGAAACTTGTGATCCGTCTTGCATTTACATGAGTCCGGAATAAGTCAGAGGACCTCATAGCACAGGCGGGGAAGGTATTGAGGGTTTTCTCAATCAACTGGTCTTCTGTGATCATCTTTCCACAGAGACGCATCATTGCTCTGATGCTGAGAGCTTCCGAATAAAATTGCATGACAGTGTCAAATTCAGAGAAGCGAAGATCTTTCCATTCTGCTTCTGTATTCGGAAGTATGGAGTCACGAACATTGCCATATCGTTCGCGAAGCGCATGCCAAAGCTTTATGGCGCTATCCTCATTTATGAACTCAAACTGTAGGTCACTATCCATGTGACGTTTCATGAAGGCAAGTGCCTTGGAATTATCTTTCTCAGTTTGAGGGTCTGGAGCTGTTTCTATAGGACAAAGCTCTTGGATAGTATGCAATAAATCCCGGGCAATAAGGTGGGTCTCGACATCAGTGACCCAAAATAAGTACATTTTGCCTGCATAATCCAATGGAACAAAATCGAGTTTGTTCATGTTTGACATCCTGAAAGATGAAACAAGAACAAGTTAGTTTCGGAGTCAATGCTTCCACGAAAACTAATATAAATAAGATTTCCGAGCTATGCTACCAAGAAATCGATTTCCAAGAATAATTGGATTAGACCGAAACAATGATGTTTGTATGGTCAAAATAGATGCTCACGAACGCTCTTAGTCCGTAGCATACGAACGCTCTTAGTTCGTTAAATCGATGCTTACGGACGCTCTTAGTCCGATGTCTTACGAACGCTCTTAGTTCGTTAATTGCGTGAATCCCCACGATTCCGCTTTTCAAGATCGAACCCACGTTATAAGAAAGGTGGGATGAAGAAGAAGGGAGGTTTTTAAGTCCCTGAGAAAAAAAAGAAGAAATCTTTAAATTTCAAATTAGGAACTTCAAAACTTACTCTTTTCGGTACTTACTTGTTGGTTTTGAATCACGCGCGTGTCAATGTAGGCGTGATGGAGCGAAGGTTTGCAGCGGTGTCGGATAGGGGCTGCAAAGATGTTGCAGCGGCAGCGAGTTGCTAAGGTAGGTGCGCTGCAGGGGCAGTAAGGGCACGGCAGAGCTGCAGGCGCGCTGGCGTGTGGGTAAGCAGCAGCGTGCGCAGGGGCGCGGGGACGCTACAAAGGCAGCAGGCGGGCAGCAGGGGCCGGCAGAGGCGCGCAGGGCAGCAGGGGCTGCTGTGCAAGGTTGCAGGCGCACGGGCGCGCGGGCTGCAGCGAAGGAGCGCAGAGGCGCGCTGGCAGGTAGGCAGACCGAGAGGGCTGCAGGAGCAGGCGGGCTAGCAAGGGGCTAGGTGCTACGGCAGTTTTGGTGAAAAAGGTTTTCGGGTTTTTGGTTTTTGCTTTGTGGTTAGAACTCGTGCTGATAACATGTTTAAGGATAATAGAATTGAGAGAGAATTGTAGAGAGAGATGTGTTCTTATTATTGAGAATAGGAGCCCTATATATAGGGATTACAAAGTGCTAGTTCTAATGTTACAAGGAATACCAATCCGTGTAGGATTGGGAAATCTAGAACCTTCTCTCCTATTCCTATTCCTAGTTTGATAAGGCACACTAAACTTGATTTTCCTTCAACATATATATATATATTTCTCTTCCTCTCTTTTTTTATTTTTTTTAATTCTTTTTACCTCTTCTTCTTCTGACTCTCTCGCCTCCTTCTGTACATCTCCTCATCAAGATGGTTCCAATCCACAAACCTTCAAGAGGTGAAATGAAAAAAAGAAATAAAAGAGAGAGAAAAAATAAAAAAATAAAAAAAATAAAAAAAGTAAGTGAGGGAATAATAGACATTTTCAGCAACTTTAACAGAAAATTTTGACCGCAGGAACCAATTAGGAGGAAATTGAGAGTTCAGAGATTTTTTAGGTGAAATTCGAAGGTCAGGGACTGAAACGATGAAACTCTATAAGTATAGGGAGTAAACAGTTATTAATTCTATTTACATCTAGAGTTTCCGACTGTTCCTTGCCCTAGAAGGATTATTGATTGACGTTTCCTATTCAATCTTCGCTACTTGACTCCGATAAGGTCTCGTGTTCCTTACGGATTACGGCATGGGTGAAGCCCTAACCCAAACCCTAGTAGACTTATTTTTGGACCGCAGGTATCGGCCCGCTACACTAAATCCACTAAAGGATCTTGCCATAATTACTTTTGGGCTCAAACATATAGAAATCAATAAAATAAAATAAAACATGTAATCACTTGATGCTACAAAATTTACTGTTACTAGATCACTGCTCTGGGACATGCTTCTAATCCCTTGAGGCAGCAGATAAATAATGAGATATAGGGACAGAAGAGGCAGTTTCCTATTCTGAATCCCTGAGGCTGTCACTTGTCAGCCATATTTTCTTTTGGATTATAAGTACAACGTCATCTCCGTCCTGGTCGGAATCTGAACTGGAGTCGGTTTGTGCCACTACTTCCCAGTGCAGTGCTGGTAGATATTTCTCAACTAAATCAACCACCGACTGTTTGTCGTGGATAATTATAAATCCAGTTGGCCTGAGTATGCGATCCATCTCAAGTAACAGATCCTCAGAATGCAGTGCTTTCTTTTCCAAGTCAGAGAAGACAGTCCAAGCATGGAGTAAATCGTAAGTACGGGGTATGTTGAATAGGCTTCACACCTGTCACAGTAGAGATCCAGTCAATCACAGTATAAACAATCTCAATGTCCCTTTATCCTACAATCTCGAAGCCATGATATTGAACAAAAGCATAGATGATAACAGACATTGTTAGCCAAAGCTTTCAATCATCATTTGCTGCTTCTGCATTACCAGATTATAATTATTTCTCTAACTGGATTTATATTGATTGTAAGTTTATAAAGATATGCTGAACTTGTCTATATACCAATTACTTGGGAAATGAAACTTCTACAAATGTTACTCACTTTACCTGTGAGAAACATTAAGGACCAGACTAAAGAAATAATATCAAGTCACATGTTTCAGTACAAAATGAAATGCTATATGTATACCAGTCACTTGAGCACATACCAGCTGTGAATACTGCCTATGAGGCCTCTATCGTATATCAGCTTTAGTGTGTTTGGTCCATCTTCAGGGACGACATTCATCACCCAAACATCCTTGTCCTTCAGAGCAGCTGCAAATGATCCCATGTGAGCCTTCATATCCATCACATTCCTCAGAGTGTTTGATTCAATCTTTGGACTCAAGAGATTCCAATAATTCTCAACTCGATGCCGCCAAAGTTCCTACACATAAAGAGCAATACCAAAACAATGAATTCAATTGCTACTGAATGATCCATCCAAGAAGCAAAGACCGCCAAATAATTTGAAACATGCAAGTACATGCTGCAACTTAATTACCATATCCTTTTCAAACATTTCATTTGAATAGCCAAAACCAGCAAGTCGAGGAGCAGTTGTCAATCTAGCTGGCCAGGGAGCCAATCCACTCCCCTTTTCTCTATGGTCATCTGATTATGCCAAACAAACATTAGTTAGCAGAGAGATTCATGGCCAACCAAAGGTTAGATTTACTCAACTGAGGCATTGCTATGAATTTTGAATGATTTTCTTTGAATAGTTGGCAAGCAATTCACTAATAGTCAGCAATCTCAGCCTGAAAATATCTTGATGGGAAGGGATAATTTTCATATACATCTACGAATAAACCTGGAAAGCAGAACATGTTGTTACAATCAAAAGTAGGTCATGCAGAGATATGGCCATGAAATGTCACGGTTAACTGATCTAACCAGATATTTATTGGCACATGTTGTTCGGCAACTGAGAAGCAGAGCCATAGAAGACTCAAGTATTAGCAGAATATTTGAGATCAAAATTCACAACAATCATCTCTTAGAAACAAAGACCAATCTCAACAAATAACAATAGAAAAGAAGCAAATATCAGAATAAAATAGTAAAACATAAAACACAAAAACTTATACGGTGCCAGTGAAAAACTAACAAATAAACTTGCTTCCCATCTTCTGTTGTCGAGACTCTGGATATCTAACACAAGGGAACTGATATGCATTCCATTCCTAATTTCTTCTTCAGGAAACTTCAATGTTGGTATTGTCTAGTTTGGCATATAATTCTTTCATTTTGAAACGAAACAGATTTATGATTAAAATAATGATGCAAAAAAATATGGACAAGAGGTCCACATCAGAGAAAAGCAGCAGAAGAATAAAAAACTTATATCAACTAGGATTGACAGAGTCCACCATAAGAAAGAATGCAAGAAAGACTGTAGTCTTTGAAGGCTGCCGGAACAATCAAACTAACAGCAATATTTTAAAATCTCCTTAAATAGCCCAATGATATTGCTTTATCTAATAATACCAGTTCAATTCAAATGAATGTCTAATGATGATAAAAACAACACATGAGAAGGAATCACTTGCGATCAGAGTACGGTGAGATGCAAGCTTCCGTTGGCACACCCCAGATTGCATCTGGATCATCATCAGATCGGCAGAGAGGACGTTGAGTGCCAGGTTCTCTTTGCATATAACAGTCATTTGTTAGTGGTTTCTGCCAAATGACAGTTGGTTCCTTTTTGCAGCTATTCTCCAACACATGCATTCCACAAGGGCACTCATCTCTTTCCATATTTTGAGATCTTCCTCATCCTCTGCATATGCTTCTGGAGATGAGTACGCAAAGTAGCCTCCTGGCCTGAGCAACCTCTCTAGCTCAAGAAGAAGGATCCCACCTCTTTGGAGCCAATCAATTCTACAACGGGAACAGTGAGCAAGTTCAAAAGATCTGCTTGGGTAAGGAAGCCTTTTGGTCCCTAGAACACCGAGATATGCTGGAATTCCTCTTTCCAAAGCAAATTGGATTTGATTTTGATGAACATCATTGGGTGCTAAGGACACTGTTATAATATCAGATGACAGAAGATAGCCTCCAAAACTTGCAACTCCACAGCCAACGTCAAAAACTGTACGTAACCTGCCATCATTGTTTAGATTGTTCTTTGTAAAGTTGAGCATCTGCCAATTGAAGACAGCATTTAAATTGCTTCATTTAACAATATGGTGATAAATGTAAAGTAACTGTATTCCCAAAATAGAGATACAAGCACTGTAGTCTCAACCCATAAGAAATGGTTATGTAGAAGAATGCAAAATCCTATAAAATACTGCAAAACCATAAAACTCTTTGAAGACAATGTCATTCAAGGATAAGTGATGCAGAATACAGTTTTTTCATTTATGCTTTGTATACTTCAAGCTCAGTGTACTAAGGTATTGCTATTTTACTTGTCTAAGGTATGGAAAATACTTGATGAATGAATAAACAGTTATAATTGAATCTTGGTCACCCCTAGTGCTATGCTTGCTGCCTCCCCAGTATATCACTCCCCCATCCCTAATTTCTTCTATTTATTCTCTCTGAAACACTAATCCCCTTTCTAAGTTCCCCTTCTCTTCTAAATCCCTCGAAAACTATATTCTGTCAATTAGTGCTACACGCCTACACCATCCTTTTTGGCAAAGACAGTTTCAAGGAAGCAATCTTACATTTGCAATTGAAGCAATATACTTATCAGCTCCATAGTGAAAATGTGTGCCTCCCCCAGGAAAACTAATCTTGTCACCTTTTTCAACCATCCAGTTCTGGTCAGATTTCTCATGTGCAAGGTGAGTATGAGGTATATTTGCTTTCCATACTTCATCTCTGCTCTGGGGCCATTTGATTGGGACCTGCAATATCAAGATAACAAAAGGAGTGTTTACTATATCAACTGGGGAATAAGAGATAACCGCGACAACAAGAAGGCATTTACACCAGTGTTACCACTCAGCTTTAGTACATACCTTGTACCCTATTGGAGGAGGAATCAAGCAATTGTATCACCTTTCTGGAGAAGGACAATGCCTCTCATAGTGCTCCATCAAAGACAGGTCCAACTTTAGTCTCATTTGATATATGAGATTTCTGTCCAAGCAACGGATAAGTTCCGAATGGCGATCATCACAAACCTTTTAAAAAAAAAAATTCATCAGCCTCCAAATTTAGAAGGATACCTTCAGGTACATTTTTACTTTTTCTTAATAAGATGGCTTGGAGTAAAAAGAGGGAAAAAGGTGCTGGAATCCAAGTGAAGCATTATAGAACTCACCGGGAAAGCTCTTCACTGTAACATCATCATCTCCATCTTCCTGCCCATACTTTGTTGAAGATTCATCCAGCTTGCCATCAGTATCATCATCCCCACCCAAATAAGATGAACCAAGCTTTCTCAAAGATCTACTGCCATATTCTAGAGCTGATGAACCATGACTTTGAGAGCCAAAGATGGAACCATAATACCCATACAGGAAAACACGGAAGAGTGCCAATACACACAGAATGGTGATCACGCGCTTCTTTTGGGCTGGATCAGATCTTCCCCTCATCATTTATGTAGTCTTCAAGTACTTCAAAAGATAATGAAAATTATACTTTGTGAAGTACTTAAAGATTGCAATGCCCAGTGTTGCCTTTCCAAAGTCCTAGTATGAAGACAATGCTACAAATTGCCTTGAAGAATCATCAGATTAGATACAGTGAACAACCTGTGAAGTATTACAAAAGAACACCATCAAACTCACGGCACAAATGGGCAGAATATGAGGTGTTAGCTTTTCTATAGAAAGCGAACTCAGAGTGGAATCCTGAAGATATAATATGAAATATATTGAAGTACGTACCAATTAAGAACAACCAAAAGTAAAATTCTGCTCATTCTTGGCAATCAAATCGTTCAGAGTGGAATCATACTTGAGCAGTCAAGTGACTATATGCATAAAAAAATTTGGATCCTACCGGTCAACCACTAAGATACCTCTCCCCAGTCCCAACCAATTCCCCATCTGACCAATTCAGAAAGGCAAAGACAGTATGGATATAAAAAGATCAACCACCGGTACACAAAAAACAGAAGTTTCTTAGTTAACAGCTCTGCGTAATT
This sequence comes from Rosa lucieae, assembly GCA_024704745.1. Classification (NCBI taxonomy): domain Eukaryota; kingdom Viridiplantae; phylum Streptophyta; class Magnoliopsida; order Rosales; family Rosaceae; genus Rosa; species Rosa lucieae. The sequence goes on along the minus strand of CM045495.1, from coordinate 7,306,444 downwards.
GCTCAAGTAAACAAGCACCTATGCAAAACCAGCTGGCAGAATATAGCACTGTGAAACTGAATCGAAAGTTGCTAATTTGCCTCATAATATTTGGAACATCCAATCAAAAGCTACTTGATGCTAGTCAGGTACAATAGTATACAGTAAATAAGCAACCAAGCAATGGAAGTGATTGATCCAAATTGCAAATGGGAATGATGCTCATACTTTGAATTGAAATGGAAACAGTGACTCTATAACCCACTAAGTAAAGTTGAACAAGATCACCTTTCTTTTTTTTGCATAACAGAAAAGAAAGTATCAAGAACCACTAACCCATTCATCACACAAAACAAAGTAGCAAACTTTAAACTCACTAAGCAATCAAACCCACATCACTAAAGCATCAAAGCCACCAAATGAACCAAACCCAGTATGCAAGTTAAGTCAGATCCAGCAAAAGTTGACAACTTTGAGCAAAAGAAGTAGAGGAGGGAGCTTACTGATGAAGTTGTGGATCGAATAAGGAGGTCCATAAAAAAGCCCGGGTTTTGTGTGAGAGGATCCAAGCGAGGCTATGGTGTACTTCTATAAAAGGAAAGGGAAGGACCCAAAGAGATAGGCAGAGAGGTCAAATCTCAAGAGTGTTTCTATATTTGATTCGAGTCTGAAGAGTTTCTTGTGCCTCTGTACTGTTACATCGAGGTTGATATGGTCCTTATGCACATCCCATTGTTTTTTTTGTCACCATTCCATTTTTATATGTGCATGGCTAACTTTGAGGTGGATCATAGGTTAAAAAAATATTGTGGACTATGATCTAACAGTTTAGGGGTAATGTTGAAACGTAGAATCTTCAATACAAAACAGGTATTCCAATGAAACGATATTCATATTTTTTTCAACATCTATTCTCGTGTTTACCTCCTCCTTTGTTTTTTCTTTCTACATTAATAAGACTGTCAATCCTGTCCAACATAATCAATAGCAAGTCTTTTTTTTTTCTTTTTCTTTTTCTTTTTCTTTTTTTAATGAACCTCACCCTTGATAGAACTCAAACATATGACATCTTAAATAGAAAGTCATTGTCTTATCACCTCATCAAACACATGCATACAAGTAAGTCCTTAAATATATAATCAAGTTTGTCACCCCCTTCTTCTATTAGAACGAGCCTCACGCGCGGCAAAAAAGAGAGAAAACTAAGAGAGTGAGTTCCTCTCTCGGCTGAAAGATGTCAGCCCTTCTACTGCGACGTCTCGGACCAAGAGAGATGGTTTTGAGGTGCTCGTTTCCAATCTTGGGCTCCTCATCCACTATTTAGCCTCAGGTTAGGGAGAAGATGTTGTGAGGTTTAGGTGAGTCGACGTTGGCGCTACTCAGATCTGGGTTGTCAAAGTGAGACTAGATCCATCCACAAACTTGGGTTTGTTGACAGTTTGGAGAGTGTGGAGTCCCAATCTAGTTTTCCTATGTTTCAAGATTGATTGTTTAGGCAACCAAGCGCTCAGATCAGTGTGGGGTCTTCAACGGCAGCGAATCTGATGTGTAGCTCTCAATGGTGTCTCTTCTCAATTGGCAGTTGGTTGTTGATCGGTGGAAGGATGGGTGAAGATTAGGATGGTTTGGCTTCAGTTGGTTTGCGAGTTGAACTGATCTTGATTTAGACTCGGTTTAGGCTTGAATTTTTTGGGCTTGGCCCTAGGCTGAGGTTTTGACTAGGTTTGGAGGGTGAACCTTTGGCCATTCGGTTTCAAATGCCTAGTTTGTAGACTAAATTAGCTGAGGTCGGACGTACTTAGAATCGAGGCATAGTCATCATCATAGCTTCTGCATATTGGCCTTACTTTTGTATTCTCGTATATCTTATGAAATAGACTGCTCTAATAATCAAACTCTTGTTTAAATTGTAAATTTGAGATGCTTCAGGTTTATATTGTGTTGATGCTCAAGATTCAGGGGTAGCTTGATCTTGTTAACACGGACACAGGTCCTGGGTCTCAGCTGATTTAGTGAGCATCACCTATCAAATAAAATACACTAACGTCAAGAGGAAGACCGCCAACTGCGGTCTTCGCTCATCCGATGCCTAAATCAATCAATGTATGTATTTATGTTATTTGGGTAATGTTAGTTAGGTAATAAATGTGTAATCAATGAGGAGAGAAGAAGAGATTTTTTTATAGGTGAAGCGAGGAGTGACTTTCACTTTGTTTCTGATGTAGGACTGATATGCTCCATTTCTATGCTTTCAAACATCTTTGAGAGACCATGTTCACACGACGTGTGGAGGCGCGTTAAGGTGTCTTTCAGCCTGAGGCTTGGCTCAGGCGAAAGCTTATCTTCTCGGAGGTCACACTCATGACTTCGTGAGATTATCCAACAATAGGAGGTAACTCCAAGTCGTTGCTGATTATGCCCAGCAGTGCCCTGTATGTACATAATGTTTTATATTTGGATATGAAGTTTGGTTGTGAACTATGGGGAGCATGCAGGCTCCAAGCATAGAGGTTGGTATTGTGTATAAGAAGTGTTGAATTTGTTTTTACATGATTTAGGTAGTCCATTATTAGAAGTGATTCTCCCAAATTTTTTGTAGAATTTATCTTAAGAAGAGCCCTGCAAAGTCACTTCGGATTTCAGGGTGAAATTCAGGTTGGGTCCTGTCATTATGGCTCTAGATTGCAATGCTACCGTACTTGTACCTTTACTTTCTGATTAAATGAAACACTATTTCACTATTGTGATAAAAATAAATAAATAAAAAAAAGTAAGTCCTTAAGGTGGCTAAACTGGTGAGAAAGAAGAGAAAGTTTTTTTTTTTTTTGTAATAAGTGAGTTAAGGGAAAAAAAATTTCCTAACTCGAAAGTTTATTGAATAGAAAATAAACATTTTTTTTAATCAAAAGAGGTCAGTCACATTTATAATTCAGCAAGCAGTACCAGAAATGACACACCTTAAAGGGGTCGATAGAAAGAGCTGTCATTTAGGAGATACAAAGGACCTATACTAACAGGACAGAGCCTCGTACTCCCGGTACACCCACCTTTTAAGGATAATTAAGCATCTTTATTCTAACAAAACCTACGAACTCGGAAGTAAAAATAATAAAAGTGACAATCGAGCAGCTAGATCTTGCGACCCAAAGGAAGATTAAACTATGCTAGTTTACAAAGCAACCTCTGCCTCCCCTCCATTTCCATTCTCTGTATGCACTTCCTCCATAAGTTCAGTTGTAGGAGTCTTACCTACATCATTTTCCATAGAAGTTTGCACCTCACGATCACTGTCACGAAGTTTCCACTTCTTGGATTTCCTTCCTTGTAATTCTTTCTTTAGAATTTTAGCACACTTAATTAGGCCTATTCTTACTTCCCTTAGGCCTTCCCAATTTCTTCTTTCTAGGTGAAACTAGCAACTATCCATTCTTATGTTGCAAGACTAGCTGCATACCATCATCAACCTAGAGCAAAGGTTCCTGGTTTGAAACATACCGCTTGCCTACTCGATCCAAAGCCTCCATAGCCTTACGCTTCACCCCCAGCAGCACGGTTGGCTCCCTCAACGAATCCAACACCATTTGATTTCTAGTTCGGAATAACATCCAAAGAAAGGTCACTCCCCATATTCACCTATCCCAACGGTTTAGTCTTGGCTTTCCAACTCTCCAAAAAAGCAGATAGATCCAAACCTGCAAACACAGATGCGGTTGGCATGTTCTCTCTTATCAACAAGGTTGGACTCTGGGGAACCTCCAACCCCCCTGACAACCCTCCAGAACTCGTCAATCCCAGATCCACCAGCGTCAACATACCCTGAGTAGCCGGCTGATCATCCCTCATCGCCGTAGGGTTTGTCTATTTGTCCTTCAAGGATAGACTGGCCTACACCGAAGCCTACATCTGAGCAAGGATGTCATCCTTCTCCCTTGTCAGCAGTGCATCACAACCTGCCTCACCATGTCCAACGAAACCACAGTTGAAATAGAACCTTCTCACCTTTTCATAGGTGAAAAACAGCTCCACCGTCACCTCACCGGTGAAAATTCAAACAATTTCCAAACCCTAACCCAATACCTGACATCAAGTACCAATTTAACCCTCTGTTCTTTCTTCCTTCCTATGCAAGGCAGTTTGGTCAAGCAGGATCACCCTACCAAGAGTCGAACCCACCAAATTCAAAGCCGCCTTATTTCGAAGTCCCACCGGAAGGCCCTTGACGGCTACCCAAGTCTCCACTGAATTAAAAGGAATTTCATCCACCAGTCCTATGCCATCATAACTTCCAAGCACCAGAACCAAGGACCTCCATGCAAGATCTTGTTATGTTTATTCTCACGATCAAACTAGAGAGATTTTTGTCACTAGGGTCAAATACCCGATGAGGATTTTTGTCACTAAGGCCAAATCTTTTTTAAGTCATTCTTATAAATATTGTGTAACAATCAAGTGATAAAACAATAACACAAATATACAGTGCATAAATGTGATGTTTACTCAAAGCTCATCTCACATTCATGATACCTTCCTTTTTTGTTAGTCATCATGTTTCACTTTGGTCCTAGTTTAAAGAACCGATATGATCGTTTTTACCAACCATTTGCTAAAGGGACCTACTTTTCTTAACTGAGTACTTCTCAGCTGATCATAGAATCCAGTGCCCCTTAAGTATACTCAACTGCACAAAATCATTAATTTCTATCTGGATTTTAATATTGCTTGTAGTATTCCAATGCATACACTAACAATTCGTCACTATCCATTGTATACGACGATTTGAATGTTAGAGCATCTCCAACAATGGAGTCAAAAGCCAAAGTCATTTGCAAAATTTGGCTCCTCTAGTGTCATCCATATTCATTCATATTTTGCATCTCTAACCATCTTTAGTCAAAAGCCAAAATTATTTTATAAATTCATCACATGTTGCTGGGGCCTACCTTAATTCATGTCTCACCACATATGGCTTTCATTTTACAGTGTGTAGTCATTTTGACTCTCCTTTTGGCTTTTGTTGGAGATGGTGGATTTTGATTGGGGAAACCATTTTGGCTTTTGACTTCATGGTTGGAGTTGATCTTATTGTACATAATTTAATTTATTACACATGATTTTATAGAAAGTGATGATAAACAATATATAATTTAGGGCTAAATACTGGTTACCACCCTATGGTTTAGGTCCAAAATCAATTCAGTCCCTGGACTTCTAATTTTATCAAAAACACCATTGTACTTTCAATTTTGATCTAACAGGTCCAATTAGTTAATATTCTGTTATGGGTTCAAGTTATAGTTGGATTAATTGTTGAAAAACTATTTATTTGATAGATTTTTAATAGGGGACTCACTCCTAAATTGACTATGCAGGCCACCCCAACACAACATCATAAAACATAGGCTATATATGAGCCACGTCAACAAGTTAAATGACTCAATTATCGGAAGACTAATAAATTGGATCTATTAGATCAAAATTGAAAGTGCAGGGGTGTTCTTGATGAAATTAGAAGTTTAGGGACTGAATTGATTTTGGACCCAAACTACAGGATAGTAATCAGTATTTAGCCCTATAATTTAACCAAGGTTAAACAATTTACTAATTTTAATTATTAACTATTTAGCATTGATTAAAAAAGGTTCTCTGAAACCATACTTGGTATCTACCTTCTTTGATCTTGGAGTTGACTAGCAGTCTAGCACTACCACTTAGTTCCACAAAGAGAATTTTGGTATCCCTAGGGATTAAATACTAACCAAGGACGATTAAGCTAATCAATGTACCAATCATGATATCCTTAACAGTTGTGGGGGTAGTCAACATTTCGAGCCTTATAAACAAGACAATTAAAGGGTATTAATGGTAGCGGTGAATGTGGTTATTATTACAGCTGTAAATGCAACGATCAATGCAGCATTCAACAAGGCAATCATTGTCGCCAATAAGTGGCAGTTATTGTAAGTAAGTACGATCTTAATGGTGACTTGCAGCCCAAGTCACTGGTAACTTGCCATGCAAGTTTACTTGCAGCCCACACCGTAATGCACCTATAAATAGGGGGCCAGACGACTAGGCATGCCAACCCATTCTGATTCCTCTGACTATACTCGACTCAGAAAAATACTGACTTAAGCATCAGAAAGTCTTTTGTAGGTACCCCCTCTACTTCTTCGCACCGACGACAAGGTGGAGTCTCCGCTTCCTTGTCAAAACCACGGAGGGAGGTTATGGAGGGAGATTACGGAGGGAGTACGGAACGAAGAGAGGTGACGGAGAGAGTATGGAATAGAGAGAGGTTACAGAGAGGAACGATGAAGTGAAGAGAAGTTATGGAGTGGAGAGAGACTACAGAGAGAGGTTGCGGAGAGAGACTACAGAGGGAGGTGACGAAGAGAGGTAACGAAACGGAAAGAGATTATGGAGCGGAGACAGGTTACGAAGCCAAGAGGGGAACTACGAATAGAAGCTTCTCGATTGCCCCCGGTTCACTTTCCGCTCCAGTCCGCATTAATTGTTGGGTCAAATTCCTGATCGGAATTTTTCACCACCAACAACTGTCACCACAAAGTACTATTTGTAACTCCCATTCATGATTTTGTCGACCTTGTTACATAACCTTAATATCATAACTATAAGCACATTACCAATTCTCAAAAAAGAAGCTTACTTCAATTTCCTTTGCGCCTCTAGGATTTCTAATAATCATTCAATCCTCCTAACAAACCTTTATTCAATGATAGTGACCAGTGAATCTACGGTGACTGTGAACAGTGAACGCGTGGTGGCCGAAGACAATCCAAGTCCTAATCTTCCGAATCTTGATTAAAAGTCTAATTTAAGTTTACAATATGTAAAGCTTGACAAGGGGAAGAATTTTGATATCTTACTCATCTACAATAGTGACTTAAATTGCCGGAAAACGTGAGTCTCACAGTTCTTTAGGAGAGCAAGACTGATGCTAATTAAATAAGTATAGACGTACTTTGATCCTTACGTATATCAAACAATACTACAATTATAAGCCTTGGTTTTATTGTATTGCTCTTGTGGAACGCAATTAATTCGTTCTCTTTAATCTACTTATATACTAAATTGAATTTCTTTATATCAAAGTTAGCTTAGCTTTTTTATGCTTACTTAATTTAGATATGAATATTTAACTATATCTTAGGGTTCATCATTCATGTAGTACTTCTCTTATTTAATGTATTTCTCCTCTTTTGGGAACATCCAACCAAGAGTGATATCACACAGCTAGGACAAATGGGCAGTGGATTTGCCTGATTAATAAATGGAGCACAGCTCATCTTGGCAAATACCCATCTCTCACATGTATACTGAAATAAGTTTGACTGATCATGAACGGTTTGCAAACAAAAATCTTATATGCAGTACCTATTTTAGGGGTCTCTGCTCTTCTATCTTCATCTTATATTGGGGAAACTGGGCAAGTAGAGGAGAAAGAAAAGATCTTTCATTCATTACATAAAACAAAGTATGATTCTCGAAGCATCTCTATCAACACAATTCATCAATCATGTTAATCTGATAAACCTCAGCAGGGGATCGGAGGAAAATGAACTCTGTAATACCAAGACATAAAACAAGTATTTATAGTGCTAGCTAGAGAAATCTGACACATGATCCAATCCCTGAAAAGTTATATCCACCAATGGGCAGACTGATTCGCCAACACTCATCAAAAGAAATTAGAATAAAAAACAACAAATTAAAAAAACACTGTAAAAGAGACATGAAAGTATGATACATGATCTGCAAATCTATTGCATTGTCATAATAATACCTTTTATAGTACGTATATGACATATTTTATGCTTATGAACATATCCCTCAACTAACTAGTATATATAGTAGACTATTATTTACATCAGTCCAAGTCTCCAACTATTGATTGCTGCTAATACAGTAATACTACTACTATTTTGCAGATTATTATGCAATCATGGAGTGCGCATGCAACAGTTCATATATTATCTGTTAATCTAAGCTAGCATAGTTTCTGAAAATTAAAGCAACAGAAAGACATAGACTTGAGAATTAATACAAGGATCATCGATGACAATCTCACTCTTTCATACGTTTCTGTCACTCCTTATATGATTACTTTAAAAATAACATTACTAATTTCAGAGTGCAACAGGAGGATGAACTAATTTAGAGTGTCAAAAGACCATTAAACATACATTTAGCAAAATATATGAAATATGAAATATCTATTTATGATAGAGAGAGTAGTGAGGATTTAGTTTGATCCCAGACCAAACTAGTTATTAATAATTTCTTACTGACTTGCACTACTAGAAGGAGGAGGAGCTGGAGGAGGAGTTGGAGGCATTAATGCTTGAAGAGAAGTAGTACTAGCTGACTGCGGTGGCCTCTTGCGCTTCTTCTTGTCATAACTGATTCCTCTAGCTTTGGCCTGTGAGTCGCGAACCTCGCGGAGATAGAGCCTCACGGCTCTAGCCCCGAAAGGGTTTGCCTCAGGCTTCCCACCGTGCTCTTCAAAGGCGGCACGGAGGCGGCCGATGAGGGCGTCAAGGCTGCCCCAAGCTTGGCGCAGAGGGCAGGGGCACGGCGCAGGAGGGTTTGGGTGCCCAAAGAAGGGACACATTTGGGTGTGGACTTTGGTCTTCCCGAACTGGTCAAGGTACCTCAGGAACTCCAGGACGTGGGCCCCGCTGCACCGGGACAGGGATAGCGGCGGCCGGTGGTTCCTGAGGTACTGACCGAAGGTGTTCCAGTCTCGCCGCTTTTGGTTTTCGTAGCGGCTGAGAGTGGCAGTAGGAGAGCTTGGGGTTGAGGATGAGGAAGAAGAGTTGAGGTTGATGTTGCTTGAGGAACTGTTTGTGTCTGAAGGGCTACCAAATCCTTGGAGTGAATCCATGGATTCCAGCACTCAAAACTCAAAATCAAAAAGAGAGAAGGTGATGAACTTAGAAGTAGGACATCAAAATGAGTTGGATCGGATCTATCTAATTTGAACTGGGTTTTTCATGAAGGTGATGATGTGGTTTGATATATAGGAGTGGGAAAAGAACAGTAGGGTTATGAATCTCTCTTGCCCTTCCTTCCTAGGTTTTCTTTGAATCTTTGTATGATCAAACCTAGAAATCTATGATGTGGGGGTATGGCTAGCTTTTGCTAACTTTGTTTCATGGGAACATTTCGAGAGAGATTGCCAGATTTTTTTTTTTCCGAAAAAAGGGCAAGAAACTCAGTTCTTCATAGCCCTACAACCTCAGAAAAGATAGAGAGAGGGAGGGAAGGAGAGAGAGAGAGATTTGATGGTAAATTAATAAATTTGGTAAGTGGGAAAAGATGTATCAAGTCATGTAGGGTTTCTGTGTAAGTGGAAAGAGGTTGACAGTGAGGCGGAGAGAGAGAGATGATGGGATGGAGACAGGATAAAGGTGTTTGGGTTAAAAAAATGTGAAGGGAATAACATGATATTGTTTCTTTACCCTTTTGTATTGATTGACAACACCTTTTTGTTAATGACTACTTTACCCTCCATTCAGTTTCATTATTCTCTTATTTTTTTTGGCAAATGAATTTTCATTATTCAGTAATCAGTATCAAGTTGCATATAATTACACAATTTCAAGTCAAGGCCCGTATGATGTGCCAACTGCCAACCATTTGTATTACTATCATGAGTATCATCTTCAGTTCTTCAGTCGTAGATCATTATTCTCTTGACAAATATCTGGTATATGATTGGTGTTATACAACGAACAGATTTAGCCAGTTAGACAGGGTGCATATACTTATGAGCATGTTAACAATTAACATGCATATGACATTTGTTAGAGAGGCAAATGTGAAGCCTTTTCCGACGGATAATGTGTATACTTTTTAATAATTTTATGGGTGATTTTTTTGTTGATAATTTATTTATCGTAATATGTCTGATTTTTTTAGTGTTTTTTTAATAATTTTTTTATGGGTGGTCTTTACTAACGGATGATTGATCTGCAGAGGTTTCAAACTTTTAATCTATTGGCTTTTATTTTTTATAAATAATTTTTGTTGACTATTTATATATTAGGAACGTTTGTCGGAGAACAACTCATCGGCAAATGTGTGTTCCATTTTATTTTTTTATTTTTTTTTAGGAATAGATAATTTCATTACTTATCTATGGCCAGAAGCCACATATATCATATGTTGTCTTACGCCAAATAAAACCTAAATGACTTAAGCTACCAAGCAAATGACTAGTAACCCTCATTGTCAACAAAATGAGCACAATTTTTAGACCTAGCCATATGAACACAAATCCAACACTACCTAAATCCTTTCTAGAGCAACCCTAATCGCCTAAAGACCTCAATTAGTGTACAATTAGAGAAGTTAAACTTAAATAGCAAAAGACTAGAATTCAAATGCTAGGTATCGAGAACTAGAAAGCTTAGAGCTTCCCTTTGCCCTTAGGGCTAACCTCCTGAACAGCAGCAGTAGTAGGGTAAGTGAGACGCAATGGAGCCATACCCACCTTCTTTTGTGAGCAAGGATTCTTGTTCTTGCTCCGAAGTGGTCTTCCCACCATCCAAGTGCGGTGAAAGTGAACTTTGAATGCCGTAGGATCAACCGGCTTGCGGGTCAGAGGTTTTCCAATTAGGAAGGATTGGGAGGACCTGAGAACAAGACCATCACCAATCTTCCCTAGGTCAGGAGCGCTGCCTCCTTCAGCGAGTGCAAGGGAAGTAGCGAAGCTTGCGATGACAGCATCAATGGAGGCCATTGGGTGGAGAGAAGTTGAGAAGAGAGCGATAGAAGGAAGCTAGGAGGTGGAGGCTAGGGCGACGTTGAGAAGATAGGTTGAGAGAAAAACTCTTCTGGGGTTTTAATTCCAAGGACTTAAAAAGGTGTGTCTGGGTTTTATTTTATTTTTTATAAGAGGCTTGTGCCGATAAATATTTCATCACCATTGTCGTGTCCCTCTATATTTTATTTTTTGTGAGAGACATGTAACAACGATGAACTCATCTATAAATGTGAGTTTGCTTTTTTATTTTTGTATTTTTTTAGAGGCATTTGCCATAGAAAAGTTCGGCGCGCATGTGATTGTGCGAGTTTTATTTTATTTCTTCGTGTTACTTGTTTCGAGGAACTATTCCTCATGCAAATATGTGTTGTTTCAATTTTTTTTTATATTTATTTTTTTATTTTTTAAGGAGGTTTTGAACTACTATTTAATCGGTTATCGGATGACCTCGAACAACAATCTCTAGAACACGAAAACTTGTTCTTACCATGGTTTCCAATCTTGAGTTGAAAATGCTCATCAACTTTAGAGTAGGGGGCATGTGGCCGTTGGCCAGGACCGGAGACCGAACCTAGTATATATATGGCTGCATACGGTTACCAAAATGCTTTGAAATCAGTTTTCTTCATGAGCCTCTTTGCCATACCCATTGCATGATTACAGTAGTCTTTTGTCAAAAGCTACGGCATCCAGAACATCTACTGATATTGGCCGGAAAAGCTATTTCGAAATCGCTGCGAAACCTTCAAAGTTCAAACCTCCATGTCTATATGGTTTTCTTCGTGTGTGATAAGTCCTATCAAGATCTTGATCTGTCATGTCAAGATCCATTATATGAATGAAAAAATTTCAAGATCCATTATATGAATGAAAAATGTAAATGCATATAGGATTATAGGAATAAGGTGGATCATAGATTGATAAATAATGTATAGTCAATCACACAGGTCATTCTCAAATGCAAAAGGGCGGCCACTTACTATTGTTTTGATTGGTTCAAGTTATTAAGCAAACATGGAAAGGGAGTTAATTGTCTTTCACCATTGCTATGGTCTAAGAAGTGAATCATACCAAGTAGGGAAAGATTATTAGGTTGCAGACAGCAGACTTGGCTTGTTGAACATGCATGTTTTAGCTGCTAATAATTCCAAGATTCATATTCTTTCTTTTTCAACTCGGTCACAGTAACTTGATATATAATTAGGAGCAGAATTACTTTGGTTACACGCTAAGTAATGGCATGATCTTATCATAAAATAGTCCACTTAGTACAAATATTTGATTGCATATGTTTCTTGTTCAATGAAAGCTAGGTTTAAACTTCAATTTTGCAGCAAGAGATCAAAATCGAGATTTCCAGGCACAATTAATATAGTGGGCAAAGAGAATATATACCTACATTTTCCCCCTTTCCTCTTTGATTTTCTCTTCTATTGTAGAGAAAAAAGTAAAGTGACCATAGAGATATGGTGTCTCTATCTTTTGAAATATAGGCATATAATGTGAGGAAAAGCTCAACTTTAGACCGAATTAAACTACTTTCAGATTTGAAATATAGAATTTACTCGTTTAGTAGAAGGTGTTTAAGGATATATATGTAGTGGAAAGGGATGAAACAAAACCAAGCCACTCAAAGGATATGTAAGGATTAGATTTTTCACTTTGGGTGATACAGGCAATCAGAAAAATAACGAAGTAAAAGAGTTATGCAAGTAGAAAGGGAATTGCTTTAGCCTCAGCAGTTTGGGGGATCAAACGCCTTGCAGACAAGCTGCTCACCTTTACCTTTCCTCAACTTGAGCATTGAGCTAGGTTAGTGCATGGGAAATCACACATCCTCCTGCTGATTTTTTGGAACGGATATCATGCCTCTAAACAAGTGCATTGAATTACTATTATAAGTTGCTGTGAATAAATTAAAGAGGTCAAAGCTGGTTTTTTACCTGATCGGTCATGCAAAGAGCAACATTAAATTCCTCACCAATATCTGTCCCAGGTTTTGCTGCAAATAACAATTAGCTAGCTCGTGGCATGGAAGAGAATGGACACATAAATAGGAAGAGCATATCGCGCGTGATCCAAAATTCCAAATTAATGATTATACGCATTGCTCTGATTCTGTGGAACTTACCTGTCGATCTGAATGTTCTCCTCTACAAGTAAAATATGCTCGAAAGAGATCAATCCATAAATCCACAATCTGAAAAACGTGAACACATCAAATCAGTCTTCCAGGGCTCTTGTTATTATCACCAGAAGAGAGTTCTGGTTTCTTGGTTAGTAAAGTCTTTGCCATAAGTCTGAATGGATCTTCAGCCATTTCCTTAGCAGAAGTAGATTAACTAATGAATATGCAAAAGAACAAATGATCTTTTATAATTTGCAGTCCCAGAAAAATGGACGAGGTTGACATGTGGCAAATGTATCACTAGTTTAACAGACGATGCATTGGTAAATTGAAGCTTACAATGCAAGGTCGAGGACATTGCTATGTACATCAAGGCTTGATGTGTATGTATGCATGTGTATCTCCTGAGGCTTAAATCACATAGCATATTTCTAAAAGGAAATCTTTATTCTTTAGATAGCCGCAAGTTTATTGTGAGTGAATGATCAGATATGGGATACACGACTGTGAATTAAAGTACTGGCGTTCAACTTTAGTTGGCATGGCAATGCAGCAAACCAAAACCAACAATTATCACTAATCAGTTTGCAATTTCTCTTCTAACTATAACAATGATTATTAATGGGCTGTGTATACTTTCTCCACAATAAATTTGAGCTACCTGCAACTCAAATTACCTATAACTTTCATATCTAAAATAATCACACAAAATGCTCACACACAGCATCAACAATCAGAGTTCCACTTTTCAAATAAGTTAATCATCTAACTTTACTGTAATAAAGTTCCGAGAGTAAGTCCAAAATTAGGGATATAATGAAATGTAATAGGAATTCAATAAAAATAAATTGCTAATATAACATTATGGGGTGGGGGGAATGTAGTGAAAACTGTTTCAAACTGTACCAAGACTCCAAAAGCAATGTGAAAGTATTCATAAAAAGAAATCCAATCATCGATATCCACTTCTTGAGTGTTAAGAATGAATAAAAAAACTTTCCTTATTCTACCTTTCGTTATGTTGTATATTGTGTCTATATTCATTGTGTACAATGTATTAATTAGTTGACCTTTATAGAATTGATTGTAATTTTTTTTTTTTTTTTTTTTTTTTTTGAAAAGGGCTTGCACAGCTGCCCTTAGGCCTTGATCATTAATGAAACTTTAGAATACATGGGGGGGACATGATACCTGACCCCAAAATTACAATGAGCATAAGAAGAACAACTCGAGATAATAACGAGAGTCTCCACACAAGTGTGTATTCTAAATAGGCACCAACTAGCGAAGAGTGCACTACTAGCTACTCTATTCGCTTTACAAATGCGGCGACATACCGGAAAGTAAATGCTTACTCGAAGCCATAATATACTAATAAAATCAGCTTTCCCACTATGTTGCCACCGGAAAACTAGTCCGATGACACTTAGTTTCATCTTGCCACTAGGAGGTTGCGACCACTTGGGAACTCGCCACCTAACTAGGGCAAACCAGGCACACAAAAGGTGCAGTCCGGGACAGAGCCCACGTCGCCCTACCACCACTCGGTAGGGACTTATTACCGGCATTAAGCCACCATTAATTAAAAGTAAAAAACAACATAAATAAGCCACCATTGATTGTAATTTATAGTGTAGGAAGATTTGGCTCCACCAATTGTGGATCAGCTATATTGTATAATTCCTATATATGTATTGTTTTTTTTTTTTTGAATAATATATGTATTCTTCTTGTATCAATGAAAATCAATTCAATACCAGTTTGAGATAGTATCAGAGCATCCTCTGGTTCCTTTTGTCTTCTCTTTGTGATAGAAGCTCTTAGGCCTTTATTCCCCTACCTTCTTTCACATTTATCACCATGGTTGAGACGGTGACACTCATCAACAACAATGACTCACAAAAATCATCCCCACCCAAGAACCATGACTCACAAACATCAGGCGATAATAATACCACGTCTGACACTTCGAGTCCCTTTTTCATCCATCATTCAGACATCCAGGCCTCACTTTGGTTTCGAAGTCACTGAACGGAGAAAATTATGGCACCTGGAGTCGTTCAATGCACATAGCTCTCAGCGATAAAAACAAAAATGGATTTATTGACAGCACTCTCAAGCAACCTTGCTCAGAGACAAGGCCTACAGAATTCTCTCTGTGGAAACGTTGCAATGATATGATTCTTTCATGGATCCTTAATTTTGTTGATCCTGACCCTGCTGATAGTGTTCTTTATGCTGAAACAGCACATGAAGTTTGAGAAGATCTTAAAGAGCGCTTCTCACGAAGCAATGCTCCTCGTATTTATCAGATTCAAAAGGCCATTTCTTCTCATTCACAAGATCAGATGACTGTGTCTGCATATTACACAAAGCTTAAGGGTCTCTGGGATGACCTCTCATCCTACAAGGACTTGCCTACTTGCTCATGTGGTGCTATTAAGGTCTTGAATGAACGTCGTGATAGAGAGAAAGTTATGCAATTTCTTGGGCCTCAATGAATCTTATGCAGCCACTAGAAGCCAAATCCTTCTTATGCAACCATTGCCTACACTTCGTAAGGCCTATTCTCTTGTTATGCAAGATGAGAAGCAACGTCAATTGGGTTCATCTCTTCCAGATAATTCAACCATGATGGTAGCTTCAAGGTGAACAAATTTTCTAAAGTTTCCTCCAATAATCATGCTCCAATTCATTGTAGCTATTGCGATAAAGATTTTAATACCATTGAGACATGCCACAAGCTACATGGTTATCCTCTAGGCCACCGTCTTTATGAGGCTAACAACAATAAAGGAAACACTTCAAATCGAGGTGTAAAGTCTGGAGCTTCAAATCGTAGGAAACCACCCACTGCAAATCATGTCCAATCACTCACAATGGAAGATATTCATAGCATTGCACCCAAGGTTTTAAATATCGGTATTTTCATATCTATCGGTACTTTGAAAAAGGGAGATATCGGATATATCGGGGATACAATGTACGAAAATATCGTTTTTGAAAAAAGTCAATTTATTAGAAATTTAGAACTAAATATAAATACATATGAATGTAAACTTCATCTACATCCAAAAAGAGACTCTAGAAGGTTGAAAAGCCGCTCGCTGGTCTACGAAAATGCAATAATCAGACCAACACATATGACCCATATAGTGCGAATTATAGTGATGAACATGATAATTATAGATCTCTTTAGAGCTGCCGACTGTTTCTCCTGTAAGGGGATAATAAGGATGAACCCAACTAGATGACTGGTCATATACTTCTCCATATTGATTATATCCATAAGCATCATAACCAAATTGATTGTTGCCTTCATGAGATTCATTTGAGATCTCACTGTACTCTGTGCCTAAACTGATAGAGTCAAAACTTAAGGCAATTGAAGAAATTGAAGAAACATCAGATGGGGTACTTTGATCATCAGTTGCACCTCTAGTCCTCCTCCCATATCGGGTCTTCTCTTCAGCACCATGACTAGCTGTTCTCACTCCGTGGTCTGGCATGATCAAAGTTACCTTCACAGGTAAATTGGAATCCACCATCCACAGAAGATTGTCCATATTCATATATATCACCTCCACCACCTGTTCCGCTTCCACCCTTTCCACCATCATCAGAACTATCTGGAGTTGCTGTACCACCCCACGCATCATCACTATCTGAATTATCTTCTGGGTTTTTAACAACTTCTTCAGATAAGACTCTCTATACGTTTATTCCAGCATTAGTTGCAGTTTCTACAACTTGTGGAAGAGGTCTTCCAGCTTCATCATCGAGGTGTGCAAGCATAATCCAATCATGAAATGGATCAATGCCATTATCTAGCGGCTCGCTTGCAACATGAAGTAGATCTATATAGTTGTTTTCATTGACCACATTATTCTTTGCCTATTTATCTCGCAGCCGCAGCTTCATGTTGTAATAGCAGTATACAAGCTTTTCCAACTTCTGATATGCCAAACGGTTCCTTTGCTTGGTATGAATAATAGCAAATGTACTCCAATTTCTCTCACACGCAGAAGAAGAAGCCGTTTGTGCCAAAATACGCATTGCAATTTTCTGCATGTTTGGTGCAAAATACCCACATTGTGTCCACCAATCAGCTGTAAAGCTACTACAATGAGTTACTGCTATAATAGATCAAATTATTATTCAAGTCTCCCACCACTAATTTCTATGGGAAATTGGTAGGAAATTTCCTTCCCTGATCAATTTGGGGCCCTTTGTATAGTTTTATAAACATTGCACTTAATAAAACAAAATCAATAAAAAAGATGAATTACATTTAACTATTTAACCGTTTGTAGTTTGCTTCATATCATATATCACTTTCTATTTTTAATTATGTTAATCCACTAAAACAAGAGACAACTTCCAAAAAAAAATTCAGGTTTAAGACACAGACTACACAGTAGCTTCGTTATTCCTCACTTTTTCAAGATGCATAGCCAAAATTTAGTACTCCGTACTCTGCACTCTCTTCTCATCTTGTCATCCATATATGGTTCCTTGACTTCCTTCTGCAATGTCATTTGGCCTCATTTGAATAATTGAACCTTTATGGTTTTATCTTCTTTCTATTATTCAACTACAGAGTTACAGAAATAGTCACAGACTACACAGTATCAAATCTCTCCTCACACAGATTTGCATTTAGACTTTTAGAGAATTACTTCTCACCCAAAATCTCCTTGAGGGTATTTATCCAATTCTCCTCACCTAGATTCGCCTTGAGGAGATTTTTTTCCTCACCTAGATCTGCCTTGAGGGGATTTTCTACTCACCTAGATTCACCTTGAGGGGATTTCTCCTCACTCAAATTTGCCTTTAGGAAATCTCTCTTCACACAGATTTTCATTTAGAGAATTACTGAGTTTTTTTTTTTAACCTCAAATTTTACAGATATTTCTTCACTTTATCGGGATATATTGCAAATATCTAATATATCGGGGATATTTGACGACGTCGGAGAAATTTCGCAGAAGCGGTGACAGATAAGATATTTACCCCCTATATATATCGGTTCGTCGAAAAAAGGAGATATCAGGAGATATATCGGAAATATTGCAGAGATTTAGAACCTTGATTGCACCTGGCCTTACTTCTGAGGAGTGTGACAAAATTTCATCCATGATATCTACACATGGCCAAGATAGTGACAATGTTCAGTTTTATGCAAATGCGGCAAGTCTGTTTAATTCATTTTCTACCCCTGCATGGATTCTTGATAGTGGTGCGACAGACCATATCACGTCACATCCCTTTCTTTTAACTAAGTCTTCTGCTTCTCATATTTCTTATGTTAATTACCTAATGGTGTTACCGCTCCCATAGAGTCAATAGGATCAATTGCTTTTGATAAACACCTTCCGTTGCATAATGTCCTTTGTGTTCCTTCTTTTCATATCAATCTAATGTCTGTTGGAAAAATCACTAGATCCTTAAAATGTTGTGTCATTTTCTTTCTTGATTTTTGTATTTTGCAAGACTTGGCTACAAGGAAGATGATTGGCTTGGATAAATGGGGTGGCGATCTCTACTACATATCACCTACGCACTCTACTCCTTCCATTCACCATGTCAAAGCCCCTCCTGATTTATGGCATCAACGTCTTGGTCATCCTTCACTCGCCTGCCTCAAATTGGTTGCAAAATTAGTTCCTTCTATTTCTTTTCTAGCTAATAATTGTGATGTTTGTCAATTAGCCAAACAAACAAGATTACCTTTTCCTTTAAGTACAATTTCTTTTGCTTTAGTACATTGTGACATTTGGGGTCCTCATAAAACTGGTTCTCATTCTGGTGCTCATTTTTTTCTTACTATTGTGGATGATTACACTAGATGCACTTGGATATTTTTGATGTGTCACAAAACCGAAACACAATCATTGTTGAGACAATTTTTTGCCTTTGTTCACACTCAATTTCATAAGCAAGTTCAAGTTATACGTACTGATAATGGTACAAAATTTCTTCCATTGCGTCCCTTCTTTCTTGAGCAATTAAGGTGTCATCTTTCAACGCTCTTGCATTTACACACGTGAACAAAATGGGGTGGTTGAACGTAAGCATCGTCACATTCTTAATGTGGCACGTGCATTGAGGTTTCAAGCAAAATTACCTCTAATTTTTTAGGCGGAATGTGTTTTAACTGCTGTTTATCTCATCAATAGATTACCTACTCCATTGTTGGCAGGAAAATCACCTTATGAACTCTTTTACAATCGTTCTCCCACTTTTGATCATCTTCGTGTTTTCAGATGTCTTTATTATGCCTCCGTCGTCAATCCCATGCAAAAGTTTGATCAACGGGCTACACGGTGTGTCTTTGCTGGGTATCCTTTTGGTTGTAAGGGTTATTGTCTTTATAATATTACATCCAAACAGTTTTTTATCAGCCGTGATGTTGTTTTTCATGAAACGGTCTTTCCATTTTCTACTCAAATTGGTAACACCAAGCCTGATTTGCCTATGCTTCAGCTTCCACAACTAGACACACCACATGTCCCATCTTTTCCTGTGCCAAGATCTAACACTGAGTCTCCCTCAACCCCTTCAAGACCAGTGTCTCCACAAGCTAGCTCCTCTTTTACTTGGACATGAACTAGAGCCAGAACCAGTTCCTTTGTCATCAGTGTCTGAACATTCCATTCCCCAAACTTCTCTTCCATCTGTTTCCATACGTCAGTCGACACGTACTCTACAATTTCCTGTTTGGCATAAGATTTATCACATATCCAAGGCCATGCCATATACTCAAGTTCCATTATCTGACTCGGAACCCAAACTTGTCAATAAATGTACGCGTTACCCTTTGTCTAATTTTGTTTCTTATTCTCGTCTGTCACCTTCGTATCGCTCTTTCTTAGCAGTCATTTCAGGACATACAGTACCTACTCCCTTTACACAAGCTAAACATGATCCTCGTTGGCAAGAAGCCATGGCTGCTAACTGGAGGCTTTAGAGAAAAATAACACATGGACTTTGGTTCCTTTACCAGCTGATCAACGACCCATATATTGGATGCAAATGGGTTTATAAGATTAAATACAATGTTGATGGCACCATTGAACGTTACAAAACACGTCTTATGGCCAAGGGTTATACATAAGTTGAGGGTGTGGATTATGTTGAAACATTTTCTCTCACTGCCAAGCTCACCACATTCCGATGCCTTATAGCTATTGCTGCTTCTCGTCACTGGTCTCTCCATCAACTTGACGTCCAAAATGCCTTCCTTCATGGAGATCTTGACAAGGTGGTCTATATGGCTCCTCCTCCTGGATTTCACCGACATGGGGAGAACTTAGTGTGTTGGCTCAATAAATTTTATGGTCTCAAACAAGCTTCTCGTAATTGGTTCTCAAAGTTCTCTAGTGCTACACGAAATGTAGGCTTTCAGCAGTCGACCAAGGCTGATTATTATTTATTCACAAAGGTGCATAACAATTCTTTTACTGCACTTTTGATTTATGTTGATGATATTCAGCTCAATGGAAATGACCCGAAGGAAATTCAAGCTCTCAAGTCATTCCTCAATAAACATTTTCGTATTAAAGATCTTGGTGATCTAAAATATTTTTTGGGAATAGAAGTTTCAAGGTCGAAGAAAGGCATCTTCATTTCTCAATGAAAGTATGCCATGGAAATTCTTAAAGACGCAGGTCTTACAGATGCATGGCCAGAAAAGTTTTCTATGGAACAACGTTTGAAACTTACACCTACAAATGGAGAGGTACTCAATAGGGCTGGGCGGTTTGACCTGAGAGATCGAGAAACCGAGTCGATCCGGACCGAAACTGACCATTTGGGTCAGTTTTGAAAACAGAAATCCTCGGTTCAGGCTAAACCAAACCGATTAAAATGTCTTCCGATTCAGTGTCAGTTTCAGTATTTGCAGAACCGATCCGAACCCATAATTGTACATGTATATGATTTTCTGTATTTGTAGTTTTGCTGCATTTCTGTGTTAGGTCAAAAAATAAAATTAGATTTAATCAAACCAAGCCCAAGAGCCCCAGGGCCCAAGGCCATCTTTGACTTTTATATATATGCATATTCTTATCGGAAACCCAATAGGAAAAACCCACCAAAGCCCACATCTAAACTTGTCATCCATTCACTTGTCTGCAAGGATATGGGGTCTTATAAAGGCTATAAACCTTAAAACTTTCTTCCATGTGGGACTTTAGCAAGTTCCAATATTCTGCATTTTCTGTTTTACAGGTTTGTTGCATTTTTGCTTTACAGTTTTTCTGTATTTCTGCATTCTCTGCTTTACAGTTTTGCTGCATTCTCTGCTTTACAGTTTTGCTGCATTTTCTGCTTTACAATTTTACTGCATATCTGCTTTACAGTTTTTATGCATTTCTGCATTACAGGTTTTCTGCATTTCTGCATTCTCTGCTTTACAGTTTTGCTGCATTTCTGCATTCACTGCTTTACATTACAGATTTTCTGCATTTCTGCATTCTCTGCTTTACAGTTTTGCTGCATTTCTGCATTTTCTACTTGCTTTAAAGTTTCTGCATTCCTGCCAGTTTGCTTCAGTTTCTGCATTTCTTTTGCTTCAGTTTGTAGTTTGCAGTCTGTGAATCAATGAATCCGGAAAAACAGGTTTCTTGGCCCGGAAAACCGATAGACCTAACCGATAGTGTTCAGGTCGGTTTCTAATCGGTTCTTACATGCAAAAAAAAAACGATCCGGACCGAACCGATAGTATCGGTTTCGGACTCGGTTTCCATCTTTTTCGGACCGAACCGATCTGAACCCAGCCCTAGTACTCAATGATCCTACAAGATACAGAAGACTCGTTGGTAGACTCATTTATTTGATAGTGACAAGACCTGACATTGTTTATGTTGTTCATACTCTGAGTCAATTCATGCATTAGCCAAGAAAACCTCATTTAGAAGCAGCCTTGTTTGTCCTCAGGTTCAAGGGAACACCAGGTCAAGGTCTTTTCTTTTCCGCTGATAATAGTAATCTTACTTTGAGAGCTTATTGTGACTCAAATTGGGCAAGTTGTCCAACTACTAGAAAATCTTCCTTGGGTTATTGTGTATTTTTGGAAAATTCTTTGATTTCTTGGAAGTCTAAGAAACAACCCAATGTTGCACGTTCATCAGCAGAGCCGAGTACCGTGCCATGGCAGTTACTTGCCAATTTTGATGGATTTAAAGATTGTCCATACAAGACCTGCAAAGTTATTATGTGACAACCAAGCCGTTCTTCATGTAGCAAGAAATCCAGTGTTTCACGAGCAAACAAAACATATTGACATTGATTGTCATGTTGTTCGTGAAAACTTACAAGCTGATTTAATTTCTACATCCTATGTACCTTCACACTTGCAATTGACAGACATCTTTACGAAGGCTTTGGGAAAGGAAAGTTTTATCTCATTGAGCGACAAGTGGGGACTTCACAATATTCACTCAGCAACTTGAGGGGGACGGTTAAGAAAAAAATTTCCCTTATTCTACCTTTCTTTATGTTGTATATTGTGTCTATATTCATTGTGTACGTACAATGTATTAATTAGTTGACCTTTATAGAATTGATTGTAATTTATAGTGTAGGAAGATTTGGCTCCACCAATTGTGGATTAGCCATATTTCATAATTCCTATATATGTATTGTTCTTGTATCAATGAAAATGAATTCAATACCAATTTGAGACAGTGGAGGATTAACTTTCTTTGATCGGTTGGTGCTTGATAAGTAACGTTTTGTGGTTTCGTTGTATGTCAAAGTATGTGAGAGTTATGCATTCTCCAAAAAAAAAAAAAAAGTAGTATGTGAGAGTTATGCCAAGGATGGGAATTTGCTGAGTGGTATATGTAATTGATTTTTGTTTTTTGTTTTTTCTTCCCCAAGCTTGGAGAGAACACCTTATACAAGGAGGTCGAGGTGAGGTTTCATTCTGATAACGATCTGATGTGGGATTGAGGCTTTAGTAGATCCCGGCATATACTCTAATAGCAAATGGATGAAAGTAACTCAAACCAAGCAAACAATGGGAATGATTCTGTGAAAAAAAAAACAAGTGGGGGAGAAACATAATTAGAGGTTCAGATCTAAGACATCACTATTACCAAATATAATTAGGATCTTGTACCAAAAAACAAATGAATGGTGTAGACAATGAGCTTGAATTCAACCAGAAAACCATATCAAGCTCATAAACTGATCATCACTACTCCAATGATCTTGATGGCACTGTGTTATACTGGTAGACATGTATGAACAAGAAGTCAAATAATTCATAATTCTTAAAGTTATTGGACCTTATCCTAAGTGCCAGTCCAAGTACGTTAATCGATTTTCTAGAGCTTGCACCCCTGCATTGTCGACTGTGCTCCATGTGATCATACATATTAAACTGATCCTAGTCTCTTGCTAGGAAATCATTGGTGGTCTTTGGAGCCTTACTAAAATAGTAGCCTGTGATATTTTTTCTGGTCCTCAAAATAAGTCTTGATTTGTTGCTTCTTACCGAACCCACTAAAGAGAATGAGAAAAAACATTTGGTGTTTGGGGTATAAGAACAAGAAGGTGTGACTTAGGAAAGAATGGGCTAGGTACCTTCTCTAGGAAACTATTTATGGAAAAAGCAAATTGATTTGCAAAGACCCTTTGACAAGAGTAATAAGGTGTTAAGGAGGTTACTCATACCAACCGACACAAGAACATAGAAGACCCACTATAACTAGCCAATTAAGCAATAATACTGTGGTGTCCTGATACTCTTTTATGCCTAAAGTTTTTTGTTCTTTCTAAACCAGATAATTGTGCTTCTTAGATAGAGTAGTACATGTAAATCAAAAGTACTGTATAGGAAAAGCACTTTTAAGTGTACTAGATGCTTTTCCACAAAAGATAAGCACTCAGGTAAAGTAATCTTGCCCAAACATTCAATACTGAAGTCATTCATTTTCTAGCATAAGTTGCTAGTGCATTATGTTTATGCTTAACATTACCACTCTATACCACGCTTCTCCTTTCTGCATATTACCGCACTCTTTACCAACTATGACTATATATAGCAGGAAATTAAAATATTACAGTATTTTGTTGCTTCTTGTGTCATAGAAAGGTGTTGCACTACGTACAGTCCTTTGCATCTGCAATGCCTCCTGCAGTTATCTGGAAAACGTTCATTTCTGTCAAGAATAACTACACATATAGGCCTACCTTAGTCATGATACATGCAGTCTCAGTTATAGGATGATGCAGGTAGCGATAAAAGTCATAAAGTATATCAATAAAGCAAATGAGAAGGATATTGCTTCAGCCTCAGGCGGGTTCGCAGTCACAGTCAATGTAAACTTAACATTTCACTACTCAAATATTGTCAGACTTCTAGAGAAGTACCACAACAGAATTTTGCACAATGATGGCATGATTTCCAGTATGCTAAGGCAGTCACAACTTAAGGAGAGAGACAAAACTGTGTAGTTACGCAGAGTGTGTGTGCAAGCTGTGTTTTCCCAGACCTAAAATCAGTGTTTAGGTTTAATACAAGCCATGTACAACAGTGATACTCAAAGAAACAATGCTCATCTCTAAATTCCCCAAAGGCTGATGTGATTGCAAGAGTTTCAATCCCACCTGCAATATATTAACACAGAATCAAATGAAAACAAACTATTGAGCATGATAAACATTAGATTAAATAACTAATAGCACAATATTATACCGCCTAATAGTTCATCAAGTGCTTGGCTCCATCACAGACTTCCTCCATACACCAAAACAAAAGTCAACTTCTGAGGTTCAATTTCATCCCCACAGTAAAATAACTTTCAAGACTACATTTACTTAAGCCAGCTTAAAACCACAAACAACTTTAATCTTACTCTGGTTAGAGCATCACTTCCAATTATATATCCAAAGTTCTGAAAAAGAGAAAACAATAATGTAAACCAAGAAGACTGATAAGTTTTGAAAAACTTCAGAAATTTAGATAAACATTCAGAATTCAGATTATGGCAAGGTTAGGCACACCACTATCTTCTCGGCAGCTTTACAAATCATACCAACTTTGGCCTCAGATAAACCTTTAATTCCAGTCAAGTCCTACCAAACAAGAATCACAGTAAGGAAATCCAACTAGAACATTTACAGTTTCAACTTTGGCCTTGATGAGAGCAATATCTGCTATGTTTTAAACATTAAACTCTCTA
Source organism: Rosa lucieae (assembly GCA_024704745.1). NCBI lineage: Eukaryota > Viridiplantae > Streptophyta > Magnoliopsida > Rosales > Rosaceae > Rosa > Rosa lucieae. The sequence continues at coordinate 7,281,354 of CM045495.1, read as the reverse complement.
CATTTTACTTAGTTATTCCCTTAACATTATTATTTCTAACTTAGTTTTTGTTTTTAGGTAGTGAGTCTATAAATGCAGGCAAGGAGGAAATGACGCAAAAATGAACAAGAAATAGAGAAATAAAGTATTCCCAATCCTACTAGGAAAATGAATCTTAGTTGAAGTAGGAATCCTGAGTCAACTAGGAGTGAAGCTCGTGGAAATGATAAATGACAGAGTCTCAGTTGGACAAAGAAACCCATTTCTGCCAGGAAAAGGAAACCTAACATGGCTAGGAATCCGAGTTACACAAGGAGAGATTCTGAAGTTTCTAGAATGTCTCAGAAATGAAGAGTCATAATTGGACTAGGTAACCTGTTGGCATTAGGAGTCCTGATGATACTAGGATACTTGGGAAGACTAGGAGATGATGTGGCTTCATGATGACTCAAGGTTGTACAAGAATATTCTAGAAGACTACAAGGTGGCTTCATATATAGAAGATGGGCAAGTAGAGAAGTCTGGCCCAAAGATTGAAGCATGTGACATTCATGTGACTTTCTAGAAGCATCTTAAGATCATAAAGGAGATTGTTACCATGAATATTGAAGAGAATACCAGAAGATTTCAACATTGGTTCAGAAAGGGAGAGTTTGGAAGAAAATCTACTTTGTGTGCAATTTGAAAAAGAAAATAAAAGAGAATATTTATCAATTAAGGTTTCTTGATTGTATACAAGTTGAATGAAGATGGAATTGAGACTAAGTGCATAATAATTTTGGCAAAGAAGATGTTCAAGAAGATTCAAGATCGTTATCTACTTCTTAATAATTTGAAAATTGCGATTTCACCATGTCATAACTTGTTTGTTGATTTTGTGTTTCAACCGCATCGTTTATGTGTTTATTGATCTTTGGATGCATTCTTTGATTGATGAACATGTAATTGAATCGATATTAAAATTTTCTAGCGTTCTAGGTCTTAATAATTCAAGCGGAAAACCTATAGTCCCTTAGATAAATCAACAATGAGTTTTGCATGATAAGATTAGCGTTCTAACTTGTTATCTTTGCTTAAATAGATCAAACTTCCATACTTAATGCGACCGAATAAACTTCGCAACTACTCCCGCAATGCCACCAACAAATTTGTGACACTTACTTATCGTGTAAGGTATTCCATTGTTCAAGAGAGAGAGGAGAGAAGTATAAAAGAAAAATTTATGCAGATGACTTTTACCAGTGGAGTAAGTTTACTTTGGTCGTCAATTAGGACAGATAAAATTCTAAATGCCTTAGAAGACAACATGATTGGACAACACTATAGTTTAGTGCTTCCTTATATATCTTCAATACCTTTGATGGCACCATTTAAAGGATGATTTATTAACATGTACTACAAAGAAAAATAATATATTCTAGTAGATAGCAGTTATATAATTTCGAATGTGGCCAGAACACTAACTCAACCTAGTGCTAATCATATCATCTGCAAGCAACCATTTAAAGCATACAGTACTTGTGACTTGACTTCAATGTATGAATACAAAATTAAGAACAAGTAAACAAAATATAACCTCATACTCTACATACCTGCATACTAGAATATATGGCAAGCTCCAACTTGTAAGGCTTGGTAGGTTTGCGGGAACCACATGGCAAAACAACAATCCACTGTAGAGAAGCCAACAGGTATAAATACAAGTGACCATTCAGACAATTGATAATAATAAGCAAGAGCTGCATAATCTTCTTCAGAGCAGATAAAGCAATCTGTCATATTTCTTAGACAGCTTGCGACTTTGAAAGTGAATACAAATGCAAGACAACTAAACAGAAATAGTGAAGTATTTCAAGATGACATAACTTCTACATATTACTTACACTTTTCTTGAAACCAACTGAGGAGCAAGTACTTCCAGAAATCCAAGACCATAAAACTCGCGCAACCAACTTGAGAACAAGCAAATATGCCTCTACAGACATTCACAAGAAGTACCACTTAGAATTTACCATGAAGCATGTTAACATTTTAGGTTTCTTGATAATATGAAAATTGCGATTTCACCATGTCATAACTTGTTTGTTGATTTTGTGCTTCAACCGCATCGTTTATGTGTTTATTGATCTTTGGATGCATTCTTTGATTGATGAACATGTAATTGAATCGATATTAAAATTTGCTAGCATTCTAGGTCTTAATAATTCAAGCGGAAAACCTATAGTTCCTTAGATAAATCAACAATGAGTACGTTTTGCATGATAAGATTAGCGTTCTAACTTGTTATCTTTGCTTAAATAGATCAAACTTCCATACTTAATGCGACCGAATAAACTTCGCAACTACTTCTGCAATGCCACCAACAAATTTGTGACACTTACTTATCGTGTAAGGTATTCCATTGTTCAAGAGAGAGAGGAGAGAAGTATAAAAGAAAAATTTATGCAGATGACTTTTACTTGTGGAGTAAGTTTACTTTGGTTGTCAATTAGGACAGATAAAATCCTAAATGCCTTAGAAGACAACATGATTGGACAACACTATAGTTTAGTGCTTCCTTATATATCTTCAATATGGCACCATTTAAAGGATGATTTATTAACATGTACTACAAAGAAAAATAATATATTCTAGTAATAATATATTCTAGTAGATAACAGTTATATAATTTCAAATGTGGCCAGAACATTAACTCAACCTCGGGCTAATCATATCATCTGCAAGCAACCATTTAAAGCTAGCATACACTACTTGTGACTTGACTTCAATGTATGAATACATAATTAAGAACAAGTAAACAAAATATAACCTCATACTCTACATACCTGCATACTAGAATATATGGCAAGCTCCAACTTGTAAGGCTTGGTTGGTTTGCGGGAACCACATGGCAAAACAACAATCCAACTGTAGAGAAGCCAACAGGTATAAATACAAGTGACCATTCCGACAATTAATAATAACAAGCAAGAGCTGCATAATCTTCTTCAGAGCAGATAAAGCAATCTGTCATATTTCTTAGACAGTTTGCTACTTTGAAAGTGAATACAAATGCAAGACAACTAAACAAAAATAGTGAAGTATTTCAAGATGACATAACTTCTACATATTACTTACACTTTTCTTGAAACCAACTGAGGAGCAAGTACTTCCAGAAATCCAGGACCATAAAACTCGCGCAACCAACCTTAGAACAAGCAAATATGCCTCTACAGACATTCACAAGAAGTACTACTTAGAATTAACCATGAAGCATGTTAACGTTTTAGGTTTCTTGATAATCTGAAAATTGCGATTTCACCATGTCATAACTTGTTTGTTGATTTTGTGCTTCAACCACATCGTTTATGTGTTTATTGATCTTTGGATGCATTCTTTGATTGATGAACATGAAATTGAATCGATATTAAAATTTGCTAGCGTTCTAGGTCTTAATAATTCAAGCGGAAAATTTATAGTTTCTTAGGTAAATCAACAATGAGTTTTGCATGATAAGATTAGCATTCTAACTTGTTATCTTTGGTTAAATAGATCAAACTTCCATTCTTAATGCGTTGATTGTGTTTTTTTTAGTGATTAGCTACCACTAGTAATTGCATGCTTAATAGGGTTAACTATGATGCGTTCATCTAGTTAATTTAATTAAGAGAAGTAATAAGAACTTTGTATGCGTTCATCTTTGTTCTTGATTGATTTCTTGCTATGATATGTTTAATTTGTAATTGATGATTATCAGCCTCGTTAAAGTGTTAGTGAGTAGTCAATTTCATCTCTACATCTTCCATCCATCTTTATCTATTTGATTTATGGTTTGATTTGGTGTGTCACTGGTATAATATTTAGTTGTTAGATTAAATACAAATCTTCAATCCCCTTTTGAAATTGTAAATACCTTTGTCTATATATACTTTGTTTTATTTTTCTAACATATTTTGCAGGATTAAATTCCTCTAATCCCCGGCCAAGAACGATACCCTACTTATCTTTACTACATTGATGGGGTTTTATATTGTGCGTCTATTCAGGCGTAGTCAGACCTCCAAGTGTAGAAGATTCGATTACTAGAAATAATATATTCGTGAACTATAGCAGGAAACAAGATTATGTGGTGTCCGTTAAGATTTTCTCCCAAATTCAAGCGAAAAGATTCAAGAAAAACACACAATCAAACCCTAAAATTCCGTGGTTATGCGAAAACTTACTTTGTCAGGAGGCTCGTCCTCTTCCTTGTCATTGGCAGCGTCAGCGTCGGGACTGGCTACTTCAGGAACAGCCGCTTCAGCTTGGGGACAAGGACAAGCCGCCAGCTGATCTCGCATGGCTGCACGACTGCGTTGCCTCTACTCCACCGTACTTAGCCGGGGAGCAGCATGCTCCGTTTTCTGCGGCGGACAACAACGAGGAGGAGACTGCACCTCCAGCTCTCTGCTGGCTTGGGCCTTCTTAACCTCCTCACTTTGCATCTGCTGATTAGTCTCAGCGCGTTCACGCCTTGCAGTTGAGAAAGGCATTGTGCCGGAACCCTAGCTCTTCAATGGAAATTGAAGAAAATGGAGAGAGTTTGAGAGAGAACTATTGCTTTGTTTGATCGTAAACGGTTACATTTTTTTTTCTTTTTGTCCAACTTTCTTTTTATTAGAGGCTTCGAGGATGGAATTTGTTAGTTTCTGATCATACCCTCATCACTTTGCATATAATTACATTGATCTCTACGTGGTCTGACGGTAATAATCTCTAATATTTGTTGATTTTATTGAAGGTATGGGGGAGAATGTCCAAAATCGATTTATCTATAAGTAAATAAGTTTTTAATTGGTAAATAAAATTAGAAGTAAGCCTAAAGTCACACCGAAAACTAGGAATTTAAAATGTTACTTGCAACCTTTCTTATAACATCATGAATATCTAACATGGCCATTACTTTTGCATATCTGGTCCTCATTTTTTTTAATGGAGATATTAAAAAATGAGTATAAATAGTATCTCCAAAATTGGTATTTAAACCTCCCAATTTTTACATGTAATAGTTGACTTTGTCAACTCATTTGAAATGACTAATAAGGATACAAATGAAAAAATAATAATAAGAAAAACTCCTTCTGCTTGTTTGATAATAAATCCAATATAACTCACAACACCAATCTGATGTCTTCACTGGTCTTACAGGATAAAGTATTTTTGTTTCCATTATAGTCTGTTTCTTTTGGAACATCAAAGAGATATGTATTGCATTTGAGATGATGATCCATGTTAAGATGCTGTAACTCTATTGTTTTATGGACAGTACGAGTTTCCTAGCTTGATTCCAAGAACTGGTCCTACTTCGCTCTCTTTATTTTATACTTTTACATTGAGTTGTGAAAAAAAAAAAAAAAAAAGGAACATCAAAGCATTTATATGTTTGCTGCATAAGGTTTGGGTAAAAGTTATGAAATCCTTATTTTTGGTAGTGAAATAATGAATATGAAGAGCAATGTGGTGACCTTAGAAAACCCAACTCTAAGATTGCTGCAGTAAGGTCTTCAAGTTCTTCTCCCAGTTCTAGCATATTGTATATATGGAAAAGTAAGTTGGTGGTTTAATAAGTAAGGAGGTCCAAATGCTAATTTTGGAGGTATGAATAGAATCACCCTAAAAAGATTCGAATAGAAATAACATCTATTTTGACAAGAAAGCAGATATTATTATGAACTGAAAGTATACTCCTGTGATATTTTTTCCGGTCCTCAAAATAAGTCTTGATTGCTGCTTCTTACTGAACCCAGTACAGAGAATGAGAAAAATGTACGGTGTTGTGAGGTATAAGAACAAGAAGCTGTGATTTAGGCAAGAATGGGCTAGGTACCTTCTGTAGGCAACGATTTATGAAAAAAAAAACAAATTGATTTGCAAAGACCCTTTGACAAGAGTAATAAGGTGTTAAGGAGGTTACTCATACCAACAGACACCAGAACAGAGAAGATCCACTATAACTAGCCAATTAAGCAATAATACTGTGGTGTTCTGATACTCTTTTTTATGTCTAAATTTTTTTGTTCTTTCTAAACCAGATAATAGAGTTTCTTAGATAGAGTAGTACATGACTACATGTAAATCAAAAGTGCTGTATAAGAAAAACACTTTAAGCGTACTAGATGCTTTTGCACACAATAAAAGCACTCAGGTAAAGTAACCTTGCTCAAACATTCTATACTGAAGTCATTCATCTTCTAGCATAAGTTGCTAGTGCATTATGTTTACGCTTATCATTACCACTCTATACCACGCCTCTCCTTTCTGCATATCACTGCCACTTTGTACCAACTATGACTATATATAGCAGGAAATTAAAATATTTTCTTGTTTCTTGTGTAGTAGAAAGGCGTTGCACTTCAGTCCTTTGCATCTGCAATGCCTCCTGCAGTTATCTGGAAAACGTTCGTTTCTGTCAAGAATAACAACACATATAGGCCTACCCTAGTCATGATACATGCAGTCTCAGTTATAGGATGATGCAGGTAATGATAGAAGTCATAAAGTATATCAATAAAGCAAATGAGAAGGATATTGCTTCAGCCTCAGGCAGGTTTGGGGCATCAAACACCTTGCAGACACGCTGTTCCCCTTTGCCTTTTCTAAACATGAGCCTTATGGTTGCTGCATGGGCGAGCACATGACCTCCTGCTGGTTTCTTTGGATCAGATATGAACACTCCACCACCGGGGTCAGCTATCACTGCACGGTAATCAGATTCACTGTGAGCCTTTAACTTACATGCATCAAATTACTATAAGATCCACTCAAAGAATTTCACTTAAAAAAATTATCCATGATTGAGCTCCAAAGGGTCTTTGAATTTGGTCCATGACCAATTACCTTGGTTGGTCATATAGACAGCGACATTGAATTCCTCAGCAATCTTTATTAATCGGGAAAGCATCTGTGCAAGTTTTTGCTGAAGAAGAAAAATAAAGAGGAAGGCCATAAGATTAAAATGAGTTATATTTTATGTGGTCTGAAAGATCTAAATGATAGTATATGAGCCTATGTATTGCAGGGAATCTGTGAAACTGACCTGGCGATCTGCAAGCTCTCCTCTCCCAGTAAAATCAACACGAAATAGAGCAATCACTGAGTCCACAATCTGAAACACATGAACACATAGAAGTCAATCTTCCAGGCCTGTTGATAGTTGTACCATGACAGAGTTCTGGCAAGTAAAGTACTGTAGTCTTTACCAGAAGTCTGAATGGCTCTTCAGCCATTTTTGCAGCTAGACCAAGAAGCAGATTATACTGATGCTCATATGTAAAAGCACGAGCATAAACGATCTTTATGCAGTCACAGAAAATGTCAAGGTTAGTTCACAGTCATCACTAATTCACTATCAATTGTTCAAGTGAAATTGTATGTATAGATTGAGGATTACATTGTCGAGAACAGCTCCTGGGTCCAAGCCAAATCTTTCAGCTATAGGTATAATTCGTTCAGGCCGGCTGCGTGAGTGCATTTAGTTAAGAAGAAAACATTCTTATATTGGTGGTATTGATGAAGATAATTCTTGGTCATCCTTTGTTGATAAAAAGCTACATGAAACATTAGTTGGGATGGACATAGAGAAAGGATACAATGTTCCCTCAGTATCAATGTAAGCAACCTTTCCATTCCCTCCATGCATGTTAGTAGGAAGCTGAAAAGTAGCAAATAAGCTCAGTCAGCAAGGCTTGATGTGTATAATGTGATATTTGAATCAAACTACATGTTCAAGTATGGAAATCTTAGGCTAGCTACTAGTGTATTATTCAAGAAAGACCAGATATGGGATGCACAGTTGTAAAAGCAGTATTGGCATTCAATTGTACTTGGCATGACACTGCAGCAGTCCAAAACCCACAATTATCACTTTTCCAGTAACATGCTTCTCAAAGGTGTATAATTTTTCTCTTAATCAAACTGAATGATATGCAAGATAACTGAAAATCACTGTCAATGTAAAAACATTTCACTACTCAAATGCCAGACTTTTAGAAAAAGACCACAACAGAATTTTGCACAATGATGGCATGATTTCCATTATGCTAAGACAGTCACAAATTAAGGAGAGAGAGACAAAACCTGTGTAGTTACGCAGAGTGTGTGTGCAAGCTGTGTTTTCCCAGACCTGAAATCAGTGTTTATGGACAACAGTGATACTCGAAGAAACATTTCAGATTATGGACACCAGTGATACTCAAAGAAACAGTGCTCACCGAAATTCCCCAAAGGCTTCTGTGATTGCTAGAGTTTCAACCCCTCCTGCAATTTATTAACAAACAAATCAAATGATAACAAACTATTGAGCATAATAAACGTTAGATTGAATAACTAATAGCACAAGATTACCGCCTAATAGTTCATCAAGTGCTTGGCTCCCAGTTGTAATGCGAATCACAGACTTCCTCTACACACCAAAACAAAAGTTTCTGAGGCTCACATTCTTCCCCGCAGTAAATAACTTTCAAGACTGCATTTACTTAAGCCAGCTTAAAACCACAAACAACTTTAAACTTACTCTGGTTAGAGCATCACTTCCAGTTATATATCCAAAGTTCTGAAAAAGAGAAAACAATTATGAAAACCGAGAAGAAACTTATCACCTGAAAAACTTCAGAAAATCTAGATAAACATTTCAGATTTGGGCAAGGTTTAAGCACTAACCACTATCTTCTCAGCAGCTTCACAAATCTTATCAACTTTGGCCTCAGATAAGCCTTTAATTCCAGTCAAGTTCTACCAAACAACAATCACGGTAAGGAAATCCAACTTGAACATTTACGGTTTCAAAAAATTAGAGGTGAAATTCGCTTTACCTTCTTGGTGTGCATCATCAAACCATTGCAGGTGTAGATCCCAGCATCCTGAAGCTTCTTAACATCTCCGGCATTGATTCCCTGAGCAATCACTGCACACAAAGACTCATCGCTCCATTACAACTCGTATTTAGTCACTTCCGAAGCAAATTTCGCTTAAAATTTCTAGTCTAATCTTAAAATCGTGAGCAAAACACACTCAATTTCTACGAAACCAGAAAAACTAAGCAAATCCATCGGAAATTTGAAAATCGACTGAAAATCCAGTACAGCTCGGAAACCGAGAAAGACCGAAGCAGTTTTGTGATCATCGAGAAGTTCAATTACTAGTGCGAAATGATCGAAATCGAAAATTGAAGTATGTAAAGGGAAATCGACTGGTTGTGAAGCTTACGCTTATCGATGGCTTCGAAGAGGTCGTCTTCATCGTCGATGTCTTCGCGTTCGACGAGCTGCATCTGGCTTTGATCTTCGGCTCTGAGGACCAAGGCAGAGAAAGGTCAGGTTATTTCAAAGTGAAACAAGGCTATACGATCGGAATTGAAGCAAATAGAGAGAGGAGGTTGCAGATCTGTGACTTACTTCATCTTCGCTCGCTGTGGTTTTGGTTGACGAAACGGCGACGTGTGGATGTTTCGGGAGAGTGGAAATCTTAGAGAGAGAAATGGAGAGGGTGGAGAGAGAGTATCTGAAATTTGAATTTCAGAGGAATGGGAGGGGATGTCAATTTATAGAGCGGGAATGGACCAAAACGATGGCGTTTCATAAGCGAGGGAGTTGAACTTTGTGCATCTTTTATCGTTGTGTCAAATTTATTTAACTGCACTTTCTTACCAAATATAGGTACCTTTTCTGAATGGCGGGTTCGATGCCTCGGGATATATCTCTGACTTGGTTTTTTAATCGTAACATAATCTTTTGTCATCTTTTGCTACAACACTTTTTTTAAAACAATACTCTAAAAGTTGGAAGAGAAGTGTTTCTGACATAGACGGAAAATAGTGTGTAGCAGATGGTGTCATTCATGTGTGACTTCAGATGAGGCCGAAATAATGAATTTTTCTTTTCATCTTTCTAAAATGTAAACACATGAAAGTGTATACATAGTTAATTAGTATCTATTTACGTAATATTTAAGCTATATTAAGTATTATTAACCGTTAATGTGAAAAAAAAAAAAGTAAATCAGTGCCATGCATCTGTCACAAATTTAGCTTTTTGTAGACAAAATGGAGTAGGTTATTACTTATATATTAGAAAGTGGGAATGCAAACTTATGTATCATAAGTTACTTGCATGATATATGTGATACCAAAGATCTGACATATCTGAGTCATTCCCTTCTAAGCATAAACCGAATCCAACTCATGTGAGCAAATTATAAAGAGGGTAAATCTCATAACCTGAATTCATTGAGAAGAAACACTTTTTAGGAAAAAAAAAAAGGGTAAATACATGTAGAATTTACATCAAAAACTAAAAAGTGAAAACTTAGTGCTAATACTTAACAAAGCAATATGAAAGGTAATAACGTGTACAGGAAACTCAGGTTGGGTAGAACTTCATCTATTTACAGAAACAGACTCTTCATTGAAGAGTCTTCAAGGTGTTCAAGTTGCAGTAACCATATGTAGAGCTTCATTAAAATTCAGGTTAAATGGTAATGACTCATACAGCATAAAGCCTTATACCCATTGGGTTGTGAAGATGTAGAGTCCATGTTCATATGTGCCCAACACTGATACCAACTACTGCAATGCAAATAGAAGATGGTCGCTGTTGTGTTTTATTAGTTCTTCAATTAACAGAGATGGTAGCTATTCTGTTTTATTCGTTCATGTTAGAGATTGCAATCACAATATAATTAGAAATTGCAATAGCTATGTTATTATTATTATTATACATACATCTAAAGCAGAAAGCCAGAAAGCCTTGTTCATAAGGTCTGTTCATTTTAGTAAACAGTAAACTGACGCTTTTGCCCTTAATTTTTTTCTCCTTAATTACAGTTTACCATTGCTTTTTGCACTCTGGTTGGTTTGTTGGTTTCCACGTGGCTGTGTTTGCTTGCTCCACGAAGAGAGAGAGAGAGAGATCAAGAAGGATCGAGAGAGCCAGACGGGTCAAGAAGGAACGAACGAGAGTGTGCAGGTGTGTTTCTTTGCTTTCCGCAGAGAGAGAGAGGAGTTATTCAGGATCGAGAGAGTGCAGGTTTGTTTCTTTGATTGGAATTTAATTGGTTCTGATTTTGCATGTCTTCAGATTGTCAGTTACTGTAAACAGTTTTCCAGGTTTCACACTTTGTGCAGTTATTCTTTTTTTTTTTTTTTTTTTTTTCCGGCAGTTTGTGTTTAATCTGGATTTTGTGCATATTGAAGGGGGAGAGGTTTGGACTGGAAGCAAAGAAAACGACGAATCTTTGTATTATTGCTGGTGTGGCTGCTCTGGTTTTTGGATTCAAGAAGTTACCTGAAGTGGGTTGGAGGGCGAAGAGGGTCTCATCACTGAACGGTACTGTTAATCTCAGGTAATTCCCTTTATGCCCCGATCAATTCTTCGCCAATTTTCTGTTCTAAGGAGTAGGCTCCGAAGCCGAGGAGAAGAATGGCAAAGAAACGTATGGATGGAGATGAGAATGAAGGTGATTTGGGTTTAAGTTTCGGTTTGGATGGAGATGAGAATGGTGGTGATTTTGTTTTTCTTCCACTTTGGAATCTGGGTGATTAATTGAAAACATTTGAAGCTATTTCAGTTTTAGAAATACTGTTTATATGTTTTGGTTTTTAATTGGGTCTTTTATTACAGTTGATTTTCAACTGATATGTATTTTTATATTTTTTGAAATTTTGTTTGTCTTATAGTTTAGAATCTGGATGATCAATTGAAAAGATTTGAAGCTGCCTTTCTCATGGTTAATAATATGAAAGCCTTCATTAGATACTAGCTCACTTTGATTCTCCTATGATGAAAAATAGCTTTTTCTCAGAGTTTATAATCTCCTAATTTTGATACATAACTTTTATATTAAAAATTATAAAAATATAAACCCTGTTCCTTGCTAAAGCCTTGTAAATTTGAAAGTACAAGAATCTGCTAATGGATTTGTAGAGTCATACTGGACTTTCACTTGATCAGTTTAGATGAAGTGATCAATCATGTGTTCTTTGTAGTGACTTAGTCTCATATATTCCATGCTCAAGTCGCCATCTATATAACTGCACTATTATCTACTCTACATAAAAATTTATAAACACAATTAAGCAATTAAGCGTGGATATTTTTCTTTGCTGCCTTTCCATCTCAACTCTATTCCTCTGTGTAGGAAATCAGGAATGATATTAGAAGTTAAGAATACTTTTGAAATTAAAAGATGGTAATTGGTTTTCAATTTCTGATTTCTGATTCTATTTCATAGTTTTTGTTATGTTTTGTTGTATGTTATCATCTATAATTAGATATCTAAGGAGTTAATGATCACAGCCCCGTTTCATTCTGATATGGAAATACTGAATCTGGCTCCTGTGCATCTTCCAGTTCCGGCGACGACGATACCCCCAATACTAAGGTAAACTATTTCAATTTCTTGGTAATTGATTGTGGGCTTCTTCAAAATTGAATATTCAATTTCCCAAGTAGTTGAATTTTCATTTTGCTCAGATGTTGGGTAATTTCAGCACCATATTAGAAATAAAGAATTCTTTCTGAATGGGTGATGAATCTAGAACCTCTCTGATAAAATTTGTTTGATTTTTGTTGTGGTATGAGTTAGGTTATAAAAATTTGTATTTGAAATTATTATTGGTATGAACCAGGAAAAAGCAAGAGTTTGAGAAGACATGTTACTGACACAAGTGCAAGAAATATTGCTCGAATATAGTTTCTGTACAGGTTGCTTTTTCTCTTTCATTTGTTTTGTATTGGTCATGTTTATTGTATATGTGAATTTGTTACCTTGCAAAATTAATGTTAAAAATTGTGTGTTGTGATTTAGTTACAGTGCAAGCACAGAAAGAGGCTGCTCCAGACATGCAATGCAAGGACAAGTTTCTCCTTCAGCGTGTAAAAACCAATGATGGTGCAACTATAAAGAAAATTACTCTAGAAGTGGTACTTGCATTACACAATGTTGTGGATACTGATGTGTGAGTACTTTAATTATAAGGCTATATAATGAATAATTTCCGTATTCAGAAGAAAGATATTGATTGGTTTTCCGTTTGTTGGTGATTTCAGGCTGCAAAAGGTTTTTTGGAGCAGCTTGAAGCTCTGGAGAGATCTGCAGAGGTAAATGCCTTCATGTGCAGAAACTAGAGTCTTACATTATGTGTTTACTATTTTGTCACATATACCTCATCCTGTTTCTGAGTTTTTCTTTGCAATTAAGAGAGACTGATTTGCATTTTTTTAGGTCAGATATCTGGTACTTTGAACAATAGAAGAGAGGGTGTACTTTTTGAATTTTAAAGAAATGGAAGCACATGAGGATGACAAGAACCTAACTCTCTCCCAAACCTCATTAACCCTCACTTGCATCAATGGATTCAAAATCTGATGATTTCAAGGGGGACTTTATAAGTCATCAATTTCATTAATTTAAGCAACAAATTCATATGAAATGAATGGAGAGGTAAATTATGAACAGCTTTGCGATACATGGTTTTCAATTTTCAGATCAGATTTCTTCTGATTTTTCTTATGCTAAGCCTCTAAACAGGGATCATGGCTATCATATGCATACAATTTTTCCTAAATGTAACACATCAATCAATTTTTTACAGATGAAGTGATTGCTGTTCACTTTCAATTTGATGGCCTAACAGATCATGAACTTGGATCCTGGAGAACCAGCAACAGCTTATAAAAAAAAACTTGCAGGTAATTTACTATTTTCACATTGGGTTTTCACCTCCCAAAAAAGCTTTAATTTTTTTTATAATAATTATACCATTGGTTCATCTCAGTCTCAATCAATCACATTTCATATTCATATGCATCTTCATGTATTGTTTATCTTGGATAACATTATTCTCCTAAGAGTTGGATTGGTTTTGATTTTGTCTCTGTTCATGCCAATTGTCTTTCTTCTGTAAAAAAATTTAAATTGTTATTATGGTATTTCAAACTTGCTTTTCTCATTGGTGTCAAATTTTAATATCTAATCATGAAGACACACTGAAGCTTGGGAAAAATAGACTGGGTTTTAATACCTCCGAGCTTTTAATTTCTTATTGTGCATTTTAGTCATTTCTTTCATAGCTATCCCTGTCCTTTTCTGCTTTTGATTGAAATTAAAAACCAGAACTTCTTTCCTTCTGAATTGCTTGAATGCCATGCCTATTAGCAAACAAAATTTTTGGTCAGAGTTCTACTTCTTATATTTGCCTTCTAAAATTAAAATTTGATAGCTTATATCTTAATTGCTTCCCTTCTAAATTTATTAGTTTTACGGAGTTCTATTGGCTGTAATGAAACATGGTTTGAAGACTGGGTTTGTTAAAAAAAAAAAAACATAACAGCATTGCCTATATTCAACTGTTAAAAGCCATTCCTTTTTCAGTAAACTGCTCTTAATTGCTTCTTCGATTTGCTTCTGTGTCTGATTTGCAATCCTATTTTGCATTGACATTATTATGCTTCAATTTTTCCTTAAGCCAATCTAAATGTGTGTTTAATTGCCACAGAATTTTATCATCAAATACTCGCCAAGGCTTTAGCGCATTTCTTTCAATCGAAGTTTCTGGTCATAACTTAGTCAGAGCTTAGGTAAGCTTCTCTGCTATTTTCATATGATTCCCAGTTCTGTGATGATGATATATTCATATTCCTAATCATAGTTTCCTTCTAAACAATAATCCTCATTGAATGACCTAATTTTATGGATATTTTAGCTGAAGATAGAGTTGGAAATTTGTTGTTTTTTTTTTTTTTTTAATGAGAATGTTGATCCTGATGATGAAAAATATGACATAATTTTGGTGCACATGAGTATGCTAAGCATTTAGCAAACATTCTTTATTTTTTTTAGTGCTGATCAATATCTATGCTAAATTGATTTCGATGCTTGGGAATTATGTCTTACAAGTTTGGAATTGTGGATGATTTGGAGTATGCAAGGATAATTAATGTTATTACTCTTAGGTGGTGGGTTCCCAAAATTAGTAATCAAAACAAAAACCGGAGAGAAATCTGCTCCTTTAGAGGCTAAAATCTAAAAGCTAATCTAAGATGTAGGTTGTAAAAGTGACACTGTTCATCAATGCAGATAGTTCATTACTTTTGGGTTTCCACCTATAAAGCCTGAAGCTATTTAGTGTATTTTAGTTTGTTCACTGTGCGCTTCATCCATCTGCTGCATATGCTCTAATCTCAAACCAAATGAAACTATTAGACCATCGGATCATAGTAGACCCATAGATCAGACTTTGCACTGTATGTCTTCCAGTATGACCAAATACTCTATACTCTGCAAATATGAGACCAACTATTTTATGATAAATTAATGGTTTGTACATATGAACGCCCTTTTCATATCAACTTTGTGCGAACCAATTTTTTAGTTTCATATTATAACGTTAACAAATAAAATGGATATAAATTGGTCTGCTGATTGACAGTGGGAACACCCTTCCCTAATCTTAACGTAATAACTCTGCCCCGCGGCATCGCGCGGTAATCCTTCTAGTTTAACATATACTAAAGCTGAATCCACTGTTCTACTGTTCATACTGTTGACAACTGTTCATAAGTGTGCGTAATGACTGTCTTGCCCTTTCTTTTCGGTCTATTACTGGCTGCCACTCTGACTGTAGGTTAAGAGGTTGGTCGGCGGCCCTCCTTTGAGAAAAAAATCTCCTGCTGTGTATCGATCTGATCTTCTCCTCTCTTCTAGAGTCATCTACTCTAATCCCTCACACCTAAGTACCCAAAAATCACTACGAAAAAGAGCAACAGAGCAAGAGAGTTGTGAGCAGCCAGAACAATGTTGACGACCATGGCTTCCAAAACAGAGCCGACCCAGAGGCTGGTCTTCTCAGACGAGTACAAAGCCACCATCTTTGCTGCAGAACCAAGCTCAGAAGCACAACCCACAATGCAAAAATCTCAGAGGTGATAGATGGTGCGATTTGGATTTGATAATCTGTGTTTCTATATCCAGTGTTCTGTGTGTTGAGTAATTGCCAATTGGGCACTTGGTGAGATTTCGATTTGGTGGAATCAATATCAACAGAGTTTAAGCTAATTTCGTTGAATTTGTTATGTGTTTTTTCAGTTTTGTGGTTGTTATAATCGGCGTTTGTTTTTGTTTTGTTTTGTATTCAGTGTTTTGCGTTTTGATTGGATCCAGTTTGTGACGAGACGATTGGGTTGAGAACAAGTAGAACAGGTGTGGTATTTGATTGTGTTCATGTTTCTTTAGTTGATTAGTTGATAATTGTGTGTGTTCTGAGGTTATCAAGGTCAGTCACTGAGATCAACACTGATAAAATTATACGATGAGGAACTATAGTATGGTATGAACTATCGGAGAAAGTTTCTAACTCAATACAACGCAATAAAGATTAATCTTTTTGTCAAATACTTATGATCATTTAGTTTACTGATTTGTATTTTTCCTTTTGAACAGCTGCCAATCTCAGATTCTGCTGATAATCTGAGAAAAGAAAACTACACTAAAAGCAAATAGAAAAGGTTTCATCTCTAAAGATACTATTTTTGTTATTTCTTTTTCATTCTCTAACTATTCTTTGATTTTAATGGAATTTACAGGACCTTAGTCGTTCGGCGGAGCAGAAGAAGATGGCTTTGAGTCTGGGTTTATTTGGGGCTGCTTACTTACAGACCTTACTCTCTAGGTCAGTCAAGTAATTAAATTTATGTTTTAGTAGAATACCTGATCTTCTTTGTGAGTTCGAATGAATTACCTTTCTAGCATTCAATCATTTTGAAGGGCAACTTTTTCTTTTCTTTGCTTCTGGTATGCCTGAATGAATACTTTTTAATATTGTCCATAAACTTGCATATATGATTACTTTTAAAAATAAGAAGAAGAAAAAAGAACAACATGAAAAGTTCTCGAGTGTGGTTTAAGTCTCTGTTTTGATTCTATTACTCTTATTACTTTGGTAGTTTGATTTGATGCTATATGCTTTGATTTATAATTTGGGGCTTTCTTTAATAATAAGCCCTCCATTCAATTTGGTTTTCTCTTATAGTTATTTGATTGTCTGTATCTCATGGCTACCCTAATGTAACTATGTTATTTGATTTTCTATTTTAGAGGTTTTCATTAAGTTTGCTGTTCTTCAATCCTAATGTAACTATGATCTTAAAGTCTACTGTTATTAATAGTTATGATCTTAAAGTCTGCTGTTGGAGGTTTCAGACTGTTATGCATCTGCTACCTAAATATGATGATCTCCTTAAATCTGTTTTAGTGTTGCCTCACGTTGTCTGGAGATTTTCTGGCATTGCAAGTGACAAATCATATGTAGTGGTAGCTAAAATTGAAACTGAAACACACAGTACAGATTGTTCTTACGCTTCTGAAGGTTGGGCCAACTTGATTCACTTTTAATGGGTCATACTCATACCTTCTGCTCAATTTAACATTATGGAGTAGATTATTAGCCACGGGAATTCTACTGTCCCCTCATCTTTAATGGAAAAAGTCTGCGCAGAGCCGGAGAATTTGGTGGCTCTAGACAAATTAAATTAATGGGACTTAGGAGTTGGGATTTTTTAGTTTTTTTTTTTTTTGTCTAGACCTTTTAGTACGTTTAACTATTTGTTTTTATCTAAGTGATACAAAGCAGGGAAAAAAAAAACTTAAATAAAATGAGAGTTTTATGTAAGCTGCTCTCTCAGCTTCTCTCTTATTTTCTGAGCCTAAACTTGAACTTCCTAATATCCCCTGATGTTATAGACTTATAGTACTACTTTTCCTTTTGTTTTTTCTTTTTCTTTTTTCAAGCAGTAAAATGGAGGTGGAAAACTGGAAGTTATACATATCATATATTAATTTAAGGATTAATTGCATAGAACTAGATTCCTAGAAGTAGTCGGAAAGGCTTAAAGCTTCCCAGTTTTTATTATACATATCATACCATTCCCACATGCAAAGGGACAATCCGTTATGCCTTGAGAAGGTAGGCATCGACCTTTTTATTGAGAATGAGGACAAAGTCCAGATACTTATTAAGTTTTGATTGAGTTTTTTTTTTTTTTTTTCCTTTTCAATTTTATGTATCTCTGATTTCTAGAAACTTTGAAATCGAAGACTTTTAGTCCACTTTCAGAATCCCAGCAACCAAAAGAAGCGTTAGTTTTTTCCTAACCAAATCTTAATTGGAATGGAACAACTGAACCAGGAATTGATATTGCTTTAGCAAGGTCTTTAGTCCTTTAAACTTAAAAATTTATTATAGAACTTAACACTGGAAAGTCTGTTATTCTAAGTGAAAATCCACATGGGTTTACAATATATTAGACTTATCTACATCAAGGTTTGCACTATTTGAATTAGATACTCCCCTCCCGCTCCCGTTCCCCTACTGATCTGTATCAGATGAAATAGCCTGTTAATTTTAATTGTTGAAATGAAATCAGATGATCCACTGTTCTGGTGCAAAGGTATTATAAGGTGGAATTTTGGCTAAATTTCGCAACCAATTATAATTATAGGGTTTAGATAGAAATAGGGAAAAGAGAAACCTATCGTCAATGTAGTGTGTATGCCTTTATGCATTGGTGATAAACATGAAGTTCTGATCTTCATATACCCTGAACACTAAATGAATCAAATATTTGTATATGTCTAACTTCTGATATCAAATCAAAACTAAGTCTCCTTTATTTGTCTAAAAATCAATTGATCTAAAATTAATTTTCCATAATTTGCAGTCTTTGCAAAACTTCAGACACTGAACAGAAAAAAGAAGAAGGCAAATCAGTTTGATCTGCAATTTCATAAGTAAGACTTCAATCTTTTACTCTCGGTCTTTTCTAATCTAAGTACATTGGTTGCTTTTAAAAATGATCAAGTAGTTGGTCCTGTGGTCACTGGATTAAGAGGCCACAAATGTGACCATTTTGTCATGGCCATTTATCTTTTTTATATTTTTTTTATATTTAATTAATTAATTAATTAATTTATTATTATTATTATTTTCTTCTTCTTAAAAATAGCTTACATTGAGTTTAATTTTAGTTATTTTACAATGAGTTTTGCCATTTTATAGTTTCTAACTTCTGAAATTAATTTTCCATAATTTGCAGTCTTTGCAAAACCTTGGGCAATACAGAAGAGAAGAAGGCATATCAGTTTGATCTCCAATTTGACAAGTGAGATGCCATCAAGCTGTACCGTATCGATCAGGCTCTGAGATACAGAGGTTGGGTTGAAAATGAGTATGAAATTTCACCGTCTACGGGTACCGGGGATTCTCATTGTTTTTGCTTCCTTCACTGGTCAATCTGACCGGGTAATGGTTTCCGTTCTTGATTTGGGTTCAAAATATTGGTGTTCGGTGATTGGGTTTAGGGATTTGCTTTGTGTCCTGCAAGTATAGGAACTTTTGATGGGGAAGACATTGGTCTTTTTTTTTTTTTGGTGCTTTTCGTCGTATAAACTGGTATATTGTTCTCAGTGGTTTCTTACTTCCTCTCTGTTCAAAGATGTTGAATCAAATACCCGGATTATTATCTTTTGGAATTGCATTGAGAAAAGCAAGAGAGCTCCCGGTCAGATATCCTCTCCCAGATTATCTTTCTCCTGTTTTGGTTTCTGAAATTGGTTCAATTTGATGTCTGTAGGACAAATGAATGATACCAATTTTGTGTTTGAACAAGAAAAAGAATGAGTGGGAATGCTTGGATGGTTTATGTGGTGTTATAAATTGGGTGTTTTGGCTCCAGGTTTCAAGTTTTTGTTTGTGCAAAAACTGATACAAAACTTCTTCTCTTCTGTAGTGAGTGTAAATTATAATTCAAGCAGTTAAAGTTGAGGAAGTTAGGTATTAACAATGTTGTAACGTTAGGGTATATATTCTGACTATTCGATTTTGGCGTCAATTTCTAAAGTTCTGTGCTGTTTTGGCCCTTTCTGAATTGCACTTTCAGATTACTTGGTTTCAAACTTGACCGATATTGCTGTGAATGATTGGAGGGTTTTATTTGGGTGTCCTTTTCATTTCTTGAGTGGTGTGGTGAAGATGGTTTCTCAATCTTCCTTGCCTTAATGCTTCATGGAGTTGGTGCAGGGCTATGTTGATGTGGTTGGTTCCTGTAATGGAATGGTTCATTTGCATATTGTTGCGTACTTATTATGAACAGTGTGAGATTACTACTACCAAAAGTTGTGCCTTTTGAAGATTATTGCTGGTCAGTATGTTGTTTCCAAGCTGGATTTGTCAATGTCTAAATGGAATGTGATTCACAAGCAGCTGCTCCAACTTTTTCGAATCACTCAATTGGCCTCAGCAAAACCACGCACTCTGGAGGAAGCAACTTTTTGGACATCCGCCATGACTAGCTATCCATAGGCCAACTCCTTTTGAGAATATACACCTGCTAATGGACATCATACAACTATTTTTTTCCAAACTATTGCAGCAACAATTGTAATTAGCTTTAAACTATGATGACCTATTTTTTGAACACACTACCACAACATCTGTACCGGTGGTTATGTTGCTAGAACATGATCTACTTCATCTTTCGTTGTAAAACAGATATTCTTTTATTAATATAATGATCATGTCAACTATATTTTCTAGAATTATGTCCATAAATAACATTATGTTAGCTTCAAAACCCGCAGCAAAGCGCGGGCACAGTTTCTAGTAATAACAAATTGTGCTACTTTGTAATTTTATAATGTTATAAACGGCACGTGCCACAAAGCTATGGGGCCCTACGGCAATCCCAAACACGGCTTAGTCTGGTGGTAGGCATGAGGCAACAGAATCATCCAGAAGCAAACATAAATAAACCACGAACCAGAACTACTAATGGAAAATGTAAATAGAGTCATTACTTAATTTTCGGTACAAAATAGTTATTACTTATTGCTGAACAAGAGTTGCAAGAAAACAAACAAAATGAATAATTTAAGTAGAGCAAATAAAAGTTCTTGACATCACTATAAAATCGGAGTAAACCAACTAAGTCGAGAGCGTATGGACACCCTAACGCTTGGGAAAGATCGCTTAACATCATCCAAGTTGAATATGCCAAGCTCTCGATTTATATATTCTCGCTGATGTAAAGTCGAGTGATTATTTGTTGCAAAATAAATACAATTTCCTTCCAACTTGTTGATCTCTCTTGCAGGAAGGGAGAATTGACCCGCGCCCGACAAAAACAATACTTGATCCTCCAGGCACCGTGCACTAACAATCTTCTTCTCCTTTGGGTGAAGCTTGTAAACATAAAAAGCACTTGTCCTCAAATATACATTTAGGTCACGATCTTCTTCCTCAACTCTAGTGATACCATCTCCTCTATCCTCATTATCTTCCAAGTTGTCATGTTCCTCATTGTCGTCATCCGTGTCATGGATACCATCTCCTCCATCCTCATTATCTTCCAAGTTGTGATCATGTTCCTCATTGTCGTCATCCATGTCATGGATATCATCTCCTCCATCCTCATTATCTTCCAAGTTGTCATGTTCCTCATTGTCAGAGTCATTGTCATCATCCCCGCCTTCACCTTGACCTCCACCGCCACCATCCTCGGGGTTCTCGTCATCATACAATTTCATAAATTTATCTTGCATTTGATGGATCAAATATATTTCACCATTGGTTGCTGACTCTATCAAATGTGAGTCTAGTGACGCTTTTAAATAGACTACATAGTCCCCATATACTTCATTCTGGTGACTGAATCTTGGCATTATATCATAGACCAGATATAATTCCACGGCATGACCTCCACAACTTAAAGTACGAGGAGCTGACATAAAGCCTTCCTTATCATGACTAAGAACCAAGGCATATAGCTTGCCAGAAGAAAACAATAAATCCATAATGACCTCATTAGCATCTAGTACCTCGCAAATACTCCAACTCGTGTCTCCAGGTCTGCACAAACACAATGTTTCAGCGTCTCCAAAGAAAGCTGCTATCATACATTGCTCTGAAGTGATATCCGAGGTGGACAACACAAGCCAATAGCTGAAACGGGAGGCACCATAGCGTTTCCATCCGGTCGTTTCTACAAAATTTTGGAAAGATGGAACCGTGCTCAAAGATGGAAGTTGGTGTTGGGCTCCTGAAATGGGATTTACTAGAAACATTGTAGAATCTAGATCTTTTTCCATGACCATGATCATCCAACCTTTAGAAGATCCTAGAAACCACCCTCCTTGAACTGGTTCAGGCAGGTCCAACTTGCCAACTTTGCCGTCATAGAGGTCGTAAAAGCTCAAGCTCTTATGGCAACATTGAGGAAGTATTAACCAGGGGAGTTGATGTGGAGCACTAGGGATATATCTGCGCATAGAAACGGTGTTCCAAGACTTGCAAACACTGCTTAATCGTATACGATCACGTACACTCAGGTGCGGCACAACCATCTCCATGACATCGTCAGGTAATGTCTCCCAGGGTCTGGGTCTGGGTCTGCTACAGAGTAGTCTTTTGATCACACTACCACCAAACACTAAGCAACCGCAAATTACCAGAGTATCAATCATCACCCCCATCTAGCTAAAGTAAATACTCGATGCTGCAGCAGTGGCTCTCGGTCGGTCTGTCTCTAGCTAGTTAGCTCTGTGTCCGCCTCTGTTATCATAAAAATAAGACCCCCATTCTTATCAGCATTAGGGAAAAACGTTTCTTTTGCCAATAGTATTAGGAAAATACTAACCTTTTGCGATTAGGAAAAGAATCTAACAGATCCTTGCTGTTTGACTTTGACTGATCCAAGTTTAGGTTTAGTTGGGAATTCTCAAGTCCTCGTTTTGCTGTAAGAGGTACTATCAATCAAACCAAAGAAAGAAACAAAATTGAACAATAGGTCAGATATATATTTACAAGATGCGAGCGAGATTGATCGAAACAGGAGAAGAGAGACGGTTCGATCGATAGAACGAGGCAGTTTTGTGATCATCGTGAAAATCAATTACCAGTTCGAAATCGAAAATTGAAGCATGTAAAGGGAAATTGAATGGCTTCGAAGAGATCAGGTCGATGGCTTTGATCTTCGGCTCGGAGGACCAAGGCAGAGAAAGGTTAGGTTATTCCAAAGTGAAATTAAGGCTGCGATCTGCGACTTACTTCATCTTCGCTAGCTCTCTGTGGTTAGGTTTGACGAAACGACGACGTGTGGTTGTTTCCGGAGAGTGAAAATCTTAGAGAGAGAATTGGAGAGGGTAGAGAGAGTAAGAGCGAGTATCTGAAATTTGAATTTGAGAAGAAAGAGAGGGGGATGTCAATTTATAGAGCGGGGATGGACCAAAACGATGGCGTTTCATAAGCGAGGTAGTTGAGCTGTGCATCGTTTAGCGCTGTGTCAAATTTATTCCTACTCCACTTTCTTACCAAATGGGTATGTACATTTTCGATGCCTCGGGATTAATCTCTTGACTTAGTTTAATCGATTTTTTGTCTTCTTTTTTTTTACGACACTTGTTTTTAAATGACACTCTAAAGGTTGAAAGAAAAGTGTTTTTGAACCTCTTAGCAACGTTGCGTGTAACATATGGTGTCATTCATGTGTAACTTGAGTTGCGACAGACAAAAACAATGAAAAGACCATCTTCCTAAAATGTAAACACATGAAAGTATATACATAGTTAATATCTACGTAATATTTAGGCTGCATTAAGCATTATTGACTGTTAACTGAAGAGTAGTAAAACTGTCACGCATTTACCACAAAATTAACTTCTTATAAATAAGGTGGAGTACAAGGGGCTAATGCACATTATGTATCATAAGTTACTTTCATGCTATATTTGACACCAAAGAGTTTATATATCCGAGTAATTCCCTTCAAAGCATAAACCAAACCCAACTGATCATGTGAGAAAATTATAAAAGAGGGTAAATCTCATAACCTGAATTCATTGATAAGAAACACATTTTAAAGAAAAGGGTAAATATACATACAGAATTTACACCCATCAAAAACTGAAAAGTGAAAACCAAGTGCTAATACTTAACAAAGCAATGTGAAAGGTAATAACGTGTACAGCAAACTCAGGTTGGGCAGAACTTCATCTATTAACAGAAACAGAATCTTCAAGGTGTTCAATGCTAATGACTCATACAACATAGAGCTTTATGACCTGATCGACCTTAACGCGGCAGACAGGGCAATCCCAGTTCTTATCTTTAATGTCATTCAAACAAGCCATGCATCCAGCCATATGCCCACATGGGATAAAAGCTCCTTCAACTGGAGCATCCATACATATCACGCATGAAGAAGAAGCATTTTCACCTTCCTGGATAGGACTGGAATCAGTTGATCGACACTGAAAAGGATCATTTAGACAATCATCTGAAACTGGTGGAGCTGATGGGGTTGGAGATGATGGGATTGATTCTGAGGTAGTAGATGTTTGAATGGTAGAGATTACATGGATCTCTGCATGTAAATCTGAATCCCCTCCTAGGACACTTTCACACTGTGACAAGTCTCCACTATCCATGGAGGTACTCGAACTACTTGATGCATTTGTTTCATGGATTCGGAGTGCATCAGACAAAGGCGGCCTCTCCTGCAAAGCAGACTGGATGGAGGCATCAATAGCCTTGACCAGCTCTAAATCTTCTTCAACTGGTGGTGCAGTTGGCTGGTTAATTGCAGGACGCGCCTGAAAAATTTACACATTCAATGCTCCATGTACAGAAGGAAATCATATTTACGCTTAGAGCAACTTTGACTGCTCGGTACTTTGAGAAATTCTCTGCAGTACTTAATAGTGTATTTTACCATATAGTATAGTCCCCAAAAAAAAAAAAAAAAAAAAAAAAGGGTCCATTCTACAAATAAGCACTTTTCCATTTTCGTATCTCGCTTTTCGTGCATAGTTCTGAATTTCTGATTCAGGAGTCATAAATGTTAGCATCATGCAATCAATTTTTGAGAATTTAAATGAAAAGCTTTTCATAAGATAGCTGAAATTTGATGTCTTCATTGCACAACCATGCTCCACCATCTAGATATTTGTCATCCAAAATCTGTTCTGTATATAGTTTTCTTTACCGTCTCACTGGCAAAAGAGAGGCCTTTAGACTAAACTAGTATTCCTTAATTATATGGAGATTAAACAATAATGTCTCCATATCTGTCAGCAGGAAGAGAGAGCCTTTCTTCTAGGATGTTTTAACTCTTTTTACATTTTAGTAAGCTGATGAGAAAACTAATCAAATTTCCTAATATGGTTTCTCTATCAATCCTTTTTAATAAAGTTTCTGTCCATGAAAAAGGAGTAAACCATATTAAAGGAAGCTTAACTGTACTTCCAATGATCCTATGCCCAAAGAGAGGCAAGGATTTTGTAAATTGAATCACAAAGTTGATGCTTCATTATTGACATGTAGACTGTAATATGTTGAAGATATATATAGGATAGGGATATGAAATGTTTATTCTCTTGATTTTCTTTAATTGATTATCACAACTTAGAACCTAATTGGCTTGCAGAATTGAAATGTAATGCATATGTAAATGGACCTAAGCAATTTAGAAATTTGTGTCTTAGTCTGCAAGACAAGAGTTCCAGAGTTTCAATTGCAACATTTTCTACTCTCAGCCCTTTCTTGGTGTTGATGACAGTTATAGATCAGGAAAAGAGTGCTTATTAAATAACAGTACAAAATAAACTAAAATGAAAAGTGACATTTAACTATCATGCAGGTTTAGCAATTTCTCTAGACAGTTGATAGAGAAGGATAAAATTTGTGTAGATGAGTTTTACCTGTGGTATTGGCTTGCATGGAGTGGTAAGCTTCCAATCATGTGCCTTTTCAAGTAAAATTTTTGTTCGTGTCTCTGCAAAAGATACATACTGTGCTTAAATAAAAATATCAATGAAAAGGAACATAAAGCTATGTTCTTCCTGCTAGAGACTACAGATAGGAGGCTTGAGAAGGGCATCAGTAAATTACAAATGCACTTGAAAAAGCATGGTGGGGGGTAATACTATGTACTACACAAAACTCAGGTGAAGGTTCCAACATAGGATTTTATCTACTTTTAGAAACAAAAACAGATTTTTCATGTTCAACTTGCATAAAACTTCTCTATTAATACAAATGAAAACAGATACTTTAAGGGGTTAAAGTTGTAGTAACCAAGTAAAGTTCGCTAAACCTAGTTCAATGAACATATATCATTGAGTCAATATATCCCCATTTCTGAGCTTTAATATCACCTTTCTTTAATCTCTTGTTACCAGGGAGACCAAAGGGAAACTCTGGTGTTGGGTGTGGGGATAAATTCTCTCCACCAGTACTGGAGCTACAAGTCCCCACACTTTCTACTTTCTTTTTATCAGATCTACGAGGTATACTTTCCCCAGTTTGGTGATCATGCCTGCTGTTTTGATATGCATTTCCTCTGTTTATCTCATTGATCTTCTGTTTAACTGCTGGTTTTAACTCCTCTAGCTCAGCAAGAGCATTCAACAATTTCTAGAGCACGAAACTGAAATCAAATTAGTGACCGAAACTGCTTAAAGATGAACCTTTATTATAAATTAAAGACGCGATGAAATATAACATTTTTCACTTCCTTCTGACTTTCTCTTTGATCAGCCTTTATATAGTCTTGATGATCCGGTATTGTCTCGGAGACCAAACTTAAGCAGAAGAATAATACATAGTTTCAGGTTATTTTGGAACATATGTTACAGATCCAAACATGTGCACACACCCACACAACACCACACTGATATATTATCCTAATTCAACTTAGCTGACTCTATAGTTCGATTTTTTGGCTCTTTGTTACCTTGCAAACCTTAGGAGCGTAATGTACAGGTAAAAAATATCTTTCTCTTCCCGATATATGTCAGCCTACAATTGTAACAAAATCATTAGGAGGTGGAAGAACATTTTGAAACATAAACCAGGGGAAACGAGATTTATGTTTGAATAACTTCTAGGACATGAATAAGGGCATGAGATTGTTTAAGAACAATAAAACATCAATATGACATTTTATACAAAAAAGCACAAGCTCTAATATTTAGAGAAGAAAAGCCTTTCTGATATACACATAAACTACACCAGGCAAGAGTACTTCTACGATTAGGATATGAATGCAGAAGGTAGGATGCATTCGCACTTGTATAGCAGAGCACTAGACAATTGACCTGTAAATTTCATGATTTTGGTCTTAGATGGAACTGTCCAGAGTGTTAATTTCCTAAATTCAGGTTTAGCTCTATACATTTTAGAATATTGATCTTCGTCAACAAGTTTGGTCATTAACAAGTCTGAACCAGTTTCAATATCAGTGAATCGATTCTGATCATCAATCGGTTCCGTGAGCACAAAGATTCAAGGTCAACGGTGTCCCAAGTGATCAAAAGATTCAGAAATCATGCACTGGCTTTAAGCCTTTATCATCGAAAGCAGATCCAGTAGAAGTGATCACGTTTGTTTCATTTTCCACTATTCTAAGTGGATCTCATGGTCATAACTTTTGGGTCCGATCAAGCATCAATACCAGTTTACTATCTTTCAATTTTCAATGAACTAAAATATGAAATGATCAAAGATAAAAGCCCGTGGCCACTTCCAAAGCAAGTTGATTAGCAAACATAGAGCCAAACTAGACACCCACTCCAATTTCAGTAATAAAATTGCTAATAAATTGGGGGAGAGGGAGTATAGTTTACCTGTCTGAGAATTATATCAGCCATCCGAAAGTAAAAACGCAGAGGAAAACGGTTATCGACTTCGAGTTTCTGGGAGAAACACGATCCCATCCTTCTATTCTTTTTTCTTTCCACACGAGAAACAATCTTCTAGTACACAAATGGAGAGGAGTTAGGACAAGGGGGGTAAATACATTGGAAATTCATACTATTATGCCCAAGTCAAAGTCACCTATAATTTGATATGTCAAATTCAGTAAACTATTAGATTATGAAAAGCAAAAATCCAGGACCATAAAACTTGCACAACCAACCCGAGAACAAGCAAATATGCCTCTACAGAGATTCACAAGAAGTACCACTTAGAAGCAGCAAACCAAATGATTACAACAATGGAATGTACATCATATCAACAGACTGAACTTTGAATATACCTCAATTGCTGATTATGGCAAGGTTAAGCACTAACCGAAAAGAAACTTATCACTCGAAAAACCTCAGAAAATTTAGATAAACATTTCAGATTATGGCAAGGTTAAGCACTAACCACTATCTTCTCGCCAGCTTCACAAATCTCATCAACTCAAATCTCATCAACTCTGGCCTCAGATAAACCTTTCATTCCAGTCAAGCCCTACCAAACAACACACAATCAAACCCTAAAAACGTGGATTTCCGCGGCAATGCCATTCTCGACTTCCAAGCGTGAGGTGAGGCATGAGAAGTACCAACAGCGTCAAAGCGAGAAGGCGAAGAGGGCACAAGCCACCCGAGAGCGGTGCGGGCTCCTCGTCGTCCTCCGCCGCCGCGGCCGCCGACAAGTCCTCGGCACCGACCGCTTCAGGAACGGCCGCCTCAGGAACAGCGGCTTGGGGACGAGGCGCCGGCTGACCCATCGGCGGCGGCGGCGGCGGACGACGAGGAGCCCGCACCTCCGGCTCTCGGGTGGTTGGGCCCTCTTCGCCTCCTCACTCTGCTCTGCTGGTACTTCTCATGGCGCTCACGATGAGAAACGGCACGGAAACCCTAGCTCTTCAAATCGCAGAAAATGGAGACGGAGACTGTTGAGGTCACTTCAAGAGGGAATAGATTGATAAAGAGGAAAAGACTGAATTCATTCATCTTTCAAAACATGCCCAACAATAGTCTTCAGTACAGCATATAAGCTAGAGTAGATACATGGGTCATGGGCCACAACCAAGTGTTGGGCTAGCTAAGTGGGCTGCTACTAATGGGCAAAAGTCTAGATTAGATGGGTGTAGATAGTAATCTGTCTAGGTTGAGAGTAAGGTTTCAAATTTCGGTTTCGATTTTGATACTTCAAATTTAAAGAAATTTTGGAGAAAGTTTCGATTTCGGTGGAAATTTCGGTTAAAAATAAAGAAATCAAATTAATTGCATTTATAAAATGATATTTTTGAACGAAACTTTTACATAGACTAAACTAACTTATAATAAACCTATTTACAATGTAACATCTCTAACATTATATATTTATAATAGAATTGTGATATTTTATATGGACGAGTAATTAACTAGTATTGTAGTAGGTTGCTAAACTAGTGTTTTTATCTATGTGTATTGATAATGTAAATATGATTTGCTTTTTTTAGTAATTAGAAAATTACAAGGGGGTGGGGCGGGGCACGTAAAACCAAAACCCCGTGAATGAAAATGAACAAGTACAACAAAAGGAATATAAAAGCTACTATGATGTGGTTCGATGTAGCTGGTTGAACTGCTTTCATGTAGTATCATACAATACTGCTCTCAAGTACATGAATTTTGGAAATGATTTTCGTACTTCATCACATGGTTATTGTATGTGTACGTGTTGTTCCATTTCCACATGCAATCCATATATCGGATATTGTGGAATTACTTAATATGATGTTACAATGTATGAAGCATACAATATTTGAGACGAAGCAAAAAGAAATCATGTTATGGTTTGAGCATTCAACTTTGTAGCAGATAAAAACAAAAAGGTTTTTTGTTGTATTCAACTTGATTGCAAAAAATAAAATAAAATAAAATAAATCAAAATTTCATATTTTCTCTATAAAAGTATGAAGTAAAAATTCATTGTAGATGACATAAAAATTTAACAGAAATTTTAGAGAAATTTCTGACAAAATTTCGGTGTGAATTTTTAAATATATATTGTGTGTGTAGATATTTCGGAAATTAAGAATTTTGTGGAAATGTACGGAAAATTTATGGAAACTTTTGACGGAAATGATATAGCATATGAATTTCGTTTCGATACTTCAAAATTACGGAAATTTAGCCAGTTTCGGAGAAATTTAAAACCTTGGTTGAGAGGAGGGTCTTAACAGAGACTAAGAGAGAAGCCAGAGAACTATTTGCTTTGTTGATCGCAAAAGACTTTGAATAGAACTATTTTTTGGCTTCATGACAGAGATTCATTAAAACGGGCATAGCCCAGCAAAAACTGAAGCCCAATTACATGTGGAAAGGAAACCAGTTGACCACCAACTAAGCCCAGACTCGGACATAGTAACAGTGACTAATCGGGAAAGGAAAATACAATCAAACAAAAGCCATCGGAATAATCAGAGCTCCGATGTCGGAGGACATGGAATTCCATCATTTCTTAGAACATAGATCAAGGATGGTGGTGGCTGAGGACCCACCATCTCAATGGCAAGTGAGGTTGCATGATGAGCAGCTCGATTCACTTCACTGGGAACCCAGTCCCAAGAACACTCATCAAAGGAGGAGCATCTTCTTCTGATTTTTTCGATTATCGGGTAAGTACTCCAGATTCTGCAAGATGCTGCATTCTTTAAATCTAGTATGATATCTTTCGCATCTGATTCAAACATTACCCGTTTCAAATTCAAGGAGATAGCCAGGTTTACACCAGCTAGAATCGCCTTAGATTCTGCCACTACCACCGAGCTATAAGTCGCGAGGCTAGCAGATCCACCCATGAATGTTACGGCATGATTTCTGATGACCACCCTGAGACCCGCATTAGAAGGGGCCATCCAGGCTGCATCATAGTTGATCTTGGAGGATTTGTCCACTTTGGGGAGGGATTGCCGCTCGATGGTGCACTTTCCGCAGCTTCAATCGTATTGGCTTCCAAATACTCAGAGGCTAGGGACATGCCTGAATTAAGGGTGATAGTTGGGGATACATGCTTATGCTAGTATACAAAAGCACAACGAGTCTTCTAGATCGCCCAACACAAGAAACTAACCCAGGTAAGAAACTTCTTCTTTTGTATTGCATTTGGAATACTCCTCAGACTTGTTAGTAGCCAGTTGTCTATAGTGGTGAATTGTTGTTTATCTAGTCTGATGCCCAACGAGGAGCCAAACCATACTGCTTCCACCCAAGGGCATAAGAAAAGGAGTTCGAAAGACTCTTCTTGGTGCTTTACATATAGGACAAAGAGGGTTCTAGGATAGTTTCCTCCTGAATAAGTTTAACATAGATGGGGTTGCCCCACACAGTACTCTCCATAAAAAGCACTTGATTTTAAGAATAGTGAAAGATCCCCAGATAATCTTCCAACATTTAGGATCAACCTGATGAGAGAGCCACAACTGGTAGGTTTGGAGATAACCTGGTTATCTTGCAGCCAATGGTAGCCAGAACTTACTAAATAAATTTCATCCTTAGTCCATGGCCAAACCAAACGGTCATAACCAACACCATCCCTAATGGGGATTGCCAAGATTCTTGGTACATCCTGTGGTTGAATGAGGTGTGTGATCCTATCTAGTGCCCATGAATGAGTATCTCGATAGAAGAGTGAGTGCACTGTTTGAGGAGCAGTATAAGGGATGTCTCCACTAGTGCAAAGGATGTCACACTTTGGAAGAGGAAGTCACCTATCCTTCCAAATATTTATAGAGTAGCCATTGATGACTTGCCAGCACCACCCATCACAAAATTGATCTCTGGTTGCAAGTAAGCTCGACCTTCCTCAAGAGGCTTTAACATCACCTAAGAAGTCCGAATTGGAGAAATACCTTGCCTTCACGGTTCGAGCCCATAGAGATGTAGGATCGATCCTAAAGGAGCCTCCAACATTGTTTAACCAATAGAGCCAAGTTAAAGTGCTGCAAATCCCTGAAGCCCATACTCCCCTTTGATTTCGGAGTACCCAAGTGGCTCCAACTCTTCCAGTGGAGTTTCTGTCCATTCTGTGAAGATCCCCACAGAAATTTCCCAGGACTGAGTTGATCTCTTTACAAATACCCTTAGGGAAGAGGAAGCACTATATAGGATAAGAGGGAATGGCCAAAGAAACAGCCTTGATCAAGGTCTCCCTCCTGGCCATGGACATAGATTTTTGTTTCCAACGAGCAATCTTCCTGTTGATTCTCTCCTTGATATAAACCAAAGCTTCTTTTTTGGAGCGGCCCCAAATGGTTAGAGTCCCAGGTAGTTCCCCGGGTTTTCCACCACCGCCATATTCAAAAGTTCACACATCAGGCCTTGCATCTGCAGTGGTGTGTTAGGGGAGAAAAAGATGCTTGATTTGTCATTATTGATCAATTGGCCTGAAGAACAGCAAAACTCCTTGAAAATTTGAACTAGCTTCTAGCAATTAAGTAGCGTTGCCTTTAAAAAGAATAGAGCATCGTCTGCGAAGAATAAGGGGGATATTGTTGGGCACCCTCTACAAAGTCTAATTCCAATAATGGAACCATCATATACTGCATGTGTCAATCTGAAGGAGAGCACCTCACTAACAATGAGTAAGAGATACGGTGATAGGGGGTCCCCATGCCTCAGCCCCCGACTTGGACGGAAAAAATTCCTAGGTTCCCATTGAGAACAACAGAAAACGATACCGTATTAACACAACTCATAATCAGGTCCACCCAAGTTTGATCAAACCCGAATCTAAGGGCAGCCTCAAGAAAATCTCACTCCACCCTATCATATGCTTTATTCATCTCCAGCTTTAGTCCCAGTTCATGATTACCACCCTCCTGCTTCAGTCTAAGGTAGTGGTAAGTTTCATGTGCAAGCATGATGTTGTCCTGGATTTGTCGATCTGGGACGAAAGCGTTTTGGTTAGAGGATATGGTATGGGGTAATAGTGCTTTCAATCGGTTTGCCAGAAGCTTAGAAAGGATTTTGTATGAGTTATTCCACAGGCTAATGGGTCTGAACTGGTTAGTTTGTTCCGGGTTTGGTATTTTGGGAATCAGAATTATATGGGTCTGGTTCAGGTCCTTCAGCAAAACTTGGCCTTCATTGAAATCCTTCGATGAAGCCACAACCAATTCATTGACTATCTTCCAGTACTTCTGGTAGAAGAGGCCAGGGAACCCATCGGGACTAGGTGCTTTTAGGGTGCCCAGTTGGTGAGTAGCTTCCATGACCTCCTCAAAAGAGAAAGGGGAGATGAGATTAGTGTTCATCTCATCAGTCACACAATGAGAGACCCCCTTGAAAGCTTCCCCCCACTGTCTTGAACCCGAATGAGAGAAAATGGTCTTGAAATGAGTCTCAAATTCTTTCCGGACTTGGTTTTCACCAACTAGCCAAACAATATTGTTCTCATTTTGAATCCTCAGTATTCTGTTCCTTTGCCTCCTATGGATGGTGGATAGGTGAAAGAACCTTGAGTTCGAGTCTCCGGTCTTGAGCCAGTTAACTCGAGACCGTTGATGCCAATATTTTTCCTCTTTGATCCACAAACTGCCCAGCTTGAATGACAACTCCTGCTATATGTCCAGACTAGTGTAAGGGAAGTTTGCTTGAAGGTACTCCAGCTGAATCAAGCATTCCTTAATCTCAGTCTTATTGCATTTGGGGAATCTACCATTGCACTAAGTCTTGAGGCCAGTTTTGCAACGAATGAAATTATTCTTCCACTGGGTTAGATTTGGGGTGTTGGTCGCTAATTCCCAACAATCCTTGATTATCCTTTGGGAGTTCGCCTCATCAGCCCAATGAGCTTCAAACTTGAAACCAGATTTCCTTCTTTTCAACACTGGATTAGTATTCAGGAGAAGTGGATTGTGGTCTGATCCAATACGGGGGAGATGAGATAAACAAGTGTCTAGCCAAGAGAGAAGCCAACTTTCATTTACCAAGCTACGATCCAATCGTTCTTGTAAGACAATAGCATTGTGTTCCTGCCTTGCCCAAGTAAATCTTTGGCCCTTCAAGCCAATATCTAGTAGGACATTACTATTCATGAAAGATCGTAGGTACTGTCGTCTGTTTAGAGACTAGGGGGTACCCCCTCCATTTCATGTTGACTCAGCATCTCATTCAAATCACCATTACTAGCCAAGGGATATCCTCTGCCTAGCTACAATTGCACCACGAATCCCAGAAATCAGCTTTAGAGTATAATAAAGTACATGTTTGATAAACTTAATTGTATAATGATTGTAGTAAGTTAGAGTATAATAAGATGCACTGACATGACAAAGAAATGAAATTATACATGAGAAATCTCGAAAATGACTTAAATAGGAGATTAGGAGAGTTAATTATTAATTATAATAATATTTTATATTAAATAGATATGTTAAAATAAACATCGGTATTCAAACAAACAGGAAAAGAAGTAGAAAATGGTGCATAGAAATAGATAGAAAAGTTTTTTATTTTATTTTTTATAATAGATCCAAATGTCTACTAGTTAGCAAATTAGATAATCAGAAGAAGTCTCAAAGAGATATACATGACCCTATAAATTTTTAAAGTTTTCCTCTTTAGATGTTATACAGTTTAATCAGATTAGATAAGGACAAGGGCTAGCTTTCACGAGATATCAGGTTTGAACCCCAACCTCGTCAAAATTTGGCTTCAATTTTGGTCAAAATGCTTTCTGACCAACCCACATATCGCGAGAGGTGACAATAATCTCAGAATTTCGGGAGAATATCAGGAATTTCGCGAAAATTTGGAATATTTCCGAAAATATCGCGAGAATTTAGAATATTTCAGAAAATATCGCGAAATTTCGAAAATTTCTCACGAATTCTCTTAGTAAGTTAAAATATATCGAAACCCTAAAAAAACGGAAATATCACCGAAATTTTGAGGATATTATCGATTTTTTAGTCTTACATAGTCGTGGCATGGAAGAGAATGGACGCATAAATACGAAGAGCATATAGTGATCTAAATGAGTATATAGTGATCTGAGCATATAGTGATCTCGTGGCATTGCCTCGAATCTGTGGAACCTCCCTGTCGATCTGCATGTTCTCCTCTACAAGTAAAATATGCTCGAAGAGATCAATCCCTAAATCCACAATCTGAAAAACGTGAACACATAAAATCAGTCTTCCAGGGCTCTTGATATTATCACCAGAAGAATTCTGGTTTCTTGGTTAGTGAAGTCTTTTCCACAAGTCTAAATGGATCTTCAGCCATTTCCGTAGCAGAAGTGGATTTAACTAATGAATATGCAAAAGAAAAAAAATGATCTTTTATAATTTGCAGTCCCAGCAATATGGACGAGGTTGACATGTGACAAAAGTATCACTATTTTAACAGACGATGCACTGATAAATTGAGGACATTGATATATTGGGTGGTGTGTGTGTCTCCTGATGCTTAAATCAAACAGCATATTTCAATATGGAAATCTTTGGATAGCGCAAGTTTATTATGAGTGAATGACCAGGTACGGGATACACTACTGTGAAAAGTTCTGGCATTCAACTTTAGTTGGCATGGCAATGCAGCAATCCAAAACCAACAATTATCACAAATCAGTTTGCAATTTCTCTTCTAACAATAACAATGATTATTAGTGGACTGTGTACACTTCCTATAGTAAATAAGAGTATGGGACTATGATATGCACGGAAACTCACAATCAGTCATCAACCAAGAATCACAATAAGAGTACACTATACTTACACTGATATTTGAGAAAGTACAAATTGTTTCCTGATGATGACAAGGTTCAAGTAAGGGACTAACTGTAGTGGAAACTACTTATTCAGTTTGTTTCTGTGTTCACAAGGCAACATTACTAACCATCTAGTTGTTTTATACTTTATACCAGATAGAAATCAACGGTATGGGGAAGCTAGTCTATTCAATTACCAATTATGACAGAGTATTGCAAATCCATGTTTCAAATGCCTAAGAAGACAAGAAAGATTTGAAAACACCAAATTTTGGTTAGTGCTTCTAGATACATCTTCATTCACCAAAGAATGCCTGACCTCAACAATTAATTTGAAGGAAAACATAGAAAAGTTAAGACCGTGCATGTACTACAAAAGCAATTTATTGTTGATCATTTGCAGGCAAGCATCTAAAATATCCTACACTAGAAGTGACTTGATTTCAGAGTATGAAACAGAGGCAGACTCCAGAAAAGTTAAAAATCCAATACAACGTATACGCCACATAAAATTGCAGGTGAGGTTCATATACCTGCATACTAGAATATATAGCAATCTCCAACTTAAGAGGATTGATTTTACGGGAACCACACAGAAAAACAATGATCCAACTGCAAAGAATGGACTAGTAGGCATGATTATCAAGTGATCTCTCAGAACATTTCTAAATCAAAGAGACAACAATCAAGTGAAAGCTGGGTAAATTTCTTCAAAGAAGTTCAAGGAATTTATCTATAACATTACCTAGGTAGCTAGAGCAATATTTGCTGCAGAGATAGTGAATACAGTTGGACAGCATTTTCATTCTGAAAATGCATCAGTACTTAGATCTGTTAACATACTACACCATATATTGAGCGCAAGACGTGTTTATGGGATTAGGATATGAATGAAAAAGATGATGGACCTGGAAGTATCAAGTTTCAGCAACAATGGAGCTTCAACTCACTACATACTTGATACTTTTCGAGAATGTTATTAGTTTATTCTTTTAATGTACTCTCTCACGCACTAAAGTAACTGGCTTTCACTTTGAAGGTCCCCTAGAACTATAGAGGTGATCAAACTTGTTTCTGTTTCTCTGTTCTTTCTTCTATTTTCTGTTCTTATTACTACTATATGGCTATCTGCACAATAAATTTGAGCTACCTGCAACTCAAATCACCTATAACTTTCATATCTAAAATAATCACACAAATGCTCACACACAGCATCAACAATCAGAGTCCCACTTTACAAATAAGTTAATCATCGAACTTAGTGTAATAAAGTTCCGAGAGTAAATCCAAAATTAGGGAGATAATGAAGTGTGACACGAAGTCAGGAATGCAATCAACAAAATAGCTAATATAACATTATGAGGGAAAAAATGTAGTGAAAACTGTTTTAAACTGTACCAAGACTCCAAGAGCAATGTGAAAGTATTCATCCAAAGAAATCCAATTAATCATCGATATCCACTTCTTGAGCAGTGGAGGATTAACTTTCTTTGATTCGTTGGTGCTTGATAAGTAATGTTTTGTGGTTGCGTTGTATGTTAAAGTACGTGAGAATTATGCTAAGGATGGGAGTTTGCTGATTGGTATATGTAATTGATTTTTGTTTCTTTTCTTCCCCCAGGTTGGAGAGAACCGCTTATACAAGGAGGTCGAGGTGAGCTTTCATTTCTGATAACAATCTGATGTGGGATTGAGGCTTAAGTATATCCCGGCATATACTCTAATAGGAATGGATGAAAGCAACTCAAACCAAGCGAACAATGGCTATGACTCTGTGAAAAAAACATATGGGGAAGAAACGGTTCAGATCTAAGACATCACTATTACCAAACATAATTAGGATCTTCTACGAAAAAACAAATGAATGGTGTAGACAATGAGCTTGAATTCAACCAGAGGCCCAGAGCACCATATCAAGCTCATAAAGTACTGATCACCACTAATGATCTTGATGGCACTGTGTTATACTGGTAGACATATATGAACAAGAAGTTTAAAGTTATTGGACCTCATCCTAAGTGGCAGTCCAAGTCCGTTAATTGATTTTCTAGAGCATTCACCCCTGGATTGTCGGTGTTCAATGTGATCATACATATTAAACTGATCCTAGTCTTGCTACGAAATCATTGGTAGTCCTTGGCGCCTTACTGATCGAAAAAGTAGCCTGTGATATTTATTCTGGTCCTCAAAATAAGTCTTGAATGCTGCTTCTTACTGAACCCACTAAAGCTTTAGTGAGAAAAACGTTCGGTGTTTGAGGTATAAGAACAAGAAGCTGTGATTTAGGCAAGAATGGGCTAGGTACCTTCTGTAGGCAACGATTTATGGAAAAAACAAATTGATTTGCAAAGTAGGGCCTTTGACAAGAGTAATAAGGTGTTAAGGAGGTTACTCATACCAACAGACACCAGAACAGAGAAGACCCACTATAACTAGCCAATTAAGCAATAATACTGTGGTGTTCTGATTATCTTTTATGTGTAAATTTTTTTGTTCTTTCTAAACCAGATAATAGAGTTTCTTAGATAGAGTAGTACATGTAAATCAAAAGTACTGTATAACAAAAACACTTTAAGCGTACTAGATGCTTTTGCACACAAGAAAAGCACTCAGGTAAAGTAACCTTGCTCAAACATTCAATACTGAAGTCATTCATCTTCTAGCATAAGTTGCTAGTGCATTATGTTTACGCTTATCATTACCACTCTATACCACGCCTCTCCTTTCTGCATATCACTGCCACTTTGTACCAACTATGACTATATATAGCAGGAAATTAAAATATTACAGTATTTTCTTGATTCTTGTGTCATAGAAAGGCGTTGCACATCAGTCCTTTGCATCTGCAATGCCTCCTGCAGTTATCTGGAAAATGTTCGTTTCTGTCAAGCATAACAACACATATAAGCCTACCCTAGTCATGATACATGCAGTCTCAGTTATAGGATGATGCAGGTAATGATAAAAGTCATACAGTATATCAATAAAGCAAATGAGAAGGATATTGCTTCAGCCTCAGGCAGGTTTGGGGCATCAAACACCTTGCAGACACGCTGTTCCCCTTTGCCTTTCCTAAACATGAGCCTTATGGTTGCTGCATGGGCGAGCACATGACCTCCTGCTGGTTTCTTTGGATCAGATATGAACACTCCACCACCGGGGTCAGCTATCACTGCACGGTAATCAGATTCACTGTGAGCCTCCAACTTACATGCATCAAATTACTATAAGATCCACTCAAAGATTTTCACTTAAAAAAATTATCCATGATTGAGCCTTTGAATTTGGTCCATGACCAATTACCTTGGTTGGTCATATAGACAGCGACATTGAATTCCTCAGCAATCTTTATTAATCGGGAAAGCATCTGTGCAAGTTTTTGCTGAAGAAGAAAAATAAAGAGGAGGGCCATAAGATTAAAATGAGTTTATATTTTATGTGGTCTGAAAGATCTAAATGATAGTATATGAGCCTATGTATTGCAGGGAATCTGTGAAACTGACCTGGCGATCTGCATGCTCTCCTCTCCCAGTAAAATCAACACGAAATAGAGCAATCACCGAGTCCACAATCTGAAACACTTGAACACATAGAAGTCAATCTTCCAGGCCTGTTGATAGTTGTACGATGACAGAGTTCTGGCAAGTAAAGTACTGAAGTCTTTACCAGAAGTCTGAATGGCTCTTCAGCCATTTTTGCAGCTAGACCAAGAAGCAGATTATACTGATGCTCATATGTAAAAGCACGAGCATAAACGATCTTTATGCAGTCATAGAAAATGTCAAGGTTAGTTCACTGTCATCACTATCATTTGTTCAAGTGAAAGTGTATGTATAGATTGAGGATTACATTGTCGAGAACAGCTCCTGGGTCCAAGCCAAATCTTTCAGCTATAGGTATAATTCGATCAGGCCGGCTGCAAGTGCATTTAGTTAAGAAGAAAACATTCTTATATTGGTGGTATTGATGAAGATAATTCTTGGTCATCCTTTGTTGATAAAAAGCTACATGAAACATTAGTTGGGATGGACATAGAAAAAGGATACAATGTTCCCTCAGTATCAATGTAAGCAACCTTTCCATTCCCTCCATGCATGTTAGTTGGAAGCTGAAAAGTAGCAAATAAGCTCAGTCAACAACTAGGCTAGGCTTGATGTATATTTGAATCAAACTGCATGTTCAAGTATGGAAATCATAGGCTAGCTACTAGTTTATTATTTGAGAAAGACCAGATATGGGATGCACAGTTGTAAAAGCAGTATTGGCATTCAATTTTACTTGGCATCGCATTGCAGCAGTCCAAAACCCGCAATTATCAACTTTTTCAGTAACATGCTTCTTAACGGTGTATAATCTCTCTGTTAATCAAACTGAATGATATGCAAGATGACTCACAGTCAATCTAAACTTAACATTTCACTACTCAAATGCCACACTTTTAGAGAAAGACCACAACAGAATTTTGCAGCATGATGGCATGATTTCCAGTATGCTAAGACAGTCACAACTTAAGGATAGAGACAAACCTGTGTAGTTACGCAGAGTGTATGTGCTTGGATCCCAGTTGTTATGCGAATCACAGACTTCTGAGGTTCACATTCATCCCCACAGTAACTAACTTCCAAGACTGCATTTACTTTAGCCAGTTTAAAACCACAAACAACTTAAACTTACTCTGGTTATAGCATCACTCCCAGTAATATATCCGAAGTTCTGAAAAAGAAGAAACAATAATGAAAACCGAGAAGAAACTTATCACTCCAAAAACTTCAGAAAATCTAGATAAACATTTTCAGATTATGGCAAGGTTAAGCACTGACCACTATTTTCTCAGCAGCTTCACACATCTTATCAACTTTGGCCTCAGATAAACCTTTAATTCCTGTCAAGTTCAGCCAAACAACAATCACAGTAAGGAAATCTAACTTAAACATTTACAGTTTCAAACAATGAGGTGAAATTTGGGATTGAATCTGAGGTAGTAGATGTTTGAATGGTAGAGATAACATGGATCTCTGCATGTGAATCTGAATCCCCTCCTGGGACACTTTCACACTGTGACAAGTCTCCACTATACATGGAGGTACGTACTCGAACTACTTGATGCAATTGTTTCATGGATTCGGAGTGCATCAGACAAGGGCGGCCTCTCCTGCAAAGCAGACTGGATGGAGGCATCAATAGCCTTGACCAGCTCTAAATCTTCTTCAACTGGTGGTGCCGTTGGCCGGTTAATTGCAGGACGCGCCTGAAAAATTTACACATTCAATGCTCCATGTACAGAAGGAAATCATATTTATGCTTAAAGCAACTTTGACTGCTCAGTACTTTGAGAAATTCTCTGCAGTACTTAATAGTGTATTTTACAGTCTAGTTTTGTCCCCCCCCCCCCCCCCCCCAAAAAAAAAAACAAGGGACAAAACTATGAGGGGTATAAGTTGTAGTAATTCTGTAAAGGTTCGCTAAACCTAGTTCAATGAACATATAGCATGAGTCCATATATCCCCATTTCTGAGCTGTAATATTACCTTTTCTTTAATCTCTTGTTACCATGGAGACCAAAGGGAAACTCTGGTGTTGGGTGTGGGGATAATTTCTCTCCACCAGTACTGGAGCTATCAAGTCCCCACACTTTCAACTTTCTTTTTATCAGATCTACGAGGTATACTTTCCCAGTTTGGTGATCATGCCCGCCGTTTTGATATGCATTTCCTCTGTTTATCTCATTGATCTTCTGTTTTAACTGCTGGTTTTAACTCCTCTAGCTCAGCAAGAGCATTCAACAATTTCTAGAGCACGAAACTGAAATCAAATTAGTGACGGTAACTGCATAAAGGTTAACCTTTATTATAAATTAAAGACGTGATGAAATATTACCTTTTTCACTTCCTTCTGAGAGGATCTTTCTCTTTGATCAGCCTTAATATAGTCTTGATGATCTGGTATTGTCTCGGAGACCAAACTTAAGCAGAAGAATACTACATAGTTTCAGGTTATTTTGGAACATTGTTACAGATCCAGACATGTGCACACACCCACACAACACCACACTGTTCTATATTATCCCTACTTCAACTTAGCTGACTCTATAGTTAGATTTTTGGCTCTTTGTTACTCACCTTGCAAACCTTACGAGCGTAATGTCCAGTTATAAAATATCCTTCTCTTACCGATATATGTCAGCCTACAATGTATGTAACAAAATCATTAGGAGCTGGAAAAACATTTTGAAACATCTGAAGTCTGAACCAGTTTGATTATCTATGAATGGATTCTGATATCAATTGGTTCCGTGAGCACAAAGATTCAAGGTCAATTGTGTCCAAGTGATCAAAAGATTCAGAAATCTTGTACTGGCTTTAAGCCTTTATCGTCGAAAGCAGACCCAGTAGAAGTTATCACATTTGTTTCATTTTCTAATATTCTAAGTTAATCTCATGGTTACAACTTTTGGGTCCAATCAAGCATCAATACCAGTTTACTATCTTTCAAATTTCAATGAACTAAAATCTGAAATAAATCCAAGTTTAATGGGAATTTTTCAGTACTAAAATTGCTAATAAAATCTCCAATAACGCATTAAGCTTTTGGGTCACTGATTTCATTTTCCAGGTCACAAGTATTGAGAACATATGTCTAATATTTAAGGGCAGTGAAATCCACACTCACCATTTTATAATCCACTCATTCTTTCTCTTTTTGATAGAAATTCATACAAAGAGACAAAACCAAGTTACCAAAGACAAATTTAAGTTACTAAAAAAGAAAACAGAGTGTAGATTGTAAAATGAAGAGCGTGAATTTTATTTCCCATATCCAATTTTAGGTGACTATCTAGTTAAGTCAAAACCTGAAATGATGTTTGCTGTGTTTACAGTCGGATAATGCAGCAAGCAACAATGCATTTGTCCCGTACACAAACCTCAACCTTGCAAGAGCATGGTTGCAACAATCTAAAGCTGTATAGATGGAAAGTAGATATCATAACTCGTCCACAAGTAGATATTAACATAAGACTTCTGTGACAGTCCCCAAGATTTTGGGAAATGCAATCGTTTTTACATACAGAACTTACACACCATGAAAAATTAAAATGAAGAGAAAATGCTGCCTCACTGATACTGGAAAAACCATGGTATGTACATCAAAATCTCGGGGTGGGGGCTCCTAACATAAAACTTCATCTGTTATTGGAGACGAACGGATTCCAGATTCTTCAAGGTATTCAAGTTGTAGTAATAGTATGGTTGACTGGCATGACTCATACAGCATAGAGCCTTACAACCTGTTCAATCTTAGCTCGGCAGACAGGACAGCCCCATTTCTTACCCTTAATCTCAGTCAAACAAGACATGCATCCAGCCATATGGCCACATGGGATGCAAGCTCCTTCAACTGGTGCATCTAAACAAATCACACATGAAGAAGAGGCCCCATCACCTTTCTTTTCATCGACTGTAGGAGGTATACTTTGAGCACCTGGGTTTGATAGATCAATAGGGCTGTCATCAATTGATGGATACTGGATAGGATATTCATCTAGACTTTCATCTAAAACTGGTGGAGCTGATGGGGGTGGAACTGATGGGATTGCAGCTGATTGTGTTGAAGCTGATACGACTGAATCTGAGGTAGTAGTTGTTTGGGTAGGAGAGATTTCCTGGATGTTTGCATGTCCACTTGAGCCACCAACTGGGCCAGTTTGAACCCCTGACCAGTCGCTGCTACTTACTTTTGGAGAAGCAGCTGCAATTGTTGCATCCCAACCGTTGTAGCTGCCGGTGTTTGTGGACGTACTCCAACCATTCAAGTTAGAAGCATTTGTAGAGGAACTGGAGCTACTTGAGGCAATTGATTCATTGATTGGGTGTGCATCCGGAAAGGGAGGTCTCTCCTGTGAAGCAGAATGAAGGGAGGCACTGAGAGCCATGGCCAACTCTATATCTTCTGCAGTCGCTGGTGGTGCAGTTGCTGGATTGTTATTACCCAAAAATGCAGGTGGCGCCTGAAAACAATCCAGAAATTCAATTTAAAATAGACTCCCCAAATCTTGCCAAAGATTGAATAGTGGCTTATCATAAACGACATGTATTTCACAGAACATAGTGCCAACAGAACTTGATCTACTCACATAAGCAGCATGTGACAGAATATGGCATTGCCAGAAAAAGAGACTAGAATGATGGAGAAAATATCTGCACTACAGAACAGTGTAATCTAGCATATCGTTGCCTACATAATAGTCTGTAAGCTAGTA
Source organism: Rosa lucieae (assembly GCA_024704745.1). Classification (NCBI taxonomy): domain Eukaryota; kingdom Viridiplantae; phylum Streptophyta; class Magnoliopsida; order Rosales; family Rosaceae; genus Rosa; species Rosa lucieae. The sequence continues at coordinate 7,237,582 of CM045495.1, read as the reverse complement.
ATTCATTGTCTCAAAAGTCAGGACTCCAGTCTATATGTGAGACTATGAGAGCCATTCAGCTGTTTAGAAATCCATTTTTGCACATATTCACATCAAAGATCACAATCTTAAATGTTGGCAGCATGCAGTACATTGTTTGGAAGTGTAATCAAAAGCCGCTTTTAGGGAATATCTGAAATTTGATGACCCATCATGTTAAGCCCAACTCTCTAAAAAATTATTCCACTCCTGTTCAGTGATATTATTCATTTCCAAGTGGCGGAAGTGAGGAATTGAAATAACTAATGATCTTAGTGACCGAATAAACTTCACAACTACTTCAGCAATGCCACCAAAAAATTTATGACACTTATTTATCGGGTAAGGTATTCCATTGTTCGAGAGAGATAGGAGAGAAGAATAAAAGAAAAATTTATGCAGATGACTTTTACCTGTGGAATTCCTTTGCATGCATTGCTAAACCACTGAAGTTGTTGCTTGTCAGTTTCATTTCCAGATGCAAGTCTGATGCGTACTTCTGCAAAGAAAGAATTCTGACTTTAAATGACATAATAACATAAATAAACATAGAACTAACTTGAACTATAACAGTATAACTTCAATTCTTCCTACTAGCTAGACTGCATGCGGCATGCCTATTATAGATAGGAAGGAGTAGGACTATAGGAGGCTGGAGAGTGGTATCACAGCATTACTGCTGTACTTTTCTGAAAAATATCCAATTTCTTTGATTCTAAATCACTTTCAAAAATCATATTGATTAAGATTAATTAACAAACAATACTTACGCCTAAGTTTTTGATGCCTTTGTCTCCGCCTCCTGCCTCGTGGGACTATGCATGGACATAGAATTCAATTAAAAAATGGCTAGAGGAATGAATGTGACATCAACTCCCACATTTATGGCCTAAGAAAAATAAGGTTTAAAACACTCCTAAGAATTGTTTCAGAATCAAGGAATTACTTGTGGAGATATCATGAATTATAACCGACGGATCAGACAGGTGATATTTGGGTTCTTCCAGATTGACTTTCCACAATCCAATAACTGTACATGGTTGAGCATCCTGCTTATCAGAAATAAAATATAAAATAAAATAAAAAAGAGATCAATATTCCAAAAAAAAAAAAAAAAGTAAAATAAGAATATAACAAAACTACTAGACAATTCAGAACATACAAAATAAGTGAACCAAGATGATTCAATCTAGAGTAAAGAAAGGTACATACAAATAATTTGGATAATCTATCAAAATTACAAGGTGAAAGAAAATGAGGCAACATGGAAATCAAGTGCATTAGCAGCCAAAAACACCAACAATAATATATGAAACATAGAAATATGTTACAGAACACTACATAACGAGTCCATGGACTTCATCACAGTAGAAATTGAAAATGAAAGAACAAGGGACATAATACTTCAAAGTTACGAAGCCAGAGGCTTTTAAGTGGGAACATAAATGTACAGTATTTGAATATGGTTAGACATCAGAGCAGTGATTAAATCACCGCCACCATTCCAGCAACCTTGCAGCTAAAGAAAATGTACAAACCTAATATTAAATTCTCAGACCAAACCACAGGTGGTAAGCCCGGAGTTGGTGAACAAATGATACGAGGAGCCAAATCAATGTTGTGCCCTCCTTGGTAATCACAAGGGAAAATTATTCAGCCAAGAAGGCTGAACTTGAAAGAAAATGAAGGTCTTTCTGTCTCCAGGAGGTTGAATGGCGTTTATGCACTTACTGATCAAGTTCATCCCCAAAGGCAATTTAACTCCCCTGAATTACCATTTATAAAAGGAAAATGGTGCTAGCTTCTAGAGCATCACAACCACAAATCAGAATACAGAGCTCATTGTAAGAATTGAGTAGGTTACTTCACTGAAAGTTGAGAAAGAATATACATGTTGTATCCTGGTCGTTGCTAGTTTCAAGTATGGGATTGAGTTGAGTCCAGATTACTCATATGAGTTTGTTTTCGCTAATAGGGAAGTTAGGTACTCGGTGGACATAAGGCAAGATTTTGGCCAACCAAATATTTTTGCCCATGTGCTCGTTCATCTAAGCTTAATTGCCCTATTTTCTTTATTTGTTATGACAGCCAAGTCCTTAGGAGATTTATACCCAACAGAACAATAAATAAACAAATACATGGTGAAGTAAGTTTACTTTGGTCATTAATTAGGACAGATATAATTCTAAATGCCTTAGAAGACAATATGATTGGACGTTTAGTGCTCCTTATATATCTTCAATAACTTTGATGGAACAATTTAAGGGATGATTTATTAACATGTTTAACAAAGGAAAAAAAAATTATTCTAGTAGATAACAGTTATATAATTTCAAATGTGGCCAAATCATTAACTCAACCTAGTGCTCCTAATCTACGTACCTGCATACTAGAATATATGGCAAGCTCCAACTTGTAAGGCTTGGTAGGTTTGCGGGAACCACATGGCAAAACAACAACCCAACTGCAGAGAAGCCAACAGGTATAAATACAAGTGACCATTCAGACAATTAATAATAACAAGCAAGAGCTGCATAATCTTCTTCAGAGCAGATAAAGCAATCTGTCATATTTCTCAGACAGTTTGTTACTTTGAAAGTGAATACAAATGCAAGCCAACTAAACAGAAATAGTGAAATACTTCAAGATGACATAACTTCCACATATTACTTACACTTTTCTTGAAACCAACTTCGGAGCAAGTAGTTCCAGAAATCCAGGACCATACAACTCGCGCAACCAACCCGAGAACAAGCAAATATGCCTCTACAGTCATTCACACGAACTACCATTTTAGAACCAGTAAACCAAATGATTACAACAATGGAACGCACATCATATCAACAGACTGAACTTTGAATATACCTCAATTGCGCGGACAACAGCACTCTGCCCTTTTGCTCTAGCAACATCAAGAGGGCTCTGACAGTCATCATTCATGATCAACGCATTCGCTGAACAAAAAATCCAAACAACAAATTTCACATCCAACGCAATCAAGCCAAAAAAAAAAACAGCACTAGAGAAGTAAATTGACAGAGCCACACACACCTCCGCGCGAAAGAAGTAAATTGACAGTCTCTTCGAGCCCTCTCTTAGCTGCATGATGCAGAGGAGTCCCGGCATGCCGACCTAAAACACACGAATTCACAACATCACAAACAAATCCAAAGCTAAAAAAAATCAACCGAAATTCGATCAAGTCAAGGCTGTTTCTTTCTCAACAACATACCGGGGCGATAAGCGTTGACATTTGCACCGAGGTCAATCAAGGTCTTAGCAACATTGGTAAGCCCAGGATTCATACAAGCCACAATCAAAGGGGTCTTGCCCTCCCTATCAATCCACTGACCACCCAAAAAAAAAAACCACCACAAACATCAGTAAATCATCAACAATTACCGCTACGAATACACGAAATCAAGATCACAGCGAAATCGAATTACCTCGAGGCCTGCGCCTTGGGCGCGAAGGGATTTGATCCCTTCGACGTTGCCATAGCTGACTTGGTCGTAGAGAAGCTCCTCTTTGGATTGCTGAAGCCCCATTCAGAATTCGAATTTTTCGAATTCGAATCAAGGGGAGGAGGGTGTTAGGGTTTGGAAAATTTTCTAGGTTTTTATATTTATTTTTTTTTCTGGAGGAAACTTGATTTCCTGGAAAAAAAATGGGGTGGTGTGAAGGAAACTTAAACGAGTGGATGATTGAGGAAAGGAAATAATTGAATTGGATGCCTTAGCAACGAAGTCTCTCTCATTTAAGAGTCAAGGACAGTTATTTTATTTAAAAGGAAAAATATTTAATCTTATTATTATTAGTCAAATGTGTTGTGCCGTTGTTTTGGACATGATTTGTATTGGGGACGGTCGGACCATTAGATTTGTGTGAGTCTCTGAAAAATTCACCAATGGTGTCTGGACACTTATGAGACTTTCAGAATGATACTTGAACTTACAAAGTTATCAATGTGATACCTGGACTCATTTTTTCATATCAACGTCGTACCTACGAATAGTTTCCGTCACGGAGCCGTTAAATTTTGCACGTACGATGCACGTGAGTCACTTAATGAAGATAAAAAGACCGATTTACCCTAAAATTTTTTTGAAAAAATTCACCAACGGTGTCTGGACACTTAGGGGACTTTCAGAATGATACCTGAACTTACAAAGTTATCAATGTAATACCTGGACTCATTTTTTCATATCAAGGTCGTACCTACAACCAATTTTTGTCACGGAGCCATTAAATTTTGCACTTGCGATGCACGTGAGTCACTTAATGAAGACAAGGACCAATTTAGCCTCAAAAGTTTTATTTTTCCTTTTCTTTTCTTTCTTTATTCTTCTTCTTCTTCTTCTTTTTTGGATTCTTTATTCTCTCCTTGTCTCCTTGCCAGCACCACCGCTTTCGGAGAACCCACCATCGAATATGCAGGAAGAAAAATGGGGGAGAGCCACAACAACCTCCACCACTGCGCAATGACGTCATCCTACGCTTCTTCTTGATTGGGTTTGGGGATAAGGATTGCTTCTTCCTCCACCGCTAGCGAAATCGTGGAGGCTCGAGGCCACATTCTAAGGGCCACCGGCCAGAAAGACCGCCACAGCAAGGTCTGCACCGCCAAAGGCCCCAGGGACCACCCCATCAGGCTCGCCGCCCACACCACCATTCAATTCTATGACGTGCAAGACCGGCTCGGATACGACTGGCCCAACATGGCCGTCAATTGGCTCATCAAGAAAGCCAAGGCCACAATACACGAGCTGCCACCGTGGAACCCAAACTCAATTTATGTTCAGACAACATCTTCTCCGACGATGTCGATATCCGCCTCACAGGACACGCAGAACGTGAGCCTCCATTTCTCGATGGTGGAGGCTCCGAGTTCTTTGTTTGCTAATCGGCGAGGTGCAATGGTTGGCAGCAGCAGAGTGGCGAAGCTGGTGAATCAGAACAGCTTGAATTTTCTGTAGGTGAGGATGGTGTGGAGGCCGAAGTTAATGTTAATCTTTGTCTGCCTACAATTGCCTCTGATGGAAGTTGGGCTAGAGGCCGAAGTTGTCGGCTAGACCGATGAAGTTGCAGGTGAGGATGGTGTGGAGGTGGTGTTGCATGTCGGGAACGACGGAGAGGATGGCGGGGTGGGATTGGAGCTGTGATTTGAGAGTGGAGGGCTGGCGGGGTCTGTGTTTTTGATCAATGGTGTATAAAAAGGGGTCGGAGGAGAGAACAAGAGTGGTGGTGGCTAAGTCGTCGGCGGCGGGATGAACTCGGAGTGAGCGGCGAAGCCTCAATGCCGAATTTCAATTTGCTGTAAGATTTAAAGTGGGAGGAACCAGAAGCATCTGCGGAGCATGAAGGTGGATTGAGACGCAACAACGGTGTTTGATCTGCGATCGGCGGTGGGAATCGACTGAGCAAGATGATTTGAATCTTCATGATAAGAAAGAAAAAAAAAGAAAAAACTATTGAGGGTAAATCGGTCTTTTTGTCTTCATCAAGTTACTCACATGCAAAATTTAACAGCTCCGTGACAGAAATTGGTCGTAGGTACGATGTTGATACAAAAAAATAAGTCTAGGTATCACATTGATAACTTTGTAAGTTCAGGTATCATTCTGAAAGTCCCTTAAGTGTCCAGACACCGTTGGTGAATTTTTTCCTAAAACAAACTGAGGGCAGAATGTCTTTTTTGCCCTCATTTTTGGGCTCACGTGCTCACAGTTGGCGGAGACATGACGGAAGTTCGCCAGAGGTACGACGATAATACGAAAAGTAAAGTTTAGGTATCACATTGATAACATTCAGAGTTTAGGTATCATTCTGAAAGTCACCAAAGTGTCCAAACACCGTTGGTGAATTTTTCCCGATAAGTTTTCGCTGAGTGTGCTCCTGTCTAATTCGCCAAGTTTAGTGTTGTTAATATACTTAACATAAATAATTATTCTATGGTTGGTACATGTGGTGGCATAGGTAAATGTCATTGATCCAATTGACGGGTGTTTGGTGTTGATTGGTTCTCTTATTTTAATTATTCTTTTCACTTGACCCATATAAGATGGGAAAAAATTCTCATATAGTTACTGGACTATCATCTATTGCATTTTTTAGTACCTTAATTTTTAAAACTACCCTAATGGTACCTGAACTATTGCTCCGTTTCTTCATATGGTACTTCCATCCAATTTGCCGTTAACTTTGCCTATGTGGCCCACTCTTATAGGATGACATTCACCTCAAAAAAAAAAAATAATAATAATAATAATAATAATAATAATAGGCAAAGTTAACGGCAGATTGGATGGAAGTATCATATGGAGAAATGGAGCAATAGTTTAGGTACTACGAGGGTAGTTTTGAAAGTTTAGGTACCAAAATGTGCATTGAACCATATTTCAGGTATCATTTGAAGATTTTTCCCTGTAAGATGACCACAAAAAACAGATGTTGAAAATCTTGAAACATTACTACTATTTGACATATTAAGACGTTGCACTAGTAAAAACATTTCAAATTACGTATTTCTAGTGACTCGTTTATGCATGTTACATACAATCGGCTACTTAATAAATGAGTTACACATGTTCATTTCGTGTTGGTGGAATGACCTCAGTTTTTATTTTGTTTTGGTTTTGAAACCTCTAGCAAGCAATTTTTTATTTTTTTATTTTATTTTTAAGTCTTAGTCCACCCCACCCTTACATATGTTAATGAGAATCAAACTCATGACCTTTACAATATTAGAATTATAACTTACCAACAGGTTACAGCTAACCGGCACACCTCACCGCTAGTAAGCATGACATTAAAAAAAAAATTAACTCAATGCCATTGTTGAACTTGAAATCCCATTGGAGAGTGAATATATGAGCCTTTGCCAAAGTCGCCCGCGACCAACTCCCCAACAAAGACATTTACTCATTTCTCCTCTCTTTTATTTCTTATCTTATCTTCATGGATCTCTATCTTTCTCTCGAAGGAGACTATATCTCCTAGAGGATCACAATGATCATCTCGAAATCAGTGTTTGGGTTGGAAGTAAAATCTATTGCCTGAATGTTTGAAGTTGTTTCAATATCGATAGAAAAAGTTTTCATTGGACTTCATATTGTCAAATTTGATTGCACTATGTTGTGTTTCTTCATTTAGATTCTCCATGAGCTTTGATCATAGTTCTAAATAATGACTACTTTAATAATGAAGACTTCTTTCTTCTTGTACCGACCAAATTCAATCGTAAAGAAATAGTGAGAGAGAGGAGGAAGAAGGAGAAAGGCTTCACCGATAACTATGAAATGGTTATGACGCCGATTTGCAGTTCAGTTGGAATTGTGTTTTTTTTTTTCCTCTCTTTCTTTGTTTAGTTTTTGGTTTTACTTTTTATTTTAATTTTGTGTTATTTCTAATTCAACTTAATTATGGGCAAAATAGGATTGTTAAGAGAATATTGGGTGAACAAAGAAAACGAGTGGGTGGCAATAGCCCCACCTTTAGACAACGTATGGGTGGCCCAAATTGTGTGAAAATGACATTGCCAACCACATAGAAGCTACAGATCAGGTCACTTCTGCTTATATAAAATAGAGATCTTAATTAGATTCAAATATCCACATCACTGTTACTGGAGTATACTATTAATACAGAAAAACAGTTGAGAATTTGTACAAACTTGGTTGTCACCTATACAATATTGTGGTCTACATTTTGGTTGGCCAAATTAGATTTGCATTAAATTATGAACAGAGCATATGAGAAGATAATTCTAACCTATGTTCAAGATTAGGACAAGATTAAGGCCTGCACATACATACCCCAGTTGGGTAAAAGAACCTATACTTCTGAAAAAGTATACTATTTAGAAACAAAAACTCCTAATAATCATATTAGTTAATTCAAAATCAAAATCTCACCCAACTCATAACTCCCAACTCCCAACATATACAAAAATTTATATCTGTCAGCCTTTAATATGGATTGGACCTGCAACTATTTTGGCAATAAGATTCATTTCTGTAATTAACCTCTGAGTAAAGAATTCCACTTCAACATACAACAGAACCTATAAAATACACTCACTAATATGGATGAAAAAATTACAATGAAGGTTGCATGCCTTTAATTTGCACAAGTCTCACAGTTCTGTCCCTCTGATTCTCTGAATATATGACATGTTTTCTTTTTTTTTTCCATGGTAAAGTAGAACTCCTCTCTATCATTCCACTACCAAAACAAAGGCTCTTTCTCTAATGTACACCTACCTGATTCATATACTGCAATTCTAAAGCAGAGTGCTGATCCTACTGTAAGAGACTAAGTTACGAAACTATGTATCAGAAGATGAGGCTGCCTCAGTGTTGTTTTGATTTGAAGATGAGGCTGCCTCAGTGTTGTTTTGATTTGAAAATGAGGCTGCCTCAGAACTGTTTTGATTTGAAGATGGGGCTGCCTCAGAACTGTTTTGATTTGAAGACGGGGCGGCCTCAGAACTGTTTTGATTTGAAGATGAGGCTGCCTCAGAGCTGTTTTGATCTTCAGGAGGTTCTCTAGTGCTGGACGATGATGGTACACTTGGAGGAAGAGGAGCTGTCCTAGGTTGACTGTATCTTCTAAGCAGCCTTTCTCTGTTGTTGGTCCACCATTCTTCTGCCTGTTGCGAACTAAACCTCCGTTTACTGCAAAAGTATTGGTTGTAGGTATGAGAAGACTGAAAGAGAGCGAGATGAAAATGGTTGAAGACATGAGGTTTAAGTAGAACTTTTCCTTGCAAAACTGCCTTACAATGAAAGGGAAGCCATGTGATTATAGACTACATATACTAAAGGTACGTACCCAGACAATGTGAGACTATGCCAACATCATTATCATAAAAAATTATGAACTATGGAAATGAGGGAACTAGTGAAAATCTTGATTTGAAATCTTTCAAATGTGATAACGAGAAAAGAAGTCTTGCTTTACTTTGTTAAGTTGTGCTTGTATGTGCATCTGCAGATGTCTAATCACTGAATGTTGGTAAGACTAAATATTTTACCTGAATTTAACACGCCGGAAAGCCCTAGCACCATTTGGTAGTTGAAGCAGAGTTACATAAACACCTGGTTCAAATTGTTCAATGACTTCCCTTTGTCCTTCGGTCTGCATTGTTGATGATTCATTTGACTTCGAGGTGCTTGCTGAGCTGGTTTGAGAGTCAGCAGTCACTACATGGTCATCCACTCTGTTCTCTGCCATTTTTGAAGACTCAGGTACCGAGGAAGACTTATCAGCTGCACCTTGTTGATCATGGTCTAAGCTTGATCTTTCACTGTATGTGTTTATAAATTCTTCTGCTTGAGCACTCAATGATTCGAAGTTCTCGTTGTCAAAAACCTCAGGAGGCAACTTGTCTGCCAATTCCTTCATCTGCACATGAGAGAAAGGCCCACAAGGACACAACATCAGCATACTTCACCGAAAGAAAAAATATACATCAACTTTGGTGCCACTGATACTAAACAATTTGTGTTATGACTTATGAGAACAATATCACTGTGCTATTTCCAGGTTCATCCTACTATCCTAGCCACTACCATACAGAACAAAACAAAAACAGACTAAAAAACAATAATAATAAGAAAAAGGAATTTTGCAATGCTAAGTAAAGTTTAGAGACCTGTTCTGTTATGGACTTGACAAGTTCCTTCACGGCTCTGCACTTGGAAAATTGTTCTTCTGCTAATGAACTAGCTTCTTTAGCATTTTTATTTAGTTTTCGAATCTCCAGATCTTGAGTATCACACTTCTGCTTCAGACTTCTGACCTGAAGTGATCGAAGAGAGGAAAGTGTACCAAATGTTATTTGGTTTCGAAATTTCTACACTACAAATCAATATAATGTTGCAACCAAGGATGTAATTCACAAAAGGTGTAAAACTAGTACCTGGGTTTGCAACTTTGATAGTTCGTGAATCAGACTGTCATTTGTCCTTTTAAGACTGTCAATAACACTTCTAGAAAATATAGGAGTTGCAGACCGTGGAGGGCTTGGTCTCCTTGAATATGGTGAACTAGATCTTGACCTTGCAGTATTAGACTGAGGTGTTACTGGTATAGCAGGCCTCAAAGCATTTTGAAGAACACTCAATGAACTTGGAAATGCAATATCTTTCAGTTGTAAAAGGGATGGAACTTGGGAAGCCCTAACTATAGAAGGAGATTCCGATCTTCCCCCAGCCTTCATTGACTTAATCTCATGATATTTCACTGGTTCTATGATGGGAGGAAGCAGAATCCTTGAAGATCTAGCCTCTCCCCTACTAAGACCATCTCTGTCCATTGAACGGGCGATTGTAGCTCTCCTACTAACAGTACTAGAATTCCCAGCCTCAGCAGATTTAAGCTTAGCATAACAAGAATCACATACGCGATGAGGTTTTCCAGGAGTGGGAGCCAATGCAGCCCTCAGTGCTTTTTTGGAACTACAAGCATGGCAATGGACTAGTCCACAATTATAACAGTTATGCCTCTTCCTAGTAAAACCAAATGCCTGTCGACAACCTGAGCAAACTGACTGATCAGCTCCAGAAACCCATTTATGGATACATATACTAGATGTGAAGTTTGAGCCACATGATATGCTTTTCACATGCCTATCTTTCAGAGCTTCAACCATAGTTGGCGTTCTCCGATCTTCGGTGTCCCCATGTCCCAGTCTTCCATTAGCACCTCTGCCCCATGTGAATACTTCACTTCTCGATGTCAGGACAGCAACATGATGGGATCCACATGATATTTCTTCAACAAACTCACCTACCAATTTATCCTGTACTAAGCAAGGTGCTTTCCCATCAGAACTAGGATTTCCTAGTTGACCATATGCAGTACCACCCATGGTAAACACATGACCAGATGTGGTGAGGGCAATAGTCATTGTGTGTCCACACGCTAGCTGCTGGAAATTATAGTCGATAAGTGAAGAGACACAGGTAGGAAGAAGATATGTGTCCTTGCTTCCATGACCTAAACGATGTTTATCACCATCACCCCAAGTGAACAGCTTTCGAGATGAAACATTTACACCAGACTGACCCATAACCTCTACAATAGCTGCAGTATGCCAAACACCACAAGCTACTTTTATAGTCTTCAGCCCACTCAATAACTGCACCTCCCTTGGATATGCAATACTCTCTCGATCTCCATGTCCCAAAACTCCAAATTTTCCATCTCCAAATGTAAAGAGTTTGCCATTATAAGTTGCCAGAGCTGAATGCCATGTGCCACATGCAACCGACAGAACCTGTAGTCCTTCTAAAGAACCAGTAATCCTTTTAGGTAGCCAGTGGCTAACATCAGTACCATGACCAAGAAGTCCAGCATTATGTGTACCATCACCCCAAGTAAATAAATCACCAGACGTAGATACAGCACATGAATGATACTCGCCACATGCAACAAATTCTACATTATTAAGAGCCAGGAACTCAACAAGGCGAGGGCGACTAAAGTCTCTATCAATCCCATGACCAAGTCTTCCACCAGATTCCTCGCCCCAGGTGAAAACTTCACCTTGCCTTGTTACAAGAGCAATATGTCTAACACCACAAGCAATTTGATGAACATCAAGAACAACATTCGACTCCAAGGGCTTTGGAATAAGCACATCAGTGTTTATAGGTATTACATTTGCAGACCCATCAGGTACATTTCCATCAGACCAGATCTCTCCCCACACATAAACATCTCCTAGTGATTCTATGTCATCAGGTCCAGACCCTCCACTTGAGCAGCTAGGAGTGCTTGAAACACTAACTCGAAAACCATCTCCTGTACTTGTTCTTAGTTGCATATTTGCACGCTCTGCACCCGCATCTGAGCTTCCAAAACTCACTGATTCACGAGAATCAATGGATACCCTACCATGGCTAGAAGTGTCATTTAAGGTCACTCCAGAATGACGGCCACTAACAGATTCACTTCCGTCGTGAATCTGAAACATTAACAAACTTAATCAGATCTTTTCAAAAGAAAAATATTGATGAAGATAATTTCCGAAATGACCAAGAAAATTATGCAACATTCTTTTTTGTGATATGAGTAATGGGAATTTCTCATATATAATGCATGAGCTGGGTGAACACAACTGCCCAATATATTGATGCACTAATGATAAGCTACTTCTAGTAGTACTTCTCCATTTTTTATATTTTTTAGAAAACCTTATTAAATAATATGTTACATGGTTGGCTGAAAATTGAAATATAGTTTCAACTTTACATTAGTAACTGAATTCGTGTTCAAAATAAATTGCTGAAGCCAATACAATTTGGTAAATATAAGAATAAAAGTAACCCAGTTCCTAAGAAATATAAAAATGAGACATTTAGAGAAGACAGTGCGTGTCAAGGATCTCAAATATTCTTACAGAAACATTCAGTTTTCAAAGGCCACTAGGATCACCTAGACGTGTTTATTGCTGCGTTAACCAACTATACCTCAATCTTAATTCAAAATTTTGCATGCTTTTTAAAAGTGGGTGTCACAAAATAAGTGAAAGAATTCCAGAACTTGCTCTTCTCTTAATTCAATATATGTGCAGAAGGAGAAGAACTGAGAGGCAAAAAGAGCAATAACAAACATAGTCCTAATTAAATGCATTTTTGTTTAAAAGGAAACTTACTTCAGTAAGATCACTCTTTGTACGCCTATTACGCTGTCCTCTAGAAATTAGTGCCTTAAGGCCAGCAATCCATGCCTCTACCTCAGCTTTATCCTTGCAGACCTATAAAGATGATTAATGAATTTATACTTTTCATCTCACTGACCATGATAGACAAAATTGAAACTAACACTTCTTGATTTTGCATACCAGATCAAGTGACCGTTCACCGTTATTATATAGAAGAGAAAATGATAAGTAATCCTTTTCTGGACGCAAATATCTTCTAAACACAGCCTGTCGAGCAACAGTAAAAGCATTTATTTTTCATCAACGAGCAACGACTAGTTCATAGGTATACTGCAACGCAGGACTACAATAACAAAACATAAAATATCAATTAGCTGTTAAGAACTCACTGTTCTCTGTCCGGGTATAATTCTAGTGACTGTCGATAATTTCAGATGTCGTTCTTCTCCATGTGATAACCAGACTAGAGTGGTTTCATCCTGTTAATGGTACTAAAATTGAAATCATTCAAGCCGTTGAGATACATAACAACTATGCATGGAGATAAGCTCATAGATAAATGATCTGTGCATAGAAGCACCAAGATACATGACTGCATGACTGCAACAACTAAACTGGTAGAAGATGTAAACAAGATAAATAACTTGCATTGCTATGTAATAAATCCAATATCCCTACTGTATAGAAGATTACTTACCGCAGAAAGTCTGAATGGACGAAGCTTTGGCTTTCCTTTCCGGCTGTACTTAATCAACTGGGTTCCTTTTTTTAATGCAATGAGTGACTTCATAAGAGAAGGAAAATCAGGAGATGAAATATTGACAAAAGCACAGAGATCAAAATTTTTGATATAGACCTTAAATGGTAAAGTGGTAGTGTTTAACGTCACGTACAGTACTTGTGAAAAAATGCAAAAATACTACCAAACTTTGGAGAAGTTCGTGTTCCAGCAAATCACTTCTCAAGTTCAATACAAAGAAACCTTAATTTGTTCGGGAGTATTAATGCATGTAACTTCAAAGGCAAACCGCGCTATACTACGCCCTTTTCTTGTTTATATTCTTCTTATGTGTAGTCCATAAGTCTATTAGTTCACCACTACTAAAATACATATATCTATTTTCTTTATGTGATCAATTAAAGACTACATTTTATAGTTTCATCTTGTTGCATAGCAAGTTATGATCATTGGGTATATACATCCTTTTCAACATACATGCACTTTCTTTAGAACTATCATATCTATGTTTCTACGAGACATTCATCAAACACAAATAAGAATCACCCAGATTTCATTCAATTCTTCCCTCTTCTCACAAATAAACTGAATGACGAAAACCCATAACAACACCAAAATTAAAGGGAAAATTATAAAAAAAAATATATATAAAAAAAACAGAGCGCAGTGATGGGAATACTGACTGCTCATAATCACGCTCGATATTCCCAAAGATAGAAGGATCTGCCATTCCATCTGAAACAAAGAAGAAGCAGCTCGACCGACAACTGCATCGGCGACTTCCCTTCACCACTCTTCTTCATAGATGCATATGCTTTCGTCTACTTTGGCTCTCATCAAAATTCCTAGTTATCCTTCTAACCAAACAATGTGATTAACACCATGCACACATTCCGAACCTCCGGAAAACCACAATTTCTCACCAACAGCTTCAAACTGATTGAACCGCAATTGAAAACTATTTGATGAATTCACAAGATGGAATGTTGGAGTTTCTGGGAATTGGGTCTTGCAAATTGACCAGGGCCAGATCAGAGAGAGAGAGAGAGAAAGAGAGGAGTGGAAATGAGAGGGCAGTAAGAAAAGGGATGTCACATGTTTAGGGACGTTTGAAGCTCAAAAGAAAAGGGGTTGAGATATTGGCGCGACTCTTGTTCTTCCTCCACGTCCACGAACGAATTAAACTACTTTTCAAATTAAATTATTAAAAATAATACCCAATGTGCCACGTCATTTGAATTTAACTTTTTTTCATGACAAATTACTTTTTTATTTTTTTTTTTTTAACTTTTCAATCGATCAACATTTTATATGTTATAATCACTTAGTGGTAAGGTCGGTCGAGCAACCTAGCATAGAACCACCATATCTAGCGTTTGAGTTCTAATTCCCTCTAATTTGTGGCCAGTGGTTTGAGGGGCATTCGGGTCTGTGCGTCTGCAGCAGAGGGTTAGTATAACTTGTTGGGATACCCTCATGGGCCTCAGTTCTTATATTGAGTGGGTGAACAGTTTACTTGTTAAGAGAGGAAATTCAAGTGTTTCTTTTTACCTACCCTCGGATTTTCTATGCTTTACATTATGATTTTTGTTCCATTTAAAATGTTGCACCCTGAATTATAGTTTGTTCCCAATTTTGTACACCCTAGTAGATACCATCTGTATGATTATCGTGAAAAATTGTGTGTTAGAGCGATCACAGCAGAAGGATCGCTTGTCAGTTTGTCACTGATGATTTCCGATGCAATAGCGTCTGTGTTTCCGACTGCACTTGGGCATTTGATCGAGACCATAACCATGCTTAGCTTAGTAGTAGTCTCTGCTGATCGACAGATGATGTGAACAAAATCACGCGTACTGGAAGTTGTATTTTCATGCAATACCGTGTTGGAACATGCAACACTACATAGTATCTTTTTCTTCCACTGGTATCAATGAAGCTAAAACAGGAACATTGGCTCCTTAGTTGTTGTTTCTGATAACTGGTAAACCAGAATGGTTTGGAAAAGCTGGGTTTCTTTGGTTCATATAAAGCCAGGCTTTCAACCGTACATGAGAAAAGGCTACATACACCAAAGATCATTGTCTCTGAATTAATTCAACTGCAGAACCCAAAACCGAGGTACCAGACCAAAATGGAGACATTTTTCAGAAACTACATCAATACTCTAAAATTCAGTCATCTGCAACCCGAAGACGATAACCGCGAGCCAATTGCCTAGTAGTTCCATCAGCTATCACACTATCTATCATTTTATACTTCTTATGTGTTGCTTTGAGGGATTCTTGATGCTGCTTTTCAAGTTTCTCTTCATCCTCCAGTTGTTTCTTGAGTACATATTCAGCTTCCACAGCATGAATTTTAGCAAGCTCCTTCAGTTTCTTTGCCACCTCAAAATCAGGATCATTTGGCTCCAACCAACGAAACTGTATTGTTCTACCGGGCTTTACAGGGCGATCGTCAAACATCTCCATTTTAGCCTTGCGTGCCCTCACAGGCCTCGGCATCCCCCCAATCATGAAAGGCTTCTGCGCTATATCTGAGACAATGGCATTGACCTCTGTTGGGTTCTCCATCTCAATCAATGCACATTGTGGGACGTTCTTTGATTCCAAGTAATTGGGAATAAATTGAACACTTTTCACATTCCCAAACTGATCCAGAGCTTGTTTCACAATCGATTCATTGACCTGTGGTGAGAGGTTGTCAAGGTAAACAGTTCTTTTGACCTTCTCCTCAAATTCAGCATACTGTGCTTCTGAGGCCTCCATATGCAACGGCAAGTGAAAATCTAATAAGAAACAAATTTCAGTAAGTTAGCCAAAGTGTTGAATATTATGTTAGAATTCCAAATCAAGAAAAGAATTAAACATAAGGTAACCTTAAATCCATCAGAGCCCCCATCGGAGTACACCTAATCTTTGACATACTAAATAGTTGATTAAATGGATAATGACAAAAGCTAAACATATTCTTCTTTCCACAATCAAGCTCTATAAACTTCTAGCAGCACTTATTTAGCATTGGCAAAACATTGTGGTCCTTATTGTTATAGTTGGTCTTTTACAGTTGTCCAACCTTAAACAGATCCAGTTATTGCTTATTGAGTAATTGAACTGTTTAACTAAAGTCCAGTGGTTTCAGTTCATACTACACCAGATCTGGATTGGGGTAACAAATTTCATTACCAAAATCTCAATGTACAGAATGTGTCTCATCTGACACTGAATCACAATTGCAGATTTGTATGCAGTAATCTCAACCTGTGATCGGATTGTGATAGTTAATATCAACTCATCAGATCAAGCAGATAAAGTACATGCACGCTAAATGTATGGGAAGGCTCGCATTTTGAATGAGACAGATGAAACAACAACCATATAACACATCTAACAATGTCAATGATTAGAGCAAAAATGGATATACAACACCTACACTAATGATATCGACGAGTGTTTCAGCAAAATCAGATGCAAAATTCATGCCTATCCAAACACAAGGCTCATCCTGAAAAGTTCAAGGATTCTTTTTACTCTCAGAATGAAGCCAACAAATTGACTACTTTCCAAACATTGGAGTCGCAAACTTCTTGATAATCAGATCCAATACGCATATACAGTTTAAAACTTCAGTTCTCAAACATATGTTTCTTTTAATCATGAAAGCACTACTGAACTTGTCAGTTTTTACAGGACTATTGGATTACGCACCAAGTCCCAAAACCCAAAAAGCACAAGCTTTCAAGATCCATCAAAACCCATTAAATACAGACATGTTTCACATCAGGCAGTAGTAACAAAAACCAATGCGAACATCAAACTGTGTTCATCAAGTGTCAAAATCGCCACCTACCTAACACATTGCATATTTAATTGTAAATATGAAGAAAATTAGATTAAAAAAAAAAAAAAAAACCTCAAATTGGGGCTTCGTTTCTGGAAGCGAATTGGTGTGCAGAAGACGCAATTGGGTCGAGAGAGGAAGAAGACGACTGAAGCAAAGCGAGAGAGGAGAGCTCTCCGGTGTTTTGGCGGTGAGGACAGTCACAGTTTTGGTATAAATGCATGGGTTTCCGCGCTACCCATATCGGATTCGGATTCGGATTCGGATTCGTTTAAATGACCCGAACCGGCCCATCTCAACCTCCTCTTCTTCTTCTTTTTTTTTTTTTTTTTTAAGGTGAATAATTTTAGTAGTGTTCACTTGGTCACTGAGGAAATTATGTTCGATCAGTCTTGGATGTAAACTCATTGGTGGAAAATAAAATAACTTAATTTAAAAATATTTTTTTCTATCCTTACATTTACATTCAGGAGTGATTGAATATAATTTTCTTGGTCAATTACCAACCATATAAACATTATTGTTCACCACAATTAATTAACTAAACAATTTTTTAAATTTTTTTATCAACTGTCATTTAGGCTTTAATACTGAAATTGCTCCCTTTAAATTGTCAACTTATCATGTGGTGCAAACTTGACCATGTAAACTGACAGTTTAGTCGGAAGTTGAAGGGTAAACTGACAGGTTCGTCGTCATTTGTAGAAAATTGATCAATCCTCGGTGATTACATTTGTGTTTATTTGCCTCTTAAGAAAGTACTTCTAGTTGCTTTAGATCATCGAAGCTGCCTAGTATCCAAGCAGTACCGACTCCATGAGCAACCGGTCACCTAGTTTAGGAAACTAGAGCAAATAGAAGCATAATCAAAAGCTTGGACTAAAGTTGTATTCAATATAGAAAAAGGGAAGGACAAGCAAGAGGTCATAGATACAAAACAATCCTGTACAGTAGGATGAAGCTTAATTCGTCAACGTGATGCATAGTTGCTCATTGGAATATCAACATTCCCCAGGTAAAACAAGGGAGATCAATATCCTTGACCTTTGATCTACATATAAAACCATAAACAATGATAATTACACTTTTCTTGGATACTATTTTTCAAAAAAGAGTGGGATCTCGGTATCTCTTGTAAATATCTTCGATATCAGCCGCAAGTTCTGCTGGTAAAGGCCTCTCGGTTGACAGAAAAGCATCAATGTCCTCCTTCAGTTGGTTGACAGAAGTTGCGCCAATGATAGAACTGGTGATGAATGGACGATCCCTTGCAAATCCAAGTGCAAGCTGAACTGGAGTCAGCCCGTGTTTTTTGGCAAGTTCGATGTACTTTATCGTTGCTTCCTGAATACAGAAATGAAGTAAGCAATCAACAAGCTGTAACGAAGATTATCCTCAGCAATCTCTATTCACAACTTGTAACTACTCATCAAGAAACAAAACAAACCAATTATTTCCACAACATCCAGGTTATGAGGTAAATTATGTAAAACAAACTCCAGCATGATTTTTAGAATAAGTTGTAAAGAATTTGCCTTCTTGTGGGTGGTAAAAAGTAAAACAAACAACACTAGAGCCTTAAATTTCGTTAACTAGGCCTTAATCAATCATTTTAATATTGGTTTTCAATAAATTTAAAAACATAATAATATGTTTTGAATATATAATCCGTTAGAAAGTTTTTTAAAGTCAATAGTAAACAAGCTGCTTCCCAATGACAAATGCCACCAGTGCCATCAACAACAATCTGCTGTTCTGCAGCTCCATTACCAAATGTCACAGAATGATAATAAGCCCCCTTATCAAACATGTCGACAGTTTCTAGAGACTGTTAATAACTAATTATGCAACATATATGTCCTCCAGCTTATATGGTTTTAATTTGAATATTATCATGATTTACATCTCCAATCATGTGTGAGTTTTTAACATACCCTGGCAATGGATTTGTTATATCTTTCCATGTAGCCTGGGAAGAGATTCAACCTCCCTTTTCTTGCAGCATCGGAATTGCTATCAATGTACTTTCCGGTCAGAGCTCCACCAGAAAGTGGAGAATAAGCTAGTAAGCCAATGTTGTGATGTTGTGGGAGGCAAACTTCAACAAGATCAACTGCCAAAAAAAAAAGTGATAAATTAAAATTTCCTTGAAGTTCAGAGACTGGCATAGAAACACTGGGAGGGAAAGCTAAGCACAGCATCATGATCATCTCTCTCAACACATAAAACAAAGGGCGCACTGCAGGTTGCATCCAGCAAATAGGTTAATGATTTGACATTAAAGGACATGATATTTAGAAAAATCTACGGAAAATGAAGTAATTAAACTCAAAAGATTCTATCTGTACTCAGCAAGGACCTGTAAATTTTTCGAGGTACACCAGACAAGAAAAGTCAATGTCTTGTTGGAACTTCATGGCTATGTATAATATCCATGACAGAAATGGGTGATTAACACTCTTCATTATGTAAAATACATTCATGGCAATCTCCATCATTCAGAATGTAAAAGTTAAGCTTATATGTCAACTTATTCAAAATGTATATTTGCTATATCAGAGGGCAACAGTTCAGAATGCAAACGAAAATGAAGGCAAATGGGGATTCATGCCTGATAGACAACATGCAATGCTGCTTGACAGAACTTCGTGAAATGAGATGAAGAGCAAGCATGACATAGCTCAGTCATGGGCTGGCGTTTGAGGGCCATAGTGAAATAAAAGCCATACAAAATTTGAGAAGAAACTTGCAAGTGTAATTAAATTTACCAAGAAAGGTTAGGCGTGTTAGGCTTTTGATTTGCTTGGTATGTCCATTTGGTCAGGGCTACGCGTATTATGGGAAAACTTGCTTGGTGTTTTGAAATTGTTAAAAAGGTTCAGAGAATGCTTGGCATAACTAGGTTGCTTGGTTCAACTGGTAGCTCTCACAAAACTTGCTCCCCACTAGAAGAAACAGGCTAGATACACAGCCCAACCAAATTGTAATCCAAGGTCTAACAGAGGTTATAGATCAGCCAGATAGTTCTTAGCAATCAAAAAAGTTAAGCATCCAATATAAAAGTGTATAGTTGCATGACTAAAAATCTTATTTCTAGGAAAACAAACTCAGAGAAGCGAAAGAGACCTCTCAACCCTTTCAAAAAAGAGACCTCTCAACTGTAACCTAATTTTAACATATAAATAGGAAATGTTTGAATTTTCTACCTACAGAATCAGAATATTACTTACTTTCAAAATGAGTTCTAACGAGCAGACTGTAATTGTTTTGGATACTGACGATCTTTGGTAGTCCTTCAACTTTGGCAGTATGTACGAACTCCATCACTCCGTATGAAGTCTCATTGGAAACACCAATATAACGTACCTATAAAATTTAAACAAATCTTACATCAATGTGAGTTCAAGAATCATAAAGACAACAAGAATTTATAGGAACCATGGGATACTCCATTTATTTAGCAACAATAGTTAGCAGAATTTACAGTTTCAAGGTTTAACTTCTTGGGCACACTCATATATCAACATATGTTTAATGTCAATTTGCAGTTATGACTGTGAACCTTACTTAAAGAGAGAAACTCAATACACTAAGATGATAATGCTTCTTTTCAATTTACATATTATAACAGGTCATGAAAGCTTACTTATTTCTATATAACTTCCACATCAGGTGGAAGGTACTTAACAGTTATGCCGGAAAGTCAAAACTTTTAAGTTGGTTTGGATACTCATAGTTATTACCTTTCCTTCATCCACAACTTCTTGAAGAGCCTTCAGTTGCTCCACAAATGGTATGCTTGGCCTCCATTTGGAAGGATCATAACAATACTCACCAAATAGTGCAACATAGCGATCTGGCCTGGATTAAACACAATAACTTAATTTTCAAAAACCACCACCGTAAACTAATTAACGTTCAGATTCCTTTTCTGGAATATGAAAAGCAAGTGTGTCAATGTACCATTTCAACATATCATGAGTCAATTTGGAAGCCTTTATAAATGGTGTTGCTTTGCTTCTTTTTTTTGTTTTTACCATGTCTAATCAAGGAGCTCCAATGCATTAATTTAAGATAACCTTTTCAGCTTTACTCCTGTGAATGTAATATATGAAAATGAACAAAGTTGTCCAATGATGTAAGAAGTGCTGATATATACGATTTCAGAAGACCAATTTTATTAGCATCTATATGAAAACCAGAAAAGGTAAAAGGGACAAAAGAAGAAAAGAAAACCAGGTCCTTCCCAGGGGACTCAAATTCCTATAGAAAGTAGTAATGTCCAGTCAATCATACAAATGGTAAGAGTAATCTCCAGCCATGTATATAAATGATAGAGTAATCTCCAGCCAAGCATATGAATGTTAAAGTAAAAAAATGTAGACATCTCCGATTCTAAATGTTCGTTAGTCTCAATTTAAGACTTGCGCCATATTAAATCACAGAAACAAATTACATAGAATCAGAAATGAGGTGAGAGTGTACTCATACAAACTCGTAAACACTGCGAATTTTGGTCAGTGAACTCACCAATGAATTTGCAATAGATCAATGTAATCTGTGCCGAGTCTCTTAAGGCTTTTCTCTACACTCTCTCTAATATTTGCAGCATCCACCCTCAGGACCTTTGCATTGTCACGCAGATAACTAGACCTCTCTGAATACCCACATACTTTTGTTGCCAAAACAATCTATACACAAAAACTAAGTAACGAAAATCAGTGACTCCCATCAATAATCCGAAAACCATTGCTGGTTAAACTAATGAAGAAGCTCATTGATTACCTTCTCGCGGGGCTGAGACTTGAGCCAGCTGGCAATGTAGAGGTCAGTCAATCCCTGCGTCTCCTTCTTCATCGGAATCGGGTACTGCAACAAACAAACACACTCAAATTTTATTCGAAACAGAAAATGAACAAAGCAATTATGAGAATTAGGCCGCAACATTTAGAGTACTCACAGCTTCGGAAGTGTCCAAAATGTTGATCCCATTGTCGAAAGCGTAGCTGAGAATTTCGTGAGCTTCTTTCTCTGTGTTTTGCTGACCGAACGTCATTGTGCCCAGAGTGATTTCGCTAATTTCGAGGTCCGAGTCGCCGAGCTTCCGGTACTGCAACGCCGTCTTCTGGTCCTGCTTGGCGGTTATGGTGGTTGGTCTGAGAGAGCTCCGGAGGCTTCTTGCGGTGGTTCTGGTCTTCCGAGGCGAGTAAGGTGAGGTTAATGCGGCGGCGTGGTTGCAGAGGAAGGCGGTGGCGCACGAGGCCATGGCGACGGGTCAGCTTGCTCCGTTTGCTCTTGGCCCCTTATCGGAATTTGACCGTTAACGAAATCAAGGTTCTAGAGTGTGTGAGAGACTGTGTGACTCTAGTGCGGACTCGTATTAGATTTTGAGGGAACTAAAAGTCCGCGGCCCCACCTTTTCGGCAATTGGATTTTTCATTTATTTATTTTTTATATTATTTTTATTTTTTTTATATCGAGTTTACACGGTTATTCTTAAATGTTTTTTAGGCCGAGCCATGGGTCGTGCCAAAGTTTCAAAAACTCTTCATCCCTCAGCTACCAGATTGCGACTATGCGTCGGAGGTAACTGAAAAAATCTTATTAGTGGATTGCAAATAATTATCAAATTATGAATAAATAATGAGCACTTTAAAATGAAAATTTTATGAAGATTTTTAAATCAACGGTAGGATGAGTGATCTAAATTTTAGTTGTAATATTAATTCTTCAATACACAAGTCATTCAACCATCAATTTAAAAGTCATCATGGAATTTTCATTTTAAAAGTTCTCAGTACAGCCTAAACAAGTGCTCCGAATACCGAAATTCAGATATTCTCGTTCTTTGTGTTTACCAAACACTCTTGACTTTTGGTTATGTGTAACCTGTACAAGGTTGTATAAGTACATTCTGACAATTAATACTATAGTTATAGAACCAGAAGTCAAAGTATACTTATGCAATTGAAACTATCACAATTGTTGTAGTAGAGCATCATTTGTTTGTTTATCTGAGAATTTTTTTATGACACGTTTACTTATCTGGAATAAAAATAAGCATGAATCAGAGACAACTAGAATGAGAGAAGAAATTAATCAGTATGAGATTATTTCCATTTGCGGAATAGGAATCAGAATAGGAATGCGTGCAACTGACTACAATTGATGTTGTTTATTCATTTTCATAAATCAGAATGGTGATTTTTTGTCAAATCAAATGTTTTCTCTCAACCCTAGCTGTTGCTGGCAAGGGCTCCAATGGCAATCTCTATCGCCAATAGCCTATCTAATTGGTGCAATTTCTTTACCCAGCATGGGAAAGAGTGTGCGCTATCCAACCAGTTATGTTTCGTTGATCTCTGAGGCAGAGCTTGTGCAATGGGATGAGTCCCAAATGGTTTTGCGTTCCAAGCTAAAAGCGTCGAAACCTTGTGTCACGCCCCGAATTTTGAATAAATAAATTCAAATCCAAAACGCGATAACTTAACAAACACAAGAAAAACACATAGAAAATTTTTCATTTAAATTAAGCAACTAAACAACTGAACTCACAATGTCAATACCGACTCGTTCTTTAGAGTCACATATTACATTATAGATAGTTTACAAATTAAACTGAATGACAATTTAATAAGTAAACACACCCACCACAACTCACTACACAGCGGAAGACTTAAAACTATGAGTACCCTTGATTACACACATTTTTAAACACGTAATTACGTTCTAAGCACTAGAATTAAGATAATCCCTAAAGTAATTATTATGTAATTAATCTATTTTTATTTATATTGTAGTAAATAAGCGGAGTTGTAGATTTCGGAAGAAGTTGTGCGAAATTGAAGCAAAATGAAGGTTCCGAGAAAATGACGAAAAGTTAATATTGATCAACCATGGATAAACTCGAGTGAGAAAGTGGAGTCCAACTCATGGAGTTATATGCTAGAGTGTCGCGAGAAAGAAAGAAAGAAAAAATACAAAAGAAGACCAAGAACAAGAAAAGCAAGGAAAAGAAATGGTGCATAATTAATTAAGTTAATTAATCAAATAATTAATTACTTAATTAATCATGCAAAGAGCAGACAAAAGCTAGCAATCTTCACCATGATTTCCAAAGTGCACGTGCATGCCATCATCTTTTCTTTTATATCTCTAGCCAACCAAATATTGCCATGTGGCAGTCTTGTTGCTTTTTCTACTCTTGGAAGACCACTGAAACAGCTCCTCCACTCCCATTTCTTCCTCCCTTGAATCTTAGCCATCCATTTGATAATTATTTCACTATCATCTCTTCCCAACTCGAGTCACAGACGGCATGTGTGTGTATATATATATATATATATATATTCACAGAACCCTACACAGCAACAGAGGCCGCACCCATCCCTTTTCTCTCTAACGCAAAACCAACCACCCCCTTATATATTCATCTCTTCTTCTTCCCACCGAAACTCACCACCACCAACCCACTTTCTATAATTTCTTCACTACTCCACCACTAATTATCATCAATTTCACAAGATTCAAAGGGAAGCCCAAGCATCAAAATCTTCATCAAATCAAATTTGGGTAAAAGTGGAGAGCCATAATTCAAGGCTAGCCATAATTGCTTTATAGCAATTTGTGGCTTGTTCTTGTTCCTCCTAGTTTTCTTCACTTTGTTCCTCTTTAAATTATGTATATTGATGTTTGCTTAATGATGGGTAGTGAGTAGATTTGTTGTTGGGGGCTAGGGTTGTGTGCCCTAGTCCAAATCTTGTGTAAAACATGCTTATTTTAATGTAATGATGCAATTTTCATAAGATGGATGCTTATATCTATTTTTGTTGGGTTAAAATACATGTCTAGACGCCTAGTCAACTCTAGGGTGTGTATTTTGAGCATGTCTAGGATGAAGTTAGAGGCTTGACCCCCTCTAATTCCTAAGCTAGAAACCTTCAATTTCGTATTCGAAGGGTTATAAGCATGGTGATTTACACCCATTGCGTGAATGCGCTGGCGGGTCGCTTAGTAGTCTAATTCCTCGATCTTTAGGCCTCTTGATGTGAATTAGAGATCCTTGAACCGGCTCTAACTCATGCCAAGTGAGTTCCTACGACCCTTGAACTGGAGTAGGAATACCATGAAAGGGAATTTCGGTCCTTGAGCCTTGAACCGCCTTGGATACGACTACCGCCAAAATAGGAAATTTGCATCTACATTAGATTAGCTTCCGACACATGAGATTTGGGTGAAGGAACCTCCGTAGCACCCGACATTCCCATTATATTGTTCACACTTTTCTAGTTTAATTTCCTTGAATTTTTATTAATCGCTTTACATTTTATTACTTTTTGTTAAGTTTAAATCCACTCTCAAACATTAAATCCATCGACTCATTTGTGTATACCTATCTTGAGGCTACAAGTTAGAGGCTTTGAATAGGCTTGGTGTGAGCTAAGCCGAGCATTGCCAAGGCTTGGTGCCTTGATTGTTTATAGTCTTATTTTACTTTTTATTTTTCTTGTGTGCTTTTAGTATCCTACCGCCAATTATCTTGGTTAGGTCCAACACCTAATCCCCGAGGTATGATAAACTAAGGTCCAATTACTTCCCTTACTTGACAACGATTCATACGCTTGTGAAGAGTTTATGAACCAAGTCAACCCTTCCACGTCCACGCTACCGAACGTACACCTCAGCTTTGATGATGATTAATCGAAATTCTAACCTGCACAATAATCCCTACACCATGGAATAGTGCACCAGGAATGGAAACAACAAACCCGGTAAGCTTTTTAAGCCCTTATGAGTAAACTCAAATAAAGTGACTCACGTCACGCATGCTTATAATTTCTCAACTCGTGAAATGAATTCAAGCAACAATATTTACTTCCACAAAATACATGCTTTCACCATCTTAGTCTAACAAAATCAAAATGCAATTATCACAACAAAAACATCAAGTTCAAATAAATCAATATCATGCTCAATAATTTCAACCCAACTAAAACCCACATGCTCTGTCTCACAATTCATTTGATCTCACTTTCCACAATCTCCAACTATACAAATAACTCCCAATATTTTAACATTTTACATCCCCACAAACTATCAGATCACCATTCCTTTGCCTCTACGGCACAACCACGATATCATATTCATTTCCCTCAACATAACGCGTTTGCCAAAATCATGACATCCCAACTCATTTTCCAATCACTACATATCACAACCCACCACTGTACCCACAATAAAAATTAAGCAAAATCAGCAATCCCTGCATAAAAACTGGTTCAAGAGATCACATGAAAACAAACAATAGAAATCATATAAATCCCTGCATAGAGTTTAGTTCAGGAATTTACATTAAAACAAACAATTCAAAAAGCGGTAATCCCTGCATATAATTTAGTTCAGGAGATCACATTAAAACAAACAATAGAATTCATAGTAATCCCTGCATATAATTTAGTTCATGAGATTACATTAAAACAAACAATAAATTCATAGTAATCCCTGCATATAATTTAGTTAAGGAGATTACATTAAAACAAACAATAGGATTCATATAATCCAAATCCCACTTACAAATTAAAGAAAGAACACTAGAAACATTCTCCGAAAACTACGTACTCATGATGCAGTAACACAGTTACCACCATGACCGCACACATACAACAGACTACGTACTCATGATGCAGTAACTCAGTTACCACCAGGACTGCACGCATACAACAGACTACGTACTCCTGATGCAGTAACTCAGTTACCACCATGACCGCACGCATACAACAGACTATGTACTCATCATGCAGTAACTCAGTTACCACCAGGACCACACGCATATAACAGACTACGTACTCATGATGCATTAACACAGTTACCACCATGACCGCACGCATGCAAACAGACTAGAGCTCTACTGAATCGGAACCTGTCACCTCGGCCGAGGTTCAGCCTTACGATATTTTTGCACCCAGGTTAACACTGTAACCTACAGACTTCAGACCCTTACACCCTCATATCAAAACATTTAAAGAAACCCCTCCCAACTCACAATTGTCACACCATAACTTCAAATCACTCTTTCAACAATATAAATCATCAATTCACATTTCCGACAAGAGTAAATGCTCCAATATAATAATCCAAATAAAATCACAATTGTTATACTTCACACAATGCCACACCGTCCATATATATATTCCATGTAAATATATATATATACACACACAAAGTCATTCACGCAGGAATAACCACTAATACCAACTATAGTTCATAAATTATACTTCTCAAAAATCATTTTATATCAAAACATTGTTTTAACTTACCCATGAACCGTTGTCGATCAAGTTCATATATTTTAAAACAAATAATTTCATTTGATATATACGATTTCTCATGCTAACAATTAAATCTATTAAAATAAAACATAACTAATTATCAACTGAAACACCGTGAGATTTACTCACCTCCAAATCCTGCTGTGTCTTCACACAAACCAAGACAAGCACAAACCGTCCAAACTCCGCTCACACAATTTTGTCAATCACCTAATCACATCAAGGTCACACTCAATACAACACAAATCACACAATTCACAAAACACAATTACACGACGATCCAACAGTCAAATCCTCATCCGAGACCATCCAACATCTTCGAAACACTTCTACGATCAATAAATCAAAACTACAAGTCAATCAGACGGTCAATCAAAACTACAATTCGGGTTAGTTTTTTTTATCTATTTCAGTTTCAAATTTCTTTAATTATGATGAATATTTGAGATCAATTTGTGCTGGGTTTTAGGGGTATGAATGGTAGAGATTGTGATTTGTAGCATATATATACTGGGTGTTGTGATGTACAACAAAATTTCGGGTTATTAATCCAAACGGGTTTGGGGATGGAGGAAGTTGCCTTTTGGAACTGAACTTTGAATTCACTTCTGTTACTTTTCCTAAAATCAAATTGAATTCTTATTGTAGTTTACTAACAAGTGATAGCAAAAGTCGCATTGCATTGCATGCATTGATTGAATAGTTTATAGTTAGCAAGACATGGCAACAAATTAGAAAGTTGTGCTACTTCAGTAAAGCCCTGCTTTAGATTATTTACTTTTCACAACTTGCATTCACTTTACAAGTATATCCTTCAATATGTATATGTGGTATAAAGTTAAGCAACGTTAAGACAGATATATAGTATCTGTATCCTGCATCATGATTCATGAATATACATGTCTTTTGCTATGATACAGAAGCAATGCAAAAGATCTAGTTTTTGGTTTGTGTATGATTCCAACATCTCATCTTATGCTTTGTAAGAAGCGTAGTTTAAATTATAGATACCACCATGTCAAAAGCATTGGACACAGGGCATATTTATCTTAGCTTGGATCACAGATTGGATACGCTTTAAGAGTAATTGAGAGGAAACTGAAGGCTTTGAAAAGAGCAGTAAGAGACAGTGTAGCCAATAGATAGCCTTTTCTGGTTGATTGAAGATGTGTAAGAAATGGTGCTCCTAGTGGCAGCCCCCATAATCTATGTCTTTGTCTACTCTTGTAGTCTTGTTAGATCAAAACAGCATCATAGTAAACAACTCTATGAACTTTGGTTTTGTTTATTCATTGTTTTAAATTATTTTTGTTTTATTCTTTGATACCCCCGACATCAGGGGGGAATTATTTTAACCTCAGCTACGAATGTGCTCTATTTACTATTGCTTAGTACTCGATATCTTCTATTGTTCTTGAATCAATAGTTCATAAACGTGCATAAGCCAATGTTAATTGCATGACATTACTAAAATCACGTGTATTAGTTTGTTATTGATTTCTGTAGGCATCTTCGTGTGCGTGTATATTAGTAGTAAGTTGGAGACGCTTATATGCTAGTAGTACGATGAAGAGATGATAGCAAAGGGCCTTCCAGTTAGTAGTACGTTTATATATTATTTGTGGATATTTACTGATCATTTGTTTCTGGGTGCGGTCCTTACTTTCTAGTGCTGATGCTAAAGTGAAGGAGTTGTGACATTCAATTGATGTTCTAAAGGCTGAAAGTGAACATTTTATCCACAGTGAAGAAAGAGAAGATGATGGGTCAAGTGGTGGAATAGAGATTGATGATGATGTAAAAGAAGAATATCATGGTCATGGTGCACAAGAAAGGGAAACAATAAGAAATAGCATTACTCTAAGTTTGATGAGTGCACGTAATAACGTGAACATTTGAATATGTTATGATATTTTTTGTGGTTACTTGATGTGAACTAGAAATCAATTGTTATTATTAATGTTACTAATATATTTGTATAAGTTACTTTTAAAATTGTCTAATATTAATCATATGGTCACCATGATTTATAAAAATTGAAAGTTGATAAAAATTAATAAGGACATAATAAAGATTAAAAATAATAACAAAAGCACTTGAACAACATTGTATTGCCAAACAATCAAGGCAAAATAATCTTTCATGTCCAATTTGGTCATTCCACGAACAAAAAGCACAAGCCAGTTTGAGTTTACCAAACACTTTGTTACTGCTTTTGCCATTGACAGCACTTATAAAAAGCCAGTTTACCAAACACTCAGTTATTTTGCTTTTCAGCTACTTATTCTCAGAAAAAAGCAGAAGCCAGCTTTTTCTCAAAGAACAGTCATACCAAACATAGCCAGTGTGTGATTAAGAAAATGGGATCATGCTCTGCACTAAAAAAAAAAAAAAAAAAAGGAATCATGCTTTGAACTAAAAAAAAAAGTGACGTCATGAGACAAGAAGATGAAGGGGACCTGTGAACAAGAATGACCAAAGAAGATGAGTCATGCTTTTAGCTGTTATCGAAAAAAAAAAAAAAAAGAGGATAAAGATCATGCTATGGGCCATCATCATATATGTCCATATTGTCAGGGCGTGGGGGCATGTTGTAAAAGAGTGATTAAGAGCAAATGCACCGCAGCTGGCAAGACCATGGTCTTGCCTCTTAATCAGCCCAAAATCAAAAAACAATCCATACACCGCATGTGTTTTGCCAGATTAAAAGCCTGATCGACCAAGCACACTGGCAACTTTTGCCTCTTCATTTGGTCGACCAATCCCGTGGGGCCTGCATAATTAAAGCAGATGAAACAATTTATTTTATCTGCCAGCCTTTTCTCTTCCCCCTTTTGACCTTGCTACAGAGAAGAAGACAGAAACAGAGAAGAAGGGGAAGAAGAAAGAGAAGTAGAAGAAAGGGCAAAACTGAGAAGAAAAGAATGTACTCTGCAGCAGATGAAAGTCTTGCCTTATAGGGGTGCACCAAAGAAATGAAAGGCAAAGGCCAAATCAATGAATAGTGCATAATTAGGAGGCAAAACCTCTCCTTTTGCCTTTGCCATTTGCCTGATGCGGTGCACTTACTCCAAGTGAAAAGATGAATCATGACTTTGGGTCTGTACGTGCATGCTTATATTGTCAGAAGGTGGACTATTGATGTACAATTGAATGAAGAAGCAGATTATGAAAATATGGGGGCAAGGAAATGGTAGTGGTTCAAGCTCCTGTCAGAGGATAGAGAGACAAAGAGAGGGTAATCACAAGCTATCATTGACTCCATGACTGATGAATAAAGAAACGAGTGCAGACAAATCACCTTAATTATTGAGGAAAACAGGTTTGAAAATAGAGTTTGAGGAAGCCTCTATTTATATTGAAAAGATTAGGGTTTCCCCTGCACAGAATTTCCTAGTTGAGACTAGAAAAATATGGAGGGAATTGAAATTTCCTGCTATATATATGGCTTCAATTTGTGTGATGATTAAATATATTAATTGCTGAAATCTTGTGGGTGAATATCTTACATAAGGAAAAATCAAGAAGTGATTCCATAAATATTTATGTTATGGGTTTTCATTACTATTTGAAATCTCTAATATATTTATTAAATTAAATCATGATTTTTTAGGAATCTCTACGACTTCGGAGATCTACAAGCTAGCTCCGTTAAAGTAAAGCATTGCGATAAGCTAAAATGGAAAAGCCATCAAAGTCAAGGCGACAAAAAAAAAAAAAAACTTCAAGTCACACTTCCAACACTTGACGACATGTTTACGGCGCACCTTGAAGTGGGGGCATTTGTAGACACCAAAAAATTTAATGAAAATAAAATTCATTAAATAATTCAGTCAGCATTTGAAATTGCGACCAACCAAATTTAGTTGGCATGCGGGTCCCACCAAAAATGTAAGCGTGGCTTGTGAGTCAGTAAAAATCACACAGACTCAGAGAACGACACTTGACAACACATGAAAGGCCCGACGGTAATAAATGAATTTGTTTCGGCTAAATCAATTGAAATTAAAGTGGATCAATCAAATTAAATCAATTGATTCCGAGTTAAATCAAGTATTAAATTTCGTCTGCTGATTAATGTCCGTTTATTTAAATTGATAATCAAGATGAAAATCAGCCATCAAATTAATTGGCTAAATTTCTTAATAGTTGTGATTAAATCGATTAATTAAAGCTGATCGATTTGATTATGCTATTAATGAAATACAATTAAAATCAGCCATCAAATTGATTGGCTAATTCCTTAATGGTTGTGATTAAATCAGTTAATTAAGGCTGATTGATTTGATTATGTTATTAAAGAAAATGCAATTAATTACGTGTCATCAAGGTATTCCAAATTGAGAGAGACGCTGACACTATAAATACCCTCTCTCAAATCAAGAGAGGGACTGCAGCAAAAAAAGAAGAAGAAGAAAAGACTCTCAAAATTTTTGAAGCCTCCCAAGCGTATGAAGAACCATCAAGCTGACAAATAGCCGGTTCCTCACCAACCTCAAGCTAAAACGTTCGTCATGTGTCAACTCTCGTGACCATCGTACAACTTAAGATCAAGCGTCAAGCCCTTGAGTGAAATTCATTGTCGGAGATAGAATCAGAGGATTACCAAATATTGTAACCCGCTCTTAAATTCTTAATAAAATTATTATTTTTTTGTACACGTGTCTGCATTTTTTTTTTTTTTTTGTCAAATTCCCGTGTTTACATTGTCAACCCTAGCTAAATAACTAGTAGAAAATCTTTACCCTCACAACTACTAATTAATCAAAGTGGAGATTATATGAGCATTTGTGATCAAATGGAAGTTTAGACGTACAAATTTGTACGTTCAAGAAAGTGAATAGAATTTAACTTCTTTTTTTATCAACTTATTTACAAGCCTAAAAATGTGAGGAATACAATGGATGTAAACGTGGTTTTCATAAATACTGTAGGCTTTAAAATACTGAAAACATCAATGCTACTGTATGGTAGGAAAATGTATATAGCTAGCTAGCTACTAATACATGTCAGTAGCTTTGCTGTGAGGCAACATAAAATAGACATGCAGTTATGGAACTGGGGAAGGTTAGAGCAAGTTCACCTATTGGCTCACCATGTCACCTACTATTCACTGCGTTTTAGTGTTTATTTCTGCTTTCTGGGTTATAGATTCAGTTTCCAATAAGACCTGAGTGACCCAGAAAGTGACCCAGGGTGACACATGGCGACCCGAGGCACGAAATACACTGTATCTGTAACCCAGAGAGTGAAATATACATAAAAAGCAGTGAATAATAGGTGACCTGGTGACCAACAGTTGAACTTGAGCATGCCAGAAGCCAGGAGATGGACGTCACCATCATGACATCATGAATAAATAATTGTGTAAAAGGTTAGGGTTTCTTTTATGATAGCCAGCACCACTGACATGGAAAGCAAATTAGAAGGAAACGGCCATTCCTTTATATCAAAAAAGTAGCATATTAATCAGCTTAATAGCTTTCAATTCCTTCTTCACAAACTATAAAAGCAAATGCACTTGTCCTTCATATATACATGTTGCCCAAAGACATGGATTTGAATCACCTAAAAGGAAAAAAGTTCTGAGTAGCTAGCTAGCCAACTTTACCTGGTTGGAAAGTCGCTTATAATTCAAGTTTAGAATTAGCTGTATCAATGGTGAGGGGTATAACTTTCTTCAAGCACGGCTCAACAAAACAAAGAAGCGAGAAGACCTATATGTCTTATAGAAAATTCTCAAATCGCACATTTTCTTAACAAAACAAACACAAGGTGGCTTACTGGAAACTCCACCATTCAAACCAAAACAAATACGTGATTGTTCTTTACAGTATTATACTTTGATTTTCGTCTCCCACCAAACTTAGGAGTTAGGACGCAAGGAAATGTTTCAATCTGGGGCCTCCAAGCTTGCCGAAAGTGAAAAATCTCGTTGTCTAAGCAAACATGATTGAACTTTTTGAATGGCTGCTTTGCTGTTCCCATTCCAAAGCTGACTCTTTCTTAATTAATTGGCTGGCTGGCGTGAGCATGCAATGACATGCATTACGGAAATTTTTAACAAAATAGAGTACTACTAGCTAGGGAATCAAAGCTTCTTCCATAAGAACAATCATACCCTCATTCCCTATCTTTGCAACCGAAACCTTGTCCAGAACTCTCTCTTCAATTCTTCTATCATCTCTCAAACAAGCAATGATTTCGTCACGACCAAATGCTTCGAGGCCAAGCTGGATTGCTGGCAAAGAAGCTCGGCCGTGCTAAAAAGGCATGGAAGAGCTTCACTGGAAAAATACAGTCGAAACTCCACGAGCTCAACATCCCCAAAACCATCAAAACCACCACTAAACGTCTTCTCGACTTGGGCTGTCTGCGATTCTTTGTCCCATCCAAACTACGCGCTCTCACTAAAACTTCCTCTACATTTTCTCGAAACCAATATTACAACCACCACTACCAAAACCTCAACAAGTTTCTCCATAAGACGAGCTCTTTGCACAGTCTGCCGACTCTGCGCACACCAAGCACCAACATTTAGATGCGCAAGCTGACACAAGTAGAGGCAAAGAAGGGCTCGATGAAGGAAATATTCCAACAAGAAACAGCAAGAGTGTTTATTGCGTTGAAGATGCATGTCAGGCAGTGGTTGCTAGGTCACCACAGCTGCGGGTAGTGGATGAAAGGGCGGAGGAGTTTATTTACAAATTTAGGCAAGACATGAAGCTTCAGAAGGAGAGGTCCATCCTTGAATTCCATGAGATGTTGGCTCGAAGTGCCTAGATTGATTGGCTTTGTGAGTACACCTTTAATTATTAGCTTTCACATTTTCATTTTTATCTTTTCTAATTCAAAATATAGAAGTGATATAAGAAGGTTGAAGATTTGGGAGTTTGTTGTTTTGGTTTTGGAAGTGAAGATGCAAGTACAGAAACTTTAGGTTCTTTCCTTAGAACCTTTTTTTTTCGATTTTTTTTCGAAGTGAAGATGCATGTATAGAAACTTTGGTTTGGGAATTTGTATACGTACGTTTTAAATGGATTGCTGTGGCTGATTGTGTTTGAGCCCAAAAGTATTTTTGGCAAGATCCTTTGGTGGGTTTAAGCCAGCGGGTCAGTACCTGTGGCCCAAAAATAAAGCCTACTTGGGTTTGGGATATACCTTCACTCATTCCGTGATTCATAAGGAAAACGAAACTTTATTGGGATCGAGTAGCAGAGATTGGATAGGAAACTTCAATTAATAATCCTTCTAAGCAAGGAACAGTCGAAACCCTAAGGATATAAATACAGGGTTAAGCGGCAAAGCTAAGGACTTCTCTCTCGAATCAATCAATCCTAGCGATTACAAAGCCTCCCCGGAGCAAACCTTCAACCCTGTTGAAACCCGGCGACCGTACTCTCAGTCCTAGTCTCCCAGAGCCGACTGACAGTGCTACTGCCACAGACACTACCAGCGAAGCAAGGGTAACACCCTCGCAACCCAGCGAAGCTAAAGATACGCTTTAGCAAACCCCGTGCTTTCTCAGAACTTCCCAGTGATTGCTCTGCTCAACCTACAACGTTGAGTATCGATTTGGTGACCGAAGAGATCACACCTAAAATCCTTATCCGTAAGGCAAAAGTCCTTTCCCGAAAGGCTAGAGAAGAACCCTGTGGCAAGGTTGGTGCTCTCCTCGTCCACAACGCTTGAAGAAGAAGTCAGGTTAAGGGACTATCCCGACGACTGCACCCGCGGTGCTGGCACGCCTGCGCAATCATATGCTCAAAAGAGACAGTTTGCACACCAACTGGTTTTGGAGCCAAACAGATTGATGTAACGTCACCCAGCCCCCTTTGAAAGCTCCAACGTTTTTTTTTTTAATCTGCAGTACATTAGCGTGTACGTTTCTGTTTAGTGCAACAAACACCTAAAAAGGATGTAAGCATTTCGATCTTATCGGTTTTCTTTTTTATAAAGAGATGCATTATTGTGTTCCGCACGGTTCCAAAAACTAAGTCATGATTAATACCACTCATCACTCTGATAAAATGTGAGTGGATAGCATCGCATAGCAAAAAAATTTGGACCTATATATGAATAGTGTGATCGAAGTAATCATGAGCCATATACTATTCCCCCTCCATAGTTAAGCTGTCGGCCTGTGTCGCTTAAAAGGAGATTATCTTGCTGCAGCTTCATCTCCACCAACTGAATGATAGCTAGATATTAGTCCCGATCCGCAGAGAACCTTCTCCGGCCAATTGACTTATGTTCTCTCTCAATCTCCCCTTCGTCAAAGTTCATTGTCGATCCTCTTAATTTCATTTCACTTCTTACCTTAAAATTTTTCATAATGAGCCACAAAGTTGCTAGTACTGGTCCTCAAAATGTTGCAGTCTTAGTTTTTCCATTCACCTCCCATCCCGCCGCTCTTCTTCGATTATTACGTTCCATTTCAACTGTTTGCCCGGATATGCAGTTCACCTTCTTCAACATATCTAGATCAAATAGCTCCCTCTTCTCCGGTTCCGGCAACAAGGGCTGTGCTAATATAAAGCCTTACAACGTATGGGATGGCTTACCAGATGGCTACATACCCCTCTCCGGAAATCCACTACGGGAGCACCTTGAGTTGTTCATTGACAATGCACCTCGGATCTTCGAGAGAGTAGAAAAGAATACTTTGATTTTAGGGTTTTCAATAATAATTCTATTCATCCCACAAAGGGGTATATATACAAGGACAAGAGTAGTAGTCTAACCCTAATAGGAAACAATCATTTCTATAATTACATGATAACCTAAATAAATAAGAATCATAATTACATAAGATTTACAGCTATTCTACACTCCCCCTCAAGTTGGTGCATAGATATCTATCATGCCCAACTTGTCAACTGAGCTGTCGAATATCTTCCTGGACACTCCTTTAGTAAGAACATCAGCTAACTGCTCTTCTGAGTTTACAAATGGAAAACGAATAACCTTTCTGTCAAGATTTTCTTTAATAAAATGACGGTCAACCTCCACATGCTTTGTCCTATCATGCTGAACTGGATTATGTGCAATCTCAATTGCAGCTTTATTATCACAATGCAAATCCATAGGTTGTCTAAGCTTGTAACCTAGATCTTTCAGGACATTACGAATCCATAACATTTCACAGACTCCATGTGCCATACCTCGAAATTCAGCTTCTGCACTTGATCTGGCCACAACTTTCTGTTTCTTGCTACGCCAAGTGACAAGGTTCCTCCTACAAAAGTGAAGTACCCAGATGTAGAACGCCTGTCAGTTTTATCACCAGCCCAATCTGCATCTGTGTATCCCCCAACTTCCAATTCATCCTTTTTCTCAAACAGTAATCCTTTACCTGGCGCCATCTTCAAATACCTCAAAATCCGAAAAACTGCATCCATATGTTCTTCACTAGGACAATGCATAAACTGACTGACAACACTCACAGCATAAGCAATATCAGGTCTAGTATGTGAAAGATAAATCAACCTTCCTACAAGACGTTGATACCTTCCTTTATCAGTTGGAATTTGATCAGGATAAATGGCAAGTCTGTGATTCATCTCAATGGGTGTCTCAATTGGACTGCAGTCCAGCATCCCCGTTTCAGTAAGTAAGTCAAGAACATACTTCCTTGTGACAGTGAAATTCCCTTCTTAGACCTCGCAACTTCAATACCCAGAAAATACTTCAGTTGCCCCAGATCCTTCATTTCAAACTCCTTTGACAGATACTTTTGTAACTCATTCATCTCTTTCGGATCATCCCCTGTAACAATCATGTCATCAACATACACAATAAGAGCTGTAATCTTACCATTCTTGCGCTTGATAAACAAGGTATGGTCAGAATTGCTCTGTCTGTACCCAAAGGCTCTCATGGACTTTGAAAATCTCCCAAACCAGGCTCTTGGAGATTGCTTCAGGCCATACAAAGACTTCTTCAATTTACACACCTTGCCAACTTCACTTGGGTAATTCTTAACACCTGGGGGCACATCCATGTACACTTCTTCTTCCAAATCCCATTAAGAAACGCATTCTTCACATCAAACTGGTGTAAGGGCCAATCTTTGTTTGCTGCAAGTGAGATTAGAATCCGAACAGTATTGATCTTTGCCACAGGTGCAAAAGTCTCCTCATAATCAATCCCATAACGTTGTGTGTATCCTTTGGCAACCAACCTCGCCTTGTATCTATTAATAGTTCCATCTGCATTAAGCTTCACAGTAAATACCCAACGACACCCTACAGTCTTCTTTCCAACCGGCATAGGTACTAGTTCCCATGTTGCATTCTTTTGAAGAGCTTCCAATTCTTCATTCATCGCCTTTGTCCATTTTGGATCCGTCAATGCATCCTGCACGTTACTAGGAATAGATACAGTAGATAATTGATCAATAACAAGTGCATGTGACCCAGAAATCCTATGGTTAGACATAAAATTAGCTATAGGGTATTTAGCTTTGGCTTTGATATCTGGTTCATATTGTTTCTTAGGAATTCCCTTGGTAACCCTTTGTGATTTCCTAGGTTCGACACTTTCTAACCCAGAAGATTCATTAAAGTTTAGGGGTACCTGAGGAGGATCATTCTGACCGGGATCTTCAGTTGGTGATGTAGAAGGGGGAATATCTTGTGTGTGAGCTTCAGATACGTCTTGATTTTGATTCAAACTATCCAGAAAAGTCGTCTCTTCTGTCTCGGAATTCACAACACTCTGTTCGGCAGTTACATTTTCTGTTTCGGAATTCACAACACTCTGTTCGGCAGTCGCATTTTCTGTTTCGGAATTCGCAACACTTCGTTCGGCAGTCGCATTGTCTATTTCGGAATTCACAATGCTCTGTTCGGCAACTGCATTTTCTGTTTCCAAATTTTTCTACCCTCAAATGTATCCTCCAAATTTTCCAAGTCTTCAAAGACATCAAAATCAATAATAGAACGAGGATTCCCTTCACAACCTCTCTCCCCCTGAAGGGAAGACTGAGAAGCTCCCCCTGAGTAATAAGGCTCGGATTCACGAAAAGCAACATCAAGAGAGACATGTAAAGTGCCAGTAAGGGGATCATAACATCGATAACCCTTCTGGAAGTCAGCATAACCAACAAAGATACACTTACGGGCACGGGGATCAAGCTTGTTGCGTTGAGGCTTGGGAATATGAACATAGGCTGTGCACCCAAACACCCGGGGCTCCAAATTAGGCATAGAAGGATGGTCAAAAATGTATGAAGCTTCTGATGAGGATTCTGAAACTCAATCACCCGTGAAGGAGTACGGTTGATAAGATATGCTGCAGATTTTACTGCTTCTCCCCAATAGGACCGAGGTACATTCATGCCAAATAAGGAAGCACGAACAACTTCCATCAACTGCCTGTTCTTCCGTTCTGCTAACCCATTCTGTTGAGGAGTATAAGAATTGGAGGTTTGATGACGAATTCCATGTGACCGGCAAAACTCAATCATAGGGCCATTCACAAACTCTCCACCATTGTCAGACTGAAACACTCGATGGATTGTTGATACTGAGTTGCCACCATTTTGTGAAATTCGATAAACATTCCAAATACATCACTCTTATTCTTCAGTAATGACACCCATGTCATGCGAGTGCAATCATCAATAAACGTTACAAAATACCGAGCTCCAGAAAGAGAAGGAATCTTTGCAGGACCCCAGACATCAGAGTGAATTTTCATAAAAGGAACAGGACTTTTATGAAGACTTGGTGAATATGAAATACGGTGGCTCTTGGCCAGTTCACAAATGTCACAATGGAAATCCAAATCACTGACAACCGAAAACAAATGAGGTTGCAGCTTCTTAAGATAACTAAAAGATAGATGACCTAAACGGCGATGCCATAACCATACTGCTTCCTTTGCATTCTCTACCCCATTAATCTGATTAGCTTGCCCCAAAAGATGCTTCTGGTTTTCTCCAGTCTCTGTCAGATCCAGGTAGTATAATTTTCCCCTTCTAACACCATAACCAAGAATCCGCCGAGTCAGAATGTCCTGAAACACACAGAAAGATGGATAGAAGG
The DNA here is from genome assembly GCA_024704745.1 of Rosa lucieae. Lineage (NCBI taxonomy): Eukaryota > Viridiplantae > Streptophyta > Magnoliopsida > Rosales > Rosaceae > Rosa > Rosa lucieae. Next base: position 7,197,934 of record CM045495.1, on the reverse strand, counting down.
TCACAATACATGCAAGTGCTAAAATAATCTGACCAACAGATAGGAGATTATAAGCTAGTGAGGGAACAACTAGGACAGATTCAAGGGTTAAGGTATCAGATACAACAATAGAACCTTCTCCGGTGACCGGAGTTGGAGTACCATCAGCAGTAGAGACAATATTTTGAGAGGAACGTCTAAGGTTTTTCACAAGACTAGGGTCATTGGTCATATGATCAGATGCACCTGTATCAATTATCCATGTATTATTCAAAGTAGCCTTACCCTTCATACCTGACTGCGCTACATTAGCGGAGGCATTGTCGAGATGCTCTTCCTCTGTAGTAGCAATAGCCGCCTTGCCCGGATTCTTTCGCGGTTTCCTGGTGAAGTCCCACCAATCAGGGTAGCCAATCACTTCATAGCACCGCTCCTTGGTATGACCTACTTCCCCACAGACAACACATTTTTTGTTTGCGTATGGGTTTGGTTTGTCATGAGGACGGCGTGGAGAAGGACCTGAGAAGCCTGGAGGAGGACCTGGTCGGCGTTGAACGGCCATAACAGAAGATTCTGTAGGTACCGAACGCCCCATAGCTTGTTTCTCTGATTGCACCTTGCGAATGTAAGCATAGCTCTGCTCCAAGGAGAATTTAGGCTCCTTGCGTAGGATTTCTCCACGCACCTGATCATACTCTGGGTCAAGTCCACTCAAAAACAAGTGAACACGCATCCGGGACATTGCTGAAGTTTCTTGAACGACAGCTGCAACATTATCATGTTGAGAGGCCATCCTTTGATCAATCTCCTGGAACATTGCCACTAACTCATTGTAGTAGGTCGGAATGGGCCTTCCATTCTGCTTTGCTTCAAAACACTTTTTATTCAACTCAAAGATTCGGGTTTCATCAGAATCATCATAAAAGGTTTTCTCTACAGCTTCCCAAATATCTTTCGCAGTAGGGAGACGAATATACCGGTTCATGAGAGAGGATTCCATGGAGTCAATTAGCCAACTTTTCACCTTTTCATTGTCCGTGGCCCAAGCTTCATACTCTGCAGAATTCATGGCGGGTTCAGCCTTTACTCCGGTCAGATAACCAACCTTCCCTCGTGCTCCAATGCGCATTCTCATAAGAGGAGCCCATATGGTGTAGTTGGATTCATTCAAGACAACACTTGTGGGGAAATCAGAGTTGTCTTGTTGGGTGGTGTAGTGGTGATGGATGATCGGTGAGGATGACACCATTGTCTTCTCGGGATTTGACTGTTCGCCTTCAATTGCAGGTCCGGCCATTGAGGAATTTGGGGTTTGTTTTTTTTTTTTTTTTCAGGTTTGGTTTTTCTAGGATTTAAAAAATTCAGGGATGGCTTGATTTTAATGGTGGTGGTACGCAGCGGTTTGTGGTGTGCTTTGGGATTCAGGATTCAGGATTCAGGATTTAGGATTCAAAGGATGCAAGCAAGTTCAAAGGATTGAACCTGCTCTGATACCAAGTAGAAAAGAATACTTTGATTTTAGGGTTTTCAATAATAATTCTATTCATCCCACAAAGGGGTATATATACAAGGACAAGAGGAGTAGTCTAACCCTAATAGGAAACAATCATTCCTATAATTACATGATAACCTAAATAAATAAGAATCATAATTACATAAGATTTACAGCTATTCTACAGAGAGGGCAATCAAAGAGGTGGAGGCTGAAACAGGACATAAGTTTGGCTGCTTGATTTCGGATGCATTATTCTGGTTTGCTGGAGACATAGCCGAGAAAATGCACGTCCCTTGGGTGACATCATGGATTGGTGAAATACGCTCACTTTTTGTTCATATCGAGACTGATGTAATTAGAGATGAAGTGGGAGCTCCTGGTAATTAAGGATGTATTGTGTTTTTTTTTTTTTTTCCTTTGCTTATGTCTAAATACATCAATAAATATGTAGAACAATTTTCACTCATGTTTTTTTTCTATTCTGTACGTACATAGGACAAGAAAACAAAACCCTGGAGTTCCTTCCGGGATTCTCAGATGAGTTTCGAGCATCTGACTTAACCAAGGAAATTGTATTTGGAGAAATAGAATCGCCACTTGCAAGAATGTTGCATAAAATGGGACAGAAGCTGCCACAAGCAGCTGCAGTTGTCGTCAACTCTTTCGAAACAATGGATGTGGAAGTTACTGAGGAACTGAAGAAAAGACTCCAAAAGTTGGTCCTTGTTGGTCCACTACATCTTGTCATGCCAGTACAATCAATTGTATCAAATGATGAGGAGGAGAAGGATGGCTGTTCACAGTGGTTGGACAAGCACGAGCCTGCTTCGGTAGCATACGTCAGCTTTGGAACTATGGTGGCACTGCCTCCCATGGAGGTAGTAGCATTAGCTGAGGCATTAGAGGAAGGCGGATTCCCCTTTCTTTGGTCATTTAGGGGAAATCAAGAGGACTTTCCACAAGGATTTATCGAAAGAACCAACGGGTTATCCATAGGACAAGTAGGTCCATGGGTGAACCAAGAGAAAATCCTCAATCATACCTCGGTAGGAGTGCATGTAACACACTGCGGTTGGAACTCAATTTTGGAGAGTGTAACTAGTGGTGTGCCTATGATTGGGAGGCCTTACTTTGTTGATCAAAATTTAAATATGCGGAGTGTAGAAGTTGTATGGAAGATCGGTGTGAGGATTGAGGGAGGCGTTTTCACAAAAACTAGAGCAGTCAAGGCCTTGGAACAAGTTTTATCGCTTGAACAAGGAAAAGAAATGAGACAGAGAATTGGAATCCTTAAACAGCTTGCTCAAGAGGCTATTGGACTGAATGGACGTTCGACTCAAGACTTGAAAGCTTTGATAGAGATCATCAGATGACCAAGTAAAGTAAATTTAATTCTCATTGGTTTGTATCTTTCCTATGTATCCGTCTTGATCTTCAGATGAGTAAAAGAATAACAACAATGTCATTGTATAGCGAGCACATGATTTTCGTTTTAGATGATTTCTTTTGTTTCAACATTGGAAAACCTCATTCCTTGTTATTGTTGTTTTATTTACTTTTTGCAAAGGGTGGGATGTTGTTTATCCGTATTTCTTTAACATTGGTACTTTGTTTTTGAAGGAATAAGGGTATCCTCCCCTCATGCTTGTATCTTCTTTTATTTTAATAAAATTTTACCTCATCAAAACAAAAACAAAAACAAACAAAAAACAAAAAATGATAACTTCAAGTATTAGTAAGTGGTAGACCATGAGTAACCAAAATCTTGTACTGTTGTACACACATAATCTTACTATCCATCTTCTAATCCATCGATGATTTACTTGCTAAGTTCTATTCACCCCTCTTAACTACTCAGTCGCGCATGTAATATTTATGGTAACAACGATTTTCATATAAAAAATTAAAAATCAATGCATGATTCCATGCCTTGTGATCAAAATAATTACGACCTAATATATATGACATAATACAGAATTTTTTTTAAAAATTAATAAACAATTGCATTACCCTGTTAATAAAAAGATTTGAATCCAATATAAGGGAGCCCCTTGGGTGCGTCAAGGCACCAGTACATTAAAAAAGATGCCATTTGAGGACCAGTTGTGAAGATAGGTTGAAAATTTGAATTACTATTTAAAAAGACCTAGTATAAATAGACCTCTCAACCCTTTCAAAAAAGAGATCTCTTAACTGTATCCTAATTTTAACATATAAATAGGAAATGTTTGAATTTTCTACCTACAGAATCAGAATACTTACTTACTTTCAAAATGAGTTCTAACAAGCAGGCTGTAGTTGTTTTGGATACTGACAATCTTTAGTAATCCTCCAACTTTAGCAGCATGTACGAACTCCATCACTCCATATGAAGTCTCATTGGAAACACCAATATAACGTACCTCTACAATTTGAACGGATCTTATGTCGTTGTGAGTTCAAGGATCGTAGAGAGGTCAAGAAGTTCTAGGAAACATGTGATACTCCATATATTTAGCAACATTAATAGTTACCAGAATTTACAGTTTCAAGGTTTTAGCTTCTTGGGCACACTCATAAACCAACATTGTTTAATGTAAATTTGCAGTTACGACTTTGAACCTTACTTAAAAGAGAGAAACTCAATACACTAAGATGATAATGCTTAAAAAAAACCCTAAGGCAGCGCTCTGTGTGCAGCCGTCAAACCCTAGAAAACTGAGCGACGTCTGTCGATCCCCTTCCGATCTCAATACCGCCAACATCTCCAACATCGACGCCGTCACCTCCTCCTTTGCTGCTTCGCTGGCACTTGCTAGCAGGGACGTCATTGATGTTTCCCACACCTCTGGTGGCATCCAACGACAATCCAAGCAGTCTTTTCTCTTGGCACGTCCTCTGGTCAAGAAACCGGTCGCCTTGAATGACCTGAAACGCTTTCTCCGGATAAGGACTTTAAGATTCAAGAACGTGCACCAGATCGGTTCGTGCTGGCTTTTGATTTGAGGAAGGATCGCAATAAGGTTCTGAAGGGTGGACCGTGGAGGTTCCAACAAGCCCCGATCGTATTTCAGGAATATGATGGTGTTGCGCCCATTGAAGATATCACTCTGACCCTACTCTTCTTCTGGGTTCTCATCAACAACATCCCACCGCTGTTTGAGGAGCCTGCCATGATTAGAAACATTGCTTCGGTGGCTGGTAAGTTCCTTGAACTGGATGAAAAGCTTTTGGCGCATCAAGGCAGGGTTCGAGTCCATGTGGCTCATGATATCTCCAAACCTTTTTTTCTGAACAAAACCCTAAGACTTGCAACTGGGTTTGAAGCTGAAATTTCTTATTTTTTTGAGAATTTGGTGGGAAAGTGTGACCATTGTAATCTAATTTATCATGAGGGTGCTCATTGCCCTTTGCTTGGGCGTCATATTACATCATATACAGGGGACCAGAGAAAGGATATTGTTGGTCCGTCTTTGGGTTTTGCTGCCAACAAGTTTGTTGACGGAACCTTTCGCTTTCAGGGTGTGCAAACACCGATCTTACCGAATATTTGCAGGTCTCTATTCCAACCCAAGGAAGCACACAAACCACGCAAGCGAATTATACTGCGTGCAAGAGACCTCAATTTATCTGAGACTGATACGGACGTCCACCAACCTTTAGCACTGGCGGTGCTTGCAGACCCAGCTAACCATGTATCCAATTCTGAGTCGACAACTCTGACTGAGGGCTTGGAGCTTGAGAAGGTGTCACCATCTGAACTGGCTGTGAGCACTCCTAGCCTGAACACTTCGAACAACACAAGGATACCTGCAGAGTTGGAGGCAGGGACCAAGGAGAATAGGAGTGACAAGCGTCACCTACCTCCCTCTCCTACAAAATCTCCCCAAAAGCTCAAGTTCCTACTACCGGAGTTGTTCAAACCTCTCCTCCCCGAGGTTCATGCCAAGAAACAAAAGATCCCAAGGTTCACCAGTAGGTTCTCTGCTAAGTCCATAGGGATGGTTGAAGCGCCTGGCAATATTCTCGTCCCCAAGGAGCTAGTTTCTGCCCACTCTGATGCCAAAAAGAAACGTGGAAGGCCATTAGGGGCAAAGAATAAGAACCCTCCAAAGTTGAAAAAGGTGACTGATGCGCAAGACACTTGCTTTGCTTATCTTTCTAAACCTCCTAGCCCAACTGTTAAGGGCAAGGAGCAATTTTAATTTTGTCTTTTATTATTTACTATGTGCTAGTTTTGTCATAGTTCTTAGGCTCGCTTTTTCTTAAATAAGTGAGCACTGGTTTTCTAATGGGTGGTGCTAGCATACCACGTCCTAAACTTGTCCTTGGTATGGCAAGGGAAGGTATGTATCCGTGCCATTCTGGCTTGCGCATGAATGAAATTGATGATTGAGTTCAAAAAAAAAAAAAAAAAAGATGATAATGCTTCTTTTCAATTTACATATTATATAATAATAATAATAATAATAATAACAACAACAACAACAACAACAATAATAACAACAACAATAATAATAACAACAACTGATAATAATATTATTGTTGTTGTTATTATTGTTGTTGTTGTTATTGTTGTTGTTATTATTGTTGTTGTTATTATTGTTATTCTTATTATTGTTGTTATTATTGTTGTTATTATTATTGTTGTTATTATTATTGTTGTTGTTATTATTGTTGTTGTTATTATTATTGTTGTATTATTATTGTTGTTGTTATTATTGTGGTATTATTATTGTTGTTATTATTGTTGTCATTATTATTGTTGTGTTGTTATTATTATTGTTGTTCTTATTGTTGTTGTTGTTTTTTTTTTTGTTCTTATTGTTGTTGTTGTTATTGTTATTATTATTATTGTTGTTATTATTATTGTTGTGTTGTTGTTATTATTGTTGTTATTATTATTATTATTATTATTATTATTATTATTATTATTATTATTATTATTTATATATTTTTAAAAAGTTCAAGTAAGAGGGAGCTTTCCTACACTACCAGGGTCAGGACAAACCTACAATCTTGACCCAACATGACTTACGAAACTTGCCAGTGTCCCAGCCCAACCCATTGATATGGAATTATGCAGGAAATTTTCTACATTACCCACCAACAAGTCATGAAAGCTTACTTATTTCTATATAACTTCCGCATCAGGTGGAAGGTACTTTACAGTTTTGCCGGAAAGTCAAAACTTTTAAGTTGGTTTGGATAGCTCATAGTTATGACCTTTCCTTCATCCACAACTTCTTGAAGAGCCTTCAGTTGCTCCACAAATGGTACGCTTGGCCTCCATTTGGAAGGATCATAACAGTACTCACCAAATAGTGCAACATAGCGATCTAGCCTGGATTAAACACAATAACTTAATTTTTGAAAACCACCACCGTAAACTAATTATCATTCATATTCCTTTTCTAGAATATGAAAAGCAAGTGTGTCAATGTATCATTTCAACATATCATGAGTCAATTTGGAAGCCTTTAAAAATGGTGTTGCTCTGCTGCTTTCTTTGTTTTTACCATGTCTAACCAAGGAGCTCCAATGCATTAATTTATGATAACCTTTTCAGCTTTACTCCTGTGAATGTAATATACAAAAATGAACAAAGTTGGAAAAATGATGTCAGAAGTGCTGATATATACGAGTTCAGAAGACCAATTTTATTAGCATCTATATGAAAACCAGAAAAGGTAAAAGGGACAAAAGAAGAAGGGGGCCGTGATCACTTACCCAATTTTAGCTTAAAAATTGCTCACTTACTCCACCAAAGAGTTTTTAATCCCATTTACCCAGTTTAAATGACAATGACAATTTTACCCTCATTTTAATTAATAAACTCTCCTAACATATTCTCTCTCTCAACTCCTCTCAGACGCCCCCTCTCTCCCCGGCACGGCGTCATATTTCTAGAAGCAGCGGCAAATGGAGGAGGCGCCGACCGCTCACCGATTTCTCTCTCTCTTTCTCTCAACTCATCTCAAACTCTCTGTCTGTCTCTCTCTCTCTCTGTTTCTCTCTCTCTCTCTGTCTCTCTCTGTCTCTCTCCCTCCCTCCCTCCCTACAGATCAAAAATTTGTGGTCGTCCAAAGAACGTGAGGGAGAGCAAGGGGTTCGGGTTTGAGGGAGAGCAAGTCCCTCCCTCCCTCCATGTCTACAGATCAAAAATTTCTGGTCGTCCAAAGAACGTGAGGGAGAGCAACGGGTTGGGGTTTGAGGGAGAGCAAGGGCAGGTCGGCGGCTGATAGCTGAATTTATAAGCTATTGATTTTCCTTATTCACACTTAAGATTGTCAATTGTAGCAAGGGTAAACAAGGGTCTTTCCCGCAGAAGACTTAAGGTTATAACTACTCAAAACAATGTCACAAAAGTGACCACTGTTCCTAGCGAACAGCAGTCAAAACCCAATTAAAAACCTAACCTAAACTATTCAGAAAATTATGAAAATTTACAGAGATGTACTAGACACACAGGGAGTCGAGTACACAAAATTTGGTAATTTTTGGAATTAACTTACTATTCTAAACAAATATGAAAATATAGAGTACAGAAGCTGAAAATAACAAAAACTGGTTTTAAGATGGTTTGAAAACAATATGATGAAGATAGTTAGGGAAGATGCATCCACCCCAGACAATCACACACAAGATAATTTGTTCAATCCTAATTCAATCAATCTAGATGAAGATGCTCAGGTTGGCTCAGTACGCTTGAACACAACCTATTACCCTTTCTTACTTCGTACGCTAGGCAGGAAGTGCTCTACACCTAGACTATTCCCAAGCAATGCAACCTAAAGGTACGCTTATTAGATTTAACATGCAAAGATCATTAAGGTCTGAAAGAGTTTGAGACATCACTAGGCATCGCAATAAACTTAGCGCCATGCTAAACCTAGAACTTAGTTTACTTGATAGTGAAAACTAACAATTACTTCTCTAAAAGGTTTGAGGAGTCAAACTATTGACACATGCATCAAACAATTAAAGCGGTAGAATCCTAACATGCATACTACGCGTGCACTCAAAGCATACAAGCAAGCATTCATCAATGGAAAAGCAGTAAACAAAAGTCTCATTTGGATTAAAAGAAAATAAAATCAAAAATCAAATCATCTTGTAGTTCATGTATAGGGGCTTCAAGCAGCCCCCTAACTAATAAAAACTAGTTAAACATAGAAGAAATGAAACTAACTAAAGAAGGGGAGGAAGAGAGAGGTAGAGAGCTGCTGCAGATTGATCTCCTTTTTTTATACTTAGAGGTTGCCTTCATCTTTCTTATTGTGTAGGAAATCCAAAACCTAAAAGAATTAGGGTTCACGTGTTTAAGAGGAGTTTTCCTATTAGCTCTTGAACTTGATGACTTATTCCAACCATTCACATCATGGCATTTGTCCATATTAAGCTGAAATATGAAGCACAAACTTGTCGTTAGGCTTCTCGGTGTTTTGGGCTTCGAAACATAAATTTCAGTCCAATCTCAGATTCACATGCAGCCTGACCTTCTTGTACTAAATCGGCCATAACTTCTTCTAGAAAAATGATATTAACGAGCTGTAAAAAGAACTGGAAACTAGACATCTGAGGCTTTTCATCAATATAAAGATCATCCTCTGAATCATTGTGAGCTGGTCTCAATGATCTATTGAAGTTGACTGATCTGCACAGGCAGATTTGCCGATTTTGCCTTTCAATCCCTCTTTTACTCCTTTTCTCCTTCTTTCCTCCAAGAAACCTATAAAACAAATAAACAACATAAATTATGATAAAATACACTAAAATAACAAAGAAAGTATAGAGATTAACGTTATTAACATCGCATAAATATGTTCCTATCATCGGCGAGCTTTTTTCCGATGCTTGCTGCTTTTCTTGCTCGTTTTGGTTCCGTTCGGCCACATCGACAATGACGACTCCGAGATTCGGAGCCATGGCTTCAATTTCGAAATCAAGTAGCCGCACGTCAAATGTCCAATTTGACGACGGCGTAGGAGATGAAGTATAGAGGTAGGTTGTCGCGCCAGGTTCCGGATCTGCAACCAGAAAGAGGAGAGAAGAGGAGTCGGGTGTCCAAATCAAATTTTTTTTTTCCATTATTTGTTTGATGAACTTTTGAATGAGTTGGCATCAGACCGATTGATATATTGTTGTATATGTGTTGTATTGTTGTATACTTGTTACATGCTTGGTTTGGTAATTTTTTGACTTGCCCAGCAAACTTTTCAAAATTGTCTTGGCAATAATAACATTATTGAGGGGCAATAATGTTTCTACTGCGGGCAACAATCATATTACTGGGGGTAATAATTATATTATTAGGGGCCAATAATGTTTCTATTGGGGGCAATAATCATATTACTGGGGGGCAATAATGTTTCTACTGGGGGGTAATAATATGATTACTGGGTATTATTAGGGGCAATAAAATAGGCCGCTGGAATCCGGTCACTGTTGGAGGTGAACAATTCCGTAGAGGAGTTTGACACAACAATTAATGCGGACTGGAGCGGGAGCTGACTGGGAACAATCGAGAAGCTTCCTTCGAGCGTTGACCTGAAGTTTGACCGTCGGCTCGAGGAGGAGGGGGGTACCTGTAGAAAACTCTCCGATGCCTAAGTCAGTACGTTTCTTAGTAGTGGAGTAGAGAGAATTGGAATTCGATGATTTACCTCGCGGTCGAGCAGCCTATTTATAGGTGTACTTCGGCGTGGGCTGCAAGTAAACTTGCACAGCAAGTCGCAGTGACTTGAGCGGCACACCACCATTAAGGGCATATTCACTCCTGCAATAACCGTCACTTATTGGCGGCCATGATTGCCATACTGAATGTCTCATTTATCGTCGCATTTACAGCTACATTAACCATTGCATTTACTGTTGCCATTACTTCTCTTTAATTGCCTTGATTGCAGGGTCAAATTTATTGACCACCCCCACAATGTCCCCCAAATTTTCTCCTTGGGAATTCATCCCAAGAGAAAATTTTCAAAGTTCAAATTTCTCTATGGGCTCCACATCTTTATACTTCTCTTTGGGCATCCTTCTTTGAATTTCATCTAGGCCTTCCTCATGTTGAAGATGTAGAGACCCGTATTAGAAGATCCTTGTTCTTTGTTTAGAGTCGGCATCTCATCTCGTCGACGACGCCGACGCCGACGTGCCCAAATCAGGAATCAAATCTGCCTTTGTCTTGTAGCCATTCTAGTGTCAAGTCTGCGTGTCACAGACTTTTCTGCTTGTGGAGTCTCTGGTGTCTCGCCACTAGGCCAAAGCCTAGTTTCTAGTCTCTCCTGCGTTCGGTGCCCCCACTGAGCTACCTCATTCCTAAGCCGTTCCCCCAGCACAGTTCAAACCAGACTCTGAGCCTGAGGTCCTGCTATGAAACTCTTCCTTTTTTCCCTTCTTAGTCACCTAACATTCTGTGACGTCTCCTTCACAATGACCACGACGTCGGCGTAGGCTTCGATGACGTCTTCTTTAATGTCTGCAGTGTCAACCTCGACGGTGGTGACTTTTTCTCAATAACCTCGGCACCAGCCTCGACGTCGGTGACGTCCTTCTCAATAACTAAGATGCCAGCCTCGACGTAGATGATCTCGCTCTCAATAACCTCAGTGCTAACCTCCACTTCGGCGCCAACCTCGACAACTTATTTTGCAATAACCTCAGTGTCGACCTCGACGTTGGAGTCTCATCGTCAGCCCTTGGCGTCAACCTCGACGTCGACGTAGGCTTTTCTCAATAACTTCACCTTGGCGTCGACATCGAGCATTTTTCTCATAACTTCACCTTGGCGTCGACGTCGAGCATTTTTCTCAATAACTTCACCTTAGCGCTGACCTCGACGTTGGCGCCAACCTCGACGAGGGTGCCTCGACGTCGGTGTCAACCTCGGGTCGGCGTAGGGGTCTATTTTATTGAAGGCAAGGGCGTCTCGACGTCGGCGTACGTGTCCACTTCGACAAGGTGCCTCGACGTTGGTGTCCATTTCGACGAGGGCGCCTCGAGACTTCGTCGGTGTCGGTGTCGGCGTCCCTCTCGACGAGGGTGCCTCAACGTCAGCGTCTATTTCGACGAAGGCGCCTCGACGTCGGCGTCTATTTCGACGAGGGTGCCTCGAGATCAACGTTTATTTCGACGAAGGTGCCTCGACGTCGGCGTCCATTTCTACGAGGTGCCTCGAAATCGAAGTCTATTTTGACGAGGGTACCTCGAAATCGACGTGTATTTCGACGAGGATGCCTCAAAATGGAAGTCTATTTCGACGAGGGTGCCTCGAAATCGACATCTATTTCGACGAGGATGCCTCGAAATAGAAGTCTATTTCGAAGAGGGTGCCTCAAAATCGAAGTTTATTTTGACGAGGGTGCCTCGAAATCGACGTTTATTTCGACGAGGGTGCCTCGATTTCGAAGTCTTTTTCAACGAGGGTGCCTCGATTTCGAAGTCTTTTTCGACTAGGATGCCTTGATTTCGAAGTCTTTTTCGACGAGGGTGCCTCGATTTCGACTCTCCATGTGCCCCCTTGTTTGTCTGTCCTACTCGAGGAACCAGTTCCTATGAATCAAACATAACTGTCCTACTCGAGGAACCAGTTTCTATAGATTGAATGCAACTGTCCTACTCGAGGAACCAATCATACATATTAATAGGACTGTCCTACTCGAGGAACCAGCCCCAGTGATATTTTTCACGCGAGAAATACAAAATACATAATTTCAATAGTCTCTCGAATGAGATATCAACACGCGCAAAAATCACTTAAACTCTTTTATTTTTCTTACCTGAGTTTTACGGGTTATGCCATCTTTTATCAAAACAAAGTCACTTTTATCAAAACGAAGTTACCATAGTATCGTACCTTCTCTAATACTCGAGATGAATTTCGGCACGTGGACTTTTCCATGAACCCTCTGATTGCCTTAATTTATGTCATTGTATACTGAAGGAGTTTACCAGTCTTCATTGCTGTAAGGATTGCAGGTCGCACTCCCTGACACTTACATATGCCATGTCCCCGTGCCTCGTGGAGCGGGCAATATCGACCTCCCTCATCCTCGTCACTAGCCTCTGGTTGGGGGGGGGGGGGGAGCTTCTCAAATATTCCTTCATGATCGTTGGCTCGAGGAGGGGGGGGGTACCTGCAGAAAACTCTCTGATGCCTAAGTCAGTACGTTTCTTAGTAGTGGAGTAGAGAGAATTGGAATTCGATGATTTACCTCACTGTCGAGCAGCCTATTTATAGGTGTACTTCAACGTGGGCTGCAAGTAAACTTGCACAGCAAGCCACAATGACTTGAGCGGCACACCACCATTAAGTCCATATTCACTCCTGCAATAACTGTCACTTATTGGCGGCCATGATTGCCATACTGAATGTCTCATTTATCGTCGCATTTACAGCTACATTAACCGTTGCATTTACTGTTGCCATTACTTCTCTTTAATTGCCTTGATTGCAGGGTCAAATTTATTGACCACCCCCACAGTCACTGGTCTGGTAGCCGGATTCGGGATTCCGGTGAACGGTTGTCAGATTTCGGTCACTGGAGTCTGCGGCCGGCCATTGGTCACTGGAGTCCGGCAAGGTCTTCGATGACCTCTCTCTCTAAGTGACAAAGAAGGGAGGGCAAAATTGTCCCAAAAAAAATAAAAAAGAATAAAAAAAAATACTTAATTGGGTATTATGGAAATGATCTCTTAAAGTGTTTGGGTAAGTGGGTAATCTCTTAGAGTGTTTGGGTAAGTGAGGTTAATTAACCCCAAAATTGAGTAAATGATCATTTTCCCAAAGAAGAAAAGAAAACCAAGTCCTTCCCAGGGGACTCAAATTCCTATAGAAAATAGTAATGTCCAGTCAATCATACAATTGGTAAGAATAATCTCCAGCCATGTATATAAATGATAGAGTAATTGCAGCCAAGCATATGAATGGTAAAGTAAAAAAAAATTTGTAGACACCTCCGATTCTAAATGTTCGTTAGTCTCAATTTAAGACTTGCACCATATTAATTCGCAGATACAAATTACATAGAATCAGAAATCAGGTGCCAAATGTAGTCATACAAACTTGTAAACATTGCGAATTTTGGTCAGTGTACTCACCAATGAATTTGCAATAGATCAATGTAATCTGTGCCAAGTCTCTTAAGGCTTTTCTCTACACTCTCTCTAATATTTGCAGCATCCACCCTCAGGACCTTTGCATTGTCACGCAGATAACTAGACCTCTCTGAATACCCACATACTTTTGTTGCCAAAACAATCTATACACAAAACAAAGTAATGAAAATCAGTGACTCCCATCAATAATCCGACAACCATTGCGGTTAATCCAATGAAGAAGCTGATTGAATACCTTCTCGCGAGGCTGAGACTTGAGCCAGTTAGCAATGTACAGGTTAGTCAATCCCTGCATCTCCTTCTTCATCGGAATCGGGTACTGCAAACAAATACTCAAATTTTAATCGGAACCGAAAATAAAGAAGATAGTCATGAGAATCAGGCCGTAACATTTAGAGTACTCACGGCTTCAGCAATGTCCAAAATGTTGATCCCATTGTTGAAAGCGTAGTTGAGAATTTCGTGCTCTTCTTTCTCCGAGTTTTTCTGACCGAATGTCATTGTGCCCAGATTAATTTCGCTAATTTCGAGGTCCGAGTCCCCGAGCTTCTGGTACTGCAACGCCGTCTTCTGGTCCTGCTTGGCAGTGATGGTGGTTGGTCTGAGAGAGCTTCGGAGGCTTCTTGTGGTGGTTCTGGTTCTGCCGGGAGAGCAAGGTGAGGTTAATGAGGCGGCGTAGTTGTAGAGAAAAGTGGTGGCGCACGAGGCCATGGCGATGGGTTAGCTTGGGTTCGTTTGCTCTCGGCCGCTTACCCGCTTATAGAACCATCATAGTATACTCGTGCAGTTGAAACTATCACAATTGTTGTAGTAAAGCTTCATTTGTTTATCTGAAAAAAAAATTTATGACACGTTTACTTATCTGGAATAGAAAAAAATTATGAATCAGAAACACCTAGAATGAGAAAATAAATGAATCGGTATGAGAATATTTCCATTCGCGGAATAGGAATCAAAATATGAATGCACGCAACTGACTACAATTGATGTTCTTTATTAATTTTCATGAATTAATTCCGGTTCGATTACTAAAACACCCCTACAAAAATAAAAGTTCATGAGAGATGTATATATACTTCTAAGGTTATGGTTTGGGTTATTGAAAATATGTAAGGATATTTTGGATAGAAAAAAATGCATTCCTAAGGCTTTCATTCCTAAACCCATACCCCTCCTTGGTTATCAAATTCCAGGTTATTTAGGAATCAATTCCTGACAATGAGGTGAGATCCACATCAATTCCAATATCTATATATGTTTTTTTTTATATATCAAATAAACAACTCATATATAATAACTAGTCTATTGTGAGTTGAACTCACAACCTCCCACTTAGAAAGGGGAGACTTATGCCACTAGACCAAATGATACTGGACAATATCTTAATGCAGAAAAACTGATAAACCAGAATCATTCCATTTATTTTCATTCCCTTTCCGGATAAGTAAACGTGCCATAATATATTGCATGATTTTTTTTTGTCTCAAGACCACTGATGTCTTGAGACTTCCAATTTGATAACATGTACTCTTCTACTCTTTAATTTGATCACTAATAGCTAATCATTGTCTATTTTGAAATTTCTTCGTAAACTATTGACTTGACGATCCCATTCAAACTAGATTACCGAGTTAAGGCTAAAAATTGGTCTTAATGGACTCTACCTGACAACAATCTGTGGAGAAATTAAGGAATTAGTTAATTGATGTTGGTTCATGAAATTTTACAGAGGAGAGATAACCTAACAATTTTAATCTTTCCTCCACTGATTATAGACAAGCATGGACGCATCATCGAATAAGAGAATATAGGTACCATGAACAACAAATAACCATCGTCGATAGAAAGCTTAGGCTGGATTACAATGATCAGTGGAGATGATCGAGAGGGAGTGCCTGCAAAAAACCTTTCGATTTCTAACTGAGAAGTCTTATGGTGTGAATAGTACTTTAAAGCATAGTAACTGATGCCATATCAGATCAGTTAGCAAGAGTATTTTTAGTGTTGATCCAAACCTTATCCAATAGGTAGTTACTGCTTGGGTCGCAAATCACTCAATCTTCTACATGGGCAGCAAGTTACTTGAGTAATGACTTGCAGCACACGCACATTTCGCTAGTCAACCTAATGACTTGAGGCCACATGTCCCTCAAACCCAAAGTGTACATACGTAGTATTGTCAAGCATAATCAACTAGGACTTGAGGCTGCCTCTACACTTCCAAACCATAACAATGGTGTAACCCCTTAGAACACCAGCGGGCAGGCTTTCACTTGAGCTCAGGCTCAGCTGAAAGTGGCCTTAAGGCGCCCTCACGCACCATATTAAGATGGCCTCCCAAAGAGGCCCGAAAGCACAGAATTGATCGGCATCAGTCCCACATCAGAAACCAAATGAAGGTCACTCCTTACTTTACCTATAAAAGGTCTATTCCTCTCTTCTATTCATTAAGCATTTATTATCTATCTAATGTTACTCTGTCAACATAAATACATTGACTAATTTAGATATCGGAGGAGCAAAAACCGTTAGCTACGGTCTCTCTCTTGACGCTGGTGTATTTCATTTGACATGTGACGCTGACGCTGACGCTTCCCTTCACTATATCAACCGAGACTTTGGCCCCCATCCACGTTAACAAGATCAGGCGACCCCCTTGTTTCTTGATGAGCATTAACACAAAGATAATGAAATTTTATTACTATATAGATAAGAATACGAACCAAGTTCTTGGGCCACAAGTCAGCGCATGTTTCGAAGAAGTAGTTAATTGTTTCGAGGCTATGTGACTTGGTTCATAAACTCTTCGCAAGCGTACGAATCGTTGTCAAGTAAGGGAAGTAATTGGACCTTAGTTTATCGTACCTCGGGGATTAGGTGTTGGACCTAACCAAGATAATTGGCGGTAGGATACTAAAAGCACACAAGAAAAATAAAAAGTAAAATAAGACTATAAACAATCAAGGCACCAAGCCTTGACAATGCTCGGCTTAGCTCACACCAAGCCTATTCAAAGCCACTAACTTGTAGCCTCCAGATGGGTATACACAAATGAGTCGATGGATTTAATGTTTGAGAGTGGATTTGAACTTAACAAAAAGTAATAAAATGTAAAGCGGTTAATAAAAATGCAAGGAAATTAAACTAGAAAAGTGTGAACAATATAATGGGAATGTCGGGTGCTAGGGAGGTTCCTTCACCCAAATCTCATGTGTCGGAAGCTAATCTAATGTAGATGCAAATTTCCTACTTTGGCGGTAGTCGTATCCAAGGCGGTTCAAGGCTCAAGAACCGAAATTCCCTTTCATGGTATTCCTACTCCGGTTCAAGGGTCGTAGGAACTCACTTGGCATGAATTAGAGCCGGTTCAAGGGTCTCTAATTCACATCAAGAGGCCTAAAGATCGAGGAATTAGACTACTAAGCTACCCGCCCGCGCATTCACGCAACAGGTGTAAATCACCATGCTTATAACCCCTCGAATACGAAATTGAAGGTTTCTAGCTTAGGAATTAGAGAGGGTCAAGCCTCTAACTCAATCCTAGACATGCTCAAAATACACACCCTAGAGTTGATGAGGCTCCTAGACATGCATTTTAACCCAACAAAAATTGATATAAGCATCCAACAAATTAAATTGCATCATGATATTAAAATAGACATCCTTTACATAAAATTTGGACTAGGGCACACAACCCTAGCCCCCAACAACAAATCTACTCACTACCCATCATTAAACAAATATCAATATACAAAATTTAAAGAGGAACAAAGTGAAGAGAAGTAGGAGTAACAAGAATAAGCCACAAATTGCTATAAAGCAATTATGGCTAGCCTTGATTTATGGCTCCCCACTTTTACCCAAATTTAATGGAGATGAATTTCTTGATGTTTGGGCTCCCCCTTTGAAATTTGTGGAATTGATGAGAAGATTGAATCTTAGTGAGGTAGATCTTGGTGAGAAGGAAAGAAAATCTTGGTGAGGTGAGAAAATCTTGGTGAGGAGGAAAGAAATTCTTGGTGAGGTGGGATGAAAAAGATGAGAAGGAAGAAATTGTGAGAGATAGAGAGTTGGAGGTTGGGTCTGATGGATTTTGGTGGAGTGGTGGTGCGGCACTCTCTGTTGGGAGAAGAGGAAGAAGGGGATCTAGGCGTGATAGATAGAAGAAATGGGAGAATTGGAATTAAAGATAGTGAGGTCGTCCCCTCAGGTGAAGAGGAGAATGGGATTAATATGGGTGGCTGGAAGGGTGAAAGAAAAGGAATGGATTGGACTGCCACGTGGCAGCAAGTGATTGGAGAAAAAAAAATAATAGAAATAATAAAAATAAAAAGAAGGCTGCACATGGGAAAGAAAGAGAAAAAACTGATTATGATATTGATGACGTCATCATGACGTCAGCACAGTTCTGATGATTTTTTTTTTTCTTTCTTTCTTTCTTTCTTTCCCCATTTTTTTTTTCTTTCTTCTCTTCTTCCTCAATGTACTTCCACACATTATCGGAAGTGGTTGGATTTCGCTCCCTTGATGGTGTTGACCACGGTTGACCCGCATTGACTATTTCGTCATTTTATCGGAAACTACAATTTGCTCCAATCTCGCACCATTTTCTCTCGTTTCCGCAATTCCGCTTATTTCTACAAAATAATGAAAATGAATTAATCACATATTAATTAACAAGGGGATTGGCTTATTTATAGTGTTTTAGATATAATTATACGCATATAAATGCGTGTAATCACTATGCTTACAGGTTCCTATTGCTTGGAAATTGAGTCTTCACGTCTGAGCATGCAAGTTTTCTCTACCCATTTCTATCAAGCCTAGCTAATAAGTAACTAGTAGAAAATCTTTACCCTCACAACTAATTAATCAAATTGGAGATTATGTGAGCATTTGTGATCAAATAGAAGTTTGGAAACACAAATTTGTAAAGTTCAAGGAAGTGAATAGAATTTAACATCTTTTTTTTTTCAACTTTTGTTTTTTTTAAATAAAGAGCTTGTATGGCTACCCTCAAGCCTTGATTGATGAAACTGCCGAATACAAAGGGGGGGGGGGGACAATGAGTCTAAACCCCTGATTACAATGCGCATAAGCATAAAGAGAACCTTCTGAAATAATATCGAGAGTCTCCACTAAATCTATGTATTCTGACAAGGACCAATTAGCAAAGAGTGCCCAAAAGGCTACTCTATTTGCTTTAACAAAGCGGTGACATAACGGAAAGATTACTCTAAAACAAAGAAGCATCATTACAAATATCATAGCTTTCCTAATATGTTGCCGCACGGAGATAAATCCGGCGACACTAAATTTCATCCTACCCCTAAGAGGTTGCTTCCATTTGACGTAAACAGCTCGTCGCCTCTCTAGCCAAACAAGGTACACTGAAGGTGCATGCTGGGTCTAAGCCCACGTCGCCCTACCACTAAGTGATAGGGGATTATTGCTAGCATAAAGCTACGAGTAAGTAAATAAAAATAACAATAAAACATAAAATAAAATAAAGTTGGAGCCACAGGCCAAGCCCAGACCCAATAACCATTAGGCCTAACAAGGAACAAATAGGAATCCATCCCAAACTGACACCTTAGCCCCACGAACACAGTCGCCACCATGATTGGGCCGTCGCCTTGTCCCTACCTCCGTCTAGAGCCCAGCCACCCTAACAGGCAGATCGCCAACCGATCTGAACCCACGCAGCCAAAACACTATCAAAGAAGATGAAAAACCAGAAACACAGCTTGACGCCATAGTTGCAACAACGCTACACCTCCATCTCCTCCCTCCGACCCACATGTCCCCATCCATCCCTTGCCAAGCACCGCTGCCTATCCGTCCATCCAGCCCACTCAACCTGAGATCCGATCGGAATCAATCGGGATTGAGTGGTTCAGTCTCAACAGCGGCCCAATCTCGACCACCACCATCCTTGCCATCTGGAAAAAACATCACCACGAAGGCCAGAGCCCATCCAGCTGCACGCATCGACGAGGGTACGCCACCGGACGAGGAAAGGTTTTGACGAGGAAAACCTAGGTCTCTTAAGTGCGATATAAAATCTCTTCGTAGATAGGGTTTACAACTTATTTACAAGCCTAAAAATGTGAGGAATACGTACAATGGATGTAAACGTGGTTTTCATTAGTATTTTAAGCTTTAAAATACTGAAAACATCAATGCTACTATATGGTAGGAAAATGCATATTATTATTGCTAGTACCAGAGATGCCGGGATCGCTCGGTTTGCCGGCAACCCGCTATCCCGATCGGGAGACCGGAAACGCAGTATGATCGCATATCAGATCTGTAACTCCAGCGATCCCATATTTACCCAGCATCAAGTGATCAGGTTTGGTGTTCTTCAAGAATCAAGACTTTGTCGGCGGTGTTCTTGATGTCCTCCATCTTTGCGATCTAGATTCTTGATCTATATAGTATCAGGTCTAAAATCTAAATAGATCATTGATTTAGAATATCAAAGCATCAAAGCATCAAATCTTAGATTTGCTAGAAAGAATCCTGAAGATTTCAAAGGATTCTCTTGTGACCTATTCATTGTGAAGATAACCGAGGTTGGATATAATCTTGGTGTCAATCGTCACTCACTTCGTCTGCAACTCTACGGCTCGCTAAGATTTTTATTTTATTTATTTATTTATTTTTTTTAAGTTTATCCTCTTTTTGTTTTTCTGAAGAGATTTCAAAAACATAATGACTATTCTGATAAAAAAAAGTAGAAGAAGATAATATCTATTTTCTATCCTATTCATATTTTCTTATTATCTCTAATGTCTAATTTTACTTGTTTACCCTTTCAAGTTATTGTGATTTTCATAGTGTATATGTAAGGGATATTTATGTTAAAAAAGTTATGTTTCCAAATACATAATTATATTTATCATATGTAATTTATTTTAATTAAAATTTTAACTAATATATCCTAGCATATCACGTACTATAGAGATTAGTGTACTGTGTATCCATACCGCGTACTTGTACAGGCCATACTGCAATGACCCGCAATCCAGGTAACACTGGCTAGTACACGTTTTTTTTTTTTTTTTGTCAGTAGCTTTGTCGTGAGGCAACAGAAAATAGAGGTGCAGTTATGGAACTGGGGAAGGTTAAGCATGCCAGAAGCCAGGAGATGGATATCACCATCATGGCATCATGAATAAATAATTGTGTAAAAGGTTGGGGTTTCTTTTATGATAGCCAGCACCACTGACACGGAAAGCAAATTACAAGGAAATGGCTATTCCTTTATATCAAAAAAGTAGCATATTAGCTTAATAGCTTTCAATTCCTTCTTCACAAACTATAAAAGCAAATGCCTTGTCCTTCATACATGTTGCCCAAAGACATGGATTTGAATCTCCTAAAAGGAAAAAAGTTTGAGGAGCTAGCTAGCCAACTTTATCAGGTTGGAAAGTCACTTATAATTCAAGTTTAGAATTAGCTGTATCAATGGTGAGGGACTGAGGGCCATAACTTTTTTCAAGCATTAGTTGGTCAACAAAACAGAGAAGCAAGAAGACCTATATGTCTTATAGAAAATTCTCAAATCGCACATTTTCTTAACAAAACAAACACAAGGTGGCTTACTGAAAACCCCACCATTCAAACCAAAACAAATACGTGATTGTTCTTTACAGTATTATACTTTGATTTTCGTCTCCCACCAAACTTAGGACGCAAGGAAATGCTAGCTTCAATCTGGGGCCTCCAAGTTTGCCGAAAGTGAAATACCCCGTTGTCTAAGCAAACATGATTGAACTTTTTTAATGGCTGCTTTGCTATTCCCATTCCAAAGCTGACTCTTTCTTAATTAGTTGGCTGGCTGGCGTGAGCATGCAATGACATTCCAGAAATTTTTAACAAAATAGATTACTACTAGCTAGGGAATCATATCTTCTTCCATAAGAACAATCATACCCTCATTCCCTATCTTTGCAACCTTGTCCAGAACTCTCTCTCCAATTCTTCTATCATCTCTCAAACAAGGAATGATTTCGTCACGACCAAATGCTTCGATGCCACGCTGGATGCTGGCAAAGAAGCTCGGCCGTG
Source organism: Rosa lucieae (assembly GCA_024704745.1). Classification (NCBI taxonomy): domain Eukaryota; kingdom Viridiplantae; phylum Streptophyta; class Magnoliopsida; order Rosales; family Rosaceae; genus Rosa; species Rosa lucieae. Next base: position 7,176,285 of record CM045495.1, on the reverse strand, counting down.
CTAGAAAGGCATGGAAGAGCTTCACTGGGAAAATACAGTCGAAACTCCACGAGCTCAACATCCCCAAAACCATCAAAACCACCACTAAAGGTCTCCTCGACTTGCGCTGTTTGCGATTCTTTGTCCCTTCCAAACTACGCGCTCTCACTAAAACTTCCTCTACATTTTCTCGAAACCAATATTACAACCACCACTACCAACACCACAACAAGTTTCTCCATAAGAATGCTGCGCCCATACACATAGACGAGCTCTTTGCACAGTCTTCCGACTCTGCGCACACCAAGAACCGACATTTAGATGCGCAAGCTGAAACAAGTGAAGGCAAAGAAGGGCTCGATGAAGGAAATATTCCAACGAGAAACAGCAAGAGTGTTTATAGCGTTGAAGATGCATGGCAGGCAGTGGTTGCTAGGTCACCACAGCTGCGGGTAGTGGACGAAAGGGCGGAGGAGTTTATTTACAAGTTTAGGCAAGACATGAAGCTTCAGAAGGAGAGGTCCATCCTTGAATTCCAGGAGATGTTGGCTCGAAGTGCCTAGATTGATTGGCTTTGTGAGTACACTATTAATTATTAGCTTTCACATTTCATTTTTATCTTTTCGAATTCAAAATATGGAAGTGATATAAGAAGGTTGAAGATTTGGGAGTTTGTTGTTTTGGTTTTCGAAGTGAAGATGCAAGTATAGAAACTTTAGGTTCTTTACTTAGAACATTTTTCTTTTCTTGGATATTTTTTTTTTTCGAAGTGAAGATGCATGTATGGAAACTATGGTTTGGGAATTTGTATACATACGTTTTTTTTCGACAAAGCATTTGTATACATACGTTTTTAAATGGATTGTTGTGGATGATTGATGTAACGTCACTCAGCCCCCTTTGAAAGCTCCAACGTTTTTTTTTTAATCTGCAGTACATTAGCATGTTTCTGTTTAGTGCAACAAACACCTAAAAAAGATGTAAGCATCTCTTATCTGTTTTCTTTTTTATAAAGAGACACATTATTGTGCTCCGCACAGTTCCAAAAACAAAGTGATGATTAATGAGACAGACTATAGTACCCCCCAGTATGGGATGCCTTTTTATTTTTATTTTTTTAAATATATAACAAGTTAATATGATGGTAACCTGATGAATAGGTCATCAGGTTACCCAGTTAAATTTTGACACGTGGCAATTTAAAAAAATTAAAATTACATTTTTAAGCACACATTTGTCATCAATTTGTAATATTATACATATACTTGTAAATATTGTCCTAAATTGAGTAATTACTAAAAGGTTTACCCCAATTACAAAATGGAGAACTATATTACGTGAATGAAAACACATGCTTTATTTAGTATGAATATGAAGATTTACCACTTGTACAACACATTTGTTGTCAATTTTGTAAAATGGTTCATAAACTGGTAGATGTTGTCTTAGAACTTGTAATTACTAGAAACAGAACATGTTTTACAACATTTTTCATCATTTGTTCTTATATTAGTAATAATCGTTGTTATTGATGTAATTATTTTTTCAATGAGGAACATTACACAAGTTATCACCCAATTACACAATCGAGAACTCTATTACGTGGATGAGGACACATGCTCTATTTAGTATGAAATATGAAGATTTACCACCCGGATAACACATTTGTATTCAATTTTGTAAAATGGTTCATAAACCTGTAAATGTGGTCGTAGACCTTGTAATTACCACAAACAGAACAATGTTTACGATATTTTTCATCATCTGTCCTTATATTCATAATAATCGTTGTCAGTGATGTAATTATTTTCTTTATGGGGAACATTACACAAGTTACTACCCAATTACACAATCAAGAACTATATTACATGAATGAGGACACATGCTCTATTTAGTGTGAAATATGAAGATTTACCACCCGGACAACATATTCGTATTCAATTTTGTAAAATGGTTCATGAACCTGTAAATGTGGTCGTAGACCTTGTAATTACCACAAAGTTGTGTAAAGATTCATGCTTTTGTGTCTTCATATTACTGCAAAGTTATTGAAGTTGCCATTAAATTTGGTCCCAAGGTATATATGGAAAACCATAAATAGATTCATCATCATTCAAACCAACAAAATATAGGTCAAGTGAGGGGAAAAAAGAAAAATAATGACAACAATGACAATTGCTCCTATGATAGAATTTACAACGTGCCTCAATCTTCAATATCACTGAGCCGTCGAAGTTTGGGTTTATTTTTTGCCACAACTCTAACTCTGCCACGTACCCTATTCTTCTGTGGGCATGTAGTTTTATTGTGTCCATAGCTTCTGCATAAACGACATTTTGGCTTTGTTTTTGGTTCATTGCTTCCTTGCATGCCCTTGCTCCTTACCCTGATAGGATCTCTTACAATGTTATTACATGGATCTGGACTATCACCTACATCTTTTTGTTGCTTCAAAACATCTCCAAGTATAGGCTCCAATCTGCTGAGTTCTTTCTTCAAAATGTCGGTACCCTCATTTGTCTGTGAAGCAAGATATGATACCCTGCTACTTAAATAACTTAAATCTCCATGCCTACAATGCATTAACACAAGAATTAACCAAAAATAAAGAAGTTTCTGTACAAAAAGAGATCTTTCATTACATTAACTTATTATATGAAATAAAATAAAAAATATCACTGATATTAACAAGGATGTTTATGTACCTGGCCAATCGTACAGCTTCACTAGGCATATTTTCCTTGGGAACTGTGGAGTGAACTTCAGATTTTGCTTGCTTTGTCCACCGCTTTAATACTAAGGACAAAGGTATCTCCCTCATGCGCTCATGCTTCATTACATTAAATAAATGAGAACATGGGATGCCTTCACATTCATAAAGTTTGCAAGAGCATACTACTCGAGGATCACTTTCCCGATGATAATAAGTAGTTGTGCACTCTTTCTCTTCATCATTGTTATAACTAGACGTAATGTACACACGACATGAATTCAGATGCATAATCCTTGAAGTTATCAGTCTTCCAACCCGATCTATCTCCACACATATTAGTTGAAACACATTATCCGTATAAATGGTAGAGGCATGCTTCTCTAACTGTCTGAGTTGGGTAGAAAGTACATGAGCGGAGTTATTCGATCGAAAATCTTCTTCAGCTACTTTATTTCTAAGTCGTTCCAATGCTTTATCAAGCTGCGGAATGAGTTCAATCAATTTCACTCCACTGAAGCTGAGACTATCCTTCACATACCTATTCATGCCTTCACATCGCTGCGTGCTACGCATGCGAGCGAAAAAATGTCCACTCATAAATGCTTCAGCCCATTTCTCTCGTTTATCATACATCATCTTCACCCAATTTCTATTATGAAGACCATATTTTTCCACCATAGCTCTCCATCGTTGCTCAAAACCACAGGGAGTTGTTTCATCAAACATGCAACGTCTGAACTCTGCAACTATTTCAGGGTTGCGTAAGTTTTTCTGAGCATTTTTAGAAATATGCCATGTACATAAACGATGTGGACAACCTGGAACCACTAGTTCAATAGCCTTTCTCATTGCTTCATCACCGTCGGTCAAAATGCCCAGAGGTTTTTTGCCCTCCATAGACTCTAAGAACATCTGCAAAACCCATGTGTATGTCTCAACTGTTTCATCTACCAATAATGCAAAACCAAAAATTGTAGTCAATAGATGGTTGTTTGATCCCACAAACAATACCAAGGGCTTCCCATAGTGATTAGTCTTGTAGGTGCTATCAAATACCAAAACATCACCAAAGCAACAATAATCTAGCAATGAAGTTGAGTCTCTCCAAAATAAGTTGGCCAACCTGTTACTCTCATCTGTGCTGTACTTGCAAAATAATTTCTTATCTTCAGCTGCTTTTCCTTCAAGATAGGCAAGTGTAGCTTTTGCATCCCCTTCAAGTACAATTTCACGTTGACTCGAGTCCAATTTATTGTACAAGTCTTTCATTTTGAAACCAACATTCGCAAATCCTCCAGATATGTCAGCCATGTATTGATATGCATGACAAGTCTTAATGGATACTCTCCGCATAGATGTGGCTAAAGCTAAATGAGAATCTGGGACAGACCGATGTGACCTAAGAAAATGAGACTCCTGTGGCTGTGCAAGATCATGTATCTGTTTTGAAATCAACTACGACATACGAGTTTTTCTCCTTGAAGTACCTTACCTTGAACAAACATGGGCAGTGACACCTTGTCAATTTCTTTGGCATACGGACATTATTATTGTTGTCCATATATTTCTCTAGTCTTACCCCCTCTGCAGAACAAACCCATTTGCGGATAGTGACTGTCCCAGTCCTTGCACTTGTTCTCTTGTCATCCTTTCTAACATCAAAACCCATTGCTTTCGCATAAGCATAGTAAAAAGTCTCTGCTGCCTCAACAGTTACAAACTTCACGCCTATAATGTCTTCTGGAGCCAACTTATCGTATCTAACACCATTATATTCCAACTGATTGATGCCACTTTCAGACTCTTGCAAATTAGTGTCTGAAATCTCAGGTTGAGGTTCATCTAATGCATCCTGACTTGACATCTGAAACATATAACATGAAAATGAATATTGACAGAGACGTTTAAAATCCTCAACAAATTGGACTTTAGATAATAATTTATGAAGTTCTTCCAACCTGCTCAAACCCACACTCCCTCTTTATTTGATTTTCTTATTACAGTCACATGCATGGTGGGTTCTCTTGATTACTAAAAGAATGAACTTACTCCTAATTAGTAATTACATGACAAAATATCCCAAATCTTTTCTTTGATTATCATCTCATTTATCTATTCAGCCTCTCCCACACAGTGCCACTCTACATTTTAGAAAAAGAGTTGCAGTCTCTCTCATATACCACCGACACCCCTATATATACCTCAAGTTTTCAACAAACACCCTCTCTCTCTATCTCTCAATGTGGATGATGTTTTTCAGAGAGATAAAATATGAGAGAAGATCTGCATCCATATAAATCTATATTGTGCTTGTACATTGAGTAACACAGCTATGAATTATATTGCTCATAAATTAAGCTAGTTCATGTGATGATCTGACGTCTCTCTAGAGTCCACATAAGTTGTTGTTTTAAGTGCAAGAAACTCTAGCTTAGTACTTAGCAGGTATAACAAGTATGAAGACAATCAAGCTCAGATATTTAACCTGTTCAGAGGCAATGTAACTCGGCATTTTCATTAATGCAAGAACTAATGTGAACAGAAGAGGGCATTGGTCAATCTGATGCCTCATCAAGGAAAGAACTATTACTTTCTCAACTAGAATAACTTCTCTAAAGGAAAGAGTCATCACACTAAACCCAAATCAGAATAACCAACCACTGTGTAAAGCACAATCAATCCCTAAGCGGCTTAGCTAGTCCATCCAATGGTCATAAATTTGATTCCTCCTTTTGGTCATAGACTAGAGGGCTAGACTACGATAAGAATCAAGATCTGATAGGCTTATGGAGAAGTAACTTTGTGGGTGAAACGCGCTATTTCTCAAACTGCAAAACTCCACCATATAGGCTAATCTACTGCTTTATCTATATGCTATGTGCTCCCCCCCGCCCCCCATATATCCAGAATTCCAGCTTCACCAAATTTCCAACTTTGCAACATTACGCCTTTACCAAATTCCCAGTTGATATCAGTAATACAGAAATAAATTGAACAATACCAATTCAAAATTTCAAATTTCAATTTTCCAATTCAACCTCAGTTCAATAATTCCCATAATCCCAGATTCTCAATTTATCAGAACAAGAACATTGGAAGAAGTAAAAAACAAGAACTTACGTGGAGAACCCGTGGGCTGGAAGACTGGAGGAGCAGTGGAGTGGAGGAGCGCCGCGCACCGAGGCCCGACGCCGGAGGCACGGTGATGAACTGAGACCGACGGCGAAGTGAGGCTATGAGGGTGAGACTGAGATTGAGAGAGCGAACCGAGGCCCGACGCCGGAGGCACGGTGATGAACTGAGACCGACGGCGATGTGAGGCTATGAGGGTGAGACTGAGATTGAGAGAGCCTAAACCGTACGTTCGTGTTTTTTTTTTTTTTTTTTTCTAAACAGGTTACCTGCTGAATAGGTTAATTATTTGTTGAATATCCATGACCATTAGATATATTACTGATCCAATGGTCACAAATATTCACAAAACCCCCAGTATGGGATACCCCCCAGTACTGTAGAATTTTCCATGATTAATATCAATCTGATAAAATGTGAGTGGATAGCATCACATAGCAAAAAAATGTGGACTTATTTATGAATAGTGTGATCGAAGTAATCATGAGCCATATACTATTCCCCCTCCATAGTTGAACTGTCAGTGTTGTTTAAAAGGAGATTATCTTGCTGCATCTTCATCTCCACCAACTGAATGATAGCTAGATATTAGTCTCGATCAGCAGAGAACCTTCTCCGGCCAGTTGACTTATGTTCTCTCTCAATCTCCCCTTCCTCAAAGTTCATAGTCGATCCTCCTCATTTCATTTCACTTCTTACCTTAAAATTTTTCATAATGAGCCACATAGTTGCTAGTATTGTCCTCAAAATGTTGCAGTCTTGGTTTTTCCATTCAGCTCCCATCCCGTCGCTCTTCTAGTCCTTAGTTGGAATACTACAATATGCATATATAGACCAAGGATCTCCTTAATTAGGTGCCACTACAAAAAAAATAAGTCATATAGTTTGCGGCACTATAATGCGGCCGTCGGAAAAATTAGAATAATTTGTGAAATAATCTAAACAATGGGCGATAAGCTAGCATTCCTGCAAAGAAATTTTGCGACAAATACTACAAATGGCGTATACACTGCTTCACAATATATATCCCGTGCACATGTCTCATTAAAAAAATATATATGTTTAGATCTGTATTTTTTATGAGACGACCTAGACGGTTCCTATTCTTTCTTCTGCCTAGACGGCGGCTTCGTATGAAATCTTCCTAGTCTTTCTATCACTCTGTCCATGAGTTACAATCATTGTTGAGATGCCATGGAATCAGGTAAATACTAGCATGGATGCCCGCGCGTTGCTACAGGTTTTAGAATGAAATCTAAAAGTCTAGGAGGATAGAGCATCTCGTTAAGAACTCATACATCAAGTTTTACTGAAATTTAGCCAAAAATAGGTTGTCCTACTTGTAGGCTAACTTAGTTACAACAAATGCCTGATCTGCTTGTCAAAAAATAAGAGGTGTTGTCCATCAGCATATATGCATGCTGAGAAGTTGTTAGCCTAGTGATGATTAGTGGTAGAGGTTGTCCAAAAAGTTGCTTCCTCCGGTCCTACTTACACAAAAAGTGTTGTGAAATATATGTTTTGAGTTTATTACTAGAGCTTCTTACTTAAAAACTCACACAAAAGAAAATGGTGGTAATCTCTATTAACATAATAAGCAAACCAAGATCGTTTCACAAAATGCATAAACACACCCAAATGATCAATACAATATGAACTAGAATACAACAAGAGGAGATGCATCACCTGCTTCATGCACAACAACCATTCCTTCAAAAGCAGTAGCAGCAACACAGTCGAGCAGCAAACCAATTCAACACAAGCTATAATCAACACAAAAATAATCCGAGCTCCAAAACTTCAAGCAGTCACACGCAAGAAATCTTCTACTCAACTATGTGTTTAACTCCTCTCTATGAGGCAGGACTGAATGTTTTTTTCACATAGTGAATAGGGACTTCAAGCATCTATATATACAAGTTAGATAGGTCTTCCCATAAAAGAATCCTTGATTCTAGCCAATGAGTTATTTCTCAAAAGATGCTATAATTTATCATATCAACTAATTAGACATTTATCTTTATCAAAATGGATTCCTAACCATATGAGTGACATACCAAAGCTCATTAGGTGTCTAGGTAGATAATTCATATATTTCCCATTTATTCTAATAAGTTTAATCAGTTTGTTATTTACTTAATCTAGATAATATTAGGTCCAAATAATATGTTATAATCTCCCCCTTGGACCAATATTGTCTACATAACAACTGAACCAAAACTCATTCAAGAAAATAGCCAAAGTGTGCACTGAAATATATGGTTTCTCAAGATCCATTCAGTTCTATCAAGAACACAGCAGCTAAAATAGAACTTGGAAATAAACATGCTTATGTAAACATATTTGTTCCAAATCATCAATAATAACCTTTGCATCTCACATGAACTACAAAACTGATATGATGAAATCAAGTGATAAAGTATGTCATTCTACAGTAAACACTTTATTATAGTCCAACTAAAAATTTTGAATGTCAAAATCATAATGCAAACATTATTTACTTAAGCACCAGTGGGTTGCATGTTTGCCTCTTACTGAATATATGCATATTTCCATCCACCTGATAATCAACAAAACTACAATAGCAGCACTCAAATATTTTCAAAATAAGATCAAGTTGTGAAACAATATATCTGGAAATACCTCAAGATTTATTCATTTGACCAAAATATGAATACATATTATTTCTGACATGAACTGCAAACTGAAATAAAATTGAAACTTTCAAACTAAGAAACTGAAAACATAATCTTTATGACTTTTGCTCTTTCTGAACTCAGGAATCTAAATTAGAGAGAATTCCCATGTCTTCAACATGCTTCTTGAAAACTGAAACTGGTAACGCCTTGGTAAAAAAGCTGTGCATCTGTGCTATTGGCAGCTATTTCAATCTCTCCATCTTTTACCCTCTTTCGCACACTGTAGAACTTCAAGTCTATATGTTTTGAATTATTGGACCTTTTGCTATTCTCACTAAAGAACACAGCAGCTTCATTATCACAATAAACTTTCAGCTTTCCATCAACAAGATTACTTAAAATCTTTGATTCCAAAAAAAAATTTCTGATCCATAGGCCTTCACATACACCTTCATATATGGCTATAATTTCTGCTTGCACGGTGGATGTGGCTATCAATGATTGTTTCATTGTTTTCCAAGCTACTGCACCACCTGCCAACATATATACATAGCCACAAGTAGACTTCATTGATGCAGGATAATTGCCTGCAAAATCTGAGTCTGTGAAGCCTACAAGTTCAAGTTTCTTCACACACTTATACACAAGCATATGACTCTTAGTCCTCTGTAGTTATCTCAATACCTTTTTGCCATCAGTCCAATGCTTGTGTCGAGGATCAGATTGAAATCTAGACAACATGCCAGCTGCAAAGGATAAATCTGGCCTAGTGCACACTTGTGCATACATGAGACTGCCAACTAATCTAGCATATGGTACAGACTCCATTTCCCTTTTCTCAACATTTGTTTTAGGGCATTGATCCTTATTTAATTTATCTCCCTTAGATATTGGAACCTCCCCATGAGCACAAGTAGCCATATCAAATCTCTGAAGTATTTTTGAAATGTAGGCTTGTTGAGATAATCCCAATAAACCTTGTGCTCTGTCTCTCTTTATCTCAATTTCTAATACATAAGAAGCCTCTCCTAGATCCTTCATATCAAAAATTTTCGACAGAAATATTTTGGTATCTTTTAGTAACTTAATGTTACTGCTATCAAGGAGAATGTCATCTACATATAGGATAAGAAAAACAAACTGGTTTCCTACAACTTTAAGATAAACACATTCATCTACTAGATTTTCTGTAAAACCAAAAGATGTAACCACATAATCAAATTTTCTATACCATTGTCTAGATGCCTGTTTAAGTCCATATATAGATTTCTTAACATTATAGACTAAGTTTTCTTTTTCGGTTTCAATATAGCCTTCTGGTTGTGACATGTATATCACTTCCTCCAGTTCACCATTTAAGAAGGCTGTTTTTACATCCATTTGATGTAACTCCATATCATAGTGAGCTACAAGAGCCATTATGATTCTAAAAGAGTCCTTAGTTGAAACTGGTGAAAATGTTTCTGTAAAATCTATACCCTTCTTTTGTGTGAACCCTTTAGCTACAAGTCTTGCTTTGTGTCTTTCAATGTTTCCCTTGGCATGTCTCTTAGTTTTGAACACCCACTTCTGCCTATAGGCTTGTGATTTGGATCTGGCTTCACAAGCTCCCACACTTCATTATTATACATGGATTCAAGCTCTACATCCATGGCTTCCTTCCATTGTTTTGACTCATTACTTTCCGCAGCTTGCTTAAAATTTACAGGGTCATTATCATATGCTAAAGTGCTCTCAACTTCTTGCAGATAAACCTCATAAATATCATTTTCACCTCCAAAAGTTGGCTTCCTAGTTCTTTGTGATTTTCTAGGTTCAACTGCATTTTGTTGAGGTTCAGGAATATTTTGGTCTGATATAGGTTCAGCCACTTCAACATTTTGGATTTCAAGCTCTAAGTCACCATATGCTTCATTGTGAACTTCACTTTCAGTTTCTGCATTATTTTTAAAGTTTGGCATTTCTATTTCTGTATCCTCACTTTCTGCAATTTCCTTAAAATCATCAATTAAATCTTCAAATTTTGTATTGCAAATGTATTGCAAATACTCTCCCCCATAAATTTAACCTGATGAGTTTCAAAAATTCTAGGTGAGTAGTGAGGTGCATAGAGTTTATAATCTTTAGATTTTTCACAATAGCCTATAAAATGACAAGTTACAGATTTAGGGTCAAGTTTTCCTAAATTGGGATTTTAAATTCTTGCCTCAGCTTTACAACCCCATACATGGCAATGATGCAGACTAGGTTGCCTACCACACCAAGACTCAAATGGTGTTTTGTCCATAGACTTGCTTGGGGACCTATTGCAAAGATAGTTTGCAGTTCTTAAAGCTTCTCCCCAAAATATTTTTGGCAACCCAGAAGTACACATCATACTTCCTACCATATTCAACAGAGTTCTATTCTTTCTCTCTGCAACACCATTTTGTTGGGGATTGTATGGTGTTGTATATTGTGCTTTTATACCTACATCCTGCAGATATAAAGCAAATGGACCCTTTTGTTGTCCTTACTCAGTATATTTACCATAAAATTCACCCTCCTATCAGACCTCACAATCTTAATTTTCATTTCTAGTTGATGTTCAACTTCAGTTTTGAAAATTTTAAATGTCTCAAGTGACTGTGATTTTTCTGACAATAGGTAGATGTAACAGTACATTGAATAGTCATCTATGAATGTAATGAAATAAACATTTCCACATATTGTTCTATGCCTGAAGGGACCACATATATCTGTATGAATTAACTCTAGCAGTTTTTCACTTCTGCTAGCAGTCTTTTTTCTTAAGTCTGTCATTTTATCCTTAAAACATTCAATGTAGTCTGCTAGGTCTGAAAAGTCTAGTTCTGGAAGTGTTTTGTTCTTTACTAATATTTGCAGTCTTTCTTTTGAAATGTGGCCTAGTCTCCTATGCCACAAGTAAGCTGATTTATCATTGAATAAGGTCATTTTAACACCTGTGATGGTGTTGTTACTTAATGTGTTATTTCTGTCTTCAACAAGTGAGATTACTTGTTGAGGTATTGAACAATTCAATTTCATATAATTATCCAAAATAACACTAGAACCATATAACAAGGAACCTTTAGAAATTTTTATTCCATTCAAATCAATGTAAAAACAGCAACCAGTCTTAACCAAAAGAGACATAGAAAGCAAATTCCTCTTAATCGAGGGAATGTAATAAACATCATCCAAAACTAAAAAATTTCCAAAACCTAGATCTAGTCTTAAGGTTCCTATAGCCTTCACTGCAACCTTCATGCCATTTCCCACACAGACATTGGTTTCCTCACTTCTTGGTGCCCTCTTCTTTGTGAATCCCTGTAAAGAATTCGTAATATGTAAGGGTGAGCCAGAATCTAACCAATAAGTGTGAGGTTCAATATTGACAAAATTAATCTCTAAAGAAAAAGTTTCTGTAGTACTTAAGAAATTCTTACCCTTCTTCACCAACCAAGCCTTAAAACCTGAGCAATCGTTCTTCATATGTCCTACTTTCTTACAAAAGTAACATTTGAACTTAAAAGCTTTGGTGGTGGTAGGTGCTGCAATGTTTCCAGATGGCTTAGTGATGGTTTTGGTGACCTTAAGCTTGTTCTTCTTTTTCTTTGGCTTTTCCACCAGGTTCACAGAGGTTGCAGGCTCTCTCTCTTTCTTAATTCTATCTTCTTCATCAACACAAATAGATATGAGTTCATCTATGGTCCAGGTACCCTTTAGAGCATTGTAGCTAGTTCTATGTGCACTGAAGGTATTTGGCAAAGAATGCAATGCAACATGCACCACTTGGCTATCATTCACTCCCATTAGTAACTCCCTGAGCCTAGCATTAATGTGAATCAGCTTCATTATGTGCTCTCTAACTCCCCTAGATCCTTCATGCTTCAGCTCATGGAAAGCCTTAGACAATCTTGCAGCCTCTGCTTTCTCACTCTCTCTAAATTTTCTCTTAATGACCTCCATATAGTCAGTAGCCAAGTCAGGTACTTCTACACTACCTCTTACAGTGTCAGACATAGTGTTTCTAATGGTGTTCTTGGCCATTCTATTTGACCTGTGTCAGACTTTAAATGCCTTAACCTCCTCAGCTGAACTATCTTTAGTTAATGCCTCAGGTTCATCCTCATGAAAGACTAGGTCAATATTCTCATGCATCATCATACAACGCTCTACCGAATCTCTTCAGGCTCTACAGTTTATTCCAGTGAGCATCAAAACATTGTTGAGGTTCATGTAAATACTTCCTAATGAGCAAAGTCAAAAAGAAAATTCTGTAAGTTTCAATTTCAAAACTCAAAAAAATACAAAGTTTCAATTTAGCAATATTTCTACAGATTTATGTATTAGTTCCAAAAGCAGTTCAAAAACACATAAAACACCAAAACAAAATATCAACCATAATGGCAACAAGTACCACAAGATACTATGTCAATGAAAATACCCCAAAACTGAATTTCACATTAGGCAACACTTTTGTAGCAGTAGACATAATGTACTTAAGTTTCTGAATCTTCACCTCATAATTAGAGAATTCAAGTTATCCAAAAAGACAATCAACATCTTATGACAGTAGAAGAGTCTTTAAGTATCAAAATATGAATTCAAAATCATGTGTGAAGCTATTTGTCACCAAACTATGCTATATTAACACTTCTTTGGAAGACATGAGTAAGCACAGTTTGAAAACAATTAACACAAGTTTCCAGGTCATTTTTATCTTAATGATCAAATGCAAATAATAATAGAAATTGCTTTGTGCAACATGTCTATTTTTATTTGCAACAACCCGTGACCTAAATAAAGTTTAACTAAATTCAATTCAAGACATCAAGGAACTTGAAAAGAAACTTTACTCAATCTGCAATTTTCTCAATGAAAATATGACAACATTTACAGGGAGACAGTGAACTTCTTAACTCAAACATTCATCAATTTATCATATAATCATTGTTCAATAACAGATATATGTTAGCAGAATGCAAAATTTTAAGCACAACCATCCATAAGCAATCATAGAGAAAGCACAAAATCGTTTCAATTCAATTCAGAGACACAAGCACACCAAAACTTAAATTTCATCCGGTCATCACCATCTACTCTAGCCTAGATGCACGCCGGGAATGCTTCTAGTGTTCTTGTAATTCAACAGAAAATGAATTAAAGCTTTGAATCGAAACATGGTTCTCAGAAGGCCTAACCTTTGGGACTGCAATTCTGCAACAATTTTAGCGGAAGCAATAATTCCCAATACTTGTATTCCCCAAGAACGATCTTTATCCGATTTTAACTTCTTTTTTTTCTTGGCCTGTTAACCAAAACCCTAATTTCCCAAAACGTTTTGCAATTCAACATAACACAAAACTCTAGTTCAAAATACAATGAATTGATCTTCTAAAAATGATTTATGAATTGTGAAACCAGGCTCTGATACCATTTGTTAACTTAATGAGCAAACCAAGATCGTTTCACAAAATGCATAAACACACCCAAATGATCAATACAATATGAACTAGAATACAACAAGAGGAGATGCATCACCTGCTTCATGCACAACATCCATTCCTTCAAAAGCAGTAGCAGCAACACAGCTATTCAACACAAATAATCTGAGCTCCAAAACTTCAAGCAACCACACGCAAGAAATCTTCTACTCAACTATGTGTTTAACTCCTCTCTATGGCGCAGGACTGAATGTTTTTTTCACATAGTGAATAGGGACTTCAAGCACCTATATATACAAGCTAGATAGGTCTTCCCATAAAAGAATCCTTGATTCTAGCCAATGAGTTATTTCTCAAAAGATGCTATAATTTATCATATCAACTAATTAGACATTTATCTTTATCAAAATGGATTCCTAACCATATGAGTGACATACCAAAGCTCATTAGGTGTCTAGGTCGATAATTCATATATTTCTCATTTATTGTAATAAGTTTAATCAGTTTGTTATTTACTTAATGTAGATAATATTAGGTCCAAATAATATTTTACAATATCATCACACCAAGATATCGTAGTTCAAAAAATGCATGTGTATATTTCTTCATAATTCTGTCATGGTAGTCATTGAAAATGTATTTCAATTATTGAGTATACTCGCTTACTGTGTGCCACACAAAATGACTACCATGACAGAATTTAGAACCAACATGCAGCTCTCCTGCTTCCGTCAATGCAATTCCAAAAATCACCTTCCTTCTCCTTGTTTATGACAAATCCAATATAACAATCACAAACCCCTGCATCACAGGAATTTTTCACCAAAATCAAGACAAAAAATTAATCCATTAGCTAGATAGCAATGATTTTAATGAATGACCGAAAACATATGATTTATATTGGAGAAAATTTTCAGAATAATGCATAGAGAATTATTGTTATGCCCATATTTTTGCCAAAATAACGCATGACAATGATGACATTCAGAAATTTTATCTCCAAGATCCACATATTTTTGATTAAGTCATGTACTCCAAAAACAGATACAATTAAATAAGTTAACACATTGGAGATAAAATTTGCATATCAGTTAATCAAAATACGTGGATCTTGATAATAGCCTTTATGTGCCTGCTACTATAAGTTAACTTGTATGCAAATTTTAACTGAACTAACTTAGTTTGAGGAAGCAAAGACCTTCATCCAAAAAGAGACGGAGGAATTTTGATTTCAATGGAACCTCCCTTGAATCCTTGACATGAACATTAGAAGTAATATCAACTACTGGTTATTAAGTTGTTCCAACCAAGAATAATTTGATGTTTGTATGTTTTAGTTTAAGTCGGGACAGATCAACAATATTTGAAGCGATATCAATTACTACTTAAGTTGTTCTATCTCAATTAAAATTTGGTTTTTTTTAAAAAAAAATTAATAATAATAATAAATAAATAAAAAACTAATGCTTCTTTTGATTGCTAAAATTGTAGAAGATTACTGATTACATCTTCAATTTTAAAAATAGGGTTTTTGTCCATTTACCCCATTTCTAAAGATTCTTTTCCCACTTACCCCATTAATATTTTTTAATTCTCTCTTACCCAAAACACTCTAAGGAGGTATTCTCTAATATCCCATTAAGATTTTTTTTTTAATACCATTTTACCCTCACCCCTTTGTTACGTAGAGAGAGGAAAAAAAATCATAGGAGACTTCGATGGATTCCGGCCAACTTTCACCGGAATCTGGTCACCGGTCACCGGTCACCGGATTCTGGCCAACTTTCGCTAGATTCCAGTCACTGGCCGCAGCCTACCAGACTTTTCATAAAACCTCACCGGAAAGGTTTACTGCCCCAATAAACATCTATTGCCCCTCTAGACGTCAATTCCCCCAATAGTCAATTGCCCCTTAATAGACGTCTATTGCCCTCCAATAGACGTCTATTGCCCTCTAATAGACGTCTATCAGCCATGTATTGCCCCTCAATAGACGTCTATCAGCCATGTATTGCCCCCCCCCCAATAGACGTCTATTGGCCCCCAATAGAACTTTCGGTAGTCGGAATATGAACTAATTTTCCTAAAATTAGAAAAATAAAACTTTGATTAAAGAAAAAAACAAAGAGATTATATCAATTTAAAAACGTATATTGCCCTCCAATAGACGTCTATGGCCCCCCAATAGACATTCAAAACTTTTTTTTCTTTCCTTCTGTCCCGTTACTTAAAAAAAAAAAAAAAAAAAAAAAAAAAAAACTAATTTGGGCACCCATGTCCTCTTCTCCCATTTTTCCGGCTGCAGAACCCAGACTTGAAGTAGTCTTCTGGCTAGGTAGGGGTGCAGATCGACATGGAGGAGAGAGAGGGCACGGGGACGAGGTATCTTCGACCGCTGAGAGAGAGAGTGCAGATGTCGGCGACGTTGGGGGGAGAGAGAGGAGAGAGAAAGTGTAGATCGATGCGAAGGAGAGAGAGAGAGAGATGGCAAAGAGGAGAGGTAGCTTCGACCTGTGAGAGAGAGAGTGCAGATGCCGGCAATGTTGGGGGGAGAGAGAGGACAGAGAAAGAGCAGATGGGTGTGGAGGAGAGAGAGGGGTGGGGGCGAGGTAGCTTCGACTGGTGAGAGAGAGAGTGCAGATGCTGGCGATGTTGGGGGGAGAGAGAGGAGAGAGAAAGTGCAGATCGGCGCGGAGGAGAGAGATACATGGCCGGAGGAGAGAAAGATCGGGATGAGAGAGAGAGAGAGAGAGATGAGTGGGTGGCAGTGGTTGTAGTTTCTTAATTAAGCTGAGGGCATATTTGTTATTTCCGTTTGATTTGGGTTAATGGGAATAAAAATCTGTTGTTGGGGTAAGTGGGATAATTTTGTCCAATTTTGGTGCTTTGGAGTTTGGGTCAAGGAACCTTAAAAATATGTAATTTGTTGGGTAAGTGGGCAAATCTTATAAGATGTTTGGGTAAATGGGGTTAATATAACTCAAATTTGGGTAAAGCTGAAGCGTAATTAGGCAAAATCAAATTTTGCCGTTTTCATTATAAAACTTAAGCGTAATTAAGAGCTAAGTGAAAAAGGTTGGGGGAGTCCGGACTCTGTCGAGCATGAGAGCAAGTTCACCCGTTGGGTCACCAGGTCACCCACTATTCACTGCTTTTTAGTGTTAATTTCACCCTCTGGGTCACGAGCACAGTGTATTTCGTGCCCTGGGTCACCATGTACAGTGTTCTGGGTCACCATGGTGACCTGCACAGTGTATTTTGTGCCCTGGGTCACGGGCACAGCGTATTTCGTGACCCAGAGAATGAAAATATACACTAAAAAGTAGTGAATAGTAGGTGACCCGGTGACCAAACAGGTGAACTTGCTCTGATAACAGATCTCCCCCTCGAAGCACCACACCCCAACAACGACATTTCTCAATTCCCCCAACTTCTACCTTTATCCGGCAGTAGTTGATCGAGCTATTAGCAAACAGAGCAATAATTCAAGTACAACAAGATTCTTTGAAAATATTTAAGTACCAAGGATTACATCTAGTCATAGTTTACGAATCATATGAATAAAAATTTTATTCGATAATTATTCTTGCAGTATACGCATGACAAGGTGGAATATGTTGTTGATGTGATGATTCAAACTACTTTAAGCCTATCTCGCTGACGTTCGTCAAGCCAGCCACGGGAATTGGCCTGAACCTTTTCGGCTAATTATACCTTGATCCAAATTTAGCTCTACAGTTCAACTATGGTGCGATGTATTGTTTCTTTTGGTCGAATGAAACTAGTTGAAATCATTTTCTTGGTCTTTTTTATTTAGTCAAACAATAACTGTGCCTTGTTAAGACTTCTCACTAATTCAATGAAGTTCATTTTTCCAAAAAAAAAATAATAATAATAAAAATTGTACCCTATTGAGACCTATTGTTAGACTATATTTACTATATACCAAAGATGAGTTCACTGTTCACGTTGATACTGCTCATGAACAGTAAATGTACGGGCATGCCCTCCTTTTCCTGTTGACTGTTCACTCGATTACTGTTCATAGAACAGTGAAGTGACGGTTTTGCCCTCCTTTGATATTATTATTATTTTATGGTTTTTCGGCTGTGTATCGATGATCTTATCTTTTCTTCTACAGTCGGCTGTTGCTGTATCGATTTTATCTTCTTCTCTACTTACCAATCCTCAAAAGAACAACAACCCGAAAACAAAGACTAACAGAGAAATACAGGAAGAGAGACGTGAAGGATTGACGACGAAAACGAGGTAACGTCGCCTTTGCCCTCCTTTTTTCTCCGTCATTGTGTGTTTGTTTGCTTTGTGCGAGGAGATAGAAAGATCGATTGTTGCTGGAATCACGTAATCAACATCGATCTCCATAGTAACTGGGTTAGCATAATCTGCCATCTAACAAAAACTAGGGAATCTGGTTTTTGATTGAGGGTTTTTGTTGCTGCAATCACGTAATAAACATCCATCTCATAGTAACTGGGTTTCTAGAATCTAGGATCTGCAGGGGAACTTGGTCGAAGAGAGTTTTTTTTTTTTTTTTTTTTCTTGAATGACAGATCTGATAAATTTTGGCCCTGTAATCTCAATTGAATTCCCATCTGACTTGCTTGATTTCATGGATTTATTCTGTGATTTTTTATCAGATTAGTTGGTCTTGATTGGTCTCAGTTAATGTCTCTTTTGTTAATTAAAGCTTATTTGATTGAATTATTAATGTATGAGATTTGGTTTGTTTTTGTAGCCTGGGTTTTAACCTTTCAACGATTCCAAGGTCCATCTTTTTTGGAGATTCTGAAGGAAAAGGATTTGGTTAAAAAGAAATAAACCAGGTTTGGTTTTTAATCTGACTCATCTTTGATATCATTTAGTGAATTGTCATTGGTTTCCATGAGTGAAATATTTTCTTCTACTGATGACTTATAATGTTGTGATTTGCGTAGACTGATTTGAATTCAACTGATTTGCTCACATCTATGTTGAATCAATGACTTCAAATCAGTTTGTGGTTGGTGCATTGATGAAGTTAACTATTATGTGCTTTTTTTCAATAATGCATATTGAGCTAATAAAATGTTTCCGTTCTTTACATAAACCTAAAGTGGTTGGTTAATCGTTTTCTGAGGTGTATTGGTGGTATTGTGGTAGTATCGTGGTCTATTGTTTTGGTAGTATTGTGGTCTATTGTTTTTATTCAGGTGAATCAGCTAAAGCTTAGTTAGATGTTTTTTGTATTGAATTCACATTGTGTATAGTTGTGGTAATGTTCAATTCTTTAACTGTTACTGTTTGATTATTCAGATTCTGGAAACAGTGTGTTATTCAATTTCCCAACTGCATTGGATTCAGGTATGGCTAGGTGATTGTTTGTTTTGACTTGGTGTTTGTTTTAAGTGTATTGATATATCATAATTTTTTAATACAGTGATGGCAGCAAAACCGGAAGAAACAGAAATAAGGAGACATTTACGTCATCAGAATGGAGAAGGCCAAGCTTCTGGTCCTATTTCTGATATGGAGAAAGATTGACAAATTAGATCAAGAAGGTGGAGACAACGTGAGTATTTATTATCATCTTTACGATGTTGGTCTAAATGACTGATTTTGGTAAAAAATTCTTTATAATTTATACTAATTCTGTTTTTTTTTGTATTGGTTGGATGCCTGCTTCACGCATAGTATGCATATTTAGTTGCATTTTGTTTGCAAAGTGTATCGCATTAATTACCGTAGCGGAACAAAGTGTATCACTTAATGTGAATGAGTGTTTAAATGATAGAATAGTGAATAGTGGCTGTTCATTTTGTTTAAATAGTTGACTCATTAGTGTTTAAATATAAATGAGTGATTAAATGTGAGAATAGTTAATAGAACCAGGCCTCATATATATCAATTAAAATGTCTTATAAGAAGGTCAACAGAACAAGAAACAGTTATTGGTGATTGCTCTGATCACAATTCCTATGATTATCATCCTACTGAGAACAATTGATGTTTCTTTGTGTTCCACTGGTGATAATGTGTTTTTTTTTGTATTGGTTGTGCAGGTTCTATGCAAACGATTATTTGTATTGTTCAGTTGCTGCTTTTCTTGGTCTGTATTGAGATTGGTCATTGTCTAGGTATGTTGGTGATTATTTTGGTGGATTTCCGGTTTCTGGTTTTGGGTTTTTTTTTTTTTTTGGCTTTTGTTCTTCAGTCAGTTCTATTGTCTTCACTGATTGAATATAGGTATATGTAGAAATAAATGGTTTCTTTGTTTTTTGGTTTGCAGATATCAGTAACAGTGTGCAATCGGAATTTGAAAGTGCTTTGAACTTGGGTATGAAATGTTTTTGTCAGACTGCATACATAATTATGTAGATGTTTTTACAGGATGAGTTGAAGTTCTATATAGAACTTGGACCACACAAATGATAAATGGTTGTATTGAGTTTGATTGCTCAGTGACTAAAATAGTACTAACATGGTTGTTATCAAAAATTTGTGCTGGGATTATTGAATCACAGGTTTTACTCCATCTAAGAAGACTATTTATATTGCTTTGCATGATTAGTCTTATACCTCCTCCAACCATTCCACCCAATGTGAAGCCAGGAGTCCTGACTTCTCCAAAGTATTCTATTACGAGCAGGAAACAATTGCTTGCAAACCACTTCAAACTCACTGTGAAAGCTCCAGATTCTGTATTTTGCCAATATTCTGTATGTCTACCTCATGTCATTCTTTTGCTGTGCAGTTTACTATGTTCAGTATAAAATTCTTAATGGCATACTATTCCTCACAGGTTCATATTACTTCTGAAAACAAGAAGGCCGCTCAAGGCAAGGGAATTGGCAGAGAACTGGTTGATAGGCTCTATCAAACATATTCCTCTAAACTTGCTGATAACAAGTTTGTGTATGATAAAGAGAAAGCTCTATATACAGTTGGTCCTCTGCCGCAGAACAAGCT
This sequence comes from Rosa lucieae, assembly GCA_024704745.1. Classification (NCBI taxonomy): domain Eukaryota; kingdom Viridiplantae; phylum Streptophyta; class Magnoliopsida; order Rosales; family Rosaceae; genus Rosa; species Rosa lucieae. Next base: position 7,155,406 of record CM045495.1, on the reverse strand, counting down.
TGACTTTACAGTTCCCCTGGAGGAGACATTTGCAAAGAGGTATATCCGACTATTGTTCTCTTTTTTGTGTTCTTGCTTTAAAGGTTCCTCTATATATCTCTTATACAAGAATCCATATATTTTCTCAACTAGGATTGTTCTCCAATTTAACAATTTCAAATTCAGTTACTCACTTTGCTCTATTTATACTTAATTGAAGAATTGCCTAATATCAATCATCCAAGTCCAGTTTGTGAGTACAATGATCAATATTGATTGTTATTCATCTTTGGATTGTTAGTTAAAATTCATCTGATCCATATGAACCGCACAATATTAGGTTGAAGAGAAATAGTTTTTGCTTTTAATCTTACTCATCTCTGTTATTGTTTAGAGTGAAAAAGTGGAGCCTAACAATACGTACTTAAAGGTAAATAATTATTTACAATAATTGATTCGTAGAAAATTAACCTTTTAGTATGAACTGTTAGACGTAGAGATTTGCGAATTTAAAGATTCAGTTCAAAGGTTAGCATTTTGTATACACAGTTAAGAGAACATTGTTTTAACTTGATGATTAATATTGAATGGCAGATAAACAATGGAAAATGAATATGTGATATAGAAAAATATCATCTATGACTGAAATTATCCAGATCTCTTTTGTGTTTGACGTTTTCAACACTTTTTTTTATTTTTTAGGAAATATGTGAGATATTATGATTTAGGAAAGATTTTACCTTCCGGCATTCATTTTTGCTATTTTTATATAGAAAAATGTAAGCCATGCATTACCAGTATAATGGACTTCAATTTTGTTCAAGCACCTGGATGCCATCAACAACCGTACTCAACTTTACAGTGTCACAAAAGGTAAGATTATGTTATTTTGCAATAAAACTTTCTGACGTCAAAAAAACCTTATCACAACCCTTTTGTCCTCTTTTCCAGAACTTCAGCCCGTCTTTTCCAACAAACCACATTACAACTCACTGTATGCTACTGCAGGTCATGAACTAAAAAGTTGCTTCAAATTTTTTTTTTTGTAACTTTTTTTTTCTTTTCCTTTTTAACAGTTTACATATATAGTACTAATTCTTTTTACTAATCAATTTACAAACATTCGATAGGCAAGACCAAAAATTCCAAAAAGAAAAGCAGAAAGCTTATTCGGCTGATTTCATTCTGACACTCAATCTAACTTCTTGGCAGAAGCAGATATTCCACAAGGAATTCAAGAAGTTTACAAGGAAGTTCAAGCAAAGTTCAGTTGGCAGTGCTGTTTGTATGCGCTTGACGAGGTGGTAGTGTTTGTGAAAGAACCTCATCTTAAACTGGAACAGATTTTCAGTTAAATATGACTTCAGCTTATCAGAAGGCTGTGTGCGCATCAGTGTTTTTCCTCAATTGCAGAGTATTATTCCTTCACGGTCAAAGCTTATGCTCAGTGGCTCAGCCAGCCCCTCCAATTATTTGAATTTGCTATTAGTTGTCTATATCTGTATGAATATTAAGTGGTAGCTTGCCAACCTCTTACATTCACTCTGTACTTCTTTCAAACATGTATTTACACTTTCTTTTCTACTCTTTCATTTTCAGTTAAGTTTCAGTTTCTAATTCCCGCAGCAAAGCGCGGGCGACTATTACTAGTATTACCAACAATACACACTTCTAACATAATGACAACTCTTAATCAAACTCAAGACTTCTCAAAATTCTTATTACGAAGAGAAGACTTATATTATTAGCCAATGAGAAAAAACAAACATCTCTATTTTGGAAAATCAAAGATAAATATTAAATACATCTTAGCTAGGGATGGGAGTTCCCATAGCTATGGGTTCCCATCATCCTTCTTCTCGACTATATATAATATATATAATGTTTTTGTTTCTTTTAAATTGGCAATGTTGAGTGCAGCTGGTCCATTCATTAATTATATCCCACATTCCCACTGGTGAATTGGTTGGTAAGTCAAAAGGCAGGGAAGCTTACAACGAGGCATATCTAAAGACAACAAACTAACCTGCAAAACATTAGCTGCTGGCACAAAAACAGCCGGAACCTAAACCATCTGCATGTTTAGCTACTCTTCTCTTGTAAAAATCTAACTACTATTCCTCATGAGCTGGGGTCAGGCCATTTAATATTATGTCTTTAATTTTTAGCTACTCAAGTCTTCTCTATATATGCTCCCGGGTCTTGTACTCAACCAAAGTTGATCTGGCTACGGGATCTCTATCAATCTCCCCTTAAAGTCGTTGGTCGATCCTCTTCATTTCAGTTCATTTCTCACTTGAAAGGCTGAAAGTTTGCACAATGAGCCACAAACTTGCTAGTTCTAATCCTCAAGCCCCTGTGGCAGTTTTTAATTTTCCATTCGCCTCCCATCCCAGCTCTCTTCTCCGATTTATACGAACCATTTCGGCCGTTGCCCCGGACATTAAGTTCACCTTCTTCAGCACTTCTAGAACAAATAGCTCCCTCTTCTCGGGTTCCAACAACAAGGGCTTGGATAATGTAAAGCCTTACAATGTATGGGATGGCTTGCCGGAGGGTTACGTGCCCCCCTCTGGACCTCCGCTGGAGCAAATTGGGTTGTTCCTTGACAAGGCACCTCAAAGCTTTGAGAGGGCACTCAAAGAAGTGGAGGCCGAAACAGGACACAAGTTCGGCTGCTTGATTTCGGATGCATTTCTCTGGTTTTCCGGGGACATTGCCCAGAAAATGAACGTCCCTTGGGTGACTACATGGAGTGGACCACGCCCGCTGCTTGTTCATCTGGAGACTGATATGATCAGAGAAAAAGTGGGAGCTCCTGGTAAGGATATATCCATTGTTTTTTACCTTGCGTCCAATACATCGATCATTTTGTATAGATCGACCAATTTTCATTCATAACCCTACTGTGTACGTACCTCTGTAGGGCAAGAAGACAAGACCCTGGACTTCCTTCCAGGATTCTCAAATGAGTTCCTAGCATCTGACTTACCAAAGGAAGTTGTATTTGGAAACATAGAGTCGCCACTTGCAAATATGTTGTATAAAATGGGACAGAAGCTGCCACAAGCAACTGCGGTTGCAGTCAACTCTTTTGAAACAATGGACTTGAAAGTTTCCGAGGAGCTGAAGAAAAGACTCAAGAAGTTGCTTCTTGTTGGGCCACTACATCTAGTCCGGCCAGTACCATCAGCACAATCAGATGATGACGAGGAGGAGAAGGATGCATGCTTACCGTGGCTGGACAACCACAAGCCTGCATCAGTAGCATACATCAGCTTTGGAAGTGTCGGAGCACTGCCCCCAATGGAGGTAGCAGCATTAGCCGAGGCATTAGAGGAAGGGGGATTCCCATTTCTTTGGTCATTTAGGGGGAACCTAGAGGACTTTCCCAAAGGATTCATTGAAAGAACATCTACTGGAAAAGTTGTTCCCTGGGTGAACCAGGTGCAAATCCTAAATCATCCGTCGATAGGGGTGTTTGTTACACATGGCGGTTGGAAGTCAGTTTTGGAGAGTGTAACTTGTGGTGTGCCTATGATTGGGAGGCCTCATTTTGCTGATCAAACTCTGAATATGCGGAGCGTAGAAGTTGTATGGAAGATCGGTATGAGAATCGAGGGTGGCGTTTTCACTAAATCTGGAGCAATCAAGGTATTGGAACAAGCTCTATCGCTTGAGCAAGGAAAAGAAATGAGACACAGAGTTGGAGTCCTTAAACAGCTTGCTCAAGAGACTGTTGGACCCAATGGGAGTTCAGCTCAAAACTTGAAAGCTCTGGTAGAGATCATCAAATCATGATTGCGAAGTTTAATTATTGTTGGTCTGAAATCATGTCATGATGGCCAATGCATCTGAGTTTAAATCATCTATCAATAATTTCTGTTCTGGTCTTAGAGATTGTCCTTCCTATATATGTCTTGATGTTCTTTTTGGTTTAATAACAAGGTCTTCTTTTAACCAAAAAAAACAAAAACCATGTTTCATTGCATTAATGTACTCAAGGTGAAAGCTACAGAAGCAAAGCTAAGCTAGAGAGAGAAATGTAAAATGAAGAAGATGATCTATTCCATCGATCGTGAAGTTAGGTACAGTAGGACTATATATAGTAGCTGAAAGTACACAGATGATTGACACGTGTATACTATCTATAGCTCACATGAAGACAACTCATGCATACTGATAACAGAATTAGTACCTAATTAACCTAACTAATTAACCCTAATTAACTAACTAACTAACACTCATAATCCTAACACCCCTCCTCAGCTTGATGGGAAGTGCAAAGCATCAAGCTGGAGCAAAGATAAGAGTGTTGAGGTGAGCACAGTCCTTTAGTGAAAAGATCAGCCAGCTGATTTCTGGATGTGATGAATTGCAGTTTGAGAGAGCCTGCCTTGACTTGATTGCGAGTAAAATGCACGTCAACCTCAATGGGCTTCAACTTGGAATGACAGACTGGGTTTGTGGCCAAGGCAAGAGTAGAAATATTGTCACAATGAAGCACTGGAACATCAGCAAGATGGACATGAAGGTCATGAAGTAAATGCATTAACCACATGACTTATAAGGTAGTGTCGGCCATGCTCCTGTACTCAGCTTCAGTGGAGGACCTAGACACTACAGTTTGTTTCTTACTGCACCAAGATATTTGGGAATTATGAAGGAGGATCACAAATCATGTGGTAGACTTTCGATCATTTGGATCCCCAGCCCAATCAGCATCACAATATGCTTGAAGCTGCAATGCAGTGTCTTTGTGAATGTTGTGTCCCTTCTGGAAGAAAATACCTTGATTCAGGGTGCCTTTGATGTATCTGAGAATCCTGTGTGCAGCAGTCATGTGATCATCAGTAGGATTGTGTAGAAATTGACAAACTGAGTTGACTGCATAAGAGATGTCTGGCCTTGTGAAGGTTAGATATTGGAGGCATCCAACCAAACTTCGAAACTGAATAACATCATGAGGCTGCAAGGGAGCGCATGTGTCTTTGAATAGCTTGAAACCAGATCTGCAGGGTGTAGAGTGAGTGTGACAGTCATCGAAGCCAGATTTATGTAACAAATCTTTAGCATATCTCCTTTGTGAAACGAATAAACCATCTGGCATATACTGAATCTCGAGACCAAGGAAATAATGGAGTTTTCCCAAGTCTGTCATGTCAAACTCCTGTTGCAAAGCATGTTTAACTGAAGCAATCAATATTTCACAAGAACCAGTAATGATTATATCATCCACATACAGAAGTAGAAAGACATAATCAGACTGGGTTTGTTTGATGAACAAGCTTGGATCAGCATAGGAGGAAGAGAAGCCAATAGTGGGGAGAAAAGTAGTGAACCTCTCATTCCAAGCTCTGGGGGCCTGCTTAAGACCATAGAGTGACTTATTTAATTTGCAGACATAGTGAGGAGTATGAGGATCTACAAAACCACCAGGTTGTGTCATATATACCTCCTCAGTTAGGAGACCATGCAAAAATGCATTCTTAACATCTAACTGATGAAGTTCCCAGCTATGATAGGCAGCCAAGCAAAGAATTAGTCTCACTGTTGTATGCAAAACCACAGGAGAAAAGGTTTCATCATAATCCACTCCATATTCCTGACTGAATCCTCTTGCAACAAGTCGTGCTTTATGACAAGCAATAGAGCCATTTGCATTTCTCTTGACTTTAAACAACCATTTGCAGGAGACAAGATTTTTTTTCAGGGGGAAGAGGTACCAAAGTCCATGTGTGTTGGTTCATAAGAGCATTATACTCCTCAAGCATTGCATTATTCCATTCTAGAGTTTGAAGTGCAGCCTTGTAGTTGGCAGGTTCTGTGGCACTTGGATCAAGACAATCATGAGAGCATGATGCCAGAAAACATTTCTTCTTATGAATACCTCTTTTGGCCCTTGTAATCATGTGATGATCATTGAAAGAATTAAGAGCAATGCCTTCAACAGGGTGAAGAATGTTAGCTTCTGAGATATGAGTGGAAGAAGCTGGAGCAGTGTCACAATTAAGAACAACTGATATCGTACCAGTTCCAGGTTGAGAAGACAATGATATGGTGCCATCTCTTTCAGCAAATCGTATAACAGTGTCAGCTTGAGGAGCAAAGATATTACTTTATGAAGGAGATATCAGAATCTCAGGATCATTATTTACAAAATTACAGTCATTGGTGACATGAAGAGGTTCTAAGTATGTGTCATGACTGTCAGATGATGCAGGGGCACTGGGAGTGGGAATATCACATGCAGCAGGATCAGATGGCACAGGATTTGACACAGGATGATCATTATGTAAGGGATTAGAAGATAATGGACCTGAAGTGATGTGTGATGTGGTGACAGATGCAGGCACATGAGTGTGTGTATGGGACTGAGTTTGAGCAAAGCAAGGCACAATAGTCTGAGCTTGAGGAGATGACAGATGAGGATGTCTTGTAGAAGATGATGTCTGCACTGTGTTCACAGCATAAGGAAAAGTGGTTTCCTCAAAGAAAACATGCCTTGAAATGATATATTTCCTGTTAGAGGGACTGTAACAGATATAGCCTTTATAATCAGCAACAAAGCCAATAAAGACACACTTAGTAGTCTTAGGCTGCAACTTATTTGATCTATATGGTGTCAACAAGGGATAGCAAGCACAGCCAAACACCCTGGCATATCCACCTGTGGAGTAGAATGGTATAGCTCTTCATATGGGGATTTCATGAGGAGTACCTGAGTAGGCATTCGATTAATCAGAAAAGCTGCAGTAGCACAGGCATGATACCAGAACTGATTGGGAAGAGAGGCATTTTGTAGAAAGGTTACAGCTGTCTCTCTTAAATGTCTGTTCTTTCTCTCCGAGATTCCATTCTGTTGAGGAGTATAGGGACATGCTACTTGATGAACAATACCACTGTTATTCAAGAATTCCTTAAATTTTGCATTGATATATTCACCTCCTCCATCACTTCTAAACTTTTTTACAGTAACAGAGAATTGAGTAGAGATGTATGCACACAGTGATTTGAAGTAGGAAAGAACTTCATTTTTATTTTTCATTGGAAACATCCAAGTGAAACGTGTACAATCATCAATAAAGAGAACAAAGTATCTGTATCCATCTATGGACAGGTGAGGAGAAAGACCCCACACATCAGAATGCACAAGCTCAAAGGGTATAGCACATCTAGACTGAGAACTAGGAAAAGGAAGTTTGTGAAATTTTCCTAACAGACATGACTCACAGACACTTTTCTCACTATCAGAAGCTTGAACTATGTTGTGTTTGCTCAACATTACTTTGATCACCTCATTGGATGGATGGCCAAATCTCTGATGCCAAAGAGGATGTTGCACCTTTTGACCAAGAAAAGCTGAATGTGAAGTTGAAGAAGTAGAAGCTGTTTGTTGAATACTTGCAGTTGTTTTTGTGTTCTGAATACTTGAAGTAGAAGCTGTAGCAGATGCTTTATTGAACATTGGTAAATCAAATGGTATGGGATAAAGGCCTTGCTTACTCAGTGCCTGGTATACTATCTTGCCCTGCACCTTGTCCTGTATTACACACATAAATTCATCAAACCAGACTGAGCAGTTATTTTGTTTGCATAGTTGATAAATGGGGAGCAAGTGTGCTGCAAGATCTGGAATTAATAGAATATTGTCCATTTTAAGCAGTCCCAACATTGCATTACCAATGTGAGTAATTGGGAGTTGATTACCATTACCAATCTGCACACCATCTGTGTTTGGATATGGAACAACATTGTTGAGTAGCTGCAAGTTGTTGGTCATGTGGTTGGTGGCACCTGTGTCAGCTAGCCAAAATTGTGGAGCAAGGTTGGTAGCAGCAGCAACCATGGCAGTGGCATTAGAATCTTCAGAATCATTTTGTTGTCCAGGAAAATCAATAATGAAGTAGCACCTATCTGTAGTATGTCCATGTCTCCCACAATACTAGCAGCCACCTTAATTTGAGTTATTGTTGCCTTGTTGATTCATAGGAAGAGATCTGCAGGTTTTGGCACTATGACCAACCTTATTACACCATTGGCAAGTAATAGAATTACCACCTCCAACATTGTTGTTGCCAATAGTCCTGAAGCCACCATTTTGATTGCCAGTTGCAGTCAAGTTAATTCATGCCATTTCCTCTTCCACCAAAATTGTTGCCTCTGCCTGCATTGTGTTGAAACCTGCCAGGTCCTCTTCCAGCATAAAAGCCTGTCATGCCATTATTTGGATTGAACACAGGATTGAACATAGGTGTGAATCCATAAGGCATAGCTGGGATAGGAACATATGGAGTTTGAGTAGACATTGGAAAGGAAGGTAATCCCTGAGGCACAACACCAGAAGATGTAAGACATTGAGTTGTGAATCCAGGTGGGGCAGAGGTGTTGGAGGATGAGGCCTGTGATGCAGACTGTATGGCTTGAGTTTGAGGCAATTGTGATTGCTGAGACACAATTGTGATTGTGGCATAAGTAGTTGCAGAAGATGATGGCAGAGTGTGTGGACTGATCTTTGCAAGCATTGCAGTAAGCAGACTCTGCAAGCCTTGTGCTTCATTTCCAATATCCATTTCAGCAGCTTTAAGCAGAGTTTTGAGTTGATTGAGTGATGCGCAAGTGAATTGAGCACGTATAACAGTCTTTATTACTGCAAACTCTGAAGGTAGACCATTGAGAACTGTGACCACAATATCTTCATCATCAATAGACACTCATATAGTCTCAAGAGCATCCTTTGCAGCTTTGATTTTATCAAGATAAGTCTCAATGTCATCAGTCCCTTTCTTCACGTTTTGGAGCTTCGATTTTAGCTGCAGAATGTTTTGCTTGTTAGCATTAGCAAATTTTAGCTTGAGCCGAGTCCATAAGTCTTGAGCAGACTTGCTCCCAACAGCACATGTCATAACCACAACACTTAGAGTTTGGCCTATCATGTTGACTATTCTCTGATCTTGAGTCTTCCATGAAATATACTCAACAGATATTGTGTTTGTAGAGCCATCAGAGGCAAGTACAAATTGTGCAGGACAAGGTGTTGAACCATCAACAAATCCAAAGAGGTTTTGGCCTCTAAGGAAAGACTCCATCCGAAACAACCAGGTAGGATAATTTGTGTCATCAAGAAGGATATTAGGAAGGTAAACAGTGGTTTGAGTAGTGGTTTGATGCGAAGAAACAGTCATGATTGTAGATATGAGATACTGAGAGATAAGGCTAGGGTTTGACTAGATAGATTGAGCAGAAATTGAAGGGACTATATGAGAATTCGAACAAGTTCACTATATGAATCTAAGCACCAAGACAGGTATGTATATCAACACGAACACATATGAGATTGCAAAAGCTAGGGTTTGAGATTTCAGATCTAGATGATTCAACAAATTTCTGAGTATAATTGTGATAACAGGAAGCAATGAACACACAATTGCACAGATCAAGTATCTATTTTTCAGTAGAATTACAACGAATTCCTCAAGAACAATAACTGGAAATTTTGTCAAGAATCGATGATCAATGACTTATCTGAGCTAGTATGAACATCAACACGAAGATTTGCAATCGATATGTATGAGAATAGTGGATTTTCAGTGCTCCAAGAACGCAGCCTGAGCTCCTGATACCATGAAAGCTACAAAAGCAAAGCTAAGCTAGAGAGAGAAATGTAAAATGAAGAAGATGATCTATTCCATCGATCGTGAAGTTAGGTACAGTAGGACTATATATAGTAGCTGAAAGAACACAGATGATTGACACGTGTATACTATCTATAGCTCACATGAAGACAACTCATGCATACTGATAACAGAATTAGTACCTAATTAACCTAACTAATTAACCCTAATTAACTAACTAACTAACACTCATAATCCTAACACAAGGTGGATGTCTCATGCACCAATGGGGGACGTATCGGAGATATGGAGGAAGAAGCAGTCAGACGTTATGAACTTCGTTTCCAGAATCCGAGTTTGGCAGTACCGCCAGGAACCCTCCATTGTGCGCGTCACTCGTCCCACTCGCCCTGACAAGGCACGTCGCTTGGGCTACAAGGCCAAGCAGGGGTATGTTATTTACCAGGTGCGTGTGAGGCGTGGTGGATGCAAGAGACCCGTTGCGAAGGGTATTGTGTATGGCAAGCCCACAAACCAGGGTGTTACTCAATTGAAGTTCCAATGCAGCAAGCGCTAAGTTGCAGAGGAGCGTGCAGGTCGCAAACTAGGTGGCCTTAAGGTTCTCAATTCTTACTGGGTTAATGAGGATTCTACATACAAATATTTTGAGGTGATCTTGGTTGATGGTGCCCATATGACCATCCAAAATGAACGAAGGATTAATTGGATCTGCAATCCTGTTCACAAGCACAGAGAGCTTCGTGCACTCACTTCTGCTGGAAAGAAATATAGGGGTTTGCAAGGAAAGGGTCACTTGCACCACAAGGCACGACCTTCAAGGAGGGCCAACTGGAAGAGGAACAACACCCTTTCTCTTCGGCGTTACCGTTGATTGTCTTGACCCGATTGGTGACCTTAACTATATGCTAGTCAATATCCTCCGCTTTAGCTGTTGGAAGAGAGAAATTTTGGAATAGAGAGAAGTATCTTTCTTACTTTATACTCTTGAATATGGTTGCCTGTGTTTGCACTATGACTTCTATGGTTGTTGAACCATTTTTCAACCCATGAATACTTATCAAGTTGGTCTTTAAAAAAAAAAAAATAAGGTGGATGTCTCATGCATGTTAAAGTGTTACTAATTAAGTTGCTTTGCGAAATTGAAGCAAGTCAATGATAAGAAAAGGCTCTGAATTAATTTAAGGATAGCTCATTTTAGGACGAGAAAAATGCACAATCAGTACCTCAACTCTTGTGCACCGGCCAATTTGATACCCACACTCTCAATGGTATCAATGTGATACCTGCGCCCATATTTCGCTGACGGCTGCGTTAAAAAAGTCACTTGCAAAGCACGTGAGCCCAAAAAAAGGGCAAACACGTCTTTTTACCCACACTCTGAAGCTGTTGAAGTACGAACTCTGTTCTCTCTCTCTCTCTCTCTCTCCCCGATCAAAACCTCCACTTTTCCTCCATTCTCAGAATCATCCAAAGCAACCAATTCTCGGCATAGGCTCTCTCGTCAACTCCTCCTCCACTGTCGGCGACACATCCGCCTTCGCCCATACCCAAATCGATTGGAAGGAGACCTCGGCTGCCTATATCTTCAACCCATAACCTTGCCTTTTTTCACCAGTCGGCTACACCTGCAAATCCACTACACAGGCGCAGCCAAGTCTCCATCAAATCCAATACCCAATGGGAAACAAAATGGATCTCAGGACCTCTCCTCCCTCCGACGCCGTTAAAAACTCGTCTTTCCTTCGACCCAATCGCTTCTGCAAAACCCACCAATTCTTCTGGGTTCGTGTATGGAAGAGAGAGAGAGAGAGCAGAGTTCGTATTTCTCTCTGATCATCAAATCCCTGCCGTGCATCTTGGCAGTCAACACAGAAGCTTTTCTCGGTGACCAACGCCCAATCTCCTCTCTGTATCGGAACCCAGCGAGGGTATTAGTCATGTCAAACTCTTGGTCTCAGCATTCGCACCAAACTCAGCCTCGGTGCCCCATCCCTCTTCGCACCTCCCGATCTCAGATTCAATTTCAAGCGGCACCCTCGGCACCTCTGGATCTCGGTTTGTTCGGTTGTTCCTCTACTCTTATGTTAAAGCTTGAAGCTTTTAATGTGGGTTTGGATCAATGGGTTTCTCTCAAATTGGAAAATATTCTACCGTAAGTGATTTCTGGGCAAGCATTGATTAATGGGTTTTTGATCTAGCTCGTAAGGAAGAAAGCATAAAGCTTGAGTCTATGTTTACAAATAGTTTTTTGATTTTGAATAATGTCAAATGCCAATTGATTGGAAAATATATTGTTTTCCAGATTTGGTTTTGGTTTGGTTCAGTTAGGGTTGGGATCATTGAGTTGTATGTGACTTGTGGGAGGGTGGGTGATGCACAGAAAGTGTTCGATGAAATGTCTAAAAGATATGTGATTGTTTGGAATTTGATGATTCGTGGGTTTTGCAAGAGTGGCAATGTCGATACTGGGTTGTGTTTGTTTAGGAAGATGGGTGAAAGGAATGTTGTTTTGTGGAACTCGATGATTTCGTGCTTAGCGCAGTGTGGGAGGGACAGTGAAGCTTTGGGGTTTTTTAATGAGACATGGGAGCAGGGTTTTGAACCGGATGAGGCTACTGTGGTGTCGGTTTTGCCTGCATGCGTTCGGTTTGGGGATGTTGATGATGGGAAATGGATACACTCTTATGCAGATTCTAAAGGGTTCTGCAAGAAGTTGTGTCTGTGGGGAACTCACTTGTGAGTGTTTACTGTAAATGTGGAGATTTGGATGTTGCATCTAGTGTTTTTGAACGAATGGCCCGGAAGGATGTTGTTTCCTGGAACTCTTTGATTTCGGGGTATGCATTTAATGGGAGAGGTGTACTTGGGATCAACTTGTTCAAGGAGATGATGCAAGTACTTAACCCATTTGATCAGGTTCCAAAGAAAATGGACTGATGTGATATTATGTTACTAAAGTTAATTTGGAGGGAAAGTTGTATGGCAAATGAATTTTTGAGGGAATCAGTTGTTGGGAGAAGCAAAGGGTTATTCAGGTCATTTGCCCTTTTTTTTAGGTCCACGTGCTTGGCATGTGACTTTTTTAACTGAGCCGTCAGTGAAATCTGACGGAAGTACCTCTTTTATAGCAAAATATGGGTTCAGGTATCACATTGGTAGCACTGACAGTCTGGGTATCAACTTGGCCGGTGCACAAGAGTTGAGGCATTGATGGTGCATTTTTCTCTTTTAGGACATGTTCAACAATTTTCATAAAAAATCCTTTTTTGTTGAAGGAAAACATAATTTGTGTTTAGCCCAAACTCTAGGTTACTTGACCTAGTGGTAATAGGATTTAATTAGAAGGATCTAGAATCCTAATCAATGTAGAATTCCTTTCCTTGTATGATTGAGATTCTATGCATTGTAATCCTCTATATAAAGAGACCCCTATTATCAATGAGAATACACAGAAATTTTCTCCCAAATTCAGTTTCTCTATAACACGTTATCAGCACGAGCCCTAACCCTGAAACCCTATAATCGTAGCCTTCAAATCCCAGAAACCTCCGCAGCTACAGTAATATGCTACAGTACTCTGACTGCTACAGTACCTATGCCACAGTACCCCGACAACTTTCCGACTGACTTCCGGCGACTTTTCTGGACAACTTTTTTGTCAGCTACAGTAACTCCGGCAGCTACAGTACCTATGCTACAGTGCTTCGGCTGTAAACAGTGCCTGCTACAGTACTTCCGGCAGATTTTTCTGGACAACTTTCCCGTCTGCTACAGTATTTTTCGGTGACATTTTTCCCCGGCCATCTTTTAAGGTAAACTTTTCTAAAAGTTCCCGTTTTTGAAGTTTTTCCTTTAATTTCTTCTTCTTTTCTCGGGGACTTCCAAAATCCCTTCTTCTACCCCCTTTTTCTCTACATAGGGGAGACCAAAAGCCGAACTGTGGGGGTTCGCGCTCACTCCAAGCTTGGAGCTTGTAGAGTCCTCCAAACTTAGAGTTTGTTGAGAAGTTATGATCGACCACAAACACATCATTGTTTCGATCTAATCCAATATCTCTTGGAATCTAATTTCTTGGAAGCGACTACGCTCGGAAATTCCTAATTTCTTGGAAGCGATTACGCTCGGAAATTCCTAATTTCTTGGAAGCGATTACGCTAAGAAATTTCATATGTTTTCGTGGTAGCCTATTTCGCTCCGAAACTAACCCTAATTTCTTGTTCTCTTTCAGATGAGTAACCTGAACAAATTGGACTTTGCTCCATTGGGAACAACTGGCTCTGGATATCACAGGTGGGTTCGTGATATCCGCCAGCATCTCAAGGCTGATAGAATCCTGGATATGATTCTCGAGCCTAGCAGGACGTGCTAACTGTTGAGCAAGCTCACGCTTTGGAAGCAAATAGAGCAGCCTTAGAGGCAAATAAGGCGAAAGCCATCATCCTAATGACTCGTCATATGGATGATTCGCTCCAGTACGAGTATATGAATGAAGAAGACCCCAGAAGGCTGTGGGTCTCACTCGAAGAAAGATTTGGCAACGTCCGTGACTCCTTGCTTCCTGACCTAGAAGTGAGATGGCATAGCCTCCGCTTTGTGATTTCAAGTGAGTTCTTGACTATAACTCGGAAGCACTTCGCATTAAATCCTTAATGGAATTCTGTGGTAAAGAGATCACAGATGCGATGTTGATTGAGAAGACTCTCTCTACCTTCCCCGTCTCTGCATTGATGGTTGCTAAGAACTATCGAATCGATGTAAATGCAAGACGGATCACAAGGTTTCATGAGCTCATTGGAGCTATAAATGTCGCTGAAAAGCATGACAATATCCTTGTGAAGAACTATAATTCGAGATCCGTGGAAACAGAGCATATTCCGGAATCCAATTATAGTCGCACCTCTAAGAGAGGGCGCCAAGAGCAAAACCCTAATCTTAGGTATACTTCTGGACATTCTGATCCATATAATTGCTCTACTTGGGAAGGTAACCGCCAAAATAGGCGAACACGGAACCGAAGGGTAAACGTGGAAAGAGAGAGGGAGGCAATGCCTCTGGCCATGTTGGTGGCGCCACCAACACTAAGAGCCATCTAAATGACGCTTTCAAAGCGCCTCAATAATGGAGTTCGAGCAAAGAGATGTATGTTCTCGATGTGGAGTGTCTGAGTATTGGGCACACATTTGTAGAGCTCGTGAAGAACTGGTCACCGCCTACAAAGCATATTGTGAAGCAAGAGAAGCTCACTATGTGGAACAAGAAGATCAAGAAGATGATCTAGAGTGAAGGGTTGAAGACTACAAATCTGGCTGGGATCAATAGATCGCCAATTCTGTTTAAGTCTTTATTTTCAAGAGATGTAGGCGATTGCCATATTCCTTTTTATTGGATTAGATTTTCTTTGATCATAGAAACAATGATGTATTTCGTTGGCTTATGAATACAATTTCGAGTTCTTTTCATTATGACTCAATTTTGATTCTGAGCATATGACTTTGTGACTACGATGGCTAGACCATCAGTATTAATTCAAGGACATGGAATAGCCCAAGTTCCATTTGCCAAATGGCACCTTGATTACAGTTGTCACAGAAACTCTCTACGCTCTTAGGGTAAATAGTACCCTATGAATAGCCAACGAATTCCATGCGAAAATGCATGTAGAGAACGGAAATGAGTTCCTTTGCATTACCTCTAATGATTGCGAACAAAGACGCATGTTAGAGACGTTTATGTGTCTCTCTAGTGGACTTTATGTCACTATTCGAGCTATTAAATCCAATAAACTTATGAGAGAAGATCTCTTGGATTTAGACACATATTGGCTTTGTCACGACAGGATAGATCATCCTAGTCATGATATGATGATCTGTCTACAAAAGACTTCACACGGACATCTTTTCTCTCGAGCGAAATGAAGCATGAATCAAAAGTTGATTCTTAGACTAACTATGACCGACGCTACTGCCTAGGGCACCGCCTCCGTCCACCACCAGCCTAGGGCTAGCGTAGTCCCTATCCATGACTCCATGGATGGCGTCCATCATGGTGATGGCGCCCTAGGTGATGCTGAAATCTCCAACTTGCTTCACAATAGCGCTACAGACGCTTAGGCCTAACCAAAATCCTCATTGGTTGCTTCAAAAGCCTCTCGCTCGTTTTACAAAGCCCATTCCTTATGGAAATTAGGACTGAGACCGTCCTATGCAATGGATATGACAATACTCATTCTGTTCTTACAAAGAATCTGTAGGGATTTTGTGGATTGATTCAACCAACTTGCGGACGCTTAAATATTTCATGATGTTGGTTGACACGCAAACACGCCGGTCACGTGTTGCGCCATTGTCCACCTATAAATGCTACTTATGCTACACTCCTAGCACATATCATGTGACAACGGGCTCACTCCCCGAATCATCCTATTCAGTCAATTGGATTTGACTATGCTAGAGAGTTTACATCGAAAGACTTTCGATGGATATTGCAATGGGTTTGATGTTGGACATCACATTCCCATGTACACACCCAATTGGTCTCGCGGAAACGACTACGATGGTAGTCCGAACATTGGTAATGCGCACCAATCTTCTTACATCCGCTTGGGGTGATGCAATATCGCATGCAGCTATGCTAATTCGTCTACGACCTATCGCCACTCAATGTACCTCTGCGTTACAGCTAGTGACTGGGTACACGTATTTTGTACTTCCGCACATTTAAGTGAGCCATTTATGTGCCAATTGCGCAGCCACAGCGCTCTATGATGGGTCCTTACAAGACGAATGGGCAACTACGTTGGATTTGAGCTTCCAACAATCGTCCGCCACTTAAATGCCCTTGCTAGGCGATCTCCTTACCGCTAGATTTGCGGATGTCACTTTGATGAGACAGTCTTCCCGTCGTTAGGGGGAGATAAGAACAAGGATGTTCAACAGGAACGACAGGAATTGTCGTGGTCTGTCCCCACTATGTCTCATCTCGATCCCTGTTAAGTGACGAGATCACACAATTATGCTGCAAACATGCCTGCAAGGAAGAACGTCCCTACGAGAGGACGTAGCGCCACCCTACACGGAGGTAGGCATGGCGCCAATGCCAAAGAGAGTGGCACTCTGGCGTTACAGGCCATGGCCCCAGCTAGGATGCGTGGGAGGCCCGTGGGTTCGAATGATACTTTGGCACATTCCAATCCTTTAATCATCATGACTCAAAATCCGTCTCATGAGTATCTTCCGGGTTATGGTTATCGTTGGGGGACGCCTCAACGTCAAACCCTATTCCTGAGAATATAGAGCTCTATGAAACTTACACTAGTGTACATGAGACGTGGGATAGAAACTCCATCATAATTGATGATGTAGTTACGCATTTTGTTGCGCATGAGTTTGCTGAGTCCGAATGATATCGAACCACGCTCCGTTGATGAATGAATGCCAACGTAGAGAGTTTTTGGCCTAAATGGAAAGATGCGATCCAGGTTAAGATGGATTCTCTAACGAAGAGGAAGGTTTTCGAGCTAGAGATGCCAACACCTCCTAACATAAAACCTGTTGACTAATGGGTCTTCGTTAGAAAGCGTAGTGAGAAAAAGATATGGTAATCTCGCCTTATGGCGCAAGGCTTCTCACAAAACGCCCTGGAATCGACTACGATGAGACATATTCTCTCGTAATGGATGTCATTGCACTCCACTACCCTGTCAGTTTGGTAGTTTCCGAATAACTGAACATGCAGCTTACAAATATGGTCACTACGTATCTCTATAGGGATCTAGATACGGAATATACATGAAGGTTCATGGCGAACTTCATTTACCCAAGTCAAGTGGCTCTAGACCATGGAGCGCGTTTACAAAGAGGTTGAAACGCTCACTAAAGTGACTACTTGATTGGGAAGGGATATGCCCACGCGTTTCTATAACAAGTTTCGGATTCTATCGCGGTTCATGTTGGACATGATCTTCATTAGAAGCCCTTAAAGAGTTAAGGGAAACCGCTGAACACTTGAAATCCGAGTTTGAGATGAAGGATTTTGGGAGAACACGATTATGTCTCGGTTTGGAACTTGAGCATCGTGTTGATAGATGCTTAGGAATTTTGACAAGGTCAAACCTTCAAGCACCCCTATGATCGTCCGTAGTCTTGATCCTGAAAAGGATCCTCTTCGTCGAAAGGATGATGACGAAGATGTGCTCGAGGCAAAAGTGCCTTACTTAGTACAATAGGCGCATTATTGTACTTACCTCAATGCACAAGATCGGACATCTCGTATATTGTGAACTTGTTAGCTAGATATAGCTCTGCGCCAACGCGACGCCATTGGATTGGTGTAAAGATATCTTTGATACTTGAGATGTATGAATGATATGGGCTTGTTCTATACCTACAAAGAGATGATGGATTCGGACCCATCACACACCAGGTATGCCGCCAACGCTGGCCTGCGTTCTCTATCCCCATCCCAAAACGACATGTGTTTTGGAAGGTTTTGCTGATGTTGGGTATCTGTCTGACCCACACAATGGTCATTCCCAATCTGGTTAAGTGTTCACCATGGGAAAAGACCGTGATATCTTGGAGGTCTACAGAACAGACCGTAGTCGCTATATCTTCGAACAATGCAGAGATCATTGCTCTTCACGAAGTGGTTCGTGAATGTATATGGATTGGATCCATAATTACGCATGTTCGGACAATTGTGGTTTGAAGTCTACCACAGATGAGCCTACGAGCATTTAGGATAATGCTACTTGTTTTGAACAAATGAGGCAAGGCTACATCAAAAGCGACAACACCAAGCATAATCAGCAACAACAGACACTCCTCAAGATCAAAGTGAACTAGGTTCGATCTGAGGACAATGTGGCAGACTTGTTTACTAAGTCATTGCCCAAATCCACGTTCGAGAAACATGTGGCAAGAATTGGCTTGCGGAAATTATATGAACTCCCATGATCGTAGTCATCAGGGGGAGGTGCAGACATCAGGGGGAGATGTCTACATGTTCGTCTCGAATCGTGAAGGGTGTGTTGTGCTCTTTTTCCCCTTCGACCGAGGTTATTTTTGTCCCACTGGGTTTTTGTTACTCGGCAAGGTTTTTAATGAGGCAACGAGAGAAGCACCGCGTTTGGGCAACACAAGGGGGAGTGTTGAAGGAAAACATAATTTGTGTTTAGCCCAAACTCTAGGTTACTTGACCTAGTGGTAATAGGATTTAATTAGAAGGATCTAGAATCCTAATCAATGTAGAATTCCTTTCCTTGTATGATTGAGATTCTATGCATTGTAATCCTCTATATAAAGAGGCCCCTATTATCAATGAGAATACACAGAAATTTTCTCCCAAATTCAGTTTCTCTATAACATTTTTTTTATTTTTATAATTTAATAACAACTCATTATCTTTCTGGAACCCTCAGGTCTAGCGTTCGATTCTCATCTCCATCCCGTGGCCAGTAGATTTGAGGGACTTTGGTTTGATGAAACACCAAAGGTTCGTGCGTCTGCGGTGCAGTTATTAGTCTGGCTATGCTGGGATATACTGCATGTGTGTGTGTGTGTGTGTGTGTTAGTTCTATTGATGTCTTCCACTCAAAAAAAAAAAAAAAAAAAACTCATTATCTTTAAGTATTACGAAAAAAAAATACTTGTGCTACTATATCAGAGGTGTCACATAATGAAGGCTTAAGTTATTACAAATGCAAAGCTTATGCTACTAAATTGTTTGTGTGTCATGTAGGCTTAGATGCAAACACAGGGAATTCCCAAGAATCACATGTCTTTACAGGGGCTCCAACAAAAAGGCTTCTAGGCGTGGATCAATCTCTACTTTTTAGATTTTTATAAATGTGTAATGGAGGATGGGAAAGTATAGACCATCTCGCATTGTGGCCAATGAAAAATAGTCTGACGATTTGAGTTGGAAGTTGAGTTGGGACAGAATAATAATTTTGTTCGATTATTATTTTGGCAATATACACATGACATGGTGGAATATGTTGTTGATGTGATGAATTCAAACTACTTTCAGCCTATCTCGCTGACGTTGATCAAGGTAGCCACGGGAATTGGCCAGGACCTTCTTCGGCTAATTATACCTTGATCCAGATTTAGCTCTACAGTTCAACTATGGTGGGATGTATTGTTTCTTTTTTGAATCAAGGCAAAAAGCCAATATATTGATCACAACCCATAATGACAATTACATACCCTCATGCTACCAATTAGGGGTAAGCAAGAAGTTGTGCTAGTACCCACAGTGATATGTAGAAACTAGGGCACTCATTTGACATTAAATACATTTGAAATAGCATGAATCTTCATTCGATACGACTCTAGAAGACCCACTAGAAGCACAAAAAGTGCATTGGTCCCTAAAGAACTTAGGGAATTATTGAAAGTAAACTAAGCTACTAACAAAATACAAGCCCAAAACAACTAGGCCCAATTTATTCAGGCCCAAATAGGAACAGCCCAAGGACAGCTTCACCCAAGCCTAAGCAAACCGGCCCAAGCCGTCATCTTCGTCCCATGCTGCCGCCCATCATCGCCACGTCCGGCGCTGCCACAGCCCACGTCATCACTGCATCCTGAAGCCCAGTCACTCCGACAACCGTGAACCCCAAACGGCTGAAAACCGAACAATACTTGAGACACCATGCCCTGAGTTTATCCGGAATCTAGCCAGATGCAGTCCACCTAAAGACCTCATCGCTGTCGCCGACCCTAGAATCACAGCAAGCCAACCACGCACACGGAGATGCCCAACAGCCACAAACACAGAGATGTCGCATCGAAACCCGCCGCCGAGGCACGATCTGTCAAACTTCGAGCAAACCATCCAAATCACCGCCCCTGAGCCTGACTATTAGAGTACCCGTCCGACAACTGCACACAGAAGATGGCAGAGCCCGGAGGCCCTCTAGAAGTTACACGCACCGCAGGACGAGCGCGGTTTGCAGACGGTCTTAGCTCGACTTAGGGTTTTTTTTATTGAATGAAACTAGTTGAAATCATTTTCTTGGGTTTTTAATTTGCACAAACAATAATTGTACCCTATTAAGACTTCTCGCTAATTCAATGATGTTTATTTTCAAAAAAAAAAAATTTTACCCTATTAAGACCTATTGTTAGACTATTACCAACAATAGACACTTTTTAACATAATGACAACTCTTAATGAAACTCAAGACTTCTCAAAGTTCTTATTATGAAGAGAAGACTTGTACTATTAGACAGTGAACAAAAAGGAAAAATCGCTATTTTGGAAAATTAAATATAACATTAATAATATGATTAAATACTGTTTAGTCTTTGAGTTTTCGACCAAAAAAACATTCCAGTCTCTGACTTTCTAATTTCACACGTTTAGTCTTTGTACTCTCAAATTTTGGACCAGTAGGTCATTTCCATTAGTCTCCGTCCAAAACATCCGTTAAGTAGCAGACATGACAATTACTTCCCTGCTAAAATGTCTATTCTACCCTTACTTTTTTTTTATAATTTTTTTTATTTATTCTTTTTCTTTTTTTCTTCTGTTTATCTCTTCTCTCCTCCTTCACCTACACGGCTACACCAAGAAAAACCCAAAAAACAAAAAAGAGAAGAAACCAAAACTGAAGCCAAAATAGAGCAAAGAGCTTCAGAGTCACCAATTTCAGATTTTCAGAGAGCTTCCATTAATCTTGAGCTTGAGAGAGAGAGAGAGAGAGAGAGGCTTGGTGGGTGGAAACGAAGCTACCCACGAAGCCCATATCGAGTCCGAGTCAGCGACAAGTTTCCACCGTCGTTAATGAGGTTTCTGAGGAGCAATGTCCGGACCAAAACACTTTGTTCTGCAGCGACTTTCCTGGGAAAATCAAGCCCAAACACCTCTAACGGAAATGGGTTCTGTCTTTTCAAGTTGGGTTTTCCACGAAAGCTCAAATCGAAGGGGCATTGTTCTGGGAAACTCTGAGCCCTAAATTAATTGAAGACTCAAAATTGAATCAAATTGGTTGTGATTTTGGGTGCAGAAATTGTGTAGAGAGAGAGAGAGAGTACCTTCGTTGGGGGAAAGGAGAGGAGAGAAGTAGAGATTGAGAAGAGGGATGCCTCCAAGGCCAAACCACGACGAAGCGCACAAAAATGGCGCCCCTGCAGCGGCCCCACCACCACTACCGCCTATTCTGGTATCTTATTCGGCTCACTTCCGTCGTCTCCGCCGTCTCCACCTGTTGCTGGTATTTTTACAGAAGCACTCGAAGATCGAGACCCATATCGATCTTCTTGATGAAAATCCCATATCGAGACCCATATTGATCTTTCGAGCCCCTGTAAATTCCTCTCTCTAATGTTGGAGTAATTGTTCAGATCGACGTGGAGATGATGGGTGTTCTGCTTGAAGATTTGAAGCTTGGAGATGATGGTGTTCTGCTTCACATTGATTTGGTTGCAGGAAAGCGGCGATTAGGTGGCTTTGCTCTTTCTTGATTGTGAACGATTGCCTTGAACTTGAGGATGTTCCATATCTGAAGCAATGGTGGTGGAGGTGGCGAGGATGGGGTTGAAGTTCTGTGCCGATGGGGGAGGGGAGAAGAGATAAACAAAAAAAAGAGATAAAGAATAAATTAAAAAAAATAAATAAAAATAAAAAAAGGAAGTGAGGGTAGAATAGACATTTTAGTGAGGAAGGAATTGTCATGTCAGGCTTGTCAGCTACTTAACAGAGGTTTTGGATAGAGATTAACGGAAATGACCTATTGGTCCAAAATCTGAGAGTACAAAGACTGAACGTGTGAAATTAGAAAACCATGGACTGAAGCATTTTTTTAATCGAAAGCTCAAGGACTAAACAATATTTAATTCTTAATAATACATCTTACGGATGGAAGTTCCCAGACACTGTGGGTTCCCATCCTCCAGTCCTTCTTCCCGACTATATATATTACTAGTTACAGATTACACACTTTGCTGCGGGTAGCATAACAGCATTCAAGTCGTATAACAGTTTTTTTTTTTTTTCAATGAAACTAACAATTAACAAAAATCAAATGAAGTTTACAGTTTCATTACAAAAAGGATCCAAATAGCAAAAATTCACAGGTCAAGTATTCTCCTTCACTCCTAGATTACTAGCTCTCTCACTTCACATTCACACCTTAATACTAACAGTAACAAAGTTAGAAGTTTTAGAAGAGTCAATCACTTAATGTTCTACTTGTCTTGCCATAGAAAGCCCAATGCTATGATTTGTGGAACAATTTCATGATCACTGAGAAATCTAATGATCCATCCTCTGGAAAGTAGAAAAGGCTAATCTTTGTAAATCCCCTAGCTCATTCAGTAAGTCGAGCTCAGCAACATCTTCATCAAAGGCTAATACTTGGAAAGATCCACAGACCCTGAAAAGTAGTATTCATTAAAACAACTATATTATTATAAGAAACATCAACACTAATGAAACAAATTAAACATCTCATATAATAGAACATAGAAGTTTAAAGCCAAACACATAGATCTGTAGGAGATGAGAGGCAACTCAGCCTCAGCAATACTGATGCTTATATGCAAAGATATTAACTTTATGAGAGGCCACCCAAAAGTTCTTCGTCTTCCTTGAGAAATCAAATCAAATAAGGGCAGATATCTTACACATAGGTAGACAGATATGATGAAAGATTATCTTGTTCCTGCGGTTGAAATCAAGAAACTGAGACACAGCTGTCGTTTTCTCTGGAATAGTGGCTTATTCCACGATCTGACAATTGAAATTCAGTTAATACAGATAACTAAAACTAATTTAATTTTCTTTTCTCAAATAAAGAGAACCATTATATCACATTCGCAGAGATTCTAACTTTACCTGTGTAGTATAAGCCAATCAATTGCAGCATTTTTTTTCTTCAGACCAATTTCAAAGATTGCACCAAAATTTTGCTGGCTGACTTGGATGGGTCGGTTCTTGATTGTAATTTTACGCGTGTAGTATAAGTCAACCAATAGCTTGATACTACAATTGGTTGACTTATACCACCCAGGTAAAGTATAACCAGAGTTATGACAACGCTAAACCATTGTTGAAGCCAGATCAAGTTTCAGATCATGAGATACTGCATTGTAAACCGTAAATGTCACTTATGCATGCTATCTATGTTTTTAAAATATAAAGTAAAAGCTGATCATTATTTAGGACAATAGAAGAGATCTCGATATTAAATCGTCAAAAAGTTTTATGCAGTTGAGAAGTTTTTGTACAAACCCTTAACCCTGAATCCTAAATTTTTAATTTGATTATTGAAAGTTGATACTCAGTAGCAGCTAGAACATATACACATTAACATATATATATATTGTTTAATTTGAGTAGGCAGCGACACAATTTTTGATATAGATCAGTAGCATGTAGAAAGAGAGTGGTAGCCAACAGATGTTGAAGTAGTATAACAAGTGATTAAAGGATTTTGATTTGGAATTTGAGTAGGCTGTGACACAATTCAACATGTAAAAGTTTGTTTCACTTATGTGTTTGTAGATCGAAGGAAATGGCAAACTGATTAATAAAAGTAATTAACAGAAAATGATTATTCACAGAACATCAAGTAAATCACTAAACTCAATCACAAAACACCAAAGTTCTGAAATCAAACAACCAAAAGTACATAGCAATCAATCAGGAACGTAGAATAAGAACAAAAGCTAATACCTGATTAAGTTCTGGATCTGTAGGTGACACAACTAATGCTGTGCAATCTGGAAATTGTCAATGCCTTAGATGTGAAGCTTTTTAACATCTGTTTGAAAAAAGAGTATTGTTAGAAACGGAGTTGATCAGATAATGATAAAGTGACTGTCATAGGATGAGCAAAGTTGGTAACTAAATCTGATTATAACAACCTCTTACTTGTATTAGTAACGTATTGCTAAATCTTCAAACAAAAAGTTCTTGTTTTTCATGATACTGAAGGGCGGGCCTAAAAATAAAGATATAAGTTACTCAAGGGAATTATAAAAAGAAAAACAAAATGAGAGGCATAGTATAATGACAAAGGGTGTCCAGGTGAGACGTTCTTAAGCTTTTACAAATGCAGTAATATAATTTTATCTAAAATTGAACATTGTGGGATATTTTGCTAGAGTCGAAATATTAATTGAAAATTCAGATATATTGTTTGACCTTACATACAGTATTATTTTGTATAACCAACAAACAAAGATTAGAGTGTTGAGAAAGTGAAGAAAACCATAAAACAGGAAAAAATCCAATTTAAAGAGTTTTGATGTTACCCTGTATTTGGACTGCACTTGCAGTTGATGAATTTCACAGGCAAATCTGAGAAGCAAAGATGCAAGAAAGAAATATGATTGTTTCCATTTTTTGTGGTTAATTAGCTTTCTTAAAACCATATAAGACCAGCATGTTGAAGCTTACATCAATAGATGGAGCAACTCGTTTCTCTTCCAATCTAATTTTTGCATTTTTGATCAATGTTAACTTCTGATGCAAAAGTCAAAAATTCCGGAATTTTCAATCAGTGCTCTTAAAATGCCCTGCAATGGAAAGACAATATATAGCAGTTTTGGTCTTGGTAAGGAATCAATCTTTTATGATAGATGATATATATTACAGTTCATCAAGTTGTTAATGATTTAAATTGAAAAGATCGAGTGATCTCACCTAACGTATTTACCAGTAAACATAAGTAGAGATTTTGAACTTCTTTGATGAATTAAATTTCTGAAGATTGTGTAGTAGTTCAATTAAGTTATCCTATACTGAGCTTCTTATATGAGAGTTGGACTGTCTAAAATAAAAATAAAAAACAATCATAAATCCAGTATTTTCTACGGAAAGCCATAAATAGGATCATTTACTAAATAACAAAACAGGTGAAGGAGATTAAAAACGTAATCTTTCCTCTTTGTTTCCAGTGCAAACTTTTGTCTCTGAAAGTGTGAAAAGTTCTTGTTATGTTAGTTTCTAGATTATAGGATTAAAGATCAAACTGCATTTTTCCAATATCAATGAGATTTTCAGAAGAAGGAAAAATAAGTGTGAGTTACAAAGAAGTTAACCCAGATTTTTCATGTGATATATTCAAAGAGTAAAAAGTCCTTTGATTTTCATGATCAAGTAATTAACGTTTTTATCTAGTTAGTGATTTCTTTCATCCAAACAGTAGGACACCAGATATCAAAGGGCAACGTAGGCAATAGTTCAAGGGTGAATTAATGAAATTATTTTGGGAATCATCAAAATTTTCAAAAACCTAGAATCTCATTTTTATTCAATGGGATTTTCAGTTTTGGATCTAATGATTTATATTATTAACATGTGAATTCAATATTTATTGGTTTAAATTCTAAGAACACCAAATGCAGAAATTCATATATCTAGAAGACAAATTGAAGCAGAAAATTAAGAGAAGTTACCTGCAAGAGAGGAAAGTATCCAGGAATGGTTTGACAATCTTTGGTTTGGTGTGATATCAGTTGCGTTTCTGGTTCTGAAAAGAGAGCTGAAATTCAATATTTCAGCAGGCAAATAATAAATTATTAGCTTATTCAACTGAGAATCAAGTTATATTTGTTATTAATTTCTGGTATTGACATGTTATTAGGTTTGAATAAGGTTTCATGCAATGGGAAAGCTAAGCTGCATATTACACACAGCCATCTGAGCTTGATGCATCTATCTAACATAGTGTTGCAGGTTCTAAACAAAATCAGATCAATTATTCAGAAAAAAAGAATTCAATAACCTCTACCACTCTTTTCTAGCTTAATCAATTTTGATAGCAACACCATCATCAACCCAAACCCGAAGCTTAAAGCCAAATCACCTTCATTCACATCTTAATATACAAATACACAAAATACTCACTCAAAACCACAATCTCAGACAACTGAAAGAAACTCAAATCAAACATATACCTCTTCTTCTTCTTCTTCTGCTGTTGAAAGCTTTCTCCCAAAATCGATTAAAATTTCAGCAGGAACCTCTTCCGAAACAAACCCAAACCCCCCTCCCAAAATCTTGGATCTTTCCTCTTCTTTTTTCCTACCTCAGCGATCTGCGATGATCAAAATAGAAAATCTCACATCAAATCCATAACTCAAAATCACAAATTTTATATAAACTTGATAAACCAAACATCCTCTCAACCGAATCAAAAGATTATCGAAGAACGGCAGAAGGGTAATTTTCAACAGTCGAGTCGGCTCGGCTCCAGCAGACACACCAAAACGGCTTATGGACGGTACACGGCTTATGAAGGGCAACAGCAACAGTGTAGTTTGCCTTAGAATAATAATGGCTTCTTTTTTTCTTGTTTGAATTGACAATGTTGAGTGCAGCTGCTGGTCCATTCATTGTTGGTAAGCCAGAAGGCAGGGAAGGTTATCACGTGGCATATCTAAAGACAACCAACTCATCGGCAAAACATTAGCTGTTGGCACAAAAACAGCCGGAACTTAAACCATCGGTCCAATTATCGAGCTATATTTTGGTCACCGATCACAACCTCTCTTTGGCCAAGTTGGCTGATGCATGTTTAGCTACTCTTCTCTTGTAAAAATCCAACTACCACTCCTCATGAGCTACGGTCAGGTCATTTAATATTAATTATGTCGTAATTTTCAGCTACTTTTAATGTCACTATATCAATCAAGTCTTCTCTATATATGTCCCCGAGACAATGTCTTGTACTCGACCAAAGTTAATCTATCTCCCCTTGAAGTTGCAGTCCATCCTCTTCATTTCAGTTCATTTATTACTTGAAAGGCAGAAAGTCTGAACAATGAGCCACAAACTTGCTAGTTTTAATCCTCAATCCCCTGTGGCAGTTTTAAATTTTCCATTCGCCTTCCATCCCAACTCTCTTCTCCGATTTATACGAGCCATTTCGGCCGTTGCCCCGGACGTTAAGTTCACCTTCTTCAGCACTTGTAGAACAAATAGCTCCCTCTTCTCGGGTTCCAACAACAAGGGCTTGGATAATGTAAAGCCTTACAATGTATGGGATGGCTTGCCGGAGGGTTACGTGCCCCCCTCTGGACCTCCGCTGGAGCAAATTGGGTTGTTCCTTGACAAAGCACCTCAAAGCTTTGAGAGGGCACTCAAAGAAGTGGAGGCTGAAACAGGACACAAGTTCGGCTGCTTGATTTCGGATGCATTTCTCTGGTTTTCCGGGGACATTGCCCAGAAAATGAACGTCCCTTGGGTGACTACATGGAGCGGACCACGCTCGCTGCTTGTTCATCTGGAGACTGATATGATCAGAGAAAAAGTGGGAGCTCCTGGTAAGTTTTTTACCTTGCGTCCAATACATCGATCATTTTGTATAGACTAACTTCCATTCATAACGTTAATGTGTACGTACCTCTGTAGGGCAAGAAGACAAGACCCTGGACTTCCTTCCAGGATTCTCAAATGAGTTCCGAGCATCTGACTTATCGAAGGAAGTTGTATTTGGAAACATAGACTCGCCACTTGCAAACATGTTGCATAAAATGGGACAGAAGCTGCCACAAGCAACTGCGGTTGCCGTCAACTCTTTTGAAACAATGGACTTGAAAGTTGCCGAGGAGCTAAAGAAGAGACTCAAGAAGTTGCTCCTTGTTGGGCCACTACATCTAGTCCGGCCGGTACCATCAGCACAATCAGATGATGACGAGGAGGAGAAAGATGTATGCTTACCGTGGCTGGACAACCACAAGCCTGCATCAGTAGCATACATCAGCTTTGGAAGTGTGGGAGCACTGGCCGCAATAGAGGTAGCAGCATTAGCCGAGGCATTAGAGGAGGGGGGATTCCCATTTCTTTGGTCATTTAGGGGAAACCTAGAGGATTTTCCCAAAGGATTTATCGAAAGAACATCTACTGGAAAAGTTGTTCCCTGGGTGAACCAAGTGCAAATCCTAAACCATCCGTCGGTAGGGGTGTTTGTTACACATGGCGGTTGGAATGATGTTTTGGAGAGTGTAACTTGTGGTGTGCCTATGGTTGGGAGGCCTCATATTGATGATCAAACGCTGAATATGCGGACCGTAGAAGTTGTATGGAAGATCGGTATGAGAATCGAGGGTGGCGTTTTCACTAAATCTGGAGCAATCAAGGTATTGGAACAAGCTCTATCGCTTGAGCGAGGAAAAGAAATGAGACACAGAGTTGGAGTCCTTAAACAGCTTGCTCAAGAGGCTGTTGGACCCAATGGGAGTTCAACTCAGGACTTGAAAGCTCTGGTGGAGATCATCAAATCATGATGGCATCTCAGTTTAATTAATGTTGGTCTGACATCATGATGACCTAGGCGTCTGAGTTTTACTCATCCATCAATAATTTATGTTCTGGTCTCTCCAGATCTGATTGTCCTTCCTATATATGTCTTGGTCTTCTTTTTGGTACAATAACATGGTCTTCTTTTAACCATGTTTTAATGCATTAATGATGTACTCAAGGTTTTCTTTTAACAAGGTCTATTGTTTTGCATGCTAATATTTTCCTGAACGATGCCTCAATGTCTCATGCATGTTAAAGTGTTTTATTTAAATTGCTTTGCATAATTGAATTAAGTGAATGGATCACTTGATCGATGTAAAAGGCTTTGAATTAATTACTAGATTTTGAGGAGGGCTCATCATCTTTATAATTTAATAATTGTTCAAGTAAATCTTTATTTGTGTGTCTGGCCTAAACTCTAGGTTACTTGACCTAGTGGTAATAGGGTTTAATTAGATAATCTCGGAAAATCTTAGAGATTTTTATTCAATGTATGATTATATTTCCTTGTATGATTCGGATTCTATGCATTGTAATCCTCTATATAAAGAGACTCCTATTATCAATGAAAAGATACAGCAATTTTCTCTCAAATATCGTTTCCCTAAAACACGTTATTAGCACGAAACCCTAACCCTGAAACAAATAGCCAAACCTTGATTCAAGAAACTAAAAACTTTGAATCCGAATACAAAACCTTGAAGCTTTTTCTGCATCCACCTCACACCTTGAAAAACTCGATCCAAGGAGTCCAGAACCGGCGGCGCCGCCCCAAGAACTGGCCGGAAATCTACGGAACCGGCCACCGGAAGCTCCATACAACCCGCAACAAATATTCCATTGGTTCGCCATCTTCCGAACATCCAATTTCCACCAAATTTTGTCAAAATAAGCCCTTCAATCTGAAATTTCATGAACCGGAAGAAACATAACAAAAACCGGTCTAAACAGTACTGAACTGGCCAACTGATTGTCGTCCAGAAAAACCGACAGAAGTAGAAAGAAAAAGAAAAAAAACTTGCAACCCAAAGAGAAGAAAAGGACCGGCCCAAGCACTTGATGCAGCCCAGAGGCCCACTGCCATAGACCCTGCCACGTCAGCACGCCGTCACAAGCAGACCAGCTCCATGTCAACCCAGGTTGACTGTTTCCGATCAACTTTCCGACCGCCGACGGTGACTTTTACGACCATTTTCCTACTACTTTTTCCAACCACTTTTTTCAGTCAAATTTTCCGACGACCTATTTCGAAGTATTTTTTTATTAAAAGTTCCCATTTTGAAGTTTTTATTTTTTCTTCTTCTTTTCTCGGGGACTTGCAACCTCCCTTCTTCTACCCCCCCCCCCTTTCGTCATCATAGGGGAGACCAAATTAAGCCGAACTGTGGGGGTTCGTGCTTACTCCATGCTTAGAGCTTGTTGCGATCTCCAAACTTAGAGTTTGTAGAGAATTTATGATCGACCACTTACCTCATTATTTCGAACTAATCCAATACCTCTTTGAATTTAATTTCTTGGAAGCGATTACGCTCAGAAATTTTTTATGTTTTCGTGGTAGCTTTTTATGCTCCTAAACTAACCCTTTTTTCTTGTTCTCTTTCAGGATTAGTAACCTGAACAAATTGGAGTTTGCACCATTGGGAACAACTGACTCTGGATATCACAGGTGGGTTCGTGATGTCCGCCAGCATCGCAAGGCTGATGGAATCCTAGATATGATTCTTGAGCCTAGCCAGGACGTGCTAATTGTTGAGCAAGCTCAAGCTTTGGAAGCAAATAGAGCCGCCTTAGAGGCAAATAAGGTGAAAGACATCATCCTAATAACTCGTCATATGGATGATTCGCTCCAGCACAAGTGTATGAATGAAGAAGAACCCAGAAGGCTGTGGGTCTCACTCGAATAAAGATTTGGCAACGTCTGTGACTCCCTGAATCCTGACCTTGAAGTGAGATGGCATAGCCTCCGCTTCTGTGATTTCAAGTCAGTTCTTGACTACAACTCGGAAGCACTTCACATTAAATCCTTAATAGAATTCTGTGGTAAAGAGATCACAAATGCGACGTTGATTGAGCAGACTCACTCTACCTTCCGCGTCTCTACATTGATGGTTACTAAGAACTATCGAATCAATGTTATTGCCAGACGGATCACAAGGTTTCATGAGCTCATTGGAGCTATGAATGTCGCTGAAAAGCGTGACAACGTTCCTGTGAAGAACTATAATTCGAGCTCCATGGAAAGAGAGCATATTCTGAAATCCAATTATAGTTTCGCCCTTAAGAGAGGGCGCCAAGAGCGAAACCCTAATCTTAGGGAGACTTTTAGACGTCCTAGTCCATATAATCGCTCTACTTAGGAAGGTAATAGCCAAAATAGGCGAACACGGAACCGAAGAGGTCAACGTGGAAAGAGAGGGGGAGGCAACGCCTCTGGCCATGTTAGTGGCGCCACCAACACTAAGAGCCATCTAAATGACGCTTTCAAAGCGCCTCAATCAATAGAGTTTGAGCAAAGAGATGTATGTTCTCGATGTGGAGTGTCTAATCATTGGGCACACATTTGTAGAGCTTGTGAAGAAATTGTCACCGCCTACAAAGCATATTATGAAGAGATGCTCACTATGTGGAACGAGAAGATCACGAAGATGATCTAGAGTGAAGGGTTGAAGACTACAAATCTGGCTGGGATCAATAGATCGCCAATTCTATTTAAGTCTTTTTATTTTCCAAGAGATGTAATAGGCAATTGCCATATATAGGGCTGGGCACGGTCCCAGACCGGCACCCTTTTTCTAAGGACCGGGACCGAAACCGGCATCACTAATTCTGGCCGGGTCTATCACTTTTAGACATTGGGGATTGGAGAGAGCCCGGACCGCCGTTCAACGGGCCGGATTTTTGGGCTTTTGGGCCCAACCCGTCCTTAGAGAAAAAAAAAACAGACGTGCAGATCTTCAATTCTCCATCGCGCTCTGATCCTGTACGCATTGAGATCTTTGGCTTTGAAACACAGAGAAAGAAAGGTGCTTGGCTTTGAAATAGAGAGAGAGAGAGAGAAAGTGTTTGGCTTTGAAACAGAGAGAGAGAATGGTGTTTGGCTTTGAAAAATCAAAGGGAGAAGAGATTTGGATTGCTGCCAAAGTCCTGGGTTCTTCCAGTTCCTGATGTCGCCAGAATTGAACTTGAAGAGCAAGAGGTTGTGACTCGACTCCTTGAAGCTAGTCTCAATGCAATTGTCACCGAGGCTTGTTGAAAGATTGCGAATGATTTGATGAAGGACTTGTGAACAAGGATATAAGATTGAGATATTAATTGATTGCGTATAGATTTATGGTTTGAAGAGAAAAACAGAAGAAGAATTGGGAGTTTTTGGGTTTTGGGATTTATTTGGAAGACTTTGAATAGAGACGAAGAAATAAAAGGTTGGGGAATCGTTCTAGAAAAGAAGAAGATGAGAAGGAATCAGACAAAAGAAAAGGCATAAAGGTGTTGGACCAAATTAAAGGCTCAGGAAGGGCTCAGAGAACAAGAAGAAAACAGAAGGAATCAGACAAAAGGAAAGGCATAAAGGTATTGGACCGGGCCTAACGGGTTTAATATAAACTGAATTTCAAGGCCCGGGACCGGCCCGAAATTTATAGATATGGGCCAGGGCCCGAAAAAACTTACAATTTTTATAAAAAAAACCCTGACCGAACCGGTCGGACCGGGCCGGTTTTTCAGCTTACGGGCTTTTTTGCCCACCCATAGCCATATATTTTGTAGTAGATGCTAATGGTTTAGTGTTTCTTCAAAATAGACTCACCCCAAAGTAAGTGTGATGTTTATGAAGATTCTGAGATTAGTGGTACTTAAGTGAGCCTTGCTCCACCGACATCTCTTTACTCACCTAGTCACATTTATTTTGGAATTACCGAAACAAGTTAGATGACTACCATTGTTTTTCATTAGCTAGAATTTTGGATTATATTTTCTTTGGTCAAATAAACAATGATGTAACTCTGTTGGCTTATGAATAAAATTTCGAGTTCTTTTCATTATGACTCCTTTTTTATTCTGAGCATACTTCTTTGTGACTACGATGGCTGGGCCATCAGTATTAATTCAAAGACATGAAATAGCCCAAGTTCCCTTTGCCAAAAAGGCACCTTAATTACTATCACAAAAACTCTCTACACTCCTAGGGCGAATCGCACCTATGAATAGCCAACGGATTCCATGCGAAAACGCATGTAGAGAAAGGAAATGAGTTCCTTTGTAATACCTCTAATGATTGCGAACAAAGGCACATCTTACAGAAACTTATGTGTCTCTCTAGTGGACTTTATGTCACTATTCGAGCTATTAAATCCAATGAAGTTATGAGAGAAGATCTCTTGGATTTAGACACATATTGGCTTTGTCTCGACAGGATAGATCATCCTGGTCATGATATGATGATCTGTCTACTAAAGACTTCACATGGACATCCTTTCTCTCAAGCGAAATGAAGCATGAATCAAAAGTTGATTCCTGGACTAAGTGTGACCGACACTATTGCCTAAGGCACTGCCTCCGTCCACCACCAGCCTAGGGCTGGCATAGTCCCTATCCATGACCCGATGAATGGCATCCACCACTAGCCTAGGGCTGGCGTAGTCCCTATCTATGACGCGATGGATGGCGTCCATCATGGTGATGGCACCCCAGGTGATGCTGCAATCACCAACTTGCTTCAAATAGCGTTTCAGACGCTCAGACCTAACCAAAATCCTCATTGGTTGCTTCTAAAGCCTCTCGCTCATTTTACAAAGCCTGGTCCTTTGGGAAATTAGGACTGAGACCATCCTATGCAAAGGATATAAAAATACTCATTCTATTCTTACATTGAATCTATGGGGATTCTGTGGATTGATTCAACCAACTTGCAGACGTTTAAATATCTCATGATGATTGGCTGACACGCAAACACGTTGGTCACGTGTTGTGTCATTGTCCACTTGTAATGCTTCTTATGCTACACTCCTAGCAAATATCATATGACAACAGGCTCACTCCCCAGATCATCATATTCCGTCAATTGGACTTGACGATGCTAGAGTCTAGAGTTTACATCGAAGACTTTCGATGGTTATTGCACTGGGACTGATGTCGGACATCATATTCCCATAAACACACCCAAATGGTCTCGCAGAAACGACTACGATGGTAGTTCGGACATTGGTACTACACACCAATCTCCTTATATCCTCTTAGGGTGATGTAATATCGCATGCAGCTATGCTAATTCATCTACAACCCATTGCCACTCAATTTACCTCTGCGTTACAGCTAGTGATTGGGTACAAGTACCGTACTTACGCATATTTGAGTATGTCATTTATGTGCCAATTGCACCGCCACAATGCTCTATGATGGGTCATTATAGAAGAATGGGCAACTACATTGGATTTGAGATTCCAACAATCATCCGCCACTTAATGCCCTTGCTAGACGGTCTCTATACTGCTAGATTTATGGATTGTCACTTTGATGAGACAATCTTCCAGTCGTTATGGGGAGATAAGAACATGAATGTTCAGCAGGAACGACATGAATTGTTGTGACCTGTTACCACTATGTCTCATCTCGATCCCTGTTAAATTGATGAGATCACACAAATATGCTGCAAACATCCCTGCAAGGATAGACGTCCCTATGAGAGGACGTAGTGCCACCCTACACGGAAGTAGGCATGGTGCCAACTCCAAAAAGAGTGGCACTATGGTGTTACAGGCCATGGCCCCAACTAGGATGCGTGGGAGGCCCGTGGGTTTGAAGAATACTTTGGCACATTCCAATCCTTTGATCATCAAGACTCAAAATCCGTCTCATGTGAATCTTCCGGATTATGGTTATCGTTAGGGGATGCCTCAATGTCAAAACCTATTCCTGAGAATATAGAGCTCTTTGAAAATTACACTAGTGTACATGAGACGTGGGATAGAAACTCCATCATGATTGATGATGTAGTTGCGCATTTCATTGCGCATGAGTTTGTTGAGTCTGATGACATCGAAACACACTCCGTTGATGAATGAATGCCAACGTAGAGAAATTTGGCCTAAATGGAAAGATGCGATCCAGGTTAAGATGGATTCTCTAACGAAGAGGAAGGTTTTTGAGCCAATGATGCCAACACCTCCTAAAAGAAAACCTGTTAACTAATGGGTCTTTGTTAGAAAGCGTAGTGAGAAAAGAGATGGTAATCTCGCCTTGTGGCACAAGGCTTCTCACAAAACGCCCTGAAATCTACTACGATGAGACATATTCTCTCGTAATGGATGTCATTGCACTCCATTACCCTGTCAATTTGGTAGTTTCCGAATAACTGAACATGCAGCTTACAAATGTGATCACTACGTATCTCTATGGGGATCTAGACACGGAATGTACATGAAGGTTCATGGTGAACTTCATTTACCCAAGTCAAGTGGCTCCAGACCACGGAGCGCGTTTGCAATAAGGTTGAAACGCTCACTAAGATAACTACTTGATTGGGAAGGGATATGCCCACGCTTTTCCATAACAAGTTTTGGATTCTATCGCGGTTCATGTTGGACATGATCTTCATTGGAAGCCCTTAAGGAGTTAAGGGAAACCACTGAACACTTGAAATCCGAGTTTAAGATGAAGGATTTTGGGTGAACACGATTATGTCTCAGTTTGGAACTTGAGCATCGTGTTTATAGATGCTTAGGCATTTTGACAAGGTCAAACCTTCAAACACCCCCATGATCGTCTGTAGTCTTGATTCTGAAAATGATCGTCTTCGTCCGAAGGATGATGGCCAAGATGTGCTAGAGGCGGAAGTGCCCTACATAAGTACAATAGGCGCATTATTGTACTTAACTAAATGCACAAGACCGGACATCTCATTTGCAATGAACTTGTTAGCTAGATATAGCGTTGCACCAACGCGACGCCATTGGATTGGTGTAAAAGATATCTTTCAGTACTTGAGATGTACGATTGATATAGGCTTATTCTATCCCTACAGAAAGATGATGGATTCGAACCCATCACACACCAGAAACGCCGCCAACGTTGGCCTGCGTTCTCTATCCCCACCCTAAAACGACATAAGTGTTTTTTAAGGTTTTGCTGATATTGGGTATCTCTCTTACCCACACAAAGGTCATTCTCAATCTGGTTAAGTGTTCACCAAGGGAAAAGACCATGATATCTTGGAGGTCTAGAGAATAGACCCTAGTCACTATATCTTCGAACAATGCAGAGATCATTGCTCTTCACGAAATGGTTCGTGAATGTATATGGATTGGATCAATAATTACATATGTTCGAACAATTGTGGTTTGAGGTCTACCACAGATGAGTCAACAAGCATTCAGGATAATGCTAGTTTTGAACGAATGAAGTAAGGCTACATCTAAAGCGATGACTCCAAGGATAATCAACAACAACAGACTCTCCTCAAGATCAAAGTGAACTACGTTCAATCTAAGGACAATATTATGGTAGACTTGCTCACTAAGTCATTGCCTAAATTCCACTTTCGAGAAACATGTTTGTAGCATCGTTTGCGGAAGTTATCCGAACTCCAATGACCGTTGTCATCAGGGGGAGATGCAGACATCAGGGGGAGGTGTCTACATGTATGGTCTCGAAACGTGAAGGGTGTGTTGTGCTCTTTTTCCCCTTCGACAGAGGTTATTTTTGTCTCACTGGGTTTTTGTTACCCGGCAAGGTTTTTAGCGAGGCAACGAGAGAAGCACCACGTTTGGGAGACACAAGGGGGAGAGTTCAAGTAAATCCCTATTTGTGTGTCTGGCCCAAACTCTAGGTTACTTGACCTAGTGGTAATAGGTTTAATTAGATAATCTCAGAGAATCTTAGAGATTCATATTCAATGTATGATTACCTTTCCTTGTATGATTCAGATTCTATGCATTGTAATCCTCTATATAAAGAGACTCATATTATCAATGAAAAGACACAGCAATTCTCTCTCAAATATCGTTTCCCTAAAACAATAACAACTCATATATTTTAGTCAAACTTAGGACCTCTTCGTAATTTATATTACTAAAGGAAGATTTATGCTACTATATCAGAGATGTCACATAGAGAAGGCTTATGTTATTACAAATGCAAAGACGTATGTTACAAAATTGCCTATGTGTGACGTAGTCGGAAAGATCACTTAAGGTTTACAAGCAATAAACCTAGAACAAAGGTTCTGCAGTCCACCAAAGATAAAAGAGATAAATCTCAATTTGATTGATAAAAGATAGGTTCTGCAGCCATTTAAGGTTGCTTATATATGAGAAAAGAAACCCTAAGGCCACTAACAATGAAACCCTAAAGCCCACAGGTAAAAATAAAACAAACCCAAAACAAACTAGGAAACCGAAAATTCTGAAAAACAGTAAATTGCAGTTTTGAGACCCTAAACGACCCCGAAAGCCCGAAAAAGCCCACACATCGTGGCATAGCCACGAGTTTTGTTCCTGGCATGATTCCCTTTCCAGAAAGTTATGGCACGATCGAATCGGACACCGAATGCGAAAGTTGCAATAGTAACTTGGGTTTTCCTCCTTTTGCACGATCAAACTGCTCTTCAATTTGGACTGCCATTCGTTCTACATCAGTGTGGCATGTAGGCTAGATGCAAATGCAGAGAGTTCCCAAGAATCACAGGTCCTTACAGGGGCTCCAACAAAAAGGCGTGGATCAATCTCTACTTTTAGAAAATCTGTGATGGAGGATGGGAAAGTCTAAGACCTTCTCGCATTGTGGCCAATGAAAAGCAGTCTGACCATTTGAGCTGAAAGTCAACTAGTCAAGTCAGGACCTTTCTTAGCATGCCTTTGTACTTCTCAATGGAGTAGAAGGACCGCTCATCAACAAAGACAGCTTCTACCCGTCATGCAGAAGGAATCCTTCTAGCACTGGTTTAGTTACTAACAAACAGAGCAATAATTCAAGTAACATAAGATTCTTTGGAAAAGTTTTGAGTACCAAAAAGGTATACATAATATGAGGGAAAGGTTATCATTAAAATGAAGACTAATTGATGACTTTTTTGTGATATATACTTTTCGATCACATTTCCGCAAATCAACTGTTAGATGTTTAGATATTCATATGTAGATCATTTGTGCAATTTTTCAACCACATTGAAAATCGTTAAGGCATTTATAATTGTGATTTATCAGTTATGAACATGAACAGTTCATGTTTAATAGATTTGGTTAGTCTATTGATTTGATCTAATTCAGTACTTTAATGATTAGCAATTTGGAAGAAAATTTTTGAAGTGATCTACTCATGTATACTTAAACATCTAACGATTCATTTGCCGCGCGTAATCTAATCAAAAAATGGATCTCTCAAATCGTTACTCAACTAGTCCTCATTAAAGTGGTATTTATTAGAAATGCCCTTAATATGAATCATATAAAGATTTTTCAGATTATTATTCTGGTGATATATATGTAGTGGATATGTTGTTGATGTGATAAATTCAAACTTTTAGCTATCTCGTTAACATTCTCAAACTGGCCCTGTAGATTGGCCAGAACCTTCTTCGGCTAATGATACCTCAATCCCAATTTATCTTCAAAATTCAACTATTGTGGGGTGTATTGTTTCATTTGATGGAATGACTGTATGAAACTAGTTGAAATCATTTTATTGGCCTTAAGAATTCGTTCCAAGTAATAAGGCTATTGTTAGATTATCTCTAACCGTTGTTTAAATAAAAATCTTTATTTTTTTAATCAGCTGCCGACAACTCATCATCTTTGAGTCCAAATTCAAGACTTCTCGAAATTCCTGTAACGAAGAGAAAACTTATGCTAGTAAAAGAGAGAACTTACGCTAGTAGACCGCGAGTGAAAAAAAAATCTCTATCATGGAAAATTAAAGATCGCATGATGGCAGCCGAGTTTAATTCAATAAATTTGTTATCTTGTCCCTCTAATTGTCCTTCTTAATTCCTATATATGGTTGGTATATTTATGGTAACAACGTGAAATCATAAAAATCATGTATATTCCTAGCTTCCCCATTCCCATAGCAACTAAAATACCATTCAATTAATAACCAGGGTTTTATGCACAATGTGACATACACTGAGGCTCAATAACTGAGCAGTTTACCAAAAACAAAGAAGCATTTGGTTCAGGAAAGATTTGAATTCAATGAGAAAGGGTTGAATTCATTTTCCTTTTCCGGGCATTCACAATATGACAATGGCTGGGCAGAATTGGATAAATGTTTCTCTAGTCGATAGGATTCTAATCAAGTCTTTGAAGCTTACAGTATCCACATGACAGCTATGAATCCTAGCGCACAAAATCTTTCATCGGATCATCATGATGTACCTTTTTCATCCGATATGCCTCCATCTCCTCAGGAGTAACCTACAAAAGACATTTCATCGTGTCAAGAGATTTATCAAAGAAGCCCAATACTCCAGAAAGAGGGGGAAAAAAGGGAGACATGCCAAGACTAAAAAACTAGGCATGTAAAAGAAGTATCAACAATTCAAGCATAATAAGAAAGTTTTACCTCATCATTCCATGTAACATTATATTTACGCTTTCTTTCATCCTTCTCTTCCTTCCTTCTCTCATCCTCCTGGCAAGCAACACAGATCAGCAAATCAAGTACAAGGTTCATAAACATAAAAGCTATTTTATGCTAAATTATGAATATGAATCATATCAAAATTACCTTCTTAAGAGCATCACCAAGTTTTTTCTGGTCAAGCTCCAAGTCTTCAGGTATATCAGCTCCCCAAGTAGCAAGCCTTTTCTCTTCTGTTGGAGAGGAGGTCTCTGGACCAATATCGAAAATCCAATTAGAAAGAAATTGTAAATATTTATATCAAAACATAAAACGAAGAGTAGCAAGACTTATAAAGAGATGAAGGTAAACAACTGGAACAATATCATAACCACACAACTGCAGTCAACATAAAGGAAGTGCTGAACGCAAGCATAAAAAAGGAAATCAAAATGAAATTCCTTGTTAAGAGTACACTGGAAGAACCAAAAAAAAAATAGTGTTTTAAACAGCCAAAGGATAAATAGAAACATATATCAAGATACAAACCTTCAGAGGCTGCTTTGCGGTCAATATTTGCCTTCATTAGGTTGGCAGCTGACTCAGATGCCTCAATTCCAGCTGCACCAGTGCAATAACTGTTCTGAATTGTTTGCTTGCAACACTTGTAGCCCCATTGGTGATCCTTCCACCATGACCCCCAGACACTTGTGTGGTTATTGATGTAAACATCCTCCTCATACTTGCTTTTCGGCAAGGATGTCTCCTAGGAAAACCATAAGACATTGTTAAATTGACTTTACAAGCATTCAATGATTAAGGTTTAGGGAGATATCAGGACTATCATCTATGTTTTGAAGAGGAAAAACTGACCAAGGAGACAAGTAGGTAGATCAATTAATCTGATAAGTTCACGAGTGCAATCAAGCAAACAATAGTGAAACACGACAGTGAAAAGAATCATACACAAGGATGAGTATAATCAAAAGGTAAATTATTAGTATTCCTAAATTTTTATATAGTCTTTTCTGATGCAAAGTAATTACACTTGCATCATAGAATTATGCGAACAAAATTTTTTGTTTATTTTGTTTTCCAGTATTCCTAAAAGATTAAGCTAAAACTACATACAGCAAAACACTTGCAAGCCCTTTCCAAAAAAAACTACATTTGGGTTCAACAGTATGAAAGCAAAGCCTTTTCATCTGTTCGTTTATTTTTCTTGCATAAATATAAATAAACAATGTAATGACAAATCACAAAACGCGGGGACTTTTTGAAATGAATATGATTTCATACATACCATGCCCTTTATAACTCTTCCAGCACGGTCGTATTCAACTTCTTTCTCAGTTTGTCCAAAAAGAAGCTCCTTAGGAAGTTCTTCTACAGTTGCAGCATTCCCATACTTTCCATAATGGCATCTTTCATTTTTGACTTCAACTTCTCCTTAATGACCTTATAGTTCTTAAAAAGCAATTCCGCTTGAGATGGAGCAGCTTGCATGTGCACATCTTGTCCTTTTTCAAATGCTTCCCATGCATGAATATTGAGCTGCTTGAAATCTAAAGCTTGCCCACTCACTCTGTATTTGTTATCTCCCTGTGACAATAATCAAATGTCATTGTAATTCACTACATTATAAAAATAAATAAGATGAAAAGATATGCCAAATATCATCCACAATTTCCATAGGCACTTACTGCGTAAAATTTCTCATTTGGGTCAGCATCAGGAAGAGGATCTTCACGCATGGACCGAGTTTTGGGATCATAATAAGCAGAGTTGACATCAAGGTTTAAAAGATACTTCGCTGTGTCCTCCCGAATACGCAAATTTCTGAACCAAAGATCATTTGAAGTTATAACAATGCTTGCATCATCTTTCAGAGGAAGAATATACATAAAATTAAGTGTGTTTTTGACAACTCCCAGTACATACCTGACAGTTCCTGTGCTTCCACCACCGGTTGTGCGAACACGCTTCTCAACCTTTGCAAAATCCATTTGTTTGCTTTCATCAACCTTGGCCTCATCGACCTTCAGAGCATCTTCATACTCATCGTCATCACTGACCTCCCCCTCTCCATTCTGCTTACTATTTTTCTCCTCTAACCTTTTCAGCTGCTGCTCTTTCAGGTACTTCCTTCTAGCCTCATCCCTTGCTTCATATCTCTCAATGACACGAGCATAAGTTGCAGCATCAAAACCATTCCATCTATCCCTTTTGCCATCATAATCCAGCTCGAAGATCTCTATCTTTTCATCAGGTGCAATGTGCATGCTAGTCCATTTTGCTCCTTTCTTTCTAGGCCTCTCCATGCAGGACTTTGCATTATGTGTCATGGCCCCACAGCTGCCAAAAGCAAATCTTAGAAACCCAGGGTAAATTTATAACACATAACCCAACTATAAAACAGAATACAATAAGGAGGCCAGTCTTATTTTGAAGAGCTGAGTTTTTCCTTTCATGAGCCAAAATACATACAATCCGATCAGGAAAAAAAGGAGAGAAGAAACTTTGCTTGCAAGCAAAAATATAACTCTGCAAAACATAGTATGCTGCAGAAGTGAAAGCTAATTAAGCCCGCTAAGCTTTATCTACTCCCGTAATAAGCAAGGCTAGGAGAGAACAGACCACTCTTGTAGCTCTCTACTTCCTCTCGCATCCAATCTCACTGAATTGTAGATTAAATTTTTTTAACTGAAACTATAAATTCAGTCAATCAAATAGAAGCATGTGTCCTAAATTCAAGACATTTAAGCCTCAACAGGCAACGCCAATGTGAATGACCTCACAGTCTAGAGCAAAGAAATTTCTACACAGCATTTCTAGGTACCAGTTATTTCTTGAACAAGGAACTCTTATAATTGTCAATGAATGCTGGACACGACAATACTTTAGCAGTTTGATACAGAAAAACATGCCATTAATGTATTTATAAATCCAATCTAGAAAGCAGAGCGCATTTGGTTAGTTACCAGACTAAACTTCTTTATCAATATTTTCAACCTGTCCGGTTAATGATGAGCCAAGTATAAAGTAATATTGCTAAAGTATTCCTATTTATGAGACACCCTGGTAAATTTAAAATTATTAAGTAAATAGTAAGTTCTTTGATGAGCTAACAAACCAGTGTAGGACATGGGTGGATACACAACGTCAATAGCTCATAACATCATCAGCAATCTTGTAATTCCCTATAATGAAAAACAATTTATCAAATTATCAACTGTGCATAAAATGGCTTACCAATTGTAAAAACCATGATCATCTAACAGCCATTACAGTTAATAAGCAACAGAAAATAATAACTGAGGATCTTATTAGCATTATCTTAGTACAGATAGCATGCTAGATATGAGGTGATAGCAGGAAAAACAGTCAGGAACCAATGTTACAAGCAGTAAGTTATCCACATACTTTTCACAAGCTCCTTTCCTGTACTTATCAGCCCGAAATATTTCGCACCTCTATCATACCAGGATTTTGTATAATTTGGATCTGATTTCCATTTCCTTTGATGTTTCAAGCTCTAAAGAAAAATATAAAGGAAGATCATGTAAGTTTCGCATTCTAACATCAAAAAATAAACGGTGCAGGAATCTTCGAACATGAGATTACCGGCTTCTCAGCGTTAAGATACCAAGGAGCAGATGACATATACTGAGGAATATGAGGATTGATCTCTTTCCCATCTTCATCAACTTCAGCTGGTGCTAGCCCAGCTTTACGTGCTTCCTCCAATTCAATCTGCTTTCGATGGTCCTCCCTCGATTTGAAAGCCACTGCAATAAGACCCATAGAATGATGCAAATTACATATTTTAATATAACATTGTTGGTATAGTCTTATCTAACCATGCAACTAGCTTAATCTGGCGTAAACACTCAGTATATTCAATTAAAAGTTTAGTATTGTCAGTCTTAAACTCTTAATACAAGTTTATAAATAAAATGTATACATCTCATACCAGAATCCTAATATATAAATAAAAAAATCCTAAATATGAGTCTTACCAGTAACAATGTCACTTTCAAATCCTAAATTGAGTATTGCCGCTCAATTTCAACATAACAATTGAAGTTTCCGGCCAAAACAAATCCAGTAACAATGTCACTTTCAAATGCAGCTAGCGGTTCCGGAAATTGGCGGCAAAGGGAATCGGAGGCCTTACCTGACGCCGTAGCCATAACTGAAGACTGTGATCGATCACCGGAGGATGAAGAGTTTGGGACGCCGGAAGCGATTTTGGGAGCGATGGAGAGTTTTGAAGGAGAGGTCTGGAAACACCGCGGATGGAGGACCAGGTGGTTTTTTGAATATATGGGAGAATGCTGTGGATGTTTCTGGACGACGCAGAATCATATGGTGACACGAACGGTTACAAATTTGAGCCGGGTCGGTATGTTTACGGGTTGGATAAATGTCCACCTGGGTTTTCGGGCCCGTAGACCCAAACCTATTCACAATCATTCTACCAAATGCTTTCTCTTTTTTTTTTTTGAGAATTACAAATATTGAAAACAGAAAATTTAAACAACAATGAATTTCCTAAATCATTATTGTTTCACTTTGTAAATGACTTCTCTATTACAAAAACATTTGTAACAGCTTCTATGTAAAACATTGATAAGTATGTTTGTGGCACGAAATGATAAGCCAATTCTATGTAATAAAAGACTAGTTTCTAAGTAGTGTTCACTCACTGGTTGCTAAGAAAATTAATGGTCAATCAAGTGTGAAAAACAATTATTAAAACAACTCAGATATAAAAAATATTTAACGATATTGATCTCTAACCATTAACTAACCAGAGATTAGAGAAGAATATTACAACAACTAGTTTTGTGAATCAAATTCAAAACCTCTCACTTACGAATAAAAAATTTATATCACTGGACCAAAATAATAATGGGCATTAATTATCTTCTTCTTTTTGTCACATGGGGCCATTTAAGAGCATAACAAAAAAGAAAAAAACAACTGCTACTTAGCCATAGCTGTTACAATATTTTAGGCCTTACTAGGCCATCAATATCATCCATCAAAACTTGATTAACAAAATGAGGGTTTGTGTCCGGTCTGCAAACTCCT
Organism: Rosa lucieae; assembly: GCA_024704745.1. Lineage (NCBI taxonomy): Eukaryota > Viridiplantae > Streptophyta > Magnoliopsida > Rosales > Rosaceae > Rosa > Rosa lucieae. The sequence goes on along the minus strand of CM045495.1, from coordinate 7,110,887 downwards.
AATTCATTGTCCAAACTATGCTTAGATGAGATCTCTCCCACCATATTTCTTTCTCGATGAATATGCTTGATGGAGTAGAACTCAAAATGATTCATCAAGGGTCTACAGTTTAATATGAGTCCTTAAAGGGTGTAAATCAATATCATTACTCTGAATAAGATTTATGAGAGTAGCAGAATCAAATTCCACATCCAGATGCTTAATTTGCATATTAACCACAATTCAAAGACTAGTCACAAGGCCCCAAGCTTCAGCTTGCAAGATCTCCCCATAACCAATATTCTGCATAAAACCCTTGCACCGAACATCCTTATTATTTCTAATAACTCCACTAGCACCTATCTAACCCTTCTCATTCCTAGAACCATCCACATTAAGTTTAAAGTGGTCTCTGTTAGGTTTCTTCTAACCAATCATTTCCACCCTAGTAGTAGAGTCTCCATATTGCTTCATATTAACATTGTTCCATTCCAACAAATATTGAAGAATAATGGTGGTGGAAGTATTATGAGGACCTTTAAAATCACTATAAAAATAATCTTGTTTCTCCATTTCCAAATAAACCAGCATATAAACACAAACAATTGAGACCAATCAAAGCCAAAATGCTTAGTTGCTTTGGTGAAGATTAACAGCAATCCACCCTTCCCAATAAAGGTTGAAAGTTCTTTGCATAGTAACAGGAACACTAACATCTTTCCAAACTTCCTTAGCCTTTTTGCAATCTCTGAAAAGATGAAGCATAGATTCATGCAGATGACTACAATTAGGTTTATCTGTCATCTGTCTCTCAATCTACTTTGAACAAATTAATTATAATTTTTTTTTATCAATTTAATCTGAATATCTGTTATTCTCTTGGCCTGAATTTTTTGTCTTGGACATACATGGTTAGCCTCTATTATCACTTGATTATTCTCTCTCACTCACAATTTGACTTGTTGGTCCCTTAACCAACATCATCTCCCACGAGGACCAATGGTTTTTTTTTTTTGGAGAAACGGATAAATCCATTAAAGGGACAAGCCCAAAGAGAGCCCAAAGGGGGGCCTCAACCCAGATAACAAATTAAAGTAGCTAGAAAGATACAAGGATTGATCAAGCTCCACCTATCAAATCAGACGAGGACTACTGGTTGGAAAACTTTAAAATACCTTTTTCTAGCTCTACGCATGGTTCATGACCATTGTCCTAACGACAAATCACGAGTCCGAATCTAGACGGAATATCCCTCCCCTTCAACCGCAAGTCATGACGCCGTCAAAGCGTCTCCTTGTTTTCCAAACCGCTCTACGTCGTCGTTTCATTCCCCACCCCTTCTTAGGCTCCAAAAGCGACGCCGTTTCAAGCTATCCCCTCGGACACGTATCCATATCCTCGGCAACATCATTTCCTCGCCCATAAATACCCCCCGCCTTCTAACTTCTCAACTCTCAGTCTAACTCTCTCTCTCTCGATCTCAAATCAACTTTACCATCTTCAGATCGTTTCGTTTTCTTCATCGGAATCCATGGCGAAAGAACCAGCTCGCGTCCTCGTTACCGGAGCCGCAGGTACTGTAAAGTTTTACTGTTCACTTCAATTTTCAACTATCCACTTGAACTTCTTAGATCTACGATTTTCTTCTGAAACGAAGTTGTTTGTGCTCTTTAGCCTGTGATTTTTCATGTGTTTGATGCGCGTTTTAGATCTGCTGCTTGATTTTGTATGATACTGTTTGAGAGTGAGAGGATCGCTGAAGTAGTTACTAGATCGATGCTTCTAAATCGTGTAGTATGAATTTCAGTGAAGTGGATCTGGATTTTGATGAATTTGAATTTTGTTTTGGATTTGCAGGTCAAATCGGATATGCTCTTGTACCTATGATCGCTAGGGGAGTGATGCTCGGAGCTGACCAGCCCGTGATCCTTCACCTTCTTGATATCCCATTTGCTGCTGAGGCATTGAATGGTGTCAAGATGGAGTTGATCGATGCCGCTTTCCCTCTTCTCAAAGGTAGACATGAAATACTAAGTTGATGTATTCATAAAGTATGTATGTATAGTATAATGTATAGTATATAGATACCGCAATCGTGGACTGATTTGATACTTGGATTGTTGCAGGTGTTGTTGCTACAACTGATGTTGTGGAGGCCTGCACCGGAGTCAACATTGCAGTCATGGTTGGTGGCTTCCCGAGGAAAGAGGGCATGGAAAGGAAAGATGTCATGTCAAAGAACGTTTCTATCTACAAGTCCCAAGCTTCTGCACTAGAGAAGTATGCAGCTGCTAACTGCAAGGTAATTGTCTTTCTCCCGAACGAGATTATTCTATATGTGTTATTGAGTATGCTGTTGTTCTTGTTTAGGTATATTGTTATGGATTATGAATTTGTGCACCATTTAAAATCACAGCTCCGGTCATGTCGAATTGTAACTGATTCCCCAATTATATGTATGAAAGCTAATTGTTGGAACCATGGCATGCATCTTGTCTGTTTTCAATGAAATCTTGTAGATTTTAATGCGTGCACACACATATAATAAGGAATCCTGTAGATGCTTTGCAGATGCATCATTTTGAGTGTGGCCTGATCTGCTGTAGGGTGTGATTGACCACCCCTCTACTGGACAAATAGATTTGTTGGGTTGTTATTGCCCTATACAAACAAAATTAGGTACAGGTCTAATCAATTGCTCAAGAGTATTTAGGTTCCTGTATAACATGTGTCCTCTGCGGAAGGGTTGTGAGTGAGCCCCCTGTACAGAACAAATAGATTTGTTGGGTTGTTATTGCCCTACACAACAAAAGCATCCTTAGAGTTGGGTCTAATGAATGGCGTAACACATATATTTACAAATTGCCATTATTGTAGGTTGCTTGTATCACATGAGGACCATTTTTGTATTTTACAAATTCAAGTTGAAATTGGTATACTTACAAATTGCCATTTTGTTTCCTTTCTTTTGCAGGTTTTGGTTGTTGCTAATCCTGCAAACACCAACGCTTTGATCTTGAAGGAATTTGCACCATCAATTCCTGAGAAAAACATATCTTGCCTGACAAGACTGGACCATAACAGGGCATTGGGCCAGGTTTCAGAGAGATTGAACGTTCAAGTTTCTGATGTGAAAAATGTCATTATCTGGGGAAACCACTCATCATCTCAGTATCCTGATGTCAACCATGCAACTGTCAAGACACCATCTGGAGAGAAGCCCGTCCGTGAGCTTGTTGCTGATGATGCTTGGTATGAGGATGAAAAAATTTTCACTTCTAGCTTGTCCTTTTATTGTGTTACTTACCTTGCTCAAAACCTTCTGTGGTAGGTTGAATGGAGAATTCATTGCCACTGTTCAACAACGGGGTGCTGCAATTATCAAGGCCCGAAAGCTATCCAGTGCATTGTCAGCTGCTAGTTCTGCTTGTGATCACATCAGGGATTGGGTACTTGGAACCCCAGAGGTTTGTATTACTCTCACATGTCTTCTACCTCATGTTATCATGTTTTGCAGATATGTTCTAATAATGTTAAATATGCTTATGATTTATTTGACCTTACATTCAGGGCACTTGGGTTTCCATGGGTGTTTACTCTGATGGCTCGTACAATGTACCAGCTGGTCTCATTTACTCATTCCCAGTCACTTGCTGTAATGGAGATTGGAAGATTGTTCAGGGTAAGAGCATGCTCCATCCCTTCACAGTTAAACCACATGTGAAATGTTTAGGGTTTTAATATCATTATGATCTACAATTGTGCAGGACTCCCTATTGATGAGTTCTCCAGGAAGAAGTTGGATGCGACCGCCGATGAGCTTTCAGAGGAGAAGGCCTTGGCATACACTTGCATCAATTAATCACCCTTGTGTATTTCTCAGTGTGGTTGTAACTTGGCATACACTTGCATCGGTGTCTGTCAAATGGAGGTAGGCTGAAGTTTTGAAATAATGCCATTGTTAAGGTAGAGAGAACTGTAATGATGGAGAGGCTGCTTCTCTGGATTTAACTGTTGTTTTACCCATTATATATGCGGATATTTGACCTTTTTTCCGATTGTAATCGCATATTTGAATGTCAGTGGGACTTGAAAATTATCCATATCGTCGTTGCTAGTTGATTATAATTTGTTATTGCCTCTGTTTATGTTGATGATTAACAAGATCCAAGCATGTCTGTACAATTTATATGCGACTCAAATGATCTCATGCTGTAATTTTACTGAGGCAGTGTCTGCAGTTTAGCTTACAAGTAAAATGGTTTTCTCTAAATGATATATGTGGGGATTTTGCGCCGTTCCCAGACACTAGTTTGAGCCATCGGGCAATCCCCGTAAGGAACAAGATCTCTAGGAGCGTAGAGCCTAATAAAACAAAAACTATTCACCAATCCATGGAATTCCTTCTACAAAAGAGCCTGCCTGTATCAAAATGAATGGAAACTTGCATTACGTGGGATGGCTTGATACGCCCTGTATCTAATTCACCTCTTTACTGTATTTAGGTAATTTATTTTAAGTTTTACTTTTCTTTAATGACTATGGGGCTGGAAGAGTTGAATTTTTTTAGGATAATCATTTTGGGAAATCTTCTTCTTGAGAGTCGTAGAGGTTTAGAGGACGTTAAACCGAGTCCGTAGACACATAGTACGCCAAAAACGGAGTTCGTGCGTGATAGTTATGGTTCAAAAACTAAACTTATCGCCAATGAGAGTTGGTTCAGTTGGTAAGGGTGGACTTGAAGTGTAAACCCACAAAGTTTGATCCTCGCTACCAACAATTTCTCATTTGGTAGGCAATCTATAAAATGTTCTGCATAATTCCATACCAATGGGCTGGGCTGGGACACTGGCCAGTTTCGTAAGTCTTGTTGGGTTGAGGTCGTAGGTTTGCCCTGGCTTTGGTAGTGTAGGGAAACCTCCATCTTACCTAAAATTTTTGTAACAAAAAAAAAAAACTATACTTATCGTTTCTGAAAAGGGATATAAATTAGAGGGACTTATCGAAAATGATAAGTCATTTTTCACCTCGGCCCAAATTAGAAACCCTACCCTCTCACGAGTGCAACTCGACCGGCGACTTAACCCAAATTGCATACTCACTTGAGTTCTCCGCCGTCCAGCCGTCCTAGCCTGTCGCACCGATCTCATTCGAACCAAATTGGAAAGATTGGCCAGCTTAACTCTGTCTGTGACGAATCTATACTATTATTAAGAGAAGATGGTTTGTTAGCCAAAGTGAACGTGAAAATACTCAAATACCCTCACACCATAAATTATATTAAATTAATATTTAATAAATTAGGGATATAAATGTAATTAACAAAATAACATAAAGTAAAAATAAGAAATAAAAAAATATATATATTTCTTCTGCGGATAAGTACCCCTACCCACTATCTGCATTACCCTTGCTTCCCCTACCCACTATCTGCAGATATCTAACACTATTTACATATATTAATTTTTTAGTGAAAAAAATTCTTGCACATGCAGAGCATGTGACTACAGACTAGTATATGACTATGATATTGAAAGTAGTCTTAGTTTTATATTCGCATATACGATATTATCGATCTTTTACATATTTGGTTGCAACTATAATTCTATAAAAGCAAGTTGGTGAATATTCTAACTTTTTAGAAAGAAAAAAAAATCGTCAACATAGTCAATCTCACATCCATTGTACAAACGGTTCAAATCTCGATCCCAGTCACGTGCAGGCTCTTTAATCAAAAAAATTTTAGCATACCATGGCACCAAGAATAAAAAGTAGGGCTGCCACTTGGTTTGGTAATTACCAAACCGACCAAATACCAACGAATGTTTTAGGTTTGGTAAACCGACTTTTTGGTAACAGAGACCGATAAAACCGAAATCGAAAATTACCGAAAAAGTTGGTTTGGTTTTGGTAAATACCAAATCTACCGATTATCTAAATATTATATTTATATACTACAGTTTTCAATACACATACATGTATATTAAGAAATAAACATAAAAACTTTTATAATAGTATGAACATTACCACATATACTACATTAATAGTACATGTATTTTAAGTAACCTAGTCAAAGATGGTTAAATAACCTAGTTTTATTGAAAATTGCTAGAACTTGATGTCATATACACAAAAGAAAACAATAATTAGTAGATGAATACAACGTTTATGACTATAAAATTCAAAAACCTAGTTTTGTTCATTCTAATTTATATTATAAAGAATTAGTTATTCTAAAGTTTGTAATACCGAAAACAGAAATACCGAATTTGGTAGATATAATTAAAAACCGAAAATTTTGGTTGGTAATTGGTAGCTCAGTTTTGAAACCGAAAGCTTTGATTTTGAAGTTGGTAATACCTATAACCGATTCGAACCGACCGAATGACAGCCCTAATAAAAAGGTTAGTCCAATCGTCTTTCATATCATTAATTAGACTCAATGTGGTGTATTAAATCAAAGTACAATCACTTGAGCTACTTCTTGGTAGAGAGCATATACCCTCTCTTTTTTTTTTTTTTTTTTTTTTTTTTTTTTTTTTTTTTTTAAGGATTTTAGAGCTTAGCCCGATGCAATGGGGAGGACATGAAACTAGAGCGTTTGACGAAGGTAAAACTTGATCCTTGTTGCAATTACTAAATCACATATCTAATGACGTGGCAAGATCAGAGCCGTCAAATGTACAAATTACGCGTTACGCACAAAACTCAAGGCCCAACTGCTCAACAAACTTGCTCTCCATTCCCGCCCTTTAAATTGAGACCCCCCTCACATTCCTCTGCCATTCAAATTTCAAATACTCAAATCTCTCTCTCTACCCTCTCCATTTCTCTCTATAAGATTTCCACTCTCCCGCAACCACCAAACGTCGCCGTTTCGTCAACCCAACCACAGAGAGCGAAGATGAAGTAAGTCACAGATTTGCAAACTCCTCTCTCTATTTGCTTCAATTCCGATCGTATAGGCGGTATAGCCTTGTTTCACTTTGGAATAACCTAACCTTTCTCTGCCTTGGTCCTCAGAGCCGAAGATCAAAGCCAGATGCAGCTCATCGAACGCGAAGACATCGACGATGAAGACGACCTCTTCGAAGTGATCGATAAGTGTAAGCTTCACAACCATTCAATTTCGCTTTACATACTTCAATTTTCGATTTCGATCATTTCGCACTGGTATTTGAATTTCTCGATGATCACAAAACTGCTTCGGTTTTTCTCGGTTTCCGAGCTGAACTGGATTTTCAGTCAATCTTCAAATTTCCGATGGATTTGCTTAGTTTTTTCTGGTTTCGTAGAAATTGAGTGTGTTTTGCTCACGATTTTAAAATTAGACTAAAAACTATAAGCCAAATTTGCTTCGGAAGTGACTAAATCAGAGTTGTAATGGAGTGATGAGTTTTTGTGTGCAGTGATTGCTCAGGGAATCAATGCCGGAGATGTTAAGAAGCTTCAGGACGCAGGGATCTACACCTGCAATGGTTTGATGATGCACACCAAGAAGGTATAGCTAATTTCACCTCTAATTTTTCTAAACTGTAAATGACTAAATGTTCTAGTTGGATTTCCTTACTGTGATTGTTGTTTGGTAGAACTTGACCGGAATTAAAGGCTTATCTGAGGCCAAAGTTGATAAGATTTGTGAAGCTGCTGAGAAGATAGTGGTTAGTGCTTAACCTTGCCATAATCTGAAATGTTTATCTAGATTTTCTGAAGTTTTTCGAGTGATAAGTTTCTTCTCGGTTTTCATTATTGTTTTTTCTTTTTCAGAACTTTGGATATATTACAGGGAGTGATGCTCTAACCAGAGTAAGTTTAAAGTTGTTTGTGGTTTTAAGCTGGCTTAAGTAAATGCAGTCTTGAAAATTCGTTAGTGTGGGGATGAATGTGAACCTCAGAAGTTGACTTTTGTTTTGGTGTATAGAGGAAGTCTGTGATTCGCATTACAACTGGGAGCCAAGCACTTGATGAACTGTTAGGCGGTAATCTTGTGCTATTAGTTATTCAATCTAATGTTTATTATGGTAGATAGTTTGTTATCATTTGATTCTGTTGTTAATAAATTGCAGGTGGGGTTGAAACTCTAGCAATCACAGAAGCCTTTGGGGAATTTAGGTGAGCATTGTTTCTTTGAGTATCACTGGTGTCCATAATCTGAAATGTTCCTTTGAGTATCACTGTTGTCGATTGCTTGTATTAAACCTAAGCACTGATTTCAGGTCTGGGAAAACACAGCTTGCACACACACTCTGCGTAACTACACAGGTTTGTCTCTCTCCTTAAGTTGTGACTCTCTTAGCATACTGAAAATCATGCCATCATTGTGCAAAATTCCGTTGTGGTCTTTCTCTAAAAGTCTGGCATTTGAGTAGTGAAATGTTAAGTTTACATTGACTGTGATTTCCAGCCATCTTGCATATCATTCAGTTTGATTAACAGAGAAATTATACACCATTAAGAAGCATGTTGCCGAAAAAGTGATAATTGTGGGTTTTGGACTCTGCAATGCCATGCCAAGTAAAGTTGAATGCCAATACAGCTTTTACAACTGTGCATCCCATATCTGGTCTTTCTCGCATAATAAACTAGTAGCTAGCCAAAGATTTCCATACTGAAACATGCAGTTTGATTCAAATACCACATTCTATACATGAAACCTTGCTGACTGAGCTTGTTTGCTACTATTCAGCTTCCTACTAACATGCATGGAGGGAATGGAAAGGTTGCTTACATTGATACTGAGGGAACTTTGTATCCTTTTTCTTTGTCCATTGCAACTAATGTTTCATGTAGCTTTTTATCAACAAAGGATGACCAAGAATTATCTTCATCAATACCACCAATATAAGAATGTTTTCTTCTTAACTAAGTGCACTCGCAGCCGGCCTGAACGAATAATACCTATAGCTGAAAGATTTGGCTTGGACCCAGGAGCTGTCCTCGATAATGTAATCCTCAATCTAACATACACTTTCAGTTGAACAAATGATAGTTTGATACATGACTGTGAACTAACCTTGACATTTTCTGTGACTGCATAAAGATTGTTTATGCTCGTGCTTTTACATATGAGCATCAGTATAATCTGCTTCTTGGTCTAGCAGCAAAAATGGCTGAAGAGCCATTCAGACTTCTGGTAAAGACTTCAGTACTTTACTTGCCAGAACTCTGTTATGGTACAAGTATCAGATTGACTTCTATGTGTTCATGTTTTTCAGATTGTGGACTCAGTGATTGCTCTATTTCGTGTTGATTTTACTGGGAGAGGAGAGCTTGCAGATCGCCAGGTCAGTTTCACAGATTCCCTGCAATACATAGGCTCATATTACTATCATTTAGATCTTTCAGACCAAATAAAATATACACTCATTCAAATCTTATGGCCTTCCTCTTTATTTTTCTTCTCAGCAAAAACTTGCACAGATGCTTTCCCGATTAATAAAGATTGCTGAGGAATTCAATGTCGCTGTCTATATGACCAACCAAGGTAATTGGTCATGGACCAAATTCAGAGACCCTTTTGAGCTCAATCATGGATCATTTTTTACAGTGTAATTCTTGAGTGGATCTTATAGTAATTTGATGCATGCAAGTTAGAGGCTCACAGTGAATCCGATTACCGTGCAGTGATAGCTGACCCCGGTGGTGGAGTGTTCATATCTGATCCAAAGAAACCCGCAGGAGGTCATGTGCTTGCCCATGCAGCAACCATAAGGCTCATGTTTAGAAAAGGCAAAGGGGAACAGCGTGTCTGCAAGGTGTTTGATGCCCCAAACCTGCCTGAGGCTGAAGCAATATCCTTCTCATTTGTTTTATACTTTATGACTTTTATCAATACCTGCACCATCCTATAATGTATCATGACTAGGGTAGGCCTATATGTGTTGTTATTCTTGACAGAAACGAACGTTTTCCAGATAACTGCAGGAGGCATTGCAGATGCAAAGGACTGAAGTGAAACACCTTTCTGTGACACAAGAAGCAACAAAATACTGTAATATTTTAATTTCCTGCTATATACTATCATAGTTGGTAAAAAGTGGCACTGATATGCAGAGAGGAGAGGCATGGTATAGAGTGGTAATGATAAGCATAAACATAATGCACTAGCAGCTTATGCTAGAAAATGAATGACTTCAGTATTGAATGTTTGAGCAAGGTTACTTTACCTGAGTGCTTTTCTTGTGAGCAAAAGCATCTAGCACACTTAAATTGCTTTTCTTGTACGATACTTGTTTTACATGTACTACTCTATCTAAGAAAACTTTATTATCTGATTTAGAAAGAACAAAACTTTAGGCATAAGTATCAGGACACCACAGTATCATTCCTTAATTGGCTAGTTATAAAGGTCTTCTCTGTTCTTGTGTCTGTAGGTATGAGTAACCTCAAGTTAAGGACTTGCCGTCAAAATCTTATTACTCTTGTCAAAGTGTCTTTGCAAATCAATTTCTTTTTTCCATAAATTATTGCCTACAGAACGTACCTAGCCCATTCTTACCTCAAACACCTAACGTCTTTCTCATTCTCTTTAGTGGATTCAGTAAGAAGCAGCAATCAAGACTTATTTTGAGGAACAGAAAAATATAACAGGCTACTTTTTTAGTAAGGCTCCAAGGACCATCAATGATTTCCTAAGACTAAGATCAGTTTAATATGTATGATCACATTGAACACAGACAATACAGAGGTGAATGCTCCAGAAAATCAATTACCGGTCTTCCGGTTCTCTACACCTCCTTACATAAGGGGTTCGCTCCAAACTCAGCCAAAAAAAAAAATCAATTACATATACCACTCAGCAAATTCCCATCCTTAGCATAACTCTCACATACTTTAACATATACAAAGAAACCACAAAATTTAATAATATGTCATAAGAATGAACTAATAACATTCTCGAAAAGTATCAAGTGTGTGCTCACTGTGTAGTGAGCTGAAGCACCATTGTTGCTGAAACTTGATACTTCCGAGTAGGAATGAGCAAACGGGGGTGGGGGCCGGGGTACCCGCGGGTTTTCCCCGCATTTGTCAAGCGGGGGTGGGGGCGGGGTTCCCCATCACATGTGCGGGGGCGGGGGTGGGGGCACTTATTTCCCCCGCGGGGGTGCGGGGGTGGGGGCAGGGTTTCCCATTACCCATGCGGGGTCCCCGTTTATCTTTTTTTTTTTTTTTTTTTTTTAATTGAGAACTATTATTTTTCAACCAACATATGTGGCATTTTTATAATTTTCTTATTCTAAAAAAAAAAAACAGAAAACTTATACGGGGTATTTATCTTTCCCATCCAGAATACACCTTCAAAGTGATTAAGGAGGATCCGACCGTTGGATTGTCGTATAATTTTATGAGGATGATTCTAAAGGCGATCCGGACGATCCAACCGTTGAATCTTTGTATAATTTTGTGAGGTTGATCCTAAGGGCGATCCGTGAGGATCTGACCGTTGGATCATAGTATAATTGTGAAAAGACGATCCTATAGGCGATCCTTGAGGATCCAACCGTTGGATAGTCGTATAATTTTGTGAGGATGATTCTAAGAGCGATCCGGGACGATTCAACCGTTGGATCTTCATATAGTTTTGAGAGGATGATCCTAAGGGCGATCCGTGAGGATCTGACCGTTGGATCATCGTATAAATTGGTAAAGATGATCCTCTAGGCGATCCTTGAGGATCAGACCGTTGGATTGTCGTATAATTGTGATTTGTGATTTTGGCTGTTAGAGAAGACGCAGCCGGATTTTTGCCAAAAAAAAAAAAAAGAGAAGACGCAGCGGGATTTATAGAAATAAGAGAGAAGATGCAGCGGGATTTTATTACTTTACATTTAATCGTCAGGTTGTGAAAATTATTTTATAGAAATAAATATTTGTTTTAAATGTATTGCTTCCTCGTGACTAAACAAACAATTTCTTTCTTAAACACTGTCTCAAGCATTTGAAATACTCAATCGACCAAAACAATGATGAAAATAAAAAGAATAAAAAAATTATTTTTTGTCAAAAAAGAAAAGGAAAAAAAAAACTGAAAAGATATAAAATAGAAAAAAAAAAAAAAAAAAAAAAAAGACCAATGCAGGGGGCGGGGCGGGGAATCCCCCATCTGATAATATCCCCAGACGGGGAACGGGGGCGCGGGGGAATTTGGGCTCGGGGGCGGGGGAATTCCCCGTTTGCTCATTCCTACTTCCGAGTCCATTATCTTTTTCATTCATATCCTAATCCCATAAACATGTCTTACGTACCTTCAATATATGGTGTAGTATGTTGGCGGATATCCTACTAACAGTACTGATGCATTTTGAGAATGAAAATGTTGTCCAACTGTATTCTCTATCTCTACAGCAAAATGCTGTAGCTACCTAAGTAATTTTATAGATAGATTCCTTGAACTTTTTTGAAGAAATTTGCACAGCTCTCACTTGATCGTTGCCTCTTAATCAAGTTTCTGAGAGATCACTTGATATTTTGATAATCATGCCTACTAGTGCATTCCTTGCAGTTGGATAATTGCTTTTCCATGCGGCTCCCATAAAACCAATCCTCTGAGGTTTGAGCTTGCCATATATACTAGTATGCAGTAATAGTAACCTCCATCTGCGATTGTTATGTGAAATTTGCGTTCTATTGGATTATTAACTTTTCTTGAGTGTGGCTCTGTATTCATACTCTGAAATCAAGTCTCTTCTAGTGTTGGCTACTTCTGAATTTAGATGCTTGTCTGCAAATGATCAACAATAAATTGCTTTTACAGTACCTGGTCTTAAACTTTTTTTATTTAGTCCTTCGAATTAATTGCTGAGGTGAGGCATTCTTTGGTGAATGAAGAAGTATATACAAGAATTAAATTTGGTGTTTAATTTCCAGTCTTTATTGTCTTCTCAAGCAGTTAAAATTTTATGGTAATTGCGATACTCACTCATAATTAGTAATTGCATAGACTAGATTCTGTTATTTCCTGTCTGGTATAGAGTATAGGACAACTAGACGGTTAGTAATTGCCGACCCATATTACTAATTTCCGTTACTTCAACGAACGTCCTTTTAGAGGCTTATTGGTAAATCTCATTGTTGTGCAGTGATAGCTGACCCCAGCGGCGGAGTGTTCATATCTGATCCAAAGAAGCCAGCCGGAGTGACCTTAAGTTTCTTGCCAAGTCTTTGAGAGTGACGACTTACTGTAATCCGATTTTCTCGTTGTGAATCGATAGCTATAGATTGTAACCAGTCATCCTCCCCAAGTCACAACTTCGTTGTTCTTCTTCAAAGTAATAACTCTCTCTCTGGCTTAGTGCGTTCAGTAAGAAGCAGCTATCAAGACTAGGTGATATATAGTATGAGGACAAACTTAAAAAGTATGACTCCAAGGTCCACTAAAAATAAAGATTTGAGCTTAGAATATATGTGTGAATGGTCACACAAAAATAAAACTTTTTGGTTCTCCTAGCAAGACTTAGAATTATGTAATATGAATAGTCACATAAAATGAAGACATTTAATGAGCATGTGATTGACGTATAGAGACTGACACTGAGGAGTAAGGACCAAAAGCTTTTAGCCACATTTTGGTTCAGTGGTGTATAGCTGTGTTCAAACTGATATATGTAGTGTGGAATTTTTGATGACCCGAAATTCATGCACATATATTGGACTTATTGTTTAGACCTGTCTAGATACATTAGCGTCGACATGATTTTTTTTTTTTTGAATAAAAGGGTGGTGCGGCTGTTCTCAAGCCTTGATTAATGAAACTGTCGAATACAAGGGGGGACATTGAGCCTAAACCCCTTATTACAATAAGCATTAGAGTATTTTCCGAAATAATATCAGAAATCTCTACAGGAAACTTGTATTCTAACAAACACTAACTAGCAAAAAGTGCACACTTACCTACTCTATTTGCTTTAACATAACAGTGACATTGTGGAAAGATAACTCGATCAGTTTATACATTAGCGTCAACATGATTCTTAGACTAGTGGCGATAAGTTTATATCATGAGCTTTAATTATATGGTATTTTTGCATCGAAATCATGTTAAATTTAAGTCTTCATTTGTTTTTTTGGTTATGATCGTTATATAATTGTGGTCTGATCCAAATATGGTGATTGGTGACATTTCGATAGCATTTCACCCAACTCTAGTAGTGGATGCCATGGCTATGATTGGTTAAGCTAGGAGCCTAGCTGTGTTCCTTAGCCCTCAACAAGACCGATCCCAAGGGCTGCGCTGAGGCAGCTGTCTCAGGCCACGGGTCTCTGCAGGCCTCCAAGGTTTAACTCTATTTTATATATTCTGCTTGTTTTGCTTCAACAAGCAAAGAAAATCATCTTACACCAGCGGTAGCCCTGTTCACCACCCGGGTTCGACCTTGGCTCTGACATTTCACTATTTTTGTTTCTTTTTAATGAATTCACTAACTTGAGCTCTGACCTTTCACTTTTTTTTTTCCTTTCAATGAATTAAGTCAATAACTTTCTCCTTTTCCTTTTCTTCTAACACATTGTGGCCCAGTTTTCCTAATCCTTTTTCATATAAATAATTTTGTATTTCAAAAGTTTATGTATGAATAAAAATTAAATATTTTTGTTTAATTTATTTTAATCACATGTTATTTCTTTATTTATTTTGTTTTCTCAATTGAGTTCAAAATACATGAGAGGCCACATTTTAATTCTTTGCCTCAGGTCGTTAGAATCTCATAACCGGCCCTGGCCCTCAATGCCATGTTGGATTTTGTTAGAGGAGAAAAATAGAGCTTACTCATTCCTATATGACTTTTATAGATGCGATTCAAGAATCTTTTATCAATGACAAATCAACATCCTTTGCTTCGCCTGATTTCTCATACATTTGAGCAAACATCTTGCGTCCACTAAGGAAATTAGCAAACCAACAAAGATACTAGACAATTTAGTGGGTGTATTGCATATTAAGCGAGAGCTATTACTTACACTGACAAACTCAAATCTAGCTAGCTACAACTGCTGTTGTTAAACCCACATTGTCTAGACAAAGGAGCAAGTCATCACTCTTTTTTTCATAAAAGGTCGCCTCTCGTCTATCTTACTAAAAAGCCAAGTCTTTGCAAAAATGCAATTTCTGTTGTAAAACACTAGTGAAAAATTTGAGAGATAGAGAGAGAGAGAGAGAGAGAGAGAGAGAGGGTTTAGACGTAGAGAGTAGAATGTGTATATTCATCTCACCATGAGGGAGTTTATATAGGAGTACATGATGTATACAAATAGGCAACGTTTAATAGCAACGTCAATTACTCCTATTCACAATCCTATCAATCACTAATCTATAGTGAAAGACATATATGACTCTCCATCTATTTACATGATATTAGCCATAACTATTTACAACACTCCCCCTTGGATATTTCATGTCAATAGTGTTGCCTAGGCTGAGCGCTTCTAAGTTGCCTCGTCAAAAACTTTTCCAAGTAATAAAAACCCTATGGGAGAAAAACAACCTTGGTCGAAGGAGAAAAAAGCACAACGCGTGTGAATGTAGAGTAGTCGTATCACAATAGATATAGTCTTCTTATCATCATCATAAGTAGATAGTATGTCTATGAGAGGGATGCCTTAGAGTTGCTACACCAAAACCTTGCCCGGTAAACCTAGAGGGAGAAACCCGTGGCCGAAGGGAAAAGATGAGCAAATGCATATATGTCAAATCAAAGCATCTTCAGGATGTACTCTAATTAGGGTGACATGCTAAAGATGTGCCTCGTTAAAACCTTGCCAGGTAACAAAACCCAGTGGGACAAAATAACCTTGGACGAAGGACAAAAAGAGTACACGATGGTCAAGTGGGTATGCTTCAGGATACTCGCCCTGAAAATTACATGTTAGGTAATTCAGATAGTTTACATAGACCAATATCTTGAACATGCTTCTGGAATGTATACTTTGGTAGTGACTTGGTGAAGAGGTCTGCATGATTGTCTTCAGATCAAATCTGCTTAACTTCAATCTTCTGATGCTCCTGTTGATGCTAATTGAAGGAGAACTTCGGTGCAATATGTTTGGTGTTGCCTCCTTTGATGAAACTCGTCTTTATCTGCTCTTTGTAAGCAGCATTATCCTCGTAGATAATGGTTGGTTCATCAGTGGTGGAATGCAGTCCACATGTGCTTCGAACATGCTTTGTAACGGCTCTTAACCATGTACATTCACATACTGCTTTGTGAAGAGCTAGTATCTTAGCATGATTCGAAGAAGTAGCAACAAGTCTCTATTTCATAGACCTCCAAGAAATTGCAGTATTCCCAATGGTAAAGACATAACCAATTTGGGAACGTGCCTTGTGCGGGTCTGATAGATAGTCTATATCAGCATATCCAACAAGGCGAGCATCATTCAGAGGATCAAGGGGGTTTGATCCATTCCTTGATGCGTAGAGATAGAATAAGCCCATATCCGCTTACCTCTAAGGTAGCGAAAAATGTCTTTTATGCCATTTCGGTTGCGGCGTGTTGGCGCAGAGCTATATCTAGCTAACAAGTTCACATCGAATGGGATGTCCTGTCTAGGGCATTGAGCCAAGTACAATAATGCGCTTATTGCACTTACATATGGGACTTCTGGCGCTAATGTCTCTTCATTATCATCTGCAAGACAGTACGGTTCTTTCTAGACTTCGGACAACCATGGGTGTGCTTGCTTTTATCCTCATTAAAGCGTCTTAACATCTTCTAAATGTAATTTGGTTGATGGACCAAAATTTCATATGCACTTTTCCTCGGGCTTCAGGTCGAGACAATAATTTGTTTTCCCAAGGCCTTTCATCTCAAATTCCGACTTCAGGTGCTTTGCGGTTTCCTTGATTTCTTCAGGAATATCAATCAAATTCATGTCATTGACATAGACCTCACAATTGCAAACCCGGAACTTGTTTCCTTAATAAACACGCAAGGGAATAGTTTATTATTCACATATCCCATCCCGATCAAATATTCACTTAGACAGTTATACCACCTCCGTCTAGATTTTTTCAATCTATAAAGTAAACGCCTCAAAACTAATGGAGAGCGTGTTCCGTGGTCTAGAACTATTTGCATTGGGTATCATAAGTTCTTCAGGAACTTTCATGTATATCTCTGTATTGTGATCCCTATAGAGATAAGCTGTGACCACATTCATAAGCTGCATATTCAGTTTTTCGGAAACTACCAAACTGATAGAGTAGCGGAACGTTATGACGTCCATTACGGGAGAATATGCCTCCTAGTAATCAATCACAGGGCGTTGAGAAAATTCTTGCGCCACTAGATGAGCCTTGTGTATCACAATCTCGTTTTTCTCATTACGCTTCCTTACAAATACCCATTTAAATTCTACGGGTTTAACTTAGGGAGGTGTAGGAACAACAGGTCCAAACACCTTTCTCTTTGTCAAGGAATCTAATTTGACCTGGATTGCTTATTTCCTTGTTAGCCAATTGTGTTTTCATTGATATTGATCAACAAAGCAAGGTTCGAGATTATCGCATATTATAGATTCGGTAGCCACCGCAAATACTAATATATCATCGATGATAATCTCAACCCGATTCCAAATCTCACTAAATTTACCGAGTTTCTCTATTCTCGGGAGTGGGTTCAAATGTTGGAGCGTCCCCCAACATTGTCTCTTCTAGGACAGACCCATAATCCGGATTTATCTCATGAGATGGATTAGTTTGAGATTGCGATGTTAAGAGGATTCGTTTGTGCCAAGTTTACCCTCTTCTGGGGATAAGAATCCTTCGAACCTGATGGTCTACCTCTCTTCTGGGCAGGGACATATGACTAGTTAGCCGCCATGGTTGTACCTCGTCTATCCTTGCAGGCACATTTGCAGCAGATATATATAATCTCGTCACTTTAGCTAGATCAGAGAAACTGTCTGGCATATTGTATTCTATACTCTATAGATCTAGAATTGTCCGCACTTCACTATTTTCTTGCGGTTTGGGGATCAAGATGAGACATTGTGGGGACATTCCATGTTAATTCACGCCGTTCATCAGGAACGGTGACGTTCTTATCTCCCCCTAACGGCGGGAAGACTGTCTCATCAAAGTGACAATCCGCAAATCTAGCGGTAAAGAGATCGCCTGTCAAGGGCTCTAAAGAGCACATAATGGATGAGACTCATAATCGACATATATGCCCATCCTTTGTTGAGGACCCAACTTTGTACGTTGTGACATCACAATTGGCACGAGAACTGCATACCCAAATGCGCGTAAGTGAGAAACATCAGGTTCGTACCCAGTCACCAGCTGTAAAGCAGAGTAAGGTTGGTAGCAGTGGGCCTCAACGGGACCAACATAGCTACATGCAAGATTGCATAGCCCCATGCAAAAACTAGAAGCTTGGTGCGCATTACCAAGATTCTATTTGCGAGACCATCTTGGGTGTGAACATAGGGAACTATATGTTCAGCTTCAATCCCAAGGGATATGCAATAATCATCGAAAGATTTCGATGTAAACTCTCCGGTATTATCAAGTCTTATAGACTTTATGGGATAATCCGAGTGGTGAACCCCCAATTTCATGATCTGGGTGAGAGTTTAGCAAAAGCAGCGTTTTCTTGCGGACAATAGTGTAACATGTGATCACTTTGTCGATACATCAACCAAAACCATTAATATTTAACTGTTCCACATGGTGGTTGGATATGTCCACAAATTTCCCTTGCATTCTGTGCAGAAAAATGGTGGTGTATGTACTAGTCTTTGCATATGATGGTCTAGTATTAAATATTCTTAACGAGTATGGCATTGCGTGTCATTATATACAAGATCCTTATTCAGAAGGGGATGCACCTGCGATGAATTGAGGATACGGTGCATCATACTTTGACCTTGGTGTCCCAAATGGTCATGTCATAGCAAGTAGTTGCTTGAATTAGTTAGCTTCTAGCTAACAGATTCCAATTTCTCCAATGTACGCTTTTGGCCACACACTTTGGAGGTTATGCAAAGATATTACACTCATTTTTCTCAGTGGTTTTAGTGTGATAACCGTTGGTTCGAATATCCTTAATACTCAATAACCGTTGGTTCGAATATCCTTAATACTCAATAACGTTCTTCTGGAACGTGGAAATTATAAGGCCTCATTAATGATAGGTTCAATACCATTGGACAACATATAGTGGGTTTTGCCAAACTCTCTATCAGGTTGGATTGGCCTGATACGGTTGTCACAGAGGTATGAATAGATAATAAGTTTGAAAAATATCTCCGATCTGGGAGTATGGTGTGCATAATAGCACTTTTAACCAGACAACAAACCTCCCCACATAATATGCCTATTCATTTATTTAATTCAATGGATCACATGTATGAATAAGTTTATTGAATTAAATATATTCGAACATAACCACATTTCTATAATCCAAAATAATTGAAAACATAAATCACCAAAATCCGAAGATGTTTCATTCATTAAGATGAAATAGATATGGCACAAGGGCCAATTATACCCATGTCTTCGAGTTCTAATCCTCGGTATGTTCATTTACTTCCTGAAAATCCATGATCTCTAGTGTGGAATAGATAGAAAATGATCATTCAATAAAGTTGGTATTCCGAGTTCCGCGACCGGTGTAATACTCATCTACTGCTTCGGCTATCGCACAACAGGTGTGGGACCAGCAGTCAATTCCTCCATATTGACAACAAAGATCATGTTGATTCTGGTGGCAGCGGGCCGAACCAGTGTTCCTTTCAACTCGGGCTTGCTGAGTTATGGCATCATGGTTCCTACCACGTGGGCCTTGGCCACGTGGAGCTTGATTACATGGCCTCTTGGGCTTTGGCCAAGTGGCAGACGATCATATGAGCTAATTTCGTTCTGCCAATCATATCTTGCTTCAAGCAAGAAAATGGTCATTTGATGGTGAAAGTGCTCTTCTAGAGCGACCCAAAGAGTCTGTGTATCCTCTTCATCGGATACTCAACTTGGAGTGCTTTCTCCATATGGTTCTTTATGAAAATTATGGCACTCATATTAAAAGCTTCAATGATGACATTTAGCATTGATTGTTGATCTCATCTTCTTTGCAGTAAGATGAATTTTCACATCTTGAGTTCACTTTTGATAGTTTCTTCTGGAGACCTCCAAAGCAACAAAGTCAAACATGTTGAGAGTTGACATTTCATACAGGAAAGGAACAAATAATATTAGTGCTTTGGGTAATATCATCCATAAGCAAGTAATGAGAACTTCAGGTTCTATAACATGGTATGAAAAATCAGATTAAACATGTAAAATCTACTGGTTTTATCATGTGTGGTGAATTTATGAAGAAAACTTCAAGTTTCTTAAACGGCATTATCCAAACTACAAGTTCAATTTATGTATGAACTACTGGTTCATTTAGAACTTCTAGTTCATTAGCTACCTGCATTTTCTACACATATATTCTAGTGCGAAAATTTAGACAAGTAACATAAAAATATTAAATAAAGTAAATTGTAATAATATCTCACAAATTGGATAAATGGAAATCATAAATCAATTGAGATATTAATTGCATGCTAGTAATATAACAAATTAATTATCACACAATTATGTAAATAAATGATTCTGGCAATTAATTACATATATTAGATATATTTTTCCTTTTATTTTGATTCTGCTGGACCAAAGAAGGAGTGGGCTTGATAGTGAAGCCTATCGGGCTTAGTCTGCGGGCTCGTGACCTGGGCTTTCATGCGCTAGTCAAAGAGTATGTGAGGCTGCTGGGCTGCTAGGTCCTGCGCAGGGAGAGTGGGCCTGCTGGGCTCAAACTGGTCTGCCAAAGAATGAAAAGTTATTACTCAACCCTTTTGGTAACTCCAATTGAATACGACCAGGTAAGGAAAAATGAGGTTTAGGTGGAGCGAGGCTCACTTAAGTACACGACCTCATCTGAACCTTGCCTAACATCGCATCCAACTGGATTAACCTAGTTGGAAAAGATTCATAACCATTGTCATGGTAACACGTGGCGAGTTTTTGTGCTAGCCTTGCATGCACCTTGGGCCTGAGCTTCTGGCTCGGATTTGTTGTTGTGACTTTTGGCTTGATTTTAGCTTCTGACTCAGCCACATTTAATATTCTCAATTATAACATAACCAAATTTAATATATGTTATTAAATTAATGCAGCGGTTATGTACCTAAGGAAATGGGTTCAAATCCCATTAATGCTTCTGGCATTTCGTATAGGTAATAAATTGGCCAAATACTTCTGGAATAATGTTTATGTAATAATCGCGTAATAATTTAGCCCATAATGCTTCTAGCATAAAGAATTATAATGGCAGATTCAAATTTGTGTAACAAAAATTAAGCCCATAATTCACGCAATGCACAATATTCAGATGTAGTAATAAAAGATACATTGTGAAATTATTATGGCTTATCCAAAACAATTGCCATAATAATTTCACAATGTATCTTTTATTACTAAACCAAAACATGAATTGAATCAATTGATCAATCACCAATTAAATGGAGTTGAATCTGCTTCTGGCAGTATTAATATTAAATGGTGGTGATAATTACCAATTGGCCATAATGGCACAGTGGACAACATACTGGGTTGGTATACACTGTGGCTGGGTTCGAATCCCAGAAATAGCATATTTTATTTTTGAATGATGGATTGATGCTCTCTAGTTGTGAATTGGTGCTATGGACCAAGTGCTAGAAATAACTAAGCCAAAGTATCCTAATTTTTTTCTTTTCCAATCAAACAATCCAAAACATGAACAAATATATGTATTTCAAATAAAACAATTAGAATTTAGGGTTCATGCATCATGGAGGATTTTTCATGTTCAATCAATTGGCTCAATAAGCATGAATATAAAATTATATTTTGGAAAACATTACTTGATGAAGAGCGGATGAATCTTTAGTTTATATGTGCAGAACTGAGAATGTTGTCTTCTCAGCCAATCCAAGAGCTATTCGCCTCTTCTGGACAGCTCGCACTTCGAATGGTGTACAAGTCTCAAAACGACTCCAATAGGGCTGAAATTTGGAGGACATATAGAAGAGTCAGAGACGAACAACTTTGATGAAGGAAAGATTTTTATCTGAGGTCCCGATCAAGAGGTTTCGGGGCGTGCAAACAGGCTGATCTGCACAGGAACTAGCGTGCTACTGTGCTGCAGGGGCAGCAGGCGTGCGACGATGCTGCAGGGGTGTTAAACAGCTACAAGCGTGGCCGTGACCCACCATTGTACTGATATTTTCCCAACTTAACCACCCGATAGGTGTTGGGTTTTAATCACAAAATGTCTCGGTACAATTGGGTGAGATCCACACACTTATAAGTTATATTTTATTTGTCACTTTTTCAATGTGGGATCTTTCTCTCCAACACGTCCCCTCACGTGTAACCTAACTCTAGGTCTGCACGTGAAATTAATTAACAATCCAATTCCCACATTGGAAATTGGGACACAAGTCTCATATTGGAGACTTGGCCAATATAACAATCCAAGGCCCACATCGGACACTTGATAACAATCCAATCGGAATTTTCCGATGGCAATATAAGGAACCCAAATTCGGGCTTTCCTCTCCAACACGCCCCCTCACATGCAACCTAACTCTAGGTCTTTTCGTGAAATTAATTAACAATCAATTCCCACATTGGAAATTAGGACACAAGTCTCATATTGGAGACTTGGCCAATATAACAATCCAAGACCCACATTGGACACTTGATAACAATCCAATCGGAATTTTCTGATGGCAATATAAGGAACCCAAATTCGGGCCCATGACAATTGGAGACGCAATTGGAAAGAGACCCGCTCTGATACCATGTTAAACAGCGACAAGCGTGGCCCGTGGCCCACCATTGTACCGATATGGTCCCAACTTAACCACCCGATAGGTGTTGGGTTTTAATCACAAAAGGCCTCGGTAGAATGGTGGGCCACGGGCCACGCTTGTCGCTGTTTATCATGGTATCAAAGCGGGTTACCCACTTGTGTATGCCTCATGGCCACACGGGCTCCACGTCACCCAAAGTTGTCCACGTGTATGGCTTGAAAATTTGCCACACGTGCGGGGGCATGTTGAGAATATACACATCTCACATGGAAAAAATGAGACCTATGAGACCTTGCCTATGAGTTTATAAGAGTTTGGGCCACTCCATCCATTGCCAATTGGTTTTGGATGTGAACCCCAGATTACTTTATCAAGGGGCTGCAGGGAGGCTGCGGCAGGAGGGGTTTTTTTCCTGGCTAGAGCTTGGGTTAGAGTATCGTGCTGATAACGTGTTGTAAAATGAAAGCAAAAGTGTTTCAGGAAAAAAAAAGGAGTTTGGACGCATGGAGATAGAGTGTGTATATTCATCTCACCATGAGGGGGTTTATATAGGAGTACATGATGTATACAAATAGTCAACGTTTAATAGCAACATCAATTACTCCTATTCACAATCCTATCAATCACTAATCTATAGTGAAAGGCATATATGACTCTCCATCTATTTACATGATATTAGCCATAACTATTTACAACAATTTCTTAAATGAAATAACCACGCATAAATGGTCCAAACTACATAAATCTTTGTGTGCATTAGGTTGAAAATTCACACCTTTCTGCATCTCTTTTTTTTTTTGGATGAACAAGATTTTGTCATCCAACAAGTAATATTCAAACTTAATCCTCCAGCACAAAAGCAGTTCATCTTTCATAACTAGAGCATGATCAAACAAATTGTTGCAAAACCAATTGGTGCACGTAAAATTACAGATACCAAAATTACATAAGATTTGATGCATTTGGTAGAAAACATAAAACTTAATTACATCATTTTCTTCGTCTTTATCGTCATCGTTACATAATCTTGATGACCATACTAATCTAGAAGACAATAAACTTGATTGCTTGATGGAAAGCTTAGAAAATGCAGGATCGGAGGAGAATTACCACCAGAATCACTCAAATCTAACTAGGCCCATACTTATACAAAACTTTTCTCAAGTATTTATGTCTCTCCCTTTATTCTTTTCAGTCTTTTGTAGACTATATGTCCTCGATCTGTAGCTTCTTCGTCAGTGCATCAAATTCAAGCTTTTGGACAAGTGGCAACTTTTTGTCCCACATCGGAAATTTCCATGCCTACTAATGTTAATGTACGGTCAATTCGAGATACCATGTTTAAACTACTCCTCTAACCGCCAAATAAAATAACTAAGAAAGAAATAATTCAAAACTCTGGTAGTTCTGGTGTGTCCCCATAGCCAGCTTTGATGAAAAGGTCGTACCAAAAGTCCATGCCATCATCAATGTTTGAAGGGAGTAGAAGTTGCAGTTCTGCTTGATCATTTGTGCCCTCCAAAAACTCCAATTGGTTGTCGCCGGAATTGTCAGCTGAAAGTGCCTCTGACCAGAAACTGTCATCGATTTCGAGGAAGCTTGCATCCAACTCGATCTTTTCATCTTTGATCATGTTCTGACCGGTTGCGGCCGAGGCTTCAGTGACTGATGAAAAATCATCACTAGAACTTGGTTGTGGTGACATTGATGCATGACTTGTTGGACTCTCAAAATTCACACCTTCTGGCTCCGCATATCGGCTTGTGAGATTCGAAGTGCTACATGTTGGTGATGTGGTGTTATTATGTTTGAGTAGTCTCTTCTTCAAGTGGGTATGCCATACATTTTTTATTTCATTATCAGTTCTTCCTGGTAATCTTGCTGCGATTGCTGACCATCTGAAAATAAAAGAAATATATGTGATTAAATTATGTGCATGAGTTTTGGCACTTTGTTATGCAAGTACAAAAGTATATGCTTATATATGTATATACCATATATATTTGAATATGACTAGAGCAGCTTGTGACTAGTATGACACAAAAACTAGGACAGATATTAGTTATTTACTGCATGAATTCATCTGTATTCCATAATTTTTATCGCTGTTGCTTCAAATATACAGAATCTTTGAGTTCTTCAATTGCTATTCTTTATTACATAGAACCAGTCGCCTTTGTTTGTATGCTCGAAAATGGATCTAATTCATCTTCTTTGCAATAACATTTGGGGTCAAGCTAGCTACTGATCCTTTACTTCAAAGCAATGTTTGTCTCTAGCCTTAACTTTGATTCATAATTTATATACTTGTTCATGTTGAAATTTCATTTTCGCAAAAGGGTATAGCATGTTTTTCAGAAGTTCAGAAAAGTTTCATGCAAAACTAAATGTTAAGCATTGTATGCATACCTGTTACCAAGCATTTCATGCAGATTGATGATGGCATCTTCTTCTTCTCTAGTGAAGTTTCCTCTCTTGATATCCGGCCGCAGATAGTTTATCCACCGGAGTCTGCAGCTTTTCCCACATCTCAACAAGCCTAAAACAAAGAACAATAAGCGAAAAAGTACGAGTCGAAAGCTTAAACAACTCATCGATAACTTTGTTTGGAGCTGGCTAGCTAGAGAAACCCAGATAGTGAGGAAATTGTAATTACCAGCATGCTTGGGCAGAGCTCGCCAATTTCCATGACCGTAATTTTGGATGTAGGAGATGAGAATCTGGTCTTCTTCAGTAGTCCATGGCCCCTTCTTCAACCCCATTTTCTCGCAGCAAGGAGCTCTCACCATGTTTTCTGGTTTGAGTGAAAGAAGGAATGAAGAACTATTTTACTCTATTCCAAAACGATGAGATAGTGCTTCGTTTGAGTTTCAGCTCAATATTTTTTGAGGGCTTGGCTGGCTATTTATCCTACCTCTTTTTTTTTTTTTTTGGTCGAAGATCCTAGCACTATTCAAAAGTTGTTTGAATGGAGACCAAAGACAAATGAGAAAGAATCTCGCTCTAGTCAAAAGCAAAAGCAATTTCCAGGAAGGAGCTCTCAAGCTATAGGATCCCTATTTTATTTGAAATATCTAAACTAATTAAGCAACTCATATTTTATATATCGAGTTGCAGTTGTTTGTCATATAGTGACTAGTACATGGTACGCCAATTAAGGACGCGCAACAGACACAAAATCTGGTCCATGATCTCATATCAGAATGAATATGTTAATATGTCAGCCTGTGACGTTGGACAGTTGAAGCAGCCAAAATGTATAGTAGAGCCTTTGCCAATAACCCTTTTGCTTCATTAATTTGATCTGTAGTCCACAAGTACTCCTGAAATGTTACTGAAAATGGTTAATACATATTAGTATATGGTGGAATACTTGCTCTGCATAATCCATATACAGTTTTAGCTGTCAAATGCGTCAAAGAAAAGCTTATTTGCCAGACACTACTCAGACCTTATGCAGCTGTGTTATTAGCTAGGTACCAGTGTGTTCCCTAGCTCCCATTAGGCCGGCTAAGAGTTTTGTACCTGTTTGTGTAGTTTTTGTCTACCTTGGTTTTGCCCTTTTGGAGTCGTTACTTCCTTTATCCGGTAGATGTTTTCAATGTTCACCAAGTAGCTACTAACATATGAATTATATATTTTCTTTTAATGTTGATGATCTCTCGTGTTAAAATCGAATCTCGCTCGAGATTAAATTAGAAACAGAGTTAAAGTCATAAAAAATAAAAAATACTACAAGAAAATCGATCAAGAGACTCTTAGAACATACCGATTAAATTTAGCATGACAATTTATATGAGTAAACGTAAAGAAATCTCCTTTTGTGTCCTCGATATCATATGCTTCTTTATGGCAAGTTAAAGACTTTAGGATTTTCTTAAATCAAAAGGACAGTGCTATGTGACCAAAAGAAAGAGTCTACTATGTATTTCCATGGACTATCTCCATTCTCAATGCAATGATGAACTGGTGTGAACTGCGTGTATCAATTTTGAACTTCTGTTTCTCATTAAAAATAAATAAATAAATAACTTCTGATATGAGTATGAGGGGTAGACTCTTTACAATAGGGATTTTAATGTTTAGTTCTATATTTGACAAATTGGTTCATTTCAAACATTTAGAACCACAAGTTGCATTTATTTAAATGGGTCAATTCTCAGTAATCATAAGTTCGTAACCAAGTCAACAAATTCACAATACAAATCAATTTGCTTGTTGGGTTTTATCTGCTATTCCAACTATTCCAATTTGCAATCATTAATTTACTCATCAACACATATATATAATAGTATAATGCTAACTATGCGCTTATAAATCTAATTTTGCAATAACAAAATTGAACCCAAAAAAGAGTGGATCATACACCATTGTCCTTTCTATCATCGATGTGAACGAAAATAGTGTAAGGCTTATTTTAACGTCACTCTGCTGTGACATTCGATCATTATTGAGTAATTTATTAGAGCAACTCCAACAGTTTTTTTATCATTTCTATATTATAGGAAAGCAAAAGTCAAAGCTTTAGCATTTTTTCTTCTCCAACTCCAACAGATTCCTTATTTTACTGTAATCTCTAAAATATCTACAATTCTTAGAGATTGCTGTAAATTTAAGGAATTTGATTTTCTCTTTCCTCACTATCCTTAAAATAAGGATAGTTATAGGGAATCTGTTGGAGCAAGAGAGGCTAAGTTTTTTTCTAAAATAGAGAAAAATTAAAATATGGAGAAACGGTTAGAATTGCTTTTAGCAGCTGTTAAATACATGCATGAGCATCGCATTTATCAAATAATAGAAAAGTTGACCAAATAGAAGGATTGTAAAAATGTCCAACCTATGATGTGATCCAGTTTGCAAAATCTTCGGTAAACAAATTCAATTGGGTCGTATTTTAACATGTTTTTATAAGCTTGGTCAAAAATGAAATTAATCAAGTATCTTTTTGTTCATGATGAAAAATGAAAATAGTTGAATTGTAATGTGGGATAGGGTAGGGGAGGGTACATGGAAGAGTCAATAATATTGACTGGTTTTGTATATGTTCTTCGAAGGGTCAAAGAAACACGCATGTGCGGATGAGGTATTGGCCAATCAGAAACAAGATAGTGACAAGTGATTGGTCGATCATTCGTTTGAGATATAGCTACCTGTAATCAATCATAGGGGGGAGGAGCGGCCTCAAGTCAATACCCGACGACTAGGATTGGAATTTAGTAGTGCCACTAGAGCTGCCCCACTACCTACTAATCTCCTTGATTAGTATTCGCTTAGCAAAAGAGTTTTTCTATTGAGATTTCCATATTTGCTCATTTGACATTCCATGCTCTTTACATCTCTTATTTTCTTTTTAAAAAGTAAAATGTACTATCTAAACATCTTTCAAGTACCTAATTTAACTTTACTTATAAATGGAATGTTCTAAGCATTAAATATGAGTTTCAATGCTCTCGTAATTGTTTGTTTGCCAAAAAAAGAAAAACTGAAATAATCATTGAAAAAAAGTCATAACTTGATAACTAATTAGAAAATATTACCATAATTATTTTCGAACCTAATTTTTCATGTTTTATGGTTACAAAAATTAAATTTGCTCATTTAATTATTTTTATATAACTTTATCTTATATGCCGCTTCACAAGCTTATTTGGTTTAGTTTACACTCAGTTTCATGATCTTGTAATACTAATAAGAAGAACATTTATCTAATATTTTTTTCTATTGCATCATAGTTTCGTTCTTATATAATTCACCAAGTAATTTTGAATGCATTATCTTTTGAATCTTTTTTCTCTTCAAAAACTTTCATGAACAAATAAAATCATAAATGAGATTTGAAAATGGAAATGAATAATAAGTAATATAAATTCTGTTTCTATTATTAATTTATTATAAAGCTGAGAGAACAAAAATATATATTTTTTCTTAATATTTTGTTGTCTGTTACAGTCTTTTCATATAAGGACATGTATGTTATTTAATAATTAAAAAATGGAGGAGGTTTAGTAAGCAGATTAGGAAGTCTCAATAGAAACTCTCTTAGCAAAATAGCCAACATTTTCATTGCAAAAAAGAAAAAAGCAAATATTTATATGTGTTATTTAGGGTTAATTTGAGTTTAGAGCTGGTTTGAGTTTGTTATTCTGTATTGATGTGCTGGTTAAGTCGGAGTTGTCCAAGCACATAGAGTCTACGTAATGTTTGTACTTTGATTCTATGGTATCACTTGTTTTTGGCTGGCGAAAGTAAATAAACTAGATCTATGCTTATCCCTAAACATTCCTAAGGCACTAATTAGTTGACTACCGGAGCTTTACTATCTAAATTTATTCAAAAGATGACAGATGTTTTTGTTTAGCTAAACAGTCAGCTGCAAAATTTTCTTCATGAAATACGTGCTTTATTTGAATGACTGAGAGTAAGCAGAGATATATGTTTGATATCTTAAATCACCTGCACCAATCACATTTTGGAGTTACTTTCTATTGCAATTCGGTTAAACCCACCCATAACAACCCTGCATGAAATTTAAAATTTTCTTCATGAAATACGTACTTTATTTGAATGACTGAGAGTAAGCAGAGAGAGATATATTTGATATCTTAAATCACCTGTATCAATCACATATTGGAGTTACTTTCTATTGCAATTCTGTTAAACCCACCCATATCAACCCTACATGAAGAGCCATACATGGTGAAAGAAAAACTAGAACTTATCCCAGCAAGGGCGGCGATTTGATGGCATCATTGATATTACATACATCATTGTGACAAAATTAAGCATCACTTACATGAGTTGAAAGTTAGACGCTTAAGGGTGCAATAATTCTAACCCACAACATCGTGAAAAATGAAAAACTATATAGTACATTCAAAATTTCAAATTTCGATCAAATTAGCTAATATATCACACAATAGTAGATATTTCGAGTCCTCTTCAAGACTTGATACAGTATATTGAATACTGCTCCATGACTTGGAATAAGTTGGCACCGGTTATCTTCATATTCGCCTCGATGTGAAATGTACGTCTAGCATCATCCCATGGATCGATCATTGAAATGATTACCACCTACAAAAAGTCATACAAAGATTTTGCAGAAAACATACGAGCTAGAGGTTAGTGTATTTTGCCTAACCTCAAAATGACTGTTTCCAAGATGTATTTTGGCTTGATACATACGAGATTAGTGTATATTTTGTCTTGATGTGAAATGTCTATCATCATCCTATGGAATCATTGAAATGACTAAACCTACATAAAGTCAAAATAGATATTGTAGGAAAAATACAAGGTTAGTGTATTGACTGTTTCCAAACTAAGAATTAAATGATGAGTATTTTTACATACCTAATTCAATGAAAACTTAGTTTTTTTTTTTTCTAATTCATACTTAGATGTGATTTGTTTTCTACGGATGTTATTAATTATTGGAAATTTGGAATGATGTTATGCTTACGTACATCCACATCATGCCAACTTTTGATGGCTAGAAAGATCACGATGTGATGCTTTAATACTAATCTTTCACAGAGTAATAACTAGATAGATTTGGAAAGCAAAGTCAATATTTAATTCATAATAAATTGATACACCTCCACACAGATTCCTTGTTAAGGAGTACATGGAGAAATGAAAATGACACGGTGAAAGCTATGGGGATCGGAAAGAAAGAAGGGCTGGTGCGACTGCTCTGAAGTCTTAATTAATGAAACTGTTGAATACAAGAGGAGGGGGGATATAGAGTCTAAACCCTTGATTACAATAAGTATTTAGAGAATGTACATTCCAAAATGACATCAGAAATCTCTACAAAATACATGTATTCTAACAAGCATTAATTAGTAAAGAGTGCTCTACTGGATACTCCATTTGCTTTGATAGAGCGGTGACATATAGAAATATAACTTGATTACAACGAAGCATAATTACCAAAATCACAGTTTTCCTATTATGTTGCCGCTGGAGAATAAATATTCTGATTTGATCAAAGTGAATTCCTAAAGAGAAATTTTAAATATACACCCCTAATCACTTAAGACACATCCCTATTATTTTATATTTCAAATTAAATTTTGTAGGTAGGTTAAATGACCAAAACAGACATCTATGCATTAGAAGAAGAAAAAAATAGTCATATTTTCCTTATATTATTCTATTTATGTATAAATAGTTAGATAAACACAATAAATTTCTATACATAGCCTCCCAATTTAATACAAGAATAAAGTTAGAAACTATCTAATTTAATTTTTCCTTAAATAAATTGTAATTAGATGAGGTTAGAGACCATAACATTTAGAATTTCAAAATCAATGGCATTAAATATTTTTAAAAACATATCGCTTTACTCCCATTTTTTAGTTAATTTCCTTTTTTGTTCTAAGAGTTATGATTAATCAATTTATTTTCTAATATAAAACATCACAGGTGAAAAAACTTTATAATTGTTAATTTGTTTGGCCCCTCTAATGACAACTATTTAGTTCCGCCACTATGGAGAAACTACTGATATAGTTTTGGTTGAATGTTCAACTCATAATTTTATACTTGATTAACATGGTGTTTGGTGGATGAGAGCTCAAATAACACAAAACCTATTTATATGCATCTATTTAAAGGAAACAATAATAAATCTTTATGGATTTCTCAATAACTAACACAAGTAATCAATATGGTCATTTACAAAATGTCAATATACTAGAATATACTAATCATATTAAATAGTAACCTTAATATAGTCAAAAAGGAGGATATTTCATGATTTTTGAGATTAAGGGTATTGTAGGTATTTTGGGTTGTGTATTTAGTAAATTTATTAGAATAAGAAATTAAATGGGTGGTGTATTAAGTGTGGAGTGTGTATTAAGTAATTAGGGGTGTATTAAGTGTGGAGTGTGTATTAAGTAATTAGGTATTTAAAATTTCACATTCCTAAAACATAAATAAACCGTCGTCTTTTTGGTTTATTGAATGATTAATTAATAAATATAAAACATAACCGGTGCTTAGAAAATGATCGAAAAAGTGCATCGGAAATTACAAATGTAGGGTAACCTTCCTCCACTTCTTTTGTTGACCAAATTTGATTGAAAGAGTGGATCGATTCTCAAGCATGCACAGTATATATCGAAGAACAAGGTACCACGGTGGCAATGAATATGAGTACAATTATCTAGATAATTAGAGAACAAATTAAGTTGGTTATATGAAACTATATATGAAAGTTCACGTAGATTACTAGCTAGAAACTAAAATTCATGTAGAAAGATCCAACAGGTTTGGTCAACGAGAAAGCTAGCACAAGATCAAAGCCAAAGAAAGAAAAGAGATCGAAAGTTCTG
The DNA here is from genome assembly GCA_024704745.1 of Rosa lucieae. Lineage (NCBI taxonomy): Eukaryota > Viridiplantae > Streptophyta > Magnoliopsida > Rosales > Rosaceae > Rosa > Rosa lucieae. The sequence goes on along the minus strand of CM045495.1, from coordinate 7,078,722 downwards.
AGAGTTTAATTATTGTTTTAGTTGGGATGCATCATGCTCGCATGACAGATTGACAGATTTTCTGGGGAGTTGAAGTAGATCGATGCACGCTTCAAGTGTCACGATATATGAAATGGAATGGAAGCTGCTGCTGCTGCCGCATGATGATCTAATATTTGAAACAGTCTCAATCGCTTATTTCTGCCGCTGACAATTTTGGAAAACTAGTATATCTTGCTCATCATCGACTCCATGAATTAATACAAGAAGACATTTCAAACTCGTACGAGTACACCTATCTTTCTCAATTCAAGCCTTTGAAGGCGGGCTTAATCACACTGTACGTGGCTAGTGATTGGGAGAACATGTAGCTAGTAGTACGTATATTCTAAACTACCGGTGGGCATTTTCACACCGGAAATCGGGAATCGCCTCGAACTACACTCTTTCAGTTCGGTGATTAGTTTGGCCTCCATGTATGTACGTTGACAATGAACTAAGAGCATACAACAACTTTGCGAGACATAGCATGGTGTGTCGTGAGATACAATACCTACGTTCGAAGAAGGGTGAAAACAAGGTGATCGATCTTAACCACAACACCGAATCGCTGCCGATTGAGCCAAAAATATGAAGGAAAAAAAAAACCTGTAGCGTGACGTAATACATTTATAGATAGTAATTCAACGCTCGGGTATACATTACATACTTCCTCAGAGTCAAGCAAAAAGTATTTTGAGGAGTACTTACATCACACTTAAACTGAAGTGTGATGTAAGTAATATGACTTTAATTAATATGAAAGATAAAAAAAAAAAGTTAAAAGAAGTTTCAAAGCTTAATTAATATGACTTTAATTTAACATATATCGCAAAAGAAAAACTTCCAGGTTATTTAAGGGGGTGTACCCCCTCTAAGACAACGACTTGGTAAAGAGACTTGCTATTTGATTAGTAGAAACTGAAAAGAGGCTTGGAAAAGGAAAAGTGGGGCAATTATGTTGAAAAAGCTTGCAGCAAAAGCTTGGTCATGGTGCATTGAATATGAGAGCAATAACATTGTTGACTTGACTGGGTGATAGTACTGTGTAAGAGATTTATCCACCAAGTTACTAGATTAATTAAGTTGAGAGAATTGACGAAGTGGTGTTAATTCAGTGATTAGAGTACCCACTATCTATGTACGAAGTCATGGGTTCGAGTCACTATGGGGGCAGGAGTGAAACCCTTTGATCCTCTTTAAAAAAGAAAAAAAAAGAAAAAAAAAATTAAGTTGAGAGAATTGTATGCACCGACAGTGTACTTGCACTTGTGCAAGTGTACTGTCGGTTATTTTAATCTTTAAAAAAATAACAAAAATTACATCAATTCATATTGCAAGTACCTATGCACTGACGGTGCATGCAATACACTCCATTAATTAAGGGCCATTAATTAACTGTTAATTGGTGGACTAAATATATGTGGTACGAAGTCCATGTTTGATTTTATGTGGATTTAGAAATCAACCATGTTATTATTCTTGACTAATCCATCCATATATCCAAATACAGTTTTTAGTCCATTTTCCATGCATCTGTTTAATTTTGAAAAGTGAAATTTATACCTTTTATGTTTCTTTTTTTAGTATCTTAACATCACATATTTACATTTCACAGTACAAAACTTAAGATACTAAAAAAGCAAATATGAAGTGTCGATTATAAAATAGAGAGTGTGAATTTCATTTCCCAAATTTTTTAATGTTTACCCCAGTGATCCCACTTTCTTAATTTGATATGTTATTGATGATGATGGCTCTTAATTTCTTCATTAGTGCCTTGGTCATTTAGTTGATGGCTCTGAATTTCTTCTGTAATATCTGACCCTTTTGAGCAACTTTCATCGCTATTTACTCATACTTTATCCATTGTAAACATGCATTATTCAGTCAGTGGCTGATGTCTGATGGCTCCTTCGATCATCTTTTCCTCGCAACCTTAGTGATAGTTATATTTGCTATTAACTAACTTTAACCTTTTGTTCATTGTTTATTTTTCTTTCGTGACCGGAGCGCTTGACTGAAACGAGTGATCGAACTTAGTTCACTACCTCTTTAATTTCAAGCCAAGCAAGTAATTCTTTTCTATCACAATTTTATAGAACGACGTACCTTGTGTACTGTATATATTCATATATAGTCTTGCTTCCGACTCATCACAGAAGTTAGGTCCAGTAGAGAAAGGTGGATACATAGAATTTAAGGCTTTATTAACTGTTTCTGTCTTAGGGTTTAGCTAACTTTGCATTCACTGCATGCGAGTTCAGGTTAAAGTCAGCTATCTACATGCAATCATGCATGAGCTAGCGCATTCATTTTGAAAAGAAAAGCAGAATTTTAACTTCTTTCATTGATAGTTTTTAAACGATCGATCCCGCATACTCTATCTCGTTTGATTGGCGGAATGGAAAGGTTGGGAAAGGAAAGTTGATCATTTCTTGTGTTTGGCACACTCAAGGAAGAACAATTCTTAGGTTCACCCCTAGGGTGAATGAACATATTCACTCTCTCTTGCGATTAATACATAATAAATTTATAATTTTCTAATCCAACCATTCATGTTATATAACGTAATACAAAGATTAGCTCTGTATAAAATCAATCAAATTGAAGACTTTTTAGTTATTCATTTATATGAAATACATGGATGGTTCATCGCAGTAGTAATAAATGTTGTTAGAACCATTCATTTGTTTGATTCAATTAGATAATTAAATGATTTCTGATTTGATTGATTTTTTTCAGAGATGATCTTTAAATGATAATTTAAGATATTGATCATTGGATTATAAATTAATTAGGTAAAAATATGTTAATCAACAACGAGGGTGGATATGCTCGTTCACTCTAGGGGTTAATCTAAAAATTGTTTCTCAAGGAAATGAACAATTTTCCTGCATGAAGGAAAAATAGGGGGGAAAATAGATCCTCCCACACCCCATGAGATTTATTTTCCCTCATATTTTCTCTGCATTAATTGCATATTAATTACCTACTCTAAATATTATTTTAATAGTTGTTATTACCAATTTATCCATTAAACTTTTGAATCTTGAATTGTTTATGTTTTGATAAAGATATTACTGGAAAATTGATGTTACCTACTTTCCTATTCATGCACAAACCAAACATCGGAAAGGAAAGTAAAATACATTTTGCGATTACTTTCCCGGTGTTTCCAGACATTGGTAGAGAAACTAGTAGGAAATTTACTTTCTCACGCATGAGAAAGACCAATGAACTAATTTCATTTCCGACAACCAAACGAGACGTAACAACTGACAACTAAACTTGCCCAGAAGAAACAATATTCAATTGCTGTTGGCACACCAGATCGATCTCATTCGCGAAATGAATTACCAATCGATCCCATGTTTTGTTTTGTTTCATGATCGAGGGAATAAGATTACAAGGAAAAGCCTCTGCTGCAGCCAAAACCGTTATTGGCCCGGTCAAAACTGAAGGCAGAGAATTAAGCAAGCCTTGGGAGGCAGCATCAACGTACGTTCACTGCTTACAGACATGAAAATTAAGAATCTGAGAGACATAGAGAACCCATGTGCAGTAGAAATTAATGGATCAAAGAATAATCAAGGGAACAATCAATTAATGCACTAGGACAATAAATAAGTTCTAACCTAATACGTATTAGGTTAAACTCGTCCGCACGGATTAAACAAGATGTTCTAGATGTGTGGCGGTGTGTCACTTGTGTCTAAGTCCTACGTGATATGGTCAATATATCAACTTGTCCGCAGGTTCTTTAGTTGTTAATGTTCTTACCTTTACTATAATGTATACGTACATACATATTCTGTCAATTTTGGAGAAAAAAACCTCTCATTTTTTAATCAATGCGCAACACGCAACACGTAGTTTCATTTAACAGAGTCGTGATAGAATTTGGTCGTAGGGCGCTCGATGGTGTGTTTTTTAATGTCTGGAAATCTTATTAATCAATTTTGAAAGTTGGATATTTTTCTGTTTGAATGAGAAGAGTACCGGTTCTTCTAGTAAAAAAAAAAAAAAAACCCTTTTGTAAGGGCACTAATCAAGTTATTTGACTCGATAATTTTATAAGAGTAATATAAATTTCACTATTGATAACGTTTAGAAGAATTTCTATGATAAAATATAAAGGGAGCTTCTACTCATACCTCCAAAATTAGTATTTGGACCTCCTCACTTAATAGACCTCCAACTTACCTTTACAAATAACCAATATGCTATCTACACCTCCCTAATTTTCCCAAAATGGCCATTGCCCAATAAAATCCATAAAAGTCTTTTTTTTTTTTAGATTCTATTCATACCTCCGAAATTGGCAAATGGACCTCCTTCAATTTGTGAACAATTCACAATCCTATTTTCCCTTAAGACAAAAAAAATCTTTAGTTGGTAGTCTCTCTCTCATGTAATTTTGTCGCAATGTCGCTCCTATTTTGTTTCTTTCATTCCATATGTATTTTTTAGTCTTTCTTCCATGAACTTGTGCATGTGACGTTGACAAGTTCTATCAAAGCTAGCTAGCTAGGTACTGTAGAACATATGAATGTGCATAATCATCTTATGATTGTTCAAAGTTCAAACATAAATACTCAAATTTCTACTAGATAACTTGGTATAAATTTCTAAGTAGAAAACTGACAGAAAAAAGAAACTAAAACTAGGTATAAATTTCTTACTAGGTATTAAGCTTGATAGATTCTGTCTCGCCTCTTACTCGGGGAGTAGAATCTCACCACCACGATTGACGTTTGAGAGATAGAGAATGACTGTTGCTAATGATTTTAGGGTTTATGTTGGAGGAGAAAGTTTTCTCCAAGTTCAAGATTTTTTTTTTTTCTCCCATTTTTTGTGTCCTTGTTGGTAATTTGATATGAGTTGACAAAGTCAACTATTACTTGGAAAAAGAGGAAGGTCCAAATACCAATTTTGGAGGTATAAATAGAAGCTCCCAAATATAAATAAAAAAAAATATCAAAACAACCTGAGTAGTACAATTTTATTCAGTTCATTCCAATTTTGAAGGGGTTGAAAAGACAAAAACAAAACTAAACGAAAACCATTCAATTTAATTCAGTTCGGTTCGATTTGATTTGGTTTTTAAAGCTTTTATTCATTGTTGCTGAGCTGTTGCAATTTAGATTAATTGTTGATTGATTGATTGAGTTGTAGGATAAGATTGATTGAGTTGTAGGATAAGATTGCAATCATAGGGCTGATTAGTGTAGGTGTTAGGTGTTTTCCTTTTGTATACAATCTGTAATCCTATATAAACATGACTGTAAGATGAACAGAAACATACAAGTTTACCTAATATCTATCATGGTATCAGAGCGGATCCCTCTCCAATTATCATGGGCTCAAATTTGGGTCCCTTATATTCTCTCATCGGAATATTCCAATTGGATTATAACCAAGTGTTCGATGTGGACCTTGAATTGTTACATTGACCAAGTCTCCGATATAAGAATTGTGTCTCAATTTCCAATGTGGGAATTGGATTGTTAATTAATTTCATGTGCAGACCTAGAACTAGGTTGCACGTGAGGGGGCGTGTTAGAGAGGAGAGATCCCACATTAGAAAAGTGACAAATAAAATATAACTTATAAGTATATGGATCACACCCAATTGTACTGAGACTTTTTGTGATTCAAAGCCAACGCCTAACGAGTGGTTAAGTTGGGACAGTATCGGTACAATGGTGGGTCACAAGTCATACTTGTTGCTGTTTTTTCGCTCGACTTCTTTCACTCTTCAGTTTTGCCAACCCAACCAAAACTCTGAATGATGTCTATGAATCCACTTTGGGTCCATTTCAAAAAGCTTTTTTTTTTTTCTTCTTAAGAACCCAAAAAAAGAATCCACTTTGGGTCTAATCGTTTTCATGGCTTGATGTATGGGCCAAGCCTCAGTTAGATCCATTCACTACTACAAACCTGGCCTAGATCCCTAAACCTTAGGATTTCCTATCTTTTCAAATTGGGCCTTTCAGCTAAACCCTTTGGGCCTGCCTCTCCCCCAATACTTGCCCTAACCCAGTAACCCACCTCCCACCCACCACACTACTTAAAGAGAGAAAACCCTAGCACATTTCACTCCTCTCTTTCTCTCTTTCTCGCCGCAGATCCAAAACCCCTACCCCCTCCTCCTCCTCCTCCTCCAATGGCTTTCATCAAAGCTTCAAAACCCCGCGCCTACTTCAAGCGCTTCCAGGTCAAGTACAAGCGCCGCCGCGAAGGCAAGACCGACTACCGCGCCCGCATCCGCCTCATCAACCAGGACAAGAACAAGTACAACACCCCCAAGTACCGCTTCGTCGTCCGCTTCACCAACAAGGACATCGTCGCCCAGATCATCTCCGCCACCATCTCCGGCGACCTCGTCCTCGCCTCCGCCTACGCCCACGAGCTCCCCCGCTACGGCCTCGAGGTCGGCCTCACCAACTACGCCGCCGCCTACTGCACCGGCCTCCTCCTCGCCCGCCGTGTCCTCAAGAAGCTCGAGATGGACGCTGAATATGAAGGGAACGTCGAGGCCACCGGCGAGGACTACTCCGTCGAGCCCGGCGAGAGCCGCAGGCCCTTCCGGGCTTTGCTCGATGTCGGCCTGGTGAAGACCACTACCGGAAACCGGGTTTTCGGAGCGCTGAAGGGAGCTTTGGATGGGGGTTTGGATGTGCCTCACAGTGAGAAGAGGTTCGCTGGGTTTTCGAAAGACTCGAAGCAGCTGGATGCCGAGGTTCACAGGAAGTATATCTATGGGGGCCATGTGGCGGCTTATATGGGGACTTTGATTGAGGATGAGCCGGAGAAGTACCAGACTCATTTCAGCGGGTACATCAAGAAGGGGATTGAGGCCGAGGGGATCGAGGAGCTGTACAAGAAGGTGCACGCCGCGATTCGGGCGGATCCTCTGGAGAAGAAGACTGCCAAGCCGGAGCCCAAGGCGCACAAGAGGTTCAACTTGAAGAAGCTGACTTATGAGGAGAGGAAGAACAAGTTGATCCAGAGGTTGAATGCCTTCAACTCGGCTGCTCAGGGCGATGAGGATTCGGATGACGAGTGAAGAATGGCAATGGCGGCATCGGATGGGATGCTGTGAGGTCTACTTGCTTTTTGTTATTTCGTTAGACAGCTGCTTTTTATGTTATGATGATGACTCTAAGATGGATTTTGTCTTTATATTTCTAAGTATTTTGGTATTTATGTTGTTTGAGATACTTGCTAGAAATGCAATTCAAGTTTTTGCTAAATTTTACTGAGTGAAGTAGTTAAAGCTGAGTGGTAGGGGTCTGATGGGTTGTGAACCTGCTTGGTTTTGCTTATTTCATTGGACTGCTCTGTGGTTTTGTGGTGTAAGATGTGCTGTTTCTTCATAATGTTCTGCTGTTTGAGTTGCTAGAAATGCGAATGAGTTGCGAAGGTGGTTATTCAAGTTGTGTCATTTTGCCTAGGTAGCTCAAGTTCCTCCAACACCCTTTTTTTTTTATAGGAAGTGATGATAATGCTTGTGTTTAACAATTGAGGCAATCATATTTCCAACTGAAATGCACTTGAATTGGCTGCTCAAGTTGATGATTATGATGAGTGACAGTGTTGGATCTGATGATTATTTTCGTAGACATTGTTGTAGGGTTTACTCTCTCGCATGAATTTGTGTTTCTATTTTCCAAGTTGTGGGCTTTTCTGCAGTTCTGAATGCAATTAAAGTTGTTGTATTCAGGTTGCTTCCTTTTGGTTTAGCATCATTTTACTATCTTCCCTCCCAAACCCTTGTTCATTTGGCGTTTACTGTTTGTTCGATTGATATCTTACATAGAATTTTTCTGTTGGAGAATATGATGTCTCAGTATTCAAGTTGAGATTTGGACAGTGCTATTGGTCGGTGTTTCCTTTGAGTGAATTAGCTTGAGGTACCTTAAGTAGTCATCAGGGGTACGGGGAAGCCATAAAATTAGGAGCTTCATTGAACCTCCCTAAAGAGAATTATTCCGAGAAATGGTTTGCTCAAGTAGAACTCTATTGCATGTGTGATTGGTATTTGAGACAAGGAATTTTTAGATGGGATCCTTCAAAGTTTTAAGGCACAACATCACTTTTATGCAGGGACCTTTAAAAGTCGCAGTAAATGTTATCATTTTCTTCTGATTCCCGATAGACACATTAGGATCCCAAATTTAATTGGATTTTCTATCAAACTGAAATGGTCGTGTCAACGGATTCAGACTTTTGAGTCTTTTCAAACTTAAGTTTTGACTTAACACTTAAGTGATTACTTAAGTTTTGACTTAACATATACGGAGCTTTAGTGATTCATAATCCAAGTTAACATATATTTGAGGAAATTAGCAGTCTGGTGGGGATGCACATACATTTTTAGCTGCCTGAAGGAAATACAAAGCGATGTTTCGCTTGGTCTTCAATCTGTTGAAGTCTTTGCATGTAACCTTCAAACTCAAAATACGAAACCTGATAATTTGGTTGGATTGGAGCATTCATCGAGTTTAGCAGATTCCGAATAGTGTTATTAGTGACCCTGCAAAATTGTTCCGATCAAAAATCAATCTATTCTGACATCATGCAATGTTTTGAAATTCATTTGTTTTTTCCAAATCACTTTTTAGTGCTTCTAAAATTTAAATTTTACAAATTCTGAAGGGTAGTGAAAACTGTGAAATACTGAAATGGGGCACTGTTTACGAACTTCAATTCCCTCTTCTAATTTTCATGAGTATTTTCCATTGCACGTGCATGAGAATGGGAAGAAATAGTGGTTTGCAAAGAAATGAGTGTCAATTTTACTGTGCATTTTTAAATTAAAATTGAAATTAGTGCAAGTACCTTAACATGTATTCCTTTTTGAAATTAAAATTAGTTCTTCATGTTGCGTTTGTCTTAATATCGTTTGGGGCAGCTTGTCATTTTGAACTTCTTTGCACTTTCCTCACTTCATCACCACATTTTTTTCCTACTAAAGCGTTTCAGTACACTGAATGTGGCCAATACCCATGTTGATGATGTTTGATTGTTTGATTGTTTGAATCTCCCTGAATCTCGCTGATCATGTTTGATTGTTTGAATCGTGAATTCGTGATTTTGGTGTTTAGGACTTTAGGGTGAGGACCGTGAGTTGTAATTCAGTAATTGGGAATTGGGAATGGCCGAATGGATTGATGAATGATGACTTGATGTTGACAATTGGGAATGGGTAATGGGTTGATCCGTTGATGTCGATAATTGGGAAGAAAAATTCTTAGGTTCACCCCTAGGGTGAATGAACATATTCACCCAATTGTCGATTAAAGCATAATAATTTTATAATTTTCTAATCCAACCATTCATGTTGTATAATGTAATACAAAGATTAGTTTTGTAAAAAATCAATTAAATTGAAGACCTTTCAGTTATTCATTTCTATGAAATACATGGACGGTTCATCATAATAGTAGTAAGTGTTGTTAGAACCATCCATTTGTTTGATTCAATTAGATAATTAAACGATTTCTGATTCGATTGATTTTTTATAGAGATGATCTTTAAAGGCTAATTTAAGATATAGACCGTTGGATTATAAATTTATTAAATAAAAGTATGTTAATCGACAATAGGGGTGAATATGATCATTCACCCTAGGGGTGAACCTAAGAATTGTTCAATTGGGAATGGGGTTGATGTTGAATACTTGAATTGTTGATAATTGGAAATGTGTTGAATCGGTTGATGAATGGTGATGTAGTGTTTGATGTTTGGTGTCCAGATTCCACATAATTGGGATTTTAGTGATGTTTTTATTTTTAGATAAATGATAATTGTTTATCTAAGCTTAGGCCATTTAATTTTGCATAATTGCATATTTTTCCATCTTGCTTGTTAATTGTTAATTGTTAATTTTTATATTGAAATATATGTATATATATTATAGGTATTGAATAAAATGACGGATCACCGAAAACCCAAGCGGTATAAAAATATTCTTTCATGGTTTACAAGTGATATTCCATCAAGTGGTAGTGCGAATGAAATCGGGAGTGGGAGTGGGAGTAGAAATGTGGCTGAGAATTCTGTGAATGATATTCCTATAAATGATTCTCCACCTATTCCACTAGAAGAGTGTCGTGATGAAAGAATTGAGATAGAAGAAAATTTTGATGTTACTTCTCTTGAGCGTGATCCTGGAATACGACTTCCAATATGCAAGTATCATTTGAATGAACGTGACAATATTCGAAGAGCTTATGTGGTCTTAGGACTGTATCAACCTCAATTAAGCAAGTATCTATCTTCTTTTGATGGAGGTCAAGGTCGAAAATTTAATGCCAAATGGTTCAAAGATTGGCCTTGGCTTGAGTATTCCGAAGAGTTAGACAAAGCATATTGCTTCCCGTGTTTCCTCTTTGATAGTTATCCATCCCACTATCCAGCATTCATTGAGTTTGGGTTTCAAGGTTAGAAGAATGTTATGTCCAAACAGTCTGGTATTCTTACTCACATGGGAGGCATAAATTCCCCACATAGTGCTGCCATGCTCAAGTGGGAGACACTAAGAAACCCATCTAAACATATTGAGAGAGTGATTAGCACACAATCATCACAAGAAGTAGCAAATAACCGACTCCGGCTTATTACTACTATAAAGAGTGTAAGGTTGTTAGCCCACCAAGGATGTGCTTTTAGAGGGCGTGATGAATCCATTAATTCATCCAATGGTGGAAATTTCAATGCAGTTATGAATTCTTTTGGAAGAATGAATATAGAAGTTCAAAAAGTCTTAGAAAATGCTCCTGGAAATGCCAAGTATACTTCTCCAGAAATTCAAAAACAAATTGCCAATATTCTTGCCAACAAAGTTAGAACCAAGATTCGTGAGGAACTGGCAGATGCCAAGTTTTGTATCCTAGTTGATGAAGCAGTTGATGCATCTAATAGGGAGCAAATGGCTATCATTCTTCGATTTGTTGATTGTTATGGGTTTATTAGAGAACAATTTTCCAAAGTTATTAGTGTTGCAGACACTTGTTCTCAAACTTTGAAAAACGAGATATCCATAGTTCTTGCTCAATATGACCTTCAGGTAGAAAACATGCATGGCCAAGGATATGATGGTGCTAGTAACATGCGGGGTGAATTTAATGGTTTACAAGCTTTGTTTCGTGAAGAGTGTCTATCTGCATATTATGTGCATTGCTTTGCTCATTTTTGCTCATTGCTTATAATTGACTTTAAATGCTACAGCTAAAGGGGTGCATGATATTTGGGAATTTTTCTCTACTCTGAACTTCATTGTAAATTTTGTTGATTCTTCTGCAAAACGGCATTCAGCGTTAAAAGTTATTAGAGAAGAAGAAATTGTAGAATTAGTGGCTGCTGGTACACTTAGTACGGGTAAAGGGGCTAATCAGGCTTGCACTTTGCAACGAGCAGGGGCTATTCGTTGGGGTTCACATCTTCGATCTATATCAAGTTTGATTAAATTATTTGGAGCCACCAGAACAACTCTTGCAGAATTGGTTGCAAACGGACCAAATAAAGTACAAGGAGAAGCAAAGAGTGTAGGTAAGGCTATGAAGCGTTTTGATTTTTTGTTTTGCTTGCTTTTGATGCATGATGTTATGAGGATTACTGACTTTCTTTGTCAGTCATTGCAAAAAAAAGCCATAGACATTTTGAATGCTCTAAACTTTCTTTCAATAACAAAATCAAAACTTCAAGATATGAGAGAAGATGGTTGGGATAATTTGATTATGAAGGTTGCATCATTTTGTTGTGAGTATGATATTATATATTATGCCGGATATGTCTGCTCCTTACAAGAAAGGTATAAGGGCTTGTGAACAAAATATTACAAATGAGCATTATTATCAGGTCAATATACTTAATGTTGTCATAGATTTTCAATTGGCAGAGCTGGATAGTAGATTTCAAGATAATTCGTTGGAGCTCCTTGTTCTTAGTGCTACATTTGACCCTCGTGATAATTTTGTTTCATTCAAATCTGAAGATGTTAGCAATCTTGCTTTGAAGTTTTATTCTCAAGATTTTACATCATCTGATATGTTTGCTCTAGACATGGAGTATGGGTATTTTCTAACAGATATTCAAAAGGATGCAAGATTTTCCAAGATAAATTTTGTGTCTGATTTGTGTCGGCGGTTAGTTGAAACAAGAAAGTCAACATTCTTTCCAATGATTTATAGGTTGATTTGCCTTATTTTGACTCTGCCAGTTTCTACAGCAACAACAGAGAGAGCATTTTCATCTATGAACATCATAAAAAACAAACTTCGAAATAAGATGGAAGATGACTTTCTTGATGATTTGATGGTTCTCTACATTGAAAAAGAGTTTGCAAATAGTATTGATAATGATTCAGTGATTTCTGAATTCGAAGTTAGTGGGCCTCAGAGGGTACGGTTCAATTAGATATATGCTTGTAATTTGTAATTTATGGGGTTTTGGTTTTATGTCCACCCCATTGTAGTTTTGAATAATAAAGGCGTGAGGATAAGTCTCCCACTGGGTTCCAAAACTCAAAAAAGAAAAAGAGTTCTGCTCAAAATATTTGTTAGGCTAAAATTAGCCCAACCCTCCATACGATCCTGCCTACGTCCCTGTGAATGTCCATCTTGAATTGTGATTAATGATTTTAATAAGAATGAAGTTGATTTGTCGATCGAAAGTTGTTTTGCAAAAGAAGTGCAAGCAATGTTTCACCCTTTCAATTAAGTTATTTGTACATATTGCCCTATGACATGTAATTAGGAGCGCATATGTTAGTTAGGCAAACAATTTTATTCCGTACATTATAATTTGGGTAAAGGATGAGTCACAATAATTCTCCATTATACTTACTGCTAATGTATGTAACTAAGTTGCTTAATAGATACAATTTCTTTCCTCATAAGGCCACTACAGCAAAATTAGACTTATATTTACAGTATTAAAAATACAAATAATTACTAAGAATGCCACTCAAGATTTTAGGTCAATTGCAATACGATTCTCTCTCTCTCTCTCTCTCTCTCTCCCCCCACAAGTCGTCGCCGGTCTATGGAATTCTAGCGATTACGTTGCTTGTTTTTGACTTCGTCGATCGACTTTTTGATCGCCTTTCTTCCGACAACTAGGCTTGGAGTAGCCATCAGGTTTACACGATATTACAAATTATAATGAAGGAGGAGGGACGAGGAGAGAGAGAGAGAGAGAGAGAGAGAGAGAGAGAGAGAGAGAGAGAGAGAGAGAGAGAGAGAGAGAGAGAGAGAGAGAGAGAGAGAGAGAGAGAGAGAGTTAAAATTAGACTGAACGGCGCCGATTGATGTTATCAAACTGAGAACTGAGAAAGTGAGAGATCTGTAATGTAATTAATTTTGTTAAGTGACAAGGCAAAATCGTCAGAGATGAAATAATTTGAAGATACATGTGGCCTTATTTGTTAAACTAAGTGACCTATGACTAATTAAAGTTTTAAAATGACATTTTAAAGTAATTTTCTATAAGGGCATCTCCAACAATGGAGTCAAAAGCCAAAATGACTAAGGGGTTTTTTTTTCACCATCTCCAACCCAAATCAAAAGGGTGTCAAAATAGCTTTTGAGCCATACCTTTAGTCAAAATGACTAAGGAATGAAGATAGAAAGCCAAAATGGCTTAGGGGAAGAAACTGGGCCCCACCTTCCACTATTCAAAATGAGCAGCTATGATTCACTCCTCATGAATTCGATTCAAAATGGAAGGCCAAGATCAATTAATATCAAAAATTAAAAAATAAATATATAATTACTTAATTCCTAATCTGACAGTCAGAAAAATGCGATGAATTAAATACAACGGTGTTAAGGGAAAAACATATTGTGTGCCTTCGTCAAAGCAACTGACGGAGAGGGAATCAAGGAATCAGTGATTACCATCAATCAGCACAATTATAGATCAATCAGCATTCAATGTATTTAATGTAATTAATATTCCCGTTGTAACTATATCCCTATATAAAGGGACTATGAAATGAAATGAGTAGACCATTCCAATTGTCATTTTTACTTTAACACGTTATCAGCACGCTCAGAGCAAATAGCCAAAAATTTTCTAATTTCTTTCTCTTTTCCGTCGAAAAAAAAAAAAACAAAAACCTAGAAGAAAAAAACTTTTTCTTCTTCTTCTTCCGCTGCCACCAAACAAAAAAAAAAAAAAAAAAAAAAGAGTTCTTTTCTTCTCCGGCCAAGCACCAGCGCCTTCGACCTGGCATAGCGCCCCAGCGCCACAGCGCTTCCTTCCGGCGGACCAGATCGGCCTTAAATACCTTCAAGTCTGATCCCTGCAGCAGCCCTCCCAGCACCGATCCCTGCCCTGCAGTCGCGGCCACAAAACCTCAACGGCCCTAGCGCTGCAGCAACCCGATCTGCCGCAGCCCAGCTCCGCCTGCATCGATCACTGCAGCCCAGTCGCCTCCACCCTGCATCCCGGCACCTTGCAGCAGCGCCGCACCCTTCACCGGCCACAGATCCTAACACCTGCAGCAGCAACCTTGCAGCACACCGCCTGAAACACACCACCGACCTGCAAACCCCAGCAATCCTGTCGCTGCTGCCCAGCCTTGCCTCCCCGTAGCCCAGCCGCGCCCGGGCCTGCACCTGCATAAAACCACCGATCACCTGCAAACCAGGGGAAGAAGAAAACGAAAGGAAGAAGAGAGGAAGAAGAAGTGAAAAAAAAAAAAAAAAGGCGGGTTGACCCGGCCTAGCAAAAAAAAAAAAAAAAAAAAAAAAAAGGGACCTAGCCCAAAGAACCGGCCCAGAGAAAAAAAAAGGAAACAGGCCTTGCGGCCTAAGACAAAAAAAAAAAAAAAAAAAACAGAGAAAAAAAAACAAAAAGATAAAAGAAAAAACAAAAAGGAGTGGATCCAGCCCAAAGCAAGAGCCGGCCTGAAAAAAAAGGGGGCCCTGCAGCTCAGAAAATAAAGAAAAAGAAAACAAAGGCTCTACGGCCCAAGTGAAAAAAAAAGAAAAAAAGCTAGCTGGCCAGAAAAAAAAAAAGCGGCCCAGTTTTTCTCAAGCCCAAAAACATCGCTACGCATGCCTGCATCAACACGCGCGTGTGCTAGGATTGTTTTATCGAAATCAAGTATGTTTTCTTTATTTTGTTTTATGATTTTAAAGCATGCTTTATACTTTATTGTTTATGCTTTTATTATATATTTTGTTATTAAGCATGTTTAATTAGATAATTTTGATTGTTTTAAGCATGCATTATTATTTATGTTTTATATCATTATATTTAAACATGATTTATAATTATGTTTAAGCATGCTTTATATTTTATTGCTTATGTTTTTATTATGCAATTGTGAGCATGTTTTTGTGAATTTTATTTACTCTTATAATTATTCCTAAGCATGCCTTTATATTATGCTATTATTTATATTTTATTTTATGTATGATACATTATTGCTAATTATTATGTATAGTATATAATTTATTGTATATGTGTGAAATTTGAGCATGCCATGTAGTTTATTTTTATATGCTATATTTAAATGTGCTATGATTATTTTTAATGCAACATATCAATACTGTTTGGCCATGATAATGAAAATTCATGTGCATTATACACACACTTACTGTGATAAAGTATTTTCACAAGCATCGAAAAAAAATGTGACCATTACGAATCTTGGTCTTGAAATCTAATTCATTTGTTTGGAAAATAATTTACGTGGATGTCTTTATGACTGCGTAATTTATATCTTCTCTCTTGTTTTATGTAGATGGCTGATCCAACTCGACCTGAGTTTGACATCTTGGACTCAGAAGGACTTGAGTATCATCGTTGGGTTTCCGATATGGAAACTGCCTTTGTGGCAAAAGAATACACTGCCACCATTACTGATCCCAAAGATGATGAACTATCTAATAAGGTCAAAGCAGATGCCTTAATTTTTCTGAGGCGACATATTGATCCCAGCCTACGCTGGGAGTACCTTCAGTTGAAGACACCCAAAGCACTGTGGGATGCCCTTAAAGGACGTTTTGGGAACATTCACGATACTTTGCTCCCAGGACTGGCTGTTCAGTGGAATGGAATCCGCTTGCTTGACTATAAAAAGGTCAATGACTTCAACAAGGACATGTTGCGCTTAAAGACACGTCTCAATTTCTGTGGAAGGGAAATCACAGAAGATGATATGATCTACAAAACTCTTACCACCTTTCCTAATTCAGCTTTTATACTAGCGAACCAGTATCAGTTGGATTATGACAACAAAAGAATCACAACCTTCAATAAGTTGATAAGCCTACTGCAAGTGGCTGAGAGACAAAATAAGATCCTCTTGAATAACAATGCCAGGCCCACTGGGACAAAGAAAATTCCCGAGGCTAATTATGGAAAAATGAAAGGTGGAAATAACTCCAATGCAAAGGGATTTAGACGTGCTGATCCCTACCCACGTGGCAACAATGCACCACGTGGAAAGGGCATGGGGATCATGGAAACAAGATGCCAAAGGAAAGAGTTGACAATGAACCATACTATCGGTGTGGATTCATTGGGCATTGGTACAAGAATTGCCAAACAAACAACAGAGTAGCAGCCAATTACAAGAAGTATAGAGAGTCTAAAGAACAAGTGGCTCACTATATGGAAGAAGGAGGTCATGACCTAGACGTCAACCTTACAGTTGCAGACTCCAATGGCAA
Source organism: Rosa lucieae (assembly GCA_024704745.1). NCBI lineage: Eukaryota > Viridiplantae > Streptophyta > Magnoliopsida > Rosales > Rosaceae > Rosa > Rosa lucieae. Next base: position 7,062,010 of record CM045495.1, on the reverse strand, counting down.
AGAGGAACTTGCTAAGTCAATGGATGCTCTCAATCTTGACTGATCTGCTCTATTCATTTTATTTTCCAAAGACAGTTGTGAAGGCATAATGCCTCATTTTTAATTAGACTATTATTTGGTCTTAAAGTTTATTTTCAATCATGGATTGCTGAATAAGATTTCTGAACAAGACCTTGATTTGATTATCGTTGGCTTATTAATAAATTTTGAATTTTATTCTGAAGCACTGAATTTATTCAAATTTATTTTCTATACACATATTTACATGGTTCAACATAGCACTATAAAGATGTAAAGCAATACATCTAGAGAAAAATTATTAGAATGAAAAGAATACCGTTCTACGCAAATAGAAATACTCTAAAGAATATGAGTTATATTTTCTAAATACCTCCCATTTATTTGTAGGAATGAATGGAGGAGAACTTGAGTGCTTAAATGATAGTGGGACTACCCACACAATATTAAGAAATAGGCAATTATTCATTGAACCAATAGCCTATAATTCCTCTGTGACTACGATGATTGGATTATCAAAACTAATAAAATGGCGAGGAACTGCCAAATTTTTGTTGCCTAATGGCGCAACAATTCAAGTCACAGACACTCTATATGCACCAAGAGCTAATCGAACCTTGTTAATGTTTCAAAGCAATTTGTGCCAACGGTTATCATGTAAAAAACACACCGTGAGAATGGAACTGAATATCTTGATATTATATCTAATGACTGTGGAAGGAAACACATCTTAGAGAAACTTATGAGTCAATCTAGTGGACTGTACCTCACTACGATTCGGATCATTGAATCCTATATTGTCACCAACAATGAAATGTGGGACACTGACTCATACAGGCTTTTGCATGACCGCCTATGGCACCGAGGTCGTGACATGATGATCCGTATTTTTCAAGAACTCACACGGACATCCCTTCTTTCGAGTGAAAAATGGGAGAAAAATCCGCCACACTGCAAGGTGTCGGTTCTAGTATTGCTTAAATGCAGTCATTGCCTTCTGTAGTACCAGAAACACTACCTCCCTCCCATTATGCCTCATTGACTATTTCAAAGGCACATCACTCGTATTGCAAAGCCTGCTCTTTAGCAAAAACAGGATCGAGACCTTCCTATGCTAAAGATACAAAACAAAACATTCCATTCTTACAAAGGATACAAAGAGATGTCTGTGGACCTATCCATTCAGAATGCGGACCATTCAAGTACTTTATGGTTCTGGTGGATACTTCAACAATCTGGTCACATGTCGTTTTATTGTCCACAAGAAATGCTGCAATACTCCTAGCACAGATTATACATTTAAGGGCTCACCACCCTGATCACCCTATCAAGTCTATAAGGCTTGATAATGCTGGAGAGTTTACATCAAAAGCATTTGATGATTATTGCATATCTATTTGGATCAATGTAGAGCATCCTGTACCCCATGTGCATACACAAAATGGTCTCGAAGAAGCCACCATCCAAAAGGCTACAGATGGTGGCTAGGGCATTGGTTATGCGCACCAATCTGCCTATATCTGCATGGGGTTATGCAATATTGCACGCAGCTTTACTTATTCATTTAAGACCCACAGCTAGCCAACCATTTTCTGCGTACCAGTTGGTAACTGGATATGAGCCTGACAGTTCAAACTTACGCATATTTGGTTGAGCAGTATATGTGCCTATTGCGCCCCCACAGCGCACCAAAATGGGTCCTCAGAGACGATTAAGTATTTATGTTGGATACGAATCCCCAACAATTATCCGCTATTTGGAACCCTTGACAGGCGATCTCTCTACCGCTAGATTTGCGGATTGTCACTTTGATGAGACAGTCTTCCGTCGTTAGGGGGAGATAGGAAAAAGGATTTTCCAAGGGAACGACAGGAATTGTCGTGGTTTGTCCCCACTCTGTCTCATCTTGATCCCCGCACTTCATAAAGTGAAAGTGAAGTGAAAAGAATAATCGATCTTCAGAACGTAGCAGATTCGATGCCTGATACGTTTACTGATATCGTAAAAGTGACGAGATCACATATACCGGCTGCAAATGTGCCTGCAAGGTTAAAAGTCCCCAACAAGGGGCACGGTGCCGCAGATAGAGGCACTGCAACCGCACTTAGTGGAGGTGTGGTTGAGGCCGTGGCTCCCCAAGGAAGAGGGGGAGGTCACTTGGTTCGATTGACACTCACCCAAGGAAGAAGAGGGTGGGTAAGGCACAAAACAATCATCAATGTATAGAATCACTCTCATGAGATTGTCTCCGATTATAGTTATGTCCATGAATCAATACTGGAGGACGCTCCGATGTTTGAAATGATTCCAGAGAATAAAGAAATCTCAAAGGATTACGAGAGTACGTATGAGTTGATAGAAAGATCTTCCATACACATTGATGATATATACTGTTGCTCAAGGAATCATAGAGCACGATGATATCGAACCATGCTCTGTTGAAAAATGTCAACAAAGAGTAGATTGGCCTAAATGGAAAGAATCAATCCAGGTAGAATTAGATTCTCTGACAAACAGACAGGTATTTGGTCAGGTAGTGCTAACCCCACCAATTGTAAAGCCTGTAGGACATAAATGAGTCTTTGTCAGAAAGCGTAATGAGAAGAATGAAGTCCTGAGGTACAAGGCTCGCCTTGTGGCGCAAGGTTTCTCACAACGCCCTGGAATTGACTACGAGGAGACATACTCTCCCATAATAGACGTTATAACGTTCCGCTACTTAGTTAGCTTAGTAATTTCCGAAGGACTAGAAATGCAGCTCATGGATGTGGTTACTGCATATCTCTATGGGGATCTAGATTCAGAGATATATATGAAAGTGCCTGATGGCCTTACATTATCCAAGCCAAGTAACTCTAAACCACGGAGTGCGTTTACAACTAGGTTGAAACGCTCACTTTACGGATTAAAACAATCCAGGCGGATGTGGTATACCCGTCTAAGTGACTACTTGATTGGGAAGGGATACAAGAACGATGAATTATGCCCCTGCGTATTCATAAAGAAAACAAGTTCCGGATTTGCAATTGTAGCACTATATGTCGATGATATGAACATAACAGGTACTCTTGATGAAATAAGAGAAACCGCGAGCTACTTGAAATCCGAATTTGAGATGAAGAATCTTGGGAAAACTCGATTCTATCTAGGCCTTGAACTAGAACACTGAGTTTGTGGAATACTAATCCACCAGTCTGCATATGTCCAAAAGTCAGGCGATATAACATGGACAAAGCACATCCTGCTAGCACTCCCATGATCGGTCGAAGCTTGGATGCAATGAAAGATCCATTTCGTCCAAAGGAAGATGACGAAGAGGTGTTGGGAGCTGAAATTCCCTATCTAAGTGCAATAGGCGCATTATTGTACTTAGGCATGTACTCGACCAGACATTGCATTCTCAATGAACTTGTTAGCTAGATTTAGCTCAGCGCCAACGCAGCGTCACTGGAATGGTATCAAGAACTTCTTCGATACCTAAAAGGAACCATTGACTGTTCTTTCCCTACAGAGAGACAAGAGGGACCGCATATGGAACTGCAATCCCTAAAAGAAATGTTTATGGCGAAAGCGCCACTCACTACACTGAAACACCAAATGACATTTTGGTTGGTTTTGCTGATACTGGGTACCTCTATGACCCACATAAAGGTCGTTCCCAAAATGGTTATGTATTCACCATTGGGAACACGGCGATACCTTGGAGATCAACCAAGAAAACCCTTGTGGCTACCTCCTCGAACCACTCAGAGATCGTTGCTCTACTTGAGATGGTTCGTGAGTGTATATGGTTAAGAGCTATCATTACACATATTCGAGGGACTAGTGGTTTGAGTTCTACCACTGAAGAGCCTACTTGCATTTATGAAGATAATGCAGCTTGAATCGAACAGATGAAACTAAGATATATCAAGGGGATAATACAAAACACATATCGCCAAAGTTTTTCTACAATCAGCAACAACAGACCCTCCTCAAGATTCAAGTGAATCAAGTAAGGTCTGAGGAGAATGTGGCAGATTTGTTCACCAAATCACTGCCTAAGGCCACAGTTGAGAAGTATGTGAAAAACATAGGAATGCGAAGACTTTCCAAGCTCACTTGATTAATGTAATAATCAGGGGGAGGTGTAGACGTCAGGGGGAGTCTAACACACACATGTCATTCTCAAATGTAGAAGGTGTGTTGTGCTCTTTTCCTTCGACCAAGTTTTATTTTTGTCCCACAGGGTTTTTATTGTTACTTGGTAAGGTTTTTAGTGAGGCAACAACTCATGCACCATTTCGTCTTTGACTTGGCACAAGGGGGAGTGTTAAAGGAAAAACATATTGTGTGCCTTCGTCAAAGCAACTGACGGAGAGGGAATCAAGGAATCAGTGATTACCATCAATCAGCACAATTATAGATCAATCAGCATTCAATGTATTTAATGTAATTAATATTCCCGTTGTAACTATATCCCTATATAAAGGGACTATGAAATGAAATGAGTAGACCATTCCAATTGTCATTTTTACTTTAACAAACGGCTAATAATAGAGTAATGTAGTTTTAAACGAGAAAAACTTGAAAAAATAAAATAAAAATTTCTAAAAAAAATTTAAACGACGATATATTATATAAGCTTCTTATGTATGATATATAAATTCATATTGCAGTTAAATAAGGGGGGTGAAATTTACACACCCTAATTTGCAAACCACACACCTTTTCATTTTTTTAATTATATTTCATCTCACTCCCTTTTGCACTTCCTAAAATACCCTCGACAGATTTTTTTTCTTTTCTTTTTGGGTCTTCTCTCTCTCTCTCTCTGCCCCTCTCCTCCCCCAATTCCTCAGTCCCAATCCTCCATGCTCCAAAACAGCTCGGAAAATCAGTGTAACAGAAAATGGTGAAAATAAACGCTTCAAAAAATTGACGGCCAAAAATCGTTAAACGACTCTTGAAAACGAGCTCCAAATCTCAAAGAAAACCAGTAGATCGAGCAGCATTTGCACCTCTGACTTCATTCTAGAGGCGATTGAGCTCCACCTTGACCGGATCCGAGCCGTGCAGGAGGTTAATGAACTCGTCGTCGTCCATGCTCGGCCTCCTGGTTGCTCTCCTCCGCGACGAGCTCTTCCCCTCCTTGAATGATCCTCACACTACATCTCTAAATTCGAACACTCCACTTATCCAAGAACAACCAGAAACCAACATCACCATTTACACAAAGTAAAATTTCACCAACGATGCATTCCCAAGCTCAAATTTTGACAATCAACACTCACATTTTCCAATAAATTGTCATGCAACCCTATAAACAATGCATTCCCCTACAATCAAGATCCCTCGAAAACCAGCTCGAAATATGGAAACCAATCAAGAACTGCTTCATTAAATTGAAACACCTCACTTATCCAAGAAACACCCGAAACCAATATTACCATTTACAAAGACTAAAAAATTCACTAAGTTCAACAGAATCCCATTACCAAGCTCAAATTTTGAGACTGAAAACCCAACAAGAACCTACCCTTGAGTCCTCAGAGCCGTCTCTGCTGCGGCGTGTCGCAAATCCCCAACGACAAGAAGCTCGCCCTTCTGATCCTAACCGGCTGACCCTTCCTCAGCCTATCCAGCGCGAAATTGACCTCGTCCACATGCTCCATCATCTCCCCGAACTCCTGCGCCTCCTTCAACGTCGCCGTCGCCACCTTCTTCGACAGCCTCCTCAAAAGTTGCCGTTTCGCGAATTGGGCCTTTTCAATTGGGGAGGAAAGGGCTCCGAAGAATCGAATTGCGATGACGAGAAGTTGAAATTGCATTGGGGGGTATCTTTGGTTGTACCCCGGCGGCAGTCAGTTTCTGCGCCTGAAGTCACCGTGTCGGAGCTCGAGCGCCACTGGGAGACGGTCGAGAAGCCTCCCACTTTGTTCTCCGTCAGCGCTGATGAGCAGGTTAAGGTCTTGACAGATCGGTTCCAAAGGCCGAGAGGGTTTGACTTGCGGACCGAGAGGGATAGGCTGGAGTTGTTTCGGACCATGGAGGACCTGCCGTCGGCGAGGAATTGGGGGAGGAGGGGGGCAGAGAGAGATGCCGGATTTGCTTTTGAGGCGGAGGCGGAGGGTGGCGAGGACTTTCTGGGGAACGCTGTGGATGAAGAGGAAGGTGACGATGAGGAGGACATGGTCTTGGAGAGAGATAGGGGGGGGGGGGGGGGGAAAGAGAGATAGGAGGGGGGGGGGGAGAGAGAATCTGTCGAGGGTATTTTAGGAAGTGCAAAAGAGAGTGAGATGAAATATTATTAAACAAATAAAAGGGTGTGTGGTTTGTAAATTAGGGTGTGCAAATTTCACCCCCCTTAAATAATTATCTAAAATAATTAAAATTATGAAATGACTATGACTTTTGACTAAAGGGGGTTGGAGATGAAAAATATGAATGAATAATAATGACACTAGGGGTGTCAAATTTTCCAAATGACTTTGGCTTTTGATTAAAGGGTTGGAGATGCCCTAATATAAAGCCTCACATTCAAATGGCAAACACTGACCTTCAAATGATATTGTTCAAAGTTACAACATCAAAGCATTCTATTCTATCTCATCGATGTCCAATATGACAACACGATGTCCAAATATGAATGGATGTAATTTTTTATGACAATCTAGATTCTATATGTTTTATGTATCGATATGACGAATTATATCTAAATAACACCGTCTCGGAATTCTATTTTCCAGACAGTGGATGTATTTCATGACAATCTAGATTCTCTATTAATGTTTTTTGTATCGATATGACGAATTACATCTAAATAACACTGTCTCAGAATTCTATTTAATCATCTTTCCAATATAAGCCGGAAGTACTAAAACCCTAAATCCGAACCACCAACTCCGAAACGCTCAAACCGACATCGTGTACACACAGTATGACAATAAAGAGGGGTTCGTTGTCACTTGTCTGGAAAATAATAAATACCAAAAAACATTTACAATATATATAGACTGAGATACACTACACACCTTGGTTTTGCTCTCTCTCTCTCTCTGTCTCTCTCCTCAAAGCTCGAATCTTTACCCTTTCTTTCTTCAGTGGCTGCTTATTCTCCTTCTTCCTTCTCCATATATTCCTTCCCTTCTCTCTTATCTGCCACCCACAAACGCCATGGCTTTCAGAGGAGTGAGTTTTCCGATTTGTTATCTCTTTTGGGTTATGAATTTGTAGCAACTGTTCACTTTTACTGATATTCCAGGTCTGGTTACATGTGGGTTCTGATTTTTTCTGCGTTGTTGATCCAAAGTTTTTACCTTTAGTTGATCAACTAGATAAATTAATCCTCTTTGCACTGTTTATATGTTTGTGAAGTAAAATGGGTTGGAAGGAAATCCATATTTTCTGGTTAAAGTTGCCTTTTTTATATTGGAATTACTGTTAACTGAGGCAAATATATATTGTTGGTAGTAATTTCTGTAATTTTTGGTGATTTTTTTTTTCCTGACAGGATTTGCTTAGTTTTGAACTTTGTATGTGGTAATATCTGGGGACTGGGATGTCTTTCATTGCATATTATGGGGTCTTGGTTTGAATTGAAATTCGTTTAAGTTTAAGTTTTGTTGTTGAGTGCCATTAAGGCTTCTGTAATTGAGTTTTCGAGTTTGGAAATTTACCCAAAGACACTATGAAGTTTGGGGCATAGAGCATAATCACCCTACCTCTCTAAGGAAAAACAAAAAAAAAATAAAATAAATAAAATTCTTTCAGGTTCGAAAGGTTAAGCATCATGTTTTTTTTTTGAACTCAATCTTATTTGGTGGTATGGTGCTTGTTCTGCTGGAAGGATTTGTTATATGATGTTTTGAACTGAAATTTGATTATCTTATACTTTGAGAATTTGATGAGTGGTAGTTGATGTGGGTTGGAGTACTTGACTTATGGGTCTTTGACTCTTTGTTATTCAGGGAAATGCTTCCTCTGGCATGGGTGTTGCTGAGGACTGCCGCAACACATTCTTGGAACTGCAGAGAAAGAAGGCCTTTCGCTATGTGATTTTTAAGATTGATGAGAAGAAGAAAGAGGTTGTGGTAGAAAAGACTGGAGGCCCAGCTGAAAGTTATGATGATTTCACTGGTTCGTTGCCTGAAAATGATTGCCGATATGCAATCTACGACTTTGATTTTGTCACTTCAGAGAATTGCCAGAAGAGCAAGATCTTCTTCATTGCATGGTTCGTTTCTTTTGGTTATTATGTTTGACTGAAGTGATGGTGTGTTTTGACCTTTTATTATCACTATATGTTCTCTGAATTTTTCTCTTGGGCACTATATTTGGTTGAAGATGATGGCATGCTTTGACTTTTTATTATCAGAATATGGTCTCTGGGGAATTTTCCGCATAAGGGTGCATGCTCTTCTTGTACCATATATGATTGCTTATTTAGTGAAATAGGATACCGTTTGTTTGTCCCTCACTTGTGCTAATAGGATGCTCTTCAAAGGGGTAATGAAGGCACAGCAAATGAGTTCCATTCCCCACTTGCTTTACTGCTTAAACATTTTGAGGACATCCTTTTCTGTTGGTGTATTGGAGTTCTTGTACAGCTTAAATTATTTTTCAACTGGCTAATTGCAGCCTAGCAGAATAAATGGTCTTGGGATTGATAATTTTGGGTTGAGTTCAGTTTATTTATATGGTGTGTTTGAAGATCAATTCCTCCTCCTCATCTTCATTTCCTACTTGGTTTATGTGAAATGTTGGATAAAAATTATGGATCTATCTGGTAATCTTGAGTCGCTGTGTGATGTCCATGTGAGTAATGAAAAGGACAGATGTTTTTTTGTTAACATATGTTATTTCCAAAGGTCTTTGGTTATGGTTGTATCTCTCCTATTTTCTGTGAAATACCGACTTTTTCTCTCCCATTTGATTTGCTATTGCCATTTTAATTTCGTTGTGATAAGAATTCTTCTTTTTCAGGTCGCCTTCTGTGTCACGGATCCGTGCCAAGATGCTCTATGCGACATCAAAGGACAGGTTCAGGAGGGAGCTGGAGGGTATCCATTATGAGATCCAGGCAACTGACCCCACTGAGATGGAGCTTGAAGTTCTTCAGGAGCGTGCACACTGAGCGCTTATTTTAAAATGGTTTGGCATTTCTAAGAAGTACTGAGGTTTCTTTCAGAATATGTGCATTATATTTTCCTGAGAAGAAAAAAAATAGGTGTAGTTTAATATATTTAATAATTAGCACCTGGGAAGGCTGATTAGGAGGTCCTGGCGAAGATCTCTTATGCACAGGAATTTGTGCTTCCTTATTACCATGATGCTTCTCAGGTGAAATTGGATATGGTTATGGTTAATGCTAATTTGATTCCTATTAAGTTCTATGAATGATGGCTCTTCTTCCATTACATTTCAGTTTTGCAATGAGTTTACTGAAAAAAGCTGGATCAATATGTTATGCATTTGATCACTGTGACCTGTTGGCTAAAGTAGTAGTTCTGTTTTGTCTGTTACCGCTTAAAAGAGTATTTGCTGCAAAAGAGACATACCTTATGGTTAAAAGAAAAGAGAAAGAAACCAAGCCTTTTGGTCTTGTTCAATGGGTTAGTTATTACAGGCAAGGGACCATATTGCTTCTCCTTGTTGCCCTGCTCTCTGATCCTCCTAACACCATGCTCAAGTGTCCAAGTCTTACACCATGAGTTTGCTTCAGGTGAAGGGAATTGATTAAATGTTTGTTAGCACATGCTATTAAGATTTGTGGATACGATGCATTTAAACAAAGCATGATGCAGCTCATCTGGAAATTATCTACCAAACAATAGTCAACTGCAATGACACTGAGGTTTTAGTTCATTCCACTTGGCCTCCTTTAAGTTTCAGATATTTTAGGAGCAGATATGGGAATTGTTAGTAGTGTGCAAGGAAACCATTGAGAGGGATCGACGATCATACTTTTTAACCCATTTCGGCTCTCTCAGATGTCGAAGGCAAGGGATGCCGGCAGAATATTTACAACCAAAGGCAGCTGAGTCCTCATGGGGGTTGGTTGATGTTCACTCGCCAAACCATAGTACTAGTAATCAATCTTTTAATTTTAGTCACCAAGCGGATACGAACAAATAGGAAGCTTATATCACATCAGATTGACAAATTGTAAGAATGGGTCCTGAGAACGTGAGAAGTATGTTAGGATGTTGCCTTTAAAGAATGATGATCAAATTAGGTAGGGCTGGTCATGCCAAATCAAATTTTGGGTTCAAGAAGGCCATGATTTCTACTACAGCACTTTTAAGATGCAAGTCGGTAAGGTTTGTACAATCCTGTTATTATCTTTGTTCACATCCAATGGGGACAAAACAAAACTTGACGGACTTGTGACTTTGTGAGAGGCTCACATTTCACATAACCAAAGCTAAAGCCTTTCTGAAACAGAATCATCAAAGATATGGCAAAGCTGGAACAAAAGCTAAAGCCTTTTTGAAAATGGAAAACATAATCAATCAAAGATGCGGGAAATAGAAGCAGCCTAATTGTTAGGCTGCCTGAAATCCTGAAAGAATAAGGTAAACATTGTTGAGTATCTTGGATTTGAAGGTGGGATGTTAAAAGCCTTGAATGGAGGGCTTATCTCTTTTCACAGTGGGGTTCACAAAGTAAGAAGACAAAGAAAAATGCCGTCCACCACCATCACCATCACTATCACCGTCTCCTTTCACGTGATGTAAGCTTGAATGGTATGATCAAGCACTTACATAAAGTAATTTCTCTGATTCACTGTGTTTAACATATATGACCTCACTGTAAAATCCTAGTACAGAATACAGATAAGCTATTATTTATCCTTTTATGTACTGTTTGAGATTTGGTAAAAGCATCATTTTGTGGTATTTAAGATCTTTCTGCATATTCTTCTGAAGATTGAGTTGGGAATTGTTAAAGCTTTTAAGCCCTCAAGTATGGTTGTTTCTTCTCTCTAAAGTATTGTCTTTGCTAGGATCTTCTAGTCCGTTTTTGGATATCACTGTTTATTGTGTATTATTAAGTAATTGTGGTCAGGTTCAGATTCATAGTGTTTTTTAGTCACGTGAAATCTGATCTCGAGTTGTTGAGAGATTGATTAGATGTGATTAAGGACCACTAGAATGGATGAACTGTTCTTTGAATCTTGTTGAGTAAGTGTTTGCTACTTTGAGTTGCTTTCTCTGTCAAAATCATTGAAAGTTGTCTGGAATGTATAGGTGAATATATTTTGTACAGTCCAAGCATTTGATTGAGGGATTTAATGGTGGGTTTTCAACTTTTTTCAGTTATGGGACATGTAGGTTACGCTCAATTGGTGCAGAGGTAGGTTGGAGCTATTAAATATCTTTGAGACAGTAATCGATTGGCTTGAGTTTTTGAGGTCCAAGAAGTCTTCAGCTCTCATTTCAGCTGGAGAATTTGCAGTTCATTTGCCACTAATTATCATTTTCCTTCTGGGTTTCTTGTATTTAGCACCATGAATCTGATTTCTGGGATTTCTAAGGGTTCTTGATGCTGATATTTGATCCTGAAGAAAGTGAATTATAGGATGGGTAGCAGCAGTAAGACCATAGTTTGGTTTAGAAGGGACCTGAGGATCGAGGACAATCCAGCCTTAGCTGCTGCTGCTAGGGATGGTGCTGTCTTTCCTGTTTACATATGGTGCCCGAAAGACGAAGGACAGTTCTACCCCGGTCGAGTTTCGCGGTGGTGGCTGAAGCAGTCTCTTGCTCACTTGGATCAGTCCTTGAAGTCTCTTGGCGCTCAACTTGTGCTGATCAAAACCCACAGTACACTCTCTGCTCTCTTGGAATGCATTCAAGCTATTGGAGCCACAAAAGTAGTGTTCAACCATCTATATGGTATGTTCTGAAGCCTCTCCTCTCCTTAGTTTCACTGTTTCAGAACTGATATAACTTTGATCTTCTAAAATAGTAGAGAAAACAATCCATTTTCATTGTCCTGATATTTTATTTGGTGATTCTCTCAATATATTTTTCTGTATCTCTTCGTGCCCCCTCATGTGTCTCATCTAGCAATGTCAATCCCTCTTTAGATGCCTATAGTAGTTGCAATTATTTTTGGCTAGTGGAAGATGATTGTAGTCATCTTAGATATGTATCTCCCCTCCAAGTTGTTACTGTGGTGAAAGGAATTGGCCCAATATAACACAGACTACCACTAATATCCATCATTCTCAGCCTGTGTTTCTCTATATTGAAAAATGAAGATTTCTGTTTTCATCTCTAGAATAGTTCACACATGTAAATCAAAGAAGGGGGGATAATCTAAAGGCTCATGTCAGTAATCAAATTAAAAACCATTTCATCAAGTGGGGATCAGCTCTAAGCCTCTAGTGTTGCTGGAGAGGAAAGCCCTAATCTGTTGGCATGCTAAAATTGTTGATGGTTCTTGCAGAGTTACATCGAAGTGTTTCGAATTTTATATATTTACTCTTATTCCTTTATCCCAGATCCTGTTTCACTCGTGTGTGATCACAACATCAAGGGAAAGCTGGTAGAGCTAGGAGTTTCTGTGCAAAGCTATAATGCAGATTTGTTGTATGAGCCATGGGAAGTATATTATGCAAAAGGACAAACATTTACAACGTTTAAGGCATACTGGGACAAGTGCTTAGACATGGAAAGGGAACTTGTGACATTTCTTCCTCCCTGGAAATTATTGCCCGCAACAGGTACACTTCTAGTTCCCGAGATCTTTCTACGTCTTGCTTGCCTTTGTTTGGAGGCAAAGACATAAGTGAACAGGAATTTCTTTCATTTTTGGCTGTTATTTCCAGGAACGGTGGCGAAATGTTCAATCGAAGAATTGGGTCTCGAAAATGAAACAGAAAAATCTAGCAATGCCCTCTTAGGAAGAGCATGGACTCCAGGCTGGAGCCAAGCTGATAAAGCTTTAAATGAATTCTTTGATGGGCACCTGCTAGACTATGCAAAGAACAGGACAAAACTTGGGGGCAACTCAACGTCACTGTTGTCTCCATATCTTCACTTTGGAGAAGTGAGTGTGAGGAAAGTTTTCCAGATAGCTCGAATGAAGCAGATACTGTTTGCAAAAGAAGGGAACTCTCTAGGTGAAGAGAGTGTGACTCTTTTTCTCCGGGCCATTGGGCTTAGAGAATACTCGCGCTATCTTTGTTTTAACTTTCCATTCTCCCATGAGAAATCACTGCTGAGCAACTTGAGATTCTTTCCATGGCAAGCTGACCAGGATCGTTTTAAGGCTTGGAGACAAGGTCGGACCGGCTACCCTTTAGTTGATGCAGGAATGAGAGAGCTTTGGGCAACTGGGTGGATTCACAACAGAATAAGAGTGATTGTTTCAAGTTTTGCTGTGAAAGTTTTGCTTCTTCCTTGGAAATGGGGAATGAAGTATTTCTGGGACACGCTTATGGATGCAGACTTGGAAAGTGATATCCTTGGCTGGCAGTATATCTCAGGGAGCTTACCAGATGGCCATGAGCTTGAGCGTTTGGATAGTCCAGAGGTAAGTACTTGATTCATTAATTTCAGAAAAGGAGCAAAATCTAATCTTGTTAAGCTACATGAATACCTGAACGGGGGAACTTTTATGAAAGAGTTGTTATGTGTAAAGGAAGTCTTATAGTTCCATTGAATGATTTTACTTATACCTTATCTCAGTTATTCTAGTTAGAACCACAGCAATTGACAAGTAGCATATAACTTAGAAGTGCGATACAGACTACGATACTAATTTTCATACAGGCTCATGTTTGAAATCGTTTAATTCTTATTGCTTTGAGTTGGCTGAGTTATAATTGTGAAAACAACACTTTACGATGAGTTTTACTTTTGGACCCCTAAGTTAAAGTGAGAATGACTACAATCGGAATCATGAATATTGGTCATAGGTTTCACTAATGGTGCTTTTTTATTTTTATAAATTCAGGTCCAAGGCTCAAAATTTGATCCAGAGGGTGAATATGTAAGGCAATGGCTGCCTGAGTTATCACGTTTACCAACTGAGTGGATCCATCATCCTTGGGACACGCCCGATAAAGTGCTTAAAGTTTCAGGAGTAGAGCTAGGAGTCAACTATCCAAGACCTATAATCGAGATAGATTTGGCTAGAGAACATTTGACTAAAGCCATATTCAAGATGTGGGAAATGGAAGCAGCTGCAAAGGCTGCAAACCTGAATGGTACAAATGAAGTTGTTGTTGATAACTCTGATGGGATTGAAAACTTGCCGATCCCAAAGGTGATCTTAAGGAACAACACTCCTTGTGCTACTTATTCATCTAATGATCAGAAGGTACCTACATGTCACAATTCAGAGGGAAATCAATTGAAGAAGAGATCCAGATTTACACAAGGAGAACGGCCACTACCAGATAATGGGCAGAGTCCTAATCCTAATGAAGCCACCTCAAGAACAATTGAAGACATGAACTCTACAGCTGAATCTTCAATGTCTAAGAAGCAGACAACCAGCAGAACTTCATTTTCTGTTCCACAGTCATCTTCCTCATCAAAAGCCAACCCTTTTATGGAGTCTGAATCTTCTGAAATGAAGCAGTCATGGCAAGAACGGAGCGACATGGAACAGAGTTCAAGCAAAGATAGTGAGTAATTAATAACTCTTTGAATATGATTTATTTTCGATCTGTGATTATGATTCACTGAAAGGGATAATCAGCTTTTGCGTTTGGTTTTCTGCCAAGATTTAATAATCAAATGAACTTAAGAGTTTGAGTCCAGGTTTGGCTATTAAGATGTTTAGCATGAATTTCCTTGACTGTCAGTAATACATTAAAAAAATAGAGCATCACTAATCTGGTTTAGTAAATATGAAAGTAAGGGGCTCATATTCTAGTATATGAGAACTGAAGAGGTTGCTTCATTACTATTTGGTTTCCATTAATGGTGCCTTGGTTAGTAATGTCAATTGGTTCGAAGTGCCTTGCATGCTGTAGTGGTGTGGTTTATACAAAACACCATCTTGTCGGTTTGGTAATGTTGAAATGTTGAATGGTCCATGCTAGTTTATACAAACACCGTCTGTTTTTTTATATTTATTTTATACTTTTTTAAAACTCACTTCTGCAGCCTCTTCTAAAGTCATTCTCAGAAAGAGTTGGAGCACATTTTTTCAATGAGTGTCTTCAGCTTGCAGATGGCTTGAAATTTTATGGAGACATACTTACTTCTTTCTTGTCTCCATTGGTCTCCTCACTTCTACTTGTGGAGTCCAATACAAAACAAATGTAGGGTAACAAATTTTGTTTTTGGTTCTCACAAAGTGTGTGATCTTTGTGAATTTGGATATAAATAACAATGTCCAATTTTGTACAAGGAAACAAAAGCTGTTATTGTATGTAATACACCAGAAGTATTGGAAATGCTTTTAGGTCGGATTGGGATCCACTATGATTGCCTTCTGACATATTATGGTCTCCCCAGTAAAATTAGGGATGCAGACTTGTTTAGCATGATTTCGTAGTCTCAAAAGCTGAGAATTGTCATAAAGTTGGTTCTGTTCTGTCAGCGTTTGTCTTTGATTTCATTGTTTGTATTGCTTTATTTACATGATTTGAAACTTCTGTTGGTTTTTAGGAGCTGTTGAAGATTAATGCCCTCTAGTTCGGAATTCATTGGCGTATTGTTCATCACGAAAGAGGATGGTTCTGGAACCGAGTAATATAGGATTGTATACTGTCCTTGTATGACTGTTAACTCAAGTGTACTCCATGGTAATGTAAATGATTACTTGGCTGATCAGATGTCCATCTTTCCTCGATAATAATAGATACAGATATTGAAGACTGACAGTTAAGAACATGTACGGAAGAAACAATTTGCCAGCTATGTAGTAGATGCATGTTTATGTATGTCTTCGGAGAGCTTCCTTTACTGAATCATTTTGTAGAGAGATTTGAATAAACTGTGGGTATTTTAGAAAACTCCTCCATAACTTGTAGACTAGCGAATTACTTCCAGAAATCTCAAATGTAACAAATTTGTGGCATGTACCAAGTGTGCTGTGCTTCACTTCCGTTTGCATGCCTACTTGAATACTGAAGTAAATAAGAACCATGAATTTCCGTCATTTCACATCATAATGTAACTGCAGAGTATCATGATCATTTAAAGGGCGAAAGTCATTTTTTAAACTCAGTAGTGAAAATATGCTTAATGATGTGAAACTGTTTAGCAATCTTGGTTCAGAATTGAGAACTCTATTTTTTTTTTTCCAGAGGAATTAGACTCATGAATTTGGATTGTGATTGCTGACGCACACCTTTGCCAATGAAGGTTTCGTCCGCTCAAGGGACTACAGTAACTCAGTAAGCCATTATCCTACATACCATTTTGCCGATGACTTGGTACAAACACCTTTAAGGCTTTAACCCTTTCATCGTTGAAGGTGTTAGCACTAGAGGTGATAATAAGAGAGGAATGGTGTCGATACGTTTATTGACGACGAACTTGTTAGAAAAAGCCATTGTGCCCACGAACTTTCATTACAAAGGTGAATTACCCACAAAAATTATCCGCAAAAACGTTACATAAAAAGTAAAATAAAATAAACATTTTTGCCAACAAGTATTTTGTTATCGACCATATATTATCAATATAGAGCACATTTACCGACAAATTATTCGTTAGCAAAAGCTATTATATACTAGATTGCACGACAGGAGCTAGCTGGGACAATTAATATTATAGAAAGTATCCTAGTTGAATTAAGGGGACGTTTATATAGCAAACTTAGCATCGGCGGTGGCTCCCCCCAGGCCCTGAACATGTTTTATTCACAGGGCCACCTACACGGCAGAGCGACTCTGAAGGTTAGAATACCGAGGTGATTGGCTGCTAGGACAAGGGCAAGTGTTAGATGATGCTGAGCTCTGGGGTTCTCTCTCTATCTTGGTCTCAAACTTGCTGCAACCAAGAATATTTCTAGTCGATCTTATAATTGAGATGCATGGATTCTGCCATTAAAATAACATTTTTTCCCGATAAGGGAGACTCGAAGAAAACCGGGCCAGTATCCGTGGCCCAAGCTATATATTTTCGATAAGCTCGGAATATATTGTTTTGAGGCTAATCAAAGCCTACTTGGAGATCAAGCAATTTTGAAGCAAATCTGGATATTCATTGATTTACTAGTGATTATCAAATCTTTGATAATTAAGGATGACTTATTTGCTTGAATGCCAATATGTGTACGAGAGGAGCCATGCGAATCTTCCCATACAATTAATATATTCGCAAGGGGACGTGGCCTACGCGAATGGTTTATACAATTGCTCATGCATATGGGTCAATTAAGCAAGAAATCAAAGGGTTCCACATAGCCATTATGGACGTGGAGCAGTTGGAGGAAGAGTCAATCATGCTTGATTGCAATGAGGCTTATATATATATATGGTGGTTCATGCATGGTGAAACAATTAAGGAAGGATGGCCCATCAAATATAAACATTGTCAGTAAGATGCAAAGAGTCATGGTGTTATACAATCAAGTTTGCTCGCGAACGTCAACAAAAGGACATATATATATATATATATATATATGTATAAGCTAATTGCATGCCGTGAGGATTCCTCGCAGAGATATATTTGCATGAACATATATACGTACATATCCAAACAGCTCGCGACCAAGAGGAAGATTGCGTTCAGGACTCTAAGAGGCAATTAATCTTTGCCTACATTCTAGCGACGACAGAGGCAGATAATTATTAATTATCGCCTACGATAATATCAAAACTATTAAGAGTTTTGATTTGATTCAAGGCCAATAACTGTGGCCTAAAATATAGTATTTCATTCCTATTTGGAAAGAGAATCTGCAGCAGCCTATATATAGAGGCTAAAGACGATACAGAAGAGGACACCTCTCTCGAATCAATCAATCCCAGCGATTACAAAGCCTCCCCGGAGAAAACCCTTAACCTCGTTGAAACTCGGTGACCGCCCGCCAGTCCTAGTCTCCTCGCGAGCCGACTGTCAGCCTCACCAGATCAACCCGGCGACCGTACTTCCAGTCCCAGTCTCCCCAGGAGCCGACTGCTAGCACAACCGCCACTGTTACTTCCAGCGAAGCAAAGGTAACGCCCTTGCAACCCAGCGAAGCTAAAGTCACGCTTTAGCAAACCCGTGCTTCTCTCAACTTCCCAGTGATTGCTCTGCTTAGTCTACAACACTAAGTATCGATTCGGTGAACGCGAAGAAACCACAACCAAAGTCCTTATCCGTAAGGCAAAAGTCATTTCCCGAAAGGCAAGAAAAGAACCCTGTGACGAGGTTGGTGCTCTCCTCGTCCACAGCGCTTGAAGAAGAAGTCAGGTCACGGGACTACCCCAACGACTGCACCCCGCGGTGCTGGCACGCCTGCGCATCCACACGCTCAAAAGAGACTGTTTGCACACCAGCTGGTTTTGGAGCCAAACATTTTGGCACGCCCAGTGGGACCAAGCTAGAGTCTTTTGTATTCACCATCATTGGGATGCTAGAGGAAAATCTTTACCAAAGGAGATTCCTAAAGTGAAAAGATGGCCAATGTTGCCACCAATGACGACACTACGACAGAAGAGGTTTTTGTTTCAAAGCCTATCCCGGAAGGAGCAACCATTGAGGAAACACTCGCGATCCTCATGGAGAATGTCGATAATCATCGCAAGAAGATGGACGTTGATTTTGCCAGGGAAACTGCGAAGGCGAATCGGATCGCACGCGAACTGAGCGAGCGTATCGCCCAACAGACTGAGGATACCAAGCAACAACAGCAAGTCATGGAGGCCATCGCGAACCAAAACAAGCATACCTCATCGGAGTTCACGACCTTGCGCAAGGAAGGTCCAAGCTTGACTACTCAAGTCGGTTCACAGCAAGGCGAATTGGAAAGCCAGAAATCTTTGCGCGAAGAGGTTGTTTCTGAGGTTGAATTGCCTACAGATGGCAATAAACCTAAATGCCTCATTAATGAGTCACGGCCTTACATAGAGGCTTTGCATGGAGAAGATGGTCAACAAGATTGTTCCTCTGACAATATAATTGTCTCAGAACAAATATATGATTTCTCCACTGATCAAGCCAAATACGTGGCTATTAATCAGATGCATGGGGGGCATGATATTGTCCAGGTTCACCCCCCTAATAACCAGAAGCAACTGTATGATCAATTTAATTATGATTATGCTACTGGACGTCATCATGACCAAGGTAATCAAAGCCACAATCAACTTAATTATGAATTAAGTTGTTATATGGTTGCTGGACGTCCTCATCATGCAGAAGGTCAAGAGTGTGGTCCACTTAATTATCAATTAAGGCATGGGCCACTTGATTATCAATTATGTTTTGATCTTGAGAAGCCAATCTGTGGCTTTATTAATCAATTCAATTTGAAGATCTTCATATATGTTTCAAGGCCAGTCAGTGGCTTTGAAATTTGTAAAGAAGGATTTGGTGACCCCAAGTCCAGTCTGGACACAGAGCCAATTTATGATGAATATGATGATGATTACAATTTAATTATGGGTTCCAAAAATCATATGCAGCAGTTCAAATCCCTTGAACAAGTGATCAAATACAATAGCCAATCTGTGGCTTATTCTGAAGACACTATGTTCTATGATATGGTAGTTGGCGACAAAGCCGATCTTGGGACATTATTATCTCCAAAATTACAATTGAAGATCTCGCTTCGCCAACCAACAAAGATACTTAGGGGGCAATATTACTCCTTCTACGAGCCAAATTTCTTTCAAGCGTCTGACGCGAAGTATCTTTGTTATCTTCTTACATGCTATAAATTTTGATGCATCGGAGCTTGGAGTGAAGCATAGATGGCCTCCCCCGTGGCCTTCTAGAGGTTAGCCAAACGCACTGATGCTAGCTTCTTTATTTGCTTTTAATTTTTAGTTTACATCTTTCTTTTAGTTAAAAAAAACAAAAAAAATACAAAAAAGAGAGTTATGCGGCGCATCAGCGACTGGCCGCGAGCGATTGACCGCATAAGTAAGTGGCGCATAAGCGAGTGCCCGAGAAGGCAGTGGCCGCGAGCAAAGAGAGTGGCCGCGAAAGAAATGGCAGCGAGCGAAACTATAAGCAAGCGATCGCGAAAGAAAGGGCCGCGAGCAAATCGACCGCTAAGCGAGAGGCCGCGAAGCCAATTCCCCGCGAGCGATAGCGAGCGACCACAGAAGCGATGCCAGCGAAGGCAGTGGCCGCGAGCTAAGCGAGTGGCAGCGAAGAACACTTCGCGAATGCCTTTCTAGCAAGTACTGATCAAGTGAAGCAAACGCTCGCAAGGAACATTATCACAAGAGGCAGAGCTCGCTGAGTGCACTTGGCCTAAGCTTCGTCAATGCGATTCGATCCTTGAAGCGCTGCACCAGAACTTCTTCCAACACGAGATGCACGCTCTGAGACGAAGTCGATCCAAGGGCCAGCGAGTGGTCTTTAGTGGATAATCTCCTGCCAACCACAGTGGCAGATGTCGAGGTGGAAGCAAGACGAAGGCTTTCTGGTGCTGAAGATGAATCAGAAAGAGGCACTGCAGCTGGCGAAAAAAGGCAGAATTGAACGTATTGAGACTACGTATCCAACCCAGTAATCTCCCATTGTTTCTACGAAGAATCAAGTTCAATCCTCATTACCCGGTGATTAATTTGAACGCTTTGTTGATAAATTGATCTTATGGGCTGCTCTGTTGAAATTTCGTCATAGGGTTGAGAATCTGAAATATGCATATATGGTGTTTGATGGAATGCCTGAGAGAACCCTTCTGTGAAGATGACGTGCGCAGGCATGGGGGGTCGAGGCAGAAACTATCATTCCCTGGCTGGTCGAGTACAAAGAACAGAGGCTTAATATTCGCCTAGCTCACGCTGGGAAGCATGTTAAGGATTGAGCTCCTGCACTCCACCCAAATTTCACTAATCCCTAGCTCAACTTGATTCATTCCCGACATCAAAACTGGGGGGCATATATGGGGCAGAGTATTTCAAATAACTTGACTTGAAGTGTCTTAATATTACCCGGGCCAAGACTCGTGGCCCTAAAAATTGTCTGAGTTTTGTTTACTTTTCGAAGAAAATCTGGATGCCAGTTACAGTGGCATTTGAAGAAGAACTTTTGAATGATCATGGACATTCCCAGTTGCTGTCCAGTTGCTGGACGCCTGTGAGTTGGATACGAGACAAGGATGTGAATGCTATAGAGGAATGCGAGCTCGCAAAGTGAAGCTACCAAGAAATTTTCAGAGTTTCTTCCCACAGTATTCTTGCATCTTCATGACGGAAATTCTATTGAGAGATAATCTAGCTAGCAAGTGGCTCTAGTGTATGCCAGATACATTGGCTATATTTGCAGGGGAGAAAAGAAAAGCATAATTGATTCATACTACCATCAGGGACTTCTATTGCCTTCTGCATATCAAGCTAATTGAGTCGCAGTGGAGGAGCGCATAATTAATTCAAACAGCAGGACCAACATTTCTTCTTGGGCCAATTATTGTGGCGAAATCAAAGCTAGAAAGTTCATTTGATATACGTCAATCTCCTCTGATACGTGTCATTACAAGAAGATGCAAGATGGCGTTAAACTCCATCCTCAACGCTTATCTGGGAAATTGCATTTGAAGCGGTGGTATGTTCTGACAATATGTACTAATTGTCATGGTGGCCTAATTGTGTTAATTGCACGAGATGAAATTGTCTTGCATGTCATGCAAGTATCATGTGCATGAATTAATGTTTTACATGAAAAAGAACACCAGCCTGCAACCTTGCCTCTTGGTCAAACTTTGTGGACTAAACCATGCATAGCTCAGCAGATTACAAACAAAAGGGGCTTCACTAATTAGCCTATTTGTTTACACATATCCTAGCCTACCTAGAGGCAATATCATATGAGCTGAGCCATGGAATCATGCAAAGATCAAAGACCAATATTTGTGGCCTTTTATTATTGGAAGCATCCATTCTATTTTAACACATCAGATCAAGTCTCAGCAAGAAGTTCATCAGGTTTCGCTACGTCCACGAGTGATTTATCTTTATGGTTATCATTGATAATTGTAAGATGTACTGCTGTTACTCATCTCGTCTAGGAGATTCAAGCTTCATGGCCTAATCAGAGGCCTATACTTAATCAGTCCAGTGATTTCATTTAGGCCAATGCAAGTGGCTTTAGAGCAACGTTATCGCAAGATGAATGTTGACTCAAGACCTCTTCAGTCAAGACGGGGAACTTTGACTTCGAGGTCTGGGGGGCAATGTTTGAACCCAAAATAACATTTTTTCCCGATAAGGGAGACTCGAAGAAAACCGGGTCAGTATCCGTGGCCCAAGCTATATATTTTCGATAAGCTCGGAATATATTGTTTTGAGGCTAATCAAAGCCTACTTGGAGATCAAGCAATTTTGAAGCAAATCTGGATATTCCTTGATTTACTAGTGATTATCAAATCTTTGATAATTAAGGATGACTTATTTGCTTGAATGCCAATATGTGTACGAGAGGAGCCATGCGAATCTTCCCATACAATTAATATATTCGCAAGGGGACGTGGCCTACGCGAATGGTTTATACAATTGCTCATGCATATGGGTCAATTAAGCAAGAAATCAAAGGGTTCCACATAGCCATTATGGACGTGGAGCAGTTGGAGGAAGAGTCAATCATGCTTGATTGCAATGAGGCTTATATATATATATGGTGGTTCATGCATGGTGAAACAATTAAGGAAGGATGGCCCATCAAATATAAACATTGTCAGTAAGATGCAAAGAGTCATGGTGTTATACAATCAAGTTTGCTCGCGAACGTCAACAGAAGGACATATATATATATATATGTATATATATATATGTATAAGCTAATTGCATGCCGTGAGGATTCCTCGCAGAGATATATTTGCATGAACATATATACGTACATATCCAAACAGCTCGCGACCAAGAGGAAGATTGCGTTCAGGACTCTAAGAGGCAATTAATCTTTGCCTACATTCTAGCGACGACAGAGGCAGATAATTATTAGGGTTTTTGTCCATTTACACCATTTTTAGAGATTTTTTTCCCACTTACCCCACTAAGTTTTTTTAATTCCCTCTTACCCACAACACTCTAAGAAGGTCTTCCCTAATACCCCATTAAGATTTTTTTTTTTGTTTTTATTATTTTTTTAATACCATTTTACCCTCACCTTTGTTACTTAGAGAGAGAGAGAGAGAGAGAGAGAGAGAGAGAGAATGGAAGAGAGAGAAACCATAGGGGACTTCGCCGGAGTCCGATCACCGGCAGCCGAATTCCGGTCACCGGCCAACTTCGCCGGAATCCGGTGAGCGGTCGCCGGAATCCGGTCAATTTTCGCCAGAATCCGGTCACCGGCCGCCGGATTCCGATCACCGGCTACCACCCACCGGAAAGTTTTTTTGCCCCCAATAGACGTCTATTTCCCCCTAATAGACGTCTATTGCCCCCCAATAGACGACTATCAGCCATGTATTGCCTCCCAATAGACGTCTATTGCCCCCCAATAAAGGGGCAATAGACGACTATCAACCATGTATTGCCTCCCAATAGACGTCTATTAACCATGTATTGCCCTCCCAATAGACGACTATCAGCCATGTATTGCCCCCCAATAGACGTCTATCAGCCATGTATTGCCCTCCAATAGACGTCTACTATCCCCCAATAAGACTTTCAGTTGCTAGAATGAGAACTAATCTCTTTAAATTTAGACAAATAAAACTTTGATTATAGGAAAAAAAACAAGGAGATTACATCAATTCAAAACGTCTATTGCCCCAATAGAACCTTTTTTTTTTTTTTGTAGCCCACGACTACACTTCTAGCCTCTTCCCCTATTTCGAACACTGGCGAAAAGAATACAGTAATTCATCTACTTTCGATCTCGTTCTTCTTCTTCTTGCTTGTACATTATAGGATATAGATAGATATAAAACGTTGGTTTTCACCTTTTTGCAACTAAGCAGTGTTTGGAAAAGATGACAGAAGCCAATTAAGTGAGCCAGGACAAGCTCGATCTCGGCGGAGACGGAGATTAAGCTTCTGATCTCGATCGGAATCGGAGGTGCCGGGTTCGGATCGGGGCTGGGCCTTGTCATATCCTCCAAGGAAGGATCAGGTGAGAGGAAGCCGTTGGTGGCCTCGCCGGCGATGATGGAGTTCTATGGGTCGGCGCCTTCCGGAGGAGAGAGAGAGAGAGAGAGAGAGAGAGAGGAGATCGCATCTGCAGATGAAAGAGATGAGTGGCCGTGGTTGTGATTTCTTAATTATGCTAAGGGTAAAGCTGTCATTTCATTTATAATTGGGTTAGTGGGAATAAAAAACTGTTGCTGGGGTAAGTGGGATAATTTTTGTTAATTTTGGTGCTTTGGGTCAAGGACCCTAATTATTAATTATCGCCTACGATAATATCAAAACTATTAAGAGTTTTGATTTGATTCAAGGCCAATAACTGTGGCCTAAAATATAGTATTTCATTCCTATTTGGAAAGATAATCTGCAGCAGCCTATATATAGAGGCTAAAGACGATACAGAAGAGGACACCTCTCTCGAATCAATCAATCCCAGCGATTACAAAGCCTCCCCGGAGCAAACCCTTAACCTCGTTGAAACTCGGTGACCGCCCGCCAGTCCTAGTCTCCTCGCGAGCCGACTGTCAGCCTCACCAGATCAACCCGGCGACCGTACTTCCAGTCCCAGTCTCCCCAGGAGCCGACTGCTAGCACAACCGCCACTGTTACTTCCAGCGAAGCAAGGGTAACGCTCTCGCAACCCAGCGAAGCTAAAGTCACGCTTTAGCAAACCCGTGCTTCTCTCAACTTCCCAGTGATTGCTCTGCTTAGTCTACAACACTAAGTATCGATTCGGTGAACGCGAAGAAACCACAACCAAAGTCCTTATCCGTAAGGCAAAAGTCCTTTCCCGAAAGGCAAGAAAAGAACCCTGTGACGAGGTTGGTGCTCTCCTCGTCCACAGCACTTGAAGAAGAAGTCAGGTCACGGGACTACCCCAACGACTGCACCCCGCGGTGCTGGCACGCCTGCACAACCACACGCTCAAAAGAGACTGTTTGCACACCAGCTGGTTTTGGAGCCAAACACAAGTCATCTCTTTGATCGAATAGTGATATCAGTTGCCACCCCTTAGCTGTTCTCATTGAAAATTGCAGAAATCTAATGCAGGTTTACATCACTTAAGGATGAGTCTTTGCCAGGCCAAACAACTTTAGCAACGTACGCCACGTACCCAGATATTTTTCTAGCTAGCAACTTCATAATCTCTCTGCTGCCTTCGATTCGCATGATAAATCTGCTATATATAGATGAATTTAATAGCCAAGCGAAAAATGTAATGCAAGCGCAATAATTTCTTCAGTGCTATATGAGAGATCCCAAAATGGGCAAGTCGGAAATCAAGGAGACTGATCGACTATACATGCAATCTTTGTTGACATAAACAATGACATGCAAAATTGCTAAGCTGAGTAAGCTCGGTCTTTTCAAAAAAAAAATTGCAAATTATGCTCGGTAAATATGTAGTACTGATTATACGAATTTATATGCGTGTAATTATATCTAAAATACTAGAATTAAGCTAATCCTCATGTTAATTAATATGTAATTAATCCATTTTTATTTACTTTGTAGAAAATAAGCGGAATTGCGGAAACGAGATGAAATTGATCCAAAATTTGAGCAAATTGGAGTTTCCGAGAAAATGACGAAATAGTCAATGCGGGTCAACATGGTCAACGCCATCAAGGGAGTGGAATCCAATTATCTTTGATAACATTTGCGGAAGTGTATTGAGAAGAGAGAAGAAGAAAGCAAAACGAAGGAAGAAGAAAAGAAAAAAAAAAGAAGAAAAACAAGAAAAAGAGAAAAGAAAAGAAAAAAAAAAAAAAAAGGGACTCTGCTGACGTCATCATGACGTCAGCATCAGAATACTAAGCCCCCCCCCCCCCCCCCCCAACGTCCTTCACCATTTTCTTGCCTTTCCTTTTTATTCTTTTTCTTTTCTTTTTCCTCCCTATCACTGAATGCCACATGTCCTACCTCCTCTCTTTTTCTTCTGGCAACCGCACACCATCCACACACCACATATATACATATACCCTATCTATTCATCAAGGAGGACCCTAGCAGGAAGAGAGCCGCACGAAAAAAAAAACAGAGGCAGCCCCTTTGGGCTGCTCTCTCTCTCATTCTCTTCTCCCATCTTCTTCTCCTCCATTTTTTCTCTTTTCTTTAGTTTTATTTTAGGGATTTCAAGGAATTTCTCACACAAGCTTCAAGGATTCATCAAAATCTACAAGATTCAAGCTTTAGGTATTTGTGGGAGTTGTAATTCAAGGGAAGTCATATTAGCTCCCTAGCTAATTGTGGCTACCTTTGTGTTCTCCTACACTTCTATAATCTTTTCTCTTTGAATTTTGTATCTTTGATGTTCATAGTTATGGGTTGTGAGTAATTTCTTTGTTGGGAGTTAGGGTTGTGAAGCCCTAACTCATCTTGTATAAATATTGATGCTTTAATTTTAATAAATGCAATTTCCATTGTGTATGCTTTAAATCCGAATTTATTGGTCCTTAGAAGCATGTTTCTAGGATTTGTCAACCTTTGGAATTATGTTGTGGGCAATTACGATGAATAGATTGATAAATTGACAACTTATTAGTCTTGTGGCATCTAGGATTTAAGTGTGGTGACCATTAGCTAGCTTAATTGTAGCTAAGCTTGCTTGGGTCTCTATTATCTTGCACTCTAGGCCTCTAATTTTAGATATTGCGGCCTTAACCGGCGTAATGCCTAAATTAGAGAGTTGATTGTGGCCCTAACCGGCATAATCGATACACCGAAAGGATAATTGGTTTAGTAGCCTTGACCGGTACTAAATACGGGACTTAACACATTTAGGAAATGCATGCATTTGTGAAATTGGTGTCGATATTTGCAAGATAGTTAGTGTGAATCACCCGACACTCCCATGTTCCCATTAATTTGAAAACCCAAATTTAATTTTCTAGTTCGTTAATTAGTTGTTTAGTTTACTTTTCGGTTGCGTTTAATTTAGTTGATTCCCAATTCAAAACCCCCTACAAATTTCGACTCATTTGTGCATATCCACCACTAGGCTCTTAGTTTTGATTAGGCTTTGGTGAAAGCCAAAGCCGAGCATTTCTAAGGCTTGGTGCCTTAGATTAACATTTTTATTTATTTTCTTTTTCTTTTCTTTGTTTGCTAAGTGTCTTTATTTCCGATTACCCAAGGATTGTGGGTTAGCCACTAATCCCCGTGGTACGATAAACTTTGGGCATAATATTTCCCTATCTTGACAATGATACGTACGCTTGCGTAAATTTGTATTCAAGTCAATACTTAAGAACCATTACAATCGAATGATAACTCATGGACCAAAAAAATATATTACGTTGTTTGAGTCTCAATTACTAGTTTACAACCTCAAGATTACATATGATTTCATATGCTAAACGGTCCTAATTGACTATTTAGTAAGTTATAGATGGATTTAGCAAGAGAAAATTATTCTAAACCGATCAAAGAATAATATATAAAAATATATATATATATATATATATATTGTTGTAGAGAATTGGATAAGTGTATTGTATTCATCTCATCATGAGGTTTATATAGGGTTAGATCATGTATACAAAATGCAATACATAATAGCTATACTAATCAATCGCACATTACAAACATGTCAATCGCATACATTACGAGTCTGTCAATCGCATATATTACGAGTCTGTCAATCGCATACATTAAGCAATACCTATTGCATGAATAGTCATTATCATTTACAACACTCCCCCTTGGATATTCCATGTCAATAGTGTTGCCTCTGCTATGCGCTTCTAAGTTGCCTCGTCAAAAACCTTGCCAAGTAATAAAAACCCTGTGGGAAAAAACAACCTTGGTCGAAGAAGAAAAAGAGCACAACGCGCGTGAATGTGGAGTAGTTGACATCCTTCCACACTCCCCCTTGTGCCACTCAAACTCGGTGATGACTTTTTGATCGTTGCCTTACTAAAGACCTTACCACGTAACAAAAACCCTGTGGGACAAAAATAACCCTGGTCGAAGGGCAAAAAGAGCACAACACGTCATTCACTCTTCGAGATCGAACATGTAGACATCATACCTCCTCCTGATGTCAAGGTTTCCCCCTGATTTCTACAATTATGGGAGTTCGGATAACTTTCTTAATCCGATGCTCTTCACATGTTTCTCGAATGTGGATTTAGGTAACGACTTGGTAAACAAGTCCGCTACATTATCAGCTGAACGGATTTGATTCACTTCAATATTTAGAAGTGTTTGTTGTTGCTGATTGTAAAAGAACTTAGGCGATATATGCTTGGTGTTGTCGCCTTTGATGAAACCTAACTTTATTTACTCAATACAAGCTGCATTATCTTTATAAATGCATGTAGGTTCATCTGTGGTAGACTTCAAACCACAAGTTCCTCTAATGTGTCTAACTACAGACCTTAGCCATATGCATTCTCACACGGCTTCATGTAGAGTTATAATCTCTGCATGATTTGAGGAAGTAGCAACAAGGGTCTACTTTGTAGACCTCTAAGATATCGCAGTGCTTCCCATGGTAAAGACATAACCCATTTGGGAGCGACCTTTGTGAGGGTCAGAGAGATACCCTGCATCAGCAAAACCCATCAAGACATCGTTGTCATTTTGATGGAAGGGAGGAGGAGCACGGAAGGTGGCGTTTTGCCTTGTGGATTCCGATCCCACACTTCTGTTATTTCTTTTCTCTCTGTAGGGATAGAACAAACCCATATCAATCGTACATTTCAAGTATCGAAAGATTGTCTTTATACCAATCCAATGGCGGCGTGTTAGCGCAGAATTGTGTCGAGCTAACAAGTTCACTGGGAATGACATGTCTGGTCTTGTACATTGAACTAAGTACAATAATGCGCCTATTGCACTTAGATAGGGCACTTTAGCCTCTAATAAGTCTTCGTCCTCATCCCTTGGACGAAACGGATCTTTTTCAGGCTCAAGACTACAACCGATCATGGAAGTACTCACAGGCTTTGCTTTATTTTCATTAAAGCGCCTTAATAATTTTTGAGTATATGCTGATTGATGGATCATAATCCCATCACTACGGTGCTTGAGTTCTAGTCCGAGGCAAAACCGTGTTTTCCTAAGATCTTTCATCTCAAATTTGGATTTCAAGTACTTACCAGTTTCCTTTAACTCATTTAGAGTTCCAATTAGGTTCATGTCATCGACATAAACTGCTACAATTGCAAATCCGGAACTTGTCCTCTTTATAAACACGGATGAGCATATTTCATTGTTGACATATCCATTCCCAATCAAGTAGTAACTTAGACGGTTATACCACATCAGTCCGGATTGTTTCAATCCATATAGTGAGCGTCTTAATCTTATTGAAAATGCACTCCGTAGTTTAGAGCCACTTGACTTGGGTAATTGAAGTCCATTTGGAACCTTCATATATATCTCTGAATCTAGATCCCCATAGAGATATGCTGTAACCATATCCATAAGCTGCATGTCAAGTTTTTCGGAAACTACCAAACTGACAAGGTAGCGGAACGTTATAACGTCCATTACGGGAGAATATGTCTCCTCATAGTCGATTCTAGGGCGTTGTGAGAAACCTTGCCCCACAAGGCGGGCTTTGTATCTAACAACCTCATTTTTCTCATTACGCTTTCTAACAAAGACCCATTTATGGCCAACAGGCTTTATACTTGGGAGTGTCAGTGTTATAGGCCCAAATACCTGTCTCTTTGTTAGTGAATCCAATTCAACCTGGATTGCATCTTTCCATTTAGGCCAGTCTGCTCTTCGTTGACATTCCTCAATGGAGCGAGGTTCGATATCATCGTGTTCTATAATTCCTTGAGCAATAGAATATGCAAACACATCATCAAGGATAATAGAATCTCGATTCAACGTCTCATGTACACTAGTGTAATTCATGGAGATCTCCCTATTCCCTGGAATTGGTTCTAACATCGGAGCGTCCCCCAATGATGTCTCTTGGACATAACCATAATCCTGAATATCTTCATGAGATGGGTTATTTATGTTGATGATTAATGGATCTTTCTGTGCCAAACTCACTTTCTTTCTCGGGCGAGAATCCATCGAACCTTTGGGCCTCCCACGTTTCCTTGCTCGGAGCCCGGCCTGAGCCACATTGCCATCACTATTAGTGGTGGAGGCGCCATGCCCAATACCCCTAGGGGTGGCGCCATGTCCATGATTTTTAGTGACATCAATCCTTGCAGGCACGTTTGCAGCAGGTATATGTGATATTGTCACTTTAGTGATATCAGAAAACGCATCAGGCATAGAGTTTGCTACGTTATGAAGATCGAGAATTCTCCGCACTTCAATTTCAGACTGTACGGTTCGGGGATCAAGATGAGACAAAGTGGGGACAGACCACGACAATTAATGTCGTTCCTATTGAACATTATTGTTCCTATCTCCCCCTAACGACGGGAAGACTGTCTCATCAAAGTGACAATCCACAAATCTAGCGGTAAATAGATCGTCTGTCTAAGTAGCGGATAATGGTTGGAGAGTCATATCCAACATAAATGCCTAATTGTATTTGAGGACCCATTTTGGTGCGCTGTGGCGGCGCAATTGGCACATAAACTGTACACCCAAATATGCGTAAGTCTGAGACATCAGGCTCATATCCAGTAATCATCTGGGACACAAAAAAAGGTTGAGTGGTAGTAGGCCTCAGCTGAATGAGCACAGCTACATGCAATATTGCATAGCCCCAAGCAGAAACAGGGAGATTGGTGCGCATAACCAATGCTCTAGAGACCATTTGAAGTCTTTTAAGACCATTTTGGGTGTGAACATGAGGAACAGGGTGTTCAACCTCAATCCCAATGGACATGCAATAATCATCAAACGTTTTTGATGTAAACTCTCCAACATTGTCAAGACGAATTGACTTAATGGGATGATCAGGGTGGTGAGCCCTTAATTTAATGATTTATGCTAGGAGTTTAGCAAATGCAGCATTTCTTGTGGACAATAGCATGACATGTGACCATCGTGTCGATGCATCAACCAACACCATAAAATATCTAAATGGTCCGCAAGTTAGTTGAATAGGTCCACAAATATCACCTTGGATTCTTTGTAAGAATGAAATATTTTCTTTAGTGTCCTTTGCATAGGATGGTCTCGATCCTAATTTTGCTAAAGAGCAGGCTTTGCAAAACGAAAGATGGGCTTTAGAAGCAACCAGAGAAGTATCTGGTTAAGCCACGAAGTCACAATTGACTTTAGAAGTAGAAAAAGGAACCAAGGAGGTATTGGTGGCGTTAATACCACTTTTGGGCCACAAGGGGTGGGCGGCGCCAGCCCTAACCTTGGATCGAATTTTGGTTATGACTTCTTTTCATTTAAAAAAATGAATGTCCGTGTGAAGTCTTTAATATACGGATCATCATATCACGACCTGGGTGTCCCAAACGGTCATGCTAAAGCCTATATGTGTCAGAATCCCATAAGTCATCTCTCATGACATGGTTGGATTCAATAATTCGAATAGTGGTTGCATACAACCCACTAGATCGACACATAAGTTTCTCTAATACTCGTTTATGTCCGTATTCATTAGAGGTGATGCAAAGGAACTCTTGTCTATTCTCACAATGTGTTTCCACATGAAAACCATTGGCTCTTATATCTTTAAAACTCAATA
Organism: Rosa lucieae; assembly: GCA_024704745.1. Lineage (NCBI taxonomy): Eukaryota > Viridiplantae > Streptophyta > Magnoliopsida > Rosales > Rosaceae > Rosa > Rosa lucieae. Next base: position 7,030,184 of record CM045495.1, on the reverse strand, counting down.
GGGTCCTTCCAGCCCTAGGAGCATATAGGGTTTCTGTGACATTAATACTTGTGCCATTTGGCAACATAAATTGAGCTGGTCCTCGACCAGAATCAATTGTGATGGTCCAGCCATCGTAGTCACAGAAGATTGACTAGACGTCATCCATATAAATAGTTTCCTATGTCGCAATATAGTATGTGTGGTGCCACTATCAACAAGGCATTCCAACTCTCCAGGAAACATACTGAAAAATAATAAAGTTCGGAATTAAAACATGCCCATGACATCAAATAATAATACGATACTTTATTAATAAAGAGAGCCAATGATTACATAAAAGGTCCCAAAAAGTCTAATCCAAAACAAAATCAAACTAAGACACATTGTAGTCACTCTATCCGTTTGGTAACTCCAATCAAATATGACCAGGAAAGTAGGGGGAGATGTTCATGGAGCGAGGCTCTCTTAAGTACCATTAATCTTAATGACTTTCCTAGACATCATATTTCATTAGGTGCACCATATAAGAAAGAGTTTAATACAATTTTCATTTATTGACTAAGGCATATTGCCATTACAAAAATTCTTGGAAAATAAAAGGACTAATCTAATCAAAGTCTGCGGCATCCTTGTGCACTTCATCATCAGCTTTGAAGTCCTTTATGGTGAGATGGGTGTCTCCACCATTTTCTTCTTCTTCTGCAAGGTACACTTCTTGCTCCCTCAGGTCTCTGTATGTCATGTATCTTGAAGCTAGTTACTCGCTTGCCTTGCATTGCTTGAATCAATGCTCACTTGATCCATATCGATGACACATGTCATTGTGGTTGCCTCCCTTTAACTGAGGTGCACGTTGTGGGCGTTCCCTAGGAGGGTTGGTGCCACCATCACCACGACCAGGGATACCACGACCACTTCTCCCACATGTGGCATTGCCACCACGTGTATCCGCACCAAACCTACGGTTTCATTCCTTGTTAGGGCGGTTATATGGACCCATACGTCCCTCATATCCCTTATTCTTACGGTTCCGCTCCTTGCGCCCTCTTTTGGGTGCATTATAATCGCCTCATGAACGCTTTTAGTTCCAATGGGCCTTGAATTATAATTCCTCACGAGTATGTTATCATGTTTCTTAGCTACAGATATGAGATTGATAAGCTGATGAAACCTCGTGATCCGTCCAGTATTGACTTCAGTGCGGTATTGATTTGATACCACAATGGCTGAAACGGGGAAGGTGGAGAGAGTTTTCTCAATTAGCTATTGCTTTGTGACAGGTTATCCACAAAACCTCAACATGGACTGTAGGCGAAGAGTTTCTGAATTATATTCAGCAACAGAATTGAAAGCAGCAAAGCGCAGATTGTTCCATTGAACCTTCAAGTCAAGGAGGAGGGAATCTTGGACATTTCCAAAGCGCTCTTCTAGCGCTACCCATAGCTCTCTTGCACCATTGATCGACATATACTCCAATCTGAGTGCCTTGTCCATATGGCATCACATCAAGATAACTGCTTGAGCATGCTTTGTAGGTGTTCGCACGAACACACGATCCGGGTTAGGTACATGGATTATGGGTAATATTCCATTTGAAGTGAGGTAGTTCTCAACATCGCTTATCCAACTGTGGTAATCCGAGCCTGTTGAGTCAAGCATGGGAAAGTCGAGTCTAGGTTCATTCGACATCCTGAAAATAAGAAGAGAAGATATATTAGTTTTGGAGCTAAACTTCCACGAAAACTAAAATAATAAGATTTCCGAGCTATGCTACAAAGAAAACAATTTCCAAGAATCTCTTTTGGATTAGACCAAACAATAATGTTTTAATATGGTCACAATTTGATGCTTACGGACGCTCTTAGTCTGAGCATTATGAACACTCTTAGTTCATACGAACACTCTTAGTTCGTTAAGCATGAATCCCCACAATTCCGCTTTATTAAATAATCGAACCCATGTTCGTATATTGAAAATCCTGCAGAAAATAAAGGAATTTAAAAGACAAGAAAACATGAACTTTAATCTTTAAAACTTACTTGTTGAAATTCGGAGCAGATTCGCTTCTGAACAGCTCCCACTTCGAATGGTGTACGGATCTCAAAACAACTCCAATAGGGCTGAAATTTGGAGGCCAGATAGAAGAGGCAGAGACGAACAACTTTGATGAAGGAAGGATTTTTATCTGAGGTCCCGATCAAGATGTTTAGGGGCGTGAAAACAGAATGATCTGCACAGAAACGAGCGTGCTGCTGTGCTGCAGGGGCAGCAGGCGTGCGATGATGCTGCAGGGGAAGTAGGAGGCACACGGGTGCTCAAGGACTGCAGGAGCAACGCATGGTATGGCCAGCAAGGGCTAGGAGCTTGCGGTAGTTTTTTGTGAAAGAAATTTCGGGTGTTAGGGTTTTTTTTCCTGGTTAGGGCTTGAGTTAGAGTATCGTGCTGATAACGTGTTGTAGAGAATTGGATAATTGTATTGTATTCATCTCACCATGAGGTTTATATAGGGTTACATCATGTATACAAAAGGCAATACATAATAGCTATACTAATCAATCACACATTACAAGTATGTCAATCGCATACATTACGAGTCTGTCAATCGCAAACATTAAGCAATACCTATTGCATGAATAGTCATTATCATTTACAACATATATATATATATATATATATATTTATATATGTAAGTATGTAACTAACAAACACGCACTTCAAATCCTCCACATATGCCGAAATTGAAAATTTATCTACGATATGTCACATCTTTGTGGTTTAGAAACAATTACTACTTGACAAATCTTTTATAAGTTGATAGTTTCATACTTCTTGTTATAAACTTCTGCTGGGTGCAGTGCATGTTAGAATACACAAATTTTGTGGAGACTCGTGGTATTATTTCAAGATATTTCTCTCTCTCTATATACTTATTGTATTATGGGGTTTAAGCTTTATGTTTCCCCTTGGTATTATACAGTTTCATTAATCAAAATTTGAGGACTGCTACACCAGCCCCTTTAAAAAAAAAAAAAAACTCCCGCTGGGAAGGAAACGACCAAAGTGTGGGTTATGTAAACCACATAAGATTATAGCACCGGTGCTAACCTGTTTCAAAAAATTATTATAATATATATACGTTTACATTAACGGTATCTCGTTCTCTTCAAGTATTTTGAAGTATGTATTAAGTTAAAACATGTCCAGACAAGAATGGAATTCAAAAGTCTTATTTTAGGGTTTCGAGTATTACAAAAAGAAAATTAATAAATGTCATAATATTTGATGGATTGAGATGTACATGATCACATGGGCGATCTAATATGTACCAAGTAGTTGTTGGTTATTATACTAAATGACATCAGTATGGCTGATAAATTAGGTACAAGTTATAGAAACTAGATCCATAGACACACTGTGATGTGGTTGTAATATTGTATTCCAGATTACAACCACCACTAACATGTACATGGTGTCAAATGTCAATGTTGCTAAAGAAAATTAAAGGTCACTGATGCTAAATTACAAAAGCTAGCTTTGTGATTAATCTATCTCTAAAACAATGGTACGTAAAACACAATGACTCAAAACCAATAAAACCAAAGAAGGAGGATCCTCCTTAAACCCTAGTTTTCCCACAAGACATAAAAGCCGCCCAATTAAGAACAAACTTATAATCAAAACAAACATTGAGCGGTGTATGCCACATTTCATGCACATTGTTTCTTTCTTCTTTACTTGATACCTTTTGTATGGTCTGTTTCCTATTTGATCGAAGGACATTGTTGGTTATTGACATTGTTATTTAATAGCTATATATGAAGCAATAATCGAAGAAAAACTGTGACATCTTTAGTTTAATAGGTATGTCTAAATCCAATCTATTCACTGATTTGGATCATAATACTAATCTAATTGCTGGTTTTGAATTTGTCTGATGCATGTCCTTTAAATTAGTTAATTTCCTCTGGTCAAATAATGTGACTCAAGTCAAACAATGTAGTCATGACAGTAGACACTGGGTCACTAGTCACATATGAAATGTTCTTGTTTTGTTCAGGCAAAGAAAACCAAGGATTGATGTTCAGGCAAAGAAAACCAAGGATTGATCTGAGACCGTGAATGTGATATTTAGTATGGTGAGGAGAATCCCACGTGAAAAAAATGATGGAAAAAAATTATTACTAATAGATACATGTATTACTAAGTGTCCCAAGGTCATTGATAAAATTCAAAATCTATTCATATTGTGTTAATTATCTGGGTTTTATGTATTTGTGTGCACTCTAAATGCCTTGATTGACCTAATAAGGAGGCCAGCAGTTGGTATTACGTACTATTAATGGACACAATGTCGTGGAAATTATTCTATGCACCGACGGTGTAAGTGACCCAACGCTTATAAAATAATCTCAACCCTTGATATTTATTATCAACTTTATTTTTAATAAACAAAAAGTGTATTTAATGCAATCTAATCATTCATTTATGTTGGTGCAAGTGCACGGCGGTGCTCTGAATAATCTCTCCACAATGTCGTCGTGTCAAATATACCAATCTTTTGCATGTTTGAATACATAAGATTAGTGGATACTCATGTTACCTCTTTACTTGTTAGAAAATGAGATTCAGATTTTATGCCCCCTCCCAATTGATTCCCCCCATCTTAGTGTCAAGTATATCAACCCTTCTCACTTTGTGCATGTTTGAAGATTTCCGCACCACCTCTTATTTAAAAAAAGAAACTAATTAGTAGGCCTAGCTCGTAAGCCACACTTATCATTGTTGTATGTTGAACATGATATCAGAGCAGATCATCATGTCACATCCTAAGCCTGATGTATTAGATTCGAACTTACTTCTTTAAGGTATACTTCCATAAGTTGTACTTTCGAAAGAAAAAAAAAATGTGATTCCACTAGTTTAAGGGAATTGAACAAATGATTGGGCATTTAAAGAAGCAGATGAGTTGGATCTATTGACTGAATAATGATCAAGTTTTACAAAAGATGCATTAATCTTTTGAGATATGTGAGAAGTGATTTCCAGTGAAAATATAACATTCAAATGGCTTGAGCCAGTTCATCTTTCAGTGATACGTTTCTTTCTTTTTCATGGCAATGGCGACCAGAGGTCCTTATGGCATAATTGTAACGACAATTACATTACCCTCTTCTTTGCAGGTCCATGCACACTGTAATGTAGCTCCGCCACTCGCGGCGATTGTGTCTTCATATAGCTAATTCTGATTAATTATTTGACCTAAAACATTCTATTTTTATTTCTAACTCCGTGACTATCCATCACCAAAATCAGAAGATTCATCAAGAAACTTTCGGTCATACGCATGGGACAACGGAAAACAACATAAATTAACAATGTTCTGGACATAAGTTTTGGTATCAATCACGGACCATGAGATTAACATCTCTCTCGACCGGTCACACAGCAAGTACCTTGTAAAGTAGCCACAAGTTTGTATTAGCGTCCCACAACTTTTTCAAAAAAATAATTGTTCTGTACTCTACCTTACAAATTGTCCAACTCCGTAACATGAATATCTCTAATTGATTTCATTGTACCTTTTGCTTCCTTCAAAGGCCACTTGATTCCTCATCCTCACATTTGTACGGTTTGTCCCATGAATGATTATTATTTTGGTGTCGATCAGCTCTTTATGTCCCACGTCTTGACTTATCAATAATGACTCCCTATGCAAGTTATTATTGGCCGCAAACGTCCTCTTTTTTATTTTAAAGACAAAAAGATATGAAGCTTGGAACCGAATCAAGTGGAGAGGCCTATTGATCGCCACGTTCATCAGTGAAGAGTCGAGTAGGCGTATATGAAACATATACCACATTTAGAGTTATGTAGATATATGCATTGGGGTGAAATTTGCACCGCCTAAATTACAAACCACACATCCTTTTATTTTTTTAATAGTATTTAATCTCACATCTTTTTGTAATTCCTAAAATACCCTTGAAGTCAGACTCTCTCTCTCTCTCTCTCTCTCTCTCTCTAAAATCACGACAAAACTCTTACTCTTCTTTCTTCTCTATTGAAAATTTACCAACCTCAATCCTTCGTCCTTCCTAACCAGGTCACAATAACCTTTCTCATGACCAATTGCTCATCTGGAAACACAAAAACATACATTTATATTTGATTGAAGACAAGCACACACATTAACAGTAATATATGTTACATGGAACATGACCAATTGCCCATCTGGAAACACAAAACACAAAACACAAAACTTTAAAGTACTGGCTGCCAATCGAAGTTTCACTTTGGGTGGTGGCAATAACCCCCAAATTGGTAAAGCTAACATATAACACTAGAAAAAAAAAAAAGTCGATCTGCAAACATTAAATCTTGTCAATATTTTCATCTTCAAACTCGATGCATTAGCACCTCATTCATCCTAATCTCCAAGACCCCCAATAATGCCCTCATTTAAGATGTGTATTCTCTGGAAGCTCACCATAAGCCTTCAGCAGCCTAGCCTCATCAGACATGTACTTGAGAATCAAATCAGCTTTGTCATCCTGATAGTCACGAAGGCCAACAAGAATGATATGACCAGCTACAATCCAAACCAACAAGAAGACAAAAACAAACAAGAAGCAAACTTTTGGGTGTGCAATTTTGTATATTAGTAACATACCAGAAAGTAATTCACAGAATTCAGTTTGTCTAACCCCATAAAAAGAATTCATCAAGTTCAAAGAATCTATTCATACCAGGCATCTATCTCCTAAATCTGACCAGAATACTATGTACAATAATGTGCAGAACAAAATATGACTACCACTAACACAAAATGCATAACAAAAAAAATAGAATGCATAAATCAAAAGAAAGAAAGAAAGTATACAAAAAAATTCTGACTAACCCAAAAGACATAAAGATGAAATTTTTTCAGTATCCAAATTTCGATTGAATTGCAGAACAGTAACAAGATTTCTCAGTCAGATTGAAGCTTGAACTGAATCTTCCTCTAAAAAATGTCACTCTTCAACGCCTCTCTCACACACCAATCCCTCTCCTTCTCCAAATCCCTAACCTCCCTAACCCCTCTCTTCCTCCACACAACCCTTAAACCCTTAACCCCAAAGCCCACATTCATCCGAATGGGCGGCGGGCCCAGAACCTTCCCCGGAGGCGTATCCAAGTGGTAGTGGAAGCGCATGTAGGCCAAGAAAGCCAAGCAGCTCCTCAAGGCCCGCCTCTGCCGCGAGGGCCAAATCTACGAGATGCGAAAGAGGGCCGAGCTCAAAGCCTCCGTGTCCGAGCTCGAGCGCCCCTGGGAGACCGTCGAGGAGCCTCCCATTTGTTCTCCGTCAGCGCTGATGAGCAGGTTAAGGTCTTGGCATATTAGTTCCAGAGACCGGGAGGGTTTGACTTGTGGACTGAGAGGGATGGGCCGGAGCTATTTCGGGCCATGGAGGATCTGCCGTCGACGAGGTTTTTTCCCAAGGGATTTGTGCATAGTGTGAGGCCGTATAGGAGGATTGGGGCTGAGGAATTGGGGGAGAGAGAGAGAGAGAGAGAGAGAGAGCATCTGACTTTGAGAGTATTTTAGGAAGTGCAAAAAGATGTGAGATGAAATATTATTAAAAAAAATAAAAGGGTGTGTGGTTTGCAATTTAGAGTGTGCAAATTTCACCCCATATGCATTTAAATACAACTAAAGAATCAATCATGCTCCGCTTCCAACCAAGTGAAACTCTCATTTTCTTGAGCCAATCATATTATTCATTATCGACCATGTTACAGTGTTACTTGGTCGGAATATGCAAAACCAACATTGTATAACACCATTCTTTTTCTTAGACAATAAGTAGTTGGCTTTAATTCAAACTAGAAATATTGTTCTACTTATAAATAAAGACTCATGCCAAATTGCCAATATACCAAATGATGATGGAAAATCAGACTTCTTTTTTATTGTACATTTTCTTATATAAGTTAATAATATTCTCAAGCACATCGTAAACAAAAGCAGAACGGTTTGTCATGCATTCTTTTCTTTCTTTCTTTTTTGGTCTGAAGTTTGTCTTGAATTCATACCTTGGGGTTAGATATTGTGCTCATGGTTTTTATACAGACAACCGGCAAAAAAAATTTATAATTTATATAGAATATATATATATATACACACACACTATTATTAAGAGAAGAGGTTTTGTTAGCCAAAACAGAAAAAATGTACCAAAATGACCCTGAAATATTAAAAAACTTTACAACTCATAAATATTTTTTTTGAAATGCTTTACAACTCATAAATTAGATAGGGGGGTAATATATTCAAATTAAAAAATAAACAAAAAATAGGAAAAAGAAAAAAAATGGTGAAAGTGAAACAGATAAGAACTTGAAAAAAAAACTACCCAATCCTGTAAAAAAAAAAAATCCCAATTCCTATTTAAAAAAAATCAATGTTCACACACATAGTGTGTGAGGCCCATCTAGTACTATTATTAAGAGAAGAGAGTTTGTTAGCCAAAACAGAAAAATTTTACCAAAATATCCCTTAAATATTAAAAAAACATTTAAACTGAAATATTTGAGAAAGACAAAATAGTCAATTCACAAATAAAAGAAAAAAAAAAGAAATTTAACAAGAAAAAATCAAAAATTAAAAACAAAATATGTGTAGCAATTTTCTCCACATTCTGTGGAATAACTTCCTACATAATTATCCACACCTATATGGTGTGTTTGGAGTCTAGTGTGTGTGTGTATATATTATATATACTAGTTTTCTGCTCACATGCTCTGCATGTGTAAAATTTTTATAATTATTAGATTGAGAAAAAAAAAAAATAGAAGTTATTTGGGAAAAAAAAAGTAGGAAGTTATCTGAAATTGTGGGTGGTTATTGCAGACACTGAAAATTATTTATTTTATTTTTAACAGAATTTTTAATTTGTTATTTACCATATTACCACTCAATTATTAAAAATTATCTAAAATTAATATAAGGTTTAAGGATTTTATTGTCTTTTCACACATACTTTGGCTAACAAAGCCTCTTCTTTTAATAATAGTATAGATATACACACACACTAGCCTTTCTCCACACACACTCTGTATGTGCAAATAATTTTTTTGCTGAAAATAAAAAAGAAAACTATTTTTACAGAGAAGAAATAATGGGAGAGAAAAACGGGTTGTGGTTTTTTTTTTTTGAATAAAAATATATTTTGTAAATGTCATAATTGTCCTTGTGATTTAATTAATTCTTAATGTTTATTAATTTTCTAGGATAATTTCTGTCAAAATTTTAGATTTTGGCTAACAAGCTCTCATGTCCGGTATGCTTTCCAGATGGAGTTAGAAGCAATGCGGGCTGGTCTCCTTCTTATTATTCATCAAGGTATGGTTTGTGTTGACATTGAAACGGACTGTGCCATGGTGATTTCTGCTCTTACTAGTGCTACTGAGGACCTCTCGGAGGTTGGCTGCATTGTTGAGGATTGCAAAGAGTATATGCGTGCAATTCCATCGCTTAATTTGTACTCCATCTATAGAGATGCGAATGGTATTGCTCATAGATTGACACACCTTGCTAGGGAAAATTACTTAGATGATTATTGGCTAGATGAGGCTCATGTGATTATCTAGGATGCACTCTATGAGGATTATTGTACTAGTACTCGAGGTTTAGGTAATATGTCCCTCTTGCTGTACAATAATCTTTCAGTTATGAATAATAATTCCGGGCGTGGGGCTGAGCCTCCCAGTTAGGCTGGGTTCCAAATCCCTTTAAAAAACTAATAATAATAATAATAGACTAGTCTGCAATCATATGCTCTGCATGTGTACGAAAAATTTTCGTTTTTTTTTTTTTTTTTTAAAAGATGGATAGTTATTGCAGAAGAAATAAATTCACTGGTAGTTATTGTAGAGAGAAAATAGTGGGAGAGAAAAGTGGGGGTTGTGGAATCATTTATTTTTAATTTTCTTAATAAAAATCTATTTTATAATTGTCATATTTATTCTTGTGATTTAATTTATTCTCAAAGTTTTTTAATCTTTCAGGGGTAAATCTGTCAAAATTTTCAGTTTTGGCTAACAAAACCTCTTCTCTTAATAATAATGTAGATATATATATATATATATATTTTTTTTTTTAAATCAATAACTTAATTTAGAATGTTATTATTAAAAAAAAATTGACAGTGATACAAACTAGAAAAAAATATGGATGCCTGTTTTCCGACAACAACAAAACTCCTTATAACATTGCAAGGCGGTTGTAACAAGATTGGACATGAATATATTAGGGACGTGGATGACATTGTTATCCTTGTCCCCAACCGCCACTTTGTCAACCCTAACCAATGACGGAGTTTAGAATTTTAGATCGGGTGAGCGAACTAAAATAATTTTTTTTAAATAAACTATTACTTAAGGTGTGGTATTATCTTAAATGTAGAGTGGTTAGTATAAAATGACTCAAGTAATATCTTACCGTAAAATTGTAGGTTTTAAGTGCTCTTTTTGTTAGGTGGAAGACAGGGGACACAAAGCAATAACTATGTTTGAAAAAGAAATGAGTTAAAATTAGGTGAATTAGTAGTTCTATGACTGCTATCCCCTCTATAATTATGGCAGTCTTCCTCCCCCCCCATTACTCAGTGGAAGGTGTATTGGATTGCAAATGGATTCTTCTCATTTTAAGCATAAACTAATAAAAAGTTTCCACTGTGTCTGAGAATGAATAGTTTTTTTTTTAGGTAGAAAATAAGTTGTTATTCCAAGTATTTGTTTATTTCATCATTTTTTTTTTCTGTTGTAATTTGGTTATATTATCTTTATTTATTTTTAAATATTAAAATTTAATAATATTTCAGAATTATTTTAATATACTTTCTTAATTTTAACTAACGATAGATCTTCTCTTAATAATAGTACTATGAACACATCAAAAACTCATAAAATACAAGCCGAATTATTTATTTGGTAGCTTCACCTAAAAAATTAACCTTAGTTCCAAGAATTGAATGATTAATGCCATGCCTCATGCAATTAGTATATTACTACTTTAGCAAGAAAACATATTACAAAAAAAAAAAAAAAAAAAAAATTAAAATCTTGCCCAAAAAAACAAGTTAAGAAAATCTGATCCTATGTGTACGACCCGCCGACCCCATCCCAGTCAAACTTACAAGAAAGGACAACAGTACGGAAATCACGTTCTACTTTTCCTCCACTGATAAGGGCATTCCCGTAATTCCAAACCCCCCAAGCCGGTTGATTCCCTTCGTATCTGCAGCCGTTAGATTCGACATTTCACACGTGGCGCTCGTAGACTGGAGGACACTATTTGAGAACCGGATATTCCCCTAAAAATTCCCCCAAGATTTTGGCTCTTAAATAGTCTTACCGGACCAACCAAACCCTTTGACTCCACACAACACAAGAAATCAGTTTTGTTTTCCACTCATGAGTGAGCAACTCAAACGAGACTACCAAATCTGCGACGAGATCGGCCGGGGTCGATTCGGCGTCGTTTTCAAGGCCGTCAAGAACGGCGACGTCTTCGCCGTCAAGTCCATCGACAAGCGCCTGGCCTCCGGCGACTCCCTCGACGCTCAGTGTCTTTTAACCGAGCCGAAGATCCTCCGCCTGGTGGCTCCCCACCCCAACGTGATCGGCCTCCACGGGCTTTACGAGGACGAGGACCATCTCCACATGGTTCTCGACATGTGTGACGTGCCGGATCTGTTCCGACGCGTCACCCTCAGGTTATTCGCTGAGCCGGAGGCCGCCTCGGTAATGTCGCAGCTCATGCAGGCTGTGGCGCACTGTCACCGGCTCGGCGTGGCCCACCGCGATATCAAGCCGGATAACGTGCTGTTCGACGGCTGGGACCGGCTCCGCCTCGCTGACTTTGGATCGGCGGAGACGTTTGGCGAGGGGGAGCTGATGAGCGGCGTGGTCGGGACGCCGTACTACGTGGCGCCGGAGGTCCTTGCCGGGAGGGAGTACGGGGAGAAGGTGGACGTCTGGAGCGCCGGCGTGGTTTTGTACATAATGCTGGCCGGTTTCCCACCTTTTTACGGCGAGTCTGCGGAGGAGATCTTTGAGGCTGTGAGGAGGGCCAATTTGAGGTTTCCGGCGAGGGTTTTCCACTCTGTTTCGCCGTCTGTGAAGGAGTTGTTGAGGAGGATGCTCTGTAAGGACGTTTCTAGAAGATTCTCGGCTGAGCAAGTCCTCAGTAAGTAGTTCATTTCTTTTTCACGGGTGAATCTTTGTTTGATTCTTTGGATATTCCTGTCTTTCATGAGAGAGAAGAGGAAGAACATGGTGGTCGGTAGGAGGAATTCAGTTTTCAAAAATCTGGTTGATAATATAATAGACTGATAAACAAAGCTATATTAATAGTTTATTTAATCTTTGAAAAAAAAAAAAAGAAGAAGACTATTTACGAAATAATTAGTCTTAGATTTTGGATTTGAAAATGGAAGAATACCAAACTTATCTGATGTAGGATTGTTTGTTTGGGTATACAGGACACCCATGGATTACAAGTGGGGGAGGGGCCAGACCGAGCTGTGACTGATCATTAAGCCTGAAGCATCTAAATTACGTTAAGCCTAATTATCTTACTTATAAGATATCATATATAAAGCTCCTGATGTAAATATATGTGTAATGTGGACTAATGGTGATGGAAGAAACGAGAGCATTTGTAGTTGCTTTCTCGGAAAAGTAAGCGAGTTTTTATTATCCACGCTTGGCTTGTATTGGTGGTCGGAGATGTGTAATGAAAGCGGCGGAGTTTCCTATATATATTGTTTGGAGTTATTATTTAGCTGTTGAAATCTTTGGATTCTAACAGATATTGATAATGTATGTCTTGCTATCGTGATTAAGAGCAAAGGTAAACCTATCAACTATAGCATTTGATAGCAACAATATGTCATTTGATGATGGATATATGATGGGATCGTGGTACGAATAGTCTAGTCCATGTAGATCCTTGAAAGGGAACCCATGTCGAAGTTGGCTAGAATATTGATTTAGTAGCATAAAAGCATTTTTAACATACTCTTTATTTTGGTTCTTTAGCTATTTTAGAGAACATATTTAGCTTTTTGTATGTTTTGGCAGCTGCACCAGACTCTTAATTAAGTGGCTCTCTATTATAACTTTATAATTTTTAGCTATCTCGCTCATAAATATAGAGAGCGAGATGAGATTCTCTATAATTTAAAACATTTCTTTTGGATTATTTTATGTAATTTATAAATACATTTAAACTATTTAATCTTCATTTAAAAAATAATATAAACTCAAAATGAGCTAAAATAGAGAGCACTGATACAGACGTGTTTCTAAAGTGGCGTTAGCTCAGTGGTTAGAGCACCCACTACCTATGTACGAAGTCATGGGTTCGAGTCACCATGGGGGTAAGAATGAAATCCTTTGATCCTCTTAAAAAAAAAAAAATCACTAAAGATAAAGATAAAGATGAAAAATTATCAGGGAAAGATGATTTTAGATCACAAAATTGTGAATGATGAGATGTATAATCATATTGACGGAGATAATTATATATTAGGAAAGCCCTTGGGGGGACTCGGAAGGGTGGCCAATCTCCTCATTTCAATATAGATGACTCATGAAGTTGACGTTATAAACTTATAACTAGTAAATGTAAATCCCTGCTTGGTCTTTTTCAAAAGTAGGATGGTCAATAAGTAGATATTGAAGTGACAATATTGTTATGGTAGGTAGTTCCAATAAATATTTGTGACACGATAACTACGAAATTTTATGGTATTGTTTCTTTCAAGTTCCAAATTTGGAAGTTGCTTTCTAGACAGCTACCCATCATTCACCGCTCACCTTTGTAGTGGCATAGTTGCTTCTGCAAGTCTGCAACCTTCTGACTAGTGAACATGGTGGGGATAGCCAATATATGTAGCGCATTCTTTTGTTCTCCGTACCCCATCCGTAGTTATAATAGGTAGTGATGGAAGCCTATTGGTAAAATTCATTTGTGACCCGTAGTTATAATAGGTAGTGATGGAAGCCTATTGGTAAAATTCATTTGTGACAAGTGACTATCTCTGAAAGTACAGCTTACTCTGGTTATTTCTGTCATTGAGATTATAAAGAGAAGAAAAGGAAAGATCAAATTGAAACGTGTTGCATAGGATTATCAATATCACTGGAATTGGAAGTTGTTTTAGTTAATCTTTGTTAATACTTAAAACGGATAACATATCAGTTATAAATAAACCAGAAGCGATTACATAAGTGAGATGGAGGTCGGCGTCCATACTGATTGTTAGTACTAGTGTTATATCGACAAAACACTTTCTGATGCTTAAACATGTTGAATAAGAAATTTGGCAAAACTTTAGCAACAAGAAAGTAGTTACCTTGAATGGTGGAGATATTACACGTACTATACTTTGGTTGAATCGGAGGGGATCAAACTCTTGAACCAACTTAATTTCTTGTTCTGCCTCACCCCTTGGGGCTTGGGCTAACCCAAGGGTTTGCATATTGCACTATTTAGCAGCAAAAGACTCTCTGACTTGTCCTCATGTTGAGACTGAATAACCCCATTCAAGAATGCTTTTGATTACCTTCAAGATGGTGTTACATACCAATTTGTCATGTAAGGCTTCATTGAGGCCACAGTTGGACAGGAAAAGTAGATTGAACTAGTAATTGGAATTGGATTGCCTTAGATTCAACAACAAAACATCTCAAGAACCTTTGTACTGAAAAAAAAAAAAAAAATCTCAAGAACCTTGTAATCTACGATCTCGAAAGATTATACTGCTGTCTTCTTTCAATCTATATATTCTACTATTAAGTTTAGATGACATATAAGAATGCTTTTTTTGTTTTCTTTTTTTAAGAAACACGATCATTCAAGAAATCAATATTGATTCCATTTGAAACTTTATAAGGAACAATTTTGGATTGTGCTACCACCCTATCACTCTCTCACCATGTGTACTACTTCAGTAGCACTAAACCCTCTTTCAATTATGTTAATTTGTTCCACTCCTAATCCTTAAATTTTGACAAAACTAGTTAATGCATGAGGCTCTCTCGACTTGGAGACCATAGAATTGCCAAGCAAAGGGACAAAGCAATAACGCAACCCAAACTGCTGCCATATATAGTGTCTTAGATTGCGCCAAGGTCCCTGTTCCTTTCAACTTCAAGTGTTTCTGGGGCTCTTTAGCGCCCGTGGTCCTCAAATTCCATGTGCTAAGGTCCGTGATTTGAAACTGTGCCTTGCTAGCTGCATGTGGTTTTAAGTCTTTAAGGTACCCTTATATCAAAGAGTAGGGGAAAATTAACATATGCTTTTATGCCATGTCTGTTTTTAGAAGTTCCGAGTCCCAAAAACTCACGGTAATGTTTACGCCTAGAGAACGGGTATGGTTTTTTTGATCGGTAGGGAAGCATTTTGGCCCGGTACATGCAAAATGAAAACAGATGATGATACAAAAACAAGCACACAACTGAAGAAAATGAGGAGCATTTAGCTATAAAATTTTTTGCATGAGGAAGATAAAATGAACTAGTCTGCCTACAATAAAAACACTATTGAGTTTCACAGCATGAGGATAAAAGCAACAAGACCAACACATCTCCTTGCCACTATGACATACTCTACCTAATAATGCTACTAGAGTTGAAAGAACCTACTAAGACCAGAACAAGCTTTAATCAAGCCTGCTGACTTGATTGTGTTGCAGTTCCAGTTTCTTCATCTCCTTCACCCGACATTTCCTCCAGTGATTTTCCCTTTGACTCCGGCACCAAGAAAGTAAACAGCAACCCTAGAAAGTTGACCACACCCAAAATTATGAGGGTGTTCTTCACCCCAATGCCCTTTTCTGCATACTGAAAGCCGAATGCTCCAACCATTGCTCCAGCCTTCCCTGCTGCAGCTGATATACCATGGCAAGTCGACCTTAGCCTCGCGGGGAAAATCTCTGCAGGAACTACAAAAGTAGTGGCATTTGGTCCGAAATTGGAGAAAAAGAAGGTCAACGAGTACATAACAACAAACCCAACTCGGTTAGCTTTCAGAGTCCAGTGATGATAAGGAATGGCCAAGGCAAACATGAAAACTGTCATGAAGAAAAATCCCATCACTTGAATTGTGAACCTCCCAATCCTATCTATGAATGCCACTGTGAACCAATACCCCGGAACTGTGCTGCAGAGAGCAATTAGAGTCTGTGCTCTAGAAATTTTGAAGACTTCTTCCATGGCACTCATGGTGTTTGCCTTAGGGATCCAACCAATGGCACTGAAGATGTCCTTTTGGAATAGATTCTGACTGTAGAAGGCAATGTCTAGCAAGAACCAAGTGCTGGTAGTCCCAAGCAAGTGAAGACCATGACGACTAAGGAAAGCCTTTGAAAATAAACCAAAATCATTTCTTCCTTGTTGGGAGCGTTCCTCTATTTTCTCTGGTTCTGCTTCTACCTCAACCTGCAGAACTTTTGACATGTCAGCAGCTGCCTTCTTAGCATTCTTGGAAACCAAGGCAGTGTATCGAGCAGTTTCGGGCATTTTGGCACGCCAATAGTAAGTAAGCAAAGCTGGGATTGCACCGAACATCAAAATTATTCGCCAAGCATAATCTGCTTCTGGGAAAATAGAGGCAGCTGGATCAGCTGCATAAGATGGAGCAGGATATAACTCCTTGAAAACTGTAGATACAATTATCGCAACCATTCCACCAGCCAAGATCCCGAAACCTTGCATTGCAAATACAGCAGCAATGAAGGCGCCACGAGTCTTTTTATTAGCATACTCGGACATGATAGTAGCAGAAAGAGGGTAGTCACCACCAATGCCAAAGCCTAGCCAGAACCTGAAGAAGCATAGTGTCGAAATAACAGCCTTAGGTTGTTTACCAAATGAAAGGCCGGAGGCAATGGAACATAAAACCATGACCATCAGGACCATTCCATAGACACGTTTTCGGCCTAATTTGTCACCGAGCCAACCAAAGAAGAGCTGGCCTGAAAGTGTGCCACAAAAGGCCACACCATTAACAGCAGCCGAGACATTTGAAGGCAGACTTCCAGGATCAGCAGAACCATGTTGTTGGTAGTATATGCGACCGAGTAATTTGGTGACAAGAGAGATGCAGAACAGATCATATGCATCAGTGAAGAATCCCATGCCAGCAATCACAATTGCTGTGAAATGATACCATTGTGTTTTGGCCACATCAAGTGCATTTAACACATCCAGTTGGTCTTTAGCCATGACTAACTAGCAAGCCCTCAACAAATAGTTCCTTTTCTTTCAATTGTATGTGTTCCTTTCACCTGTAACCTGAAAAACGAGAAGTGTATGTAAAGTCAAATATTAGAAGAAACTGGACTCCAAAATGTTGAGCGATCAAAGAATGAGTCAACTATGTATATCAATATATTCACTGGACAAATCTAAACAGTGCAAGTTCCGGCACCCCTAAAATCTCATGAACTGGAAGTTTGATACCATGTCAGGCATTAATGGATCAATTAAGTCAATTAGGTGTAACAAACTATTTAACAACCCAATCAAATATGTGAAAGCACCGCGAAAATGTGATTCAGACGAGTCATAAGTTGGCTCATGAGCCTAGCGTTAAACTTATGAAAGCACAACAGAACAAGGGGCTGATTTGGCTGATTCCACAGATAATGAGTTTACGTGAAGACATAGAGGTTTAAGCAGGACCATACAACCCTTGATAATGACAACGGAAAGAAACTTGAGAAAATGACCCAAAACACAGGAACTCATGTGTCAAAAGTTGAATTGGTACATATTTGTCACAAAGCGAACTAAATATAAGAGATATAGCTGAGTTTGCAAACAGATGGATACACATGATTTTTACACAAATTATTTGTCGTTATAGTAGTTATTGTTGGGTTCAATAATCAAAAGAAAATCTTCAGTGGAGTTCAAATTGTTTAATTCCAAGTTGGGGTCAAACTTCTACTACATATTTTTGTTTTTCAAGGCTCTAAAGTCTAAACAAACATAAGCAGATATACACAGAGTTAATACAAGCCAGGTTCCCCATTAAAGTTGAAGATGAAGAACAAAGATCTAATGGTTTAAATTGTTTGACGTGAAAAAACAGAAAGAAAAAACAAAAGGTAACAAACAAACCTTAACTAAAGACTTTTCATTCTTTGGATCTTGAAACAGAAAAGATATGAATGACTTGTGGTTCTTAATGAAGCATATGATTTTTAGTTGCAATTTTTCATATCAATGAAATAGAAACAGCTCCTTGAATTTTTCACTACTCTATTGGGAGCTGACGTGAACTAAGGAGAAATGTCAGAGAAGATTCTTGAAGAAAAAAGCAAAAGACGTCGAAGTCTCCTGACCTTACCAAGTCACCATCCAACCCTCAAAAACTATATGGTATTCAGAGAAACCAGTTTTTACGTCCCAAAGCAAGAAAAGGTTACATCTTTTTCATTTTCATTTAGGGAAGAAGGAGAATATTTGAGTTCACTGCGTGCCCAAGCCTAAAAAATACTAGTATTCATGCCAAGCATAAGTGCAACATAAGGTTTACTGTTTGATCTCTGCAATACGTTCAAATCTGTATACGATCATGAAAAAAAGATGATTGAAAATTAAAGAAAACCATATAAAGAATGACAAGAAGAAAGATTTTTGGTTGAGCCATGTCCATCATGTTATATATGATCAAGAATTGAAGAAAAATATTGAGGAAGCAAAGCAATTAAACCATTACAGTGAAAAAGCAAACGAAGCAAATGAAAAACCAGTGAACAAAAAAAGGGCCAAACCTCAAAACTTGTACACGAACGTACGATCGAGAGGTAAATGACAGTAGAAGAAGAGCCTAAGTTGTTATCCACTAGTTCACTGAAAGAAACAGAGGAGCTGTCGACAGTGATGAGATGCTCTTCAAAGAGAGAGCGAGTCTCCCTTGTAAGTTTATGACTTTATATGGCCTAATTTTTATTTGTCTTCTACTATTAGAGAAGAGTGAGAAATGAGAGGACAGGGACGGATCGATGACTCGAGAATGGAGGGGTTGGTTTCCGTATTTAAATGCAAAACATCCTCTAATCAAGAGTTTAAAATACTTCAATGGCTACACGAATCTACATTTTTACCAAGCATATTCCCCCCGTTTCTCACTCTAGCTTCCCTGCGTTTACTTGTAATCCTACCTTTCATATCTTAATTCTTAATTGGTCAACCTTTAAAACTCATATTAATTGGCCAATTAAATTCCTCAACCTTTAAAACAAATCTGAACCATATGGCTCGATTGAGGAATTTAATTGGCATTTATAATATTAGAGCAACTCCAACAACTTTCCCATATTTTGATTTTACTCTATTTTAGGGAAGAATTAGTCTCTTTTGCTCTAACAGATTCCCTATAATCATCCTATTTTAGAGATAATGAAGAGAGAGAAAACCAAATTCCCTAAATTTACAGCAATCTCTAAAATTTAAGGAAGAATTATGGAGATTTTAGAGATTGCTGCAAAATAGGGAATCTGTTGGAGTTGGAAAAGAAAAAATAGCTAAACCTTTGACTTTTGCTTCCCTGTAATACAAAAATTATAGGGAAGCTGTTGGAGTTGCTCTTAGATAAGGTTCTAGGTTCAAATCTCATTTTATTAAAATATATAAAATAATAATAATAATAATAATAATAATAATAACAACAACAATAACAATAACAATAACAATAATAATAATAAATAAATAAATGATAATCAAAAATTTCTCGGTGACTAATGACCGTGTGAACATTAATCTAATAATAATAATAGTAGCATATGAGACGGATAATAAAAATAAATAAAAGTTATGAGAGAGGAGGTGTTGTACCTTGTTGGGAAAACCATTCGGTTAATGATGTGAAAATGTTAGCCGTGAAAAACAATATCTCATTTTGATATATTCGTATATTTGCGTTCATGAGAAAAGCTTGTATATGTAGAATCTGATGCATTAGCTATAGCTGGGATTTGAATCACAACCAAAAAAGAAAGAACCAAAGATTCGCATATCTAGCTCACATTTTCCATTTGAAGCAGAGAGTTGGATGCTCAGGGTTGTTTTTATTGACCATTTGATCGAAGAGAATTAAATTGGTATACGTTCGTAATTCCAGAATTTCCATTTGGAAGAAGTTTAATTAATTATATACTGCTCAAAAGGTAAAGATGGCAAATTTGAACATAGCTCGAATATTGAGAGGTTGCAATTTCATGCATTGCTGCTTACATAGCATATAATAATTTGACTTGACTATAAAAGTTTAGTCTAAACCGGCCGAAAGAAGAGCTAAAAGGTCTAAAATGTGATGAACTCCAAGAAGGAACAACCCAAGAATATATTTGAACAGTATTTGTTGATTGCGTGCATGTTAAGAATGGTCAATCTTAATAAAGAGTAACCCAATTAGGTTTTCTTTTTTCTTATGATTCGTAATATCTCCGAAGAAAGAGCTGTTCATTACAAGTGAAAGGTGCAGCCTTAGGGTTTCCACCTCTCTGCACCACTTTGCGACTCTTCGGTAGATTATAAATGTTGGTTGGTGATCTAACATTCTAATAATGAATCTAAGAATTGTCCACATTTATATACACATGCGCTTTATTTCATACAGTTGCATATTAAAATTTGTTTGATAGTATTTTTAGAAGCGTTTAAGAAATTACTATGAAAATCATGTGTTTAATTGAGAAAAAATATCTCAAGAGGACTCATTTGTATCTTGATCCTATATGCTTCCCTAAATCCTATGCAAAACAATTAAGAATCCTACAGACCCCTCTCCACCAAGGAATCATTGAGCATTTTCACATAAACACACCTAGATAGAACCTTAAATTATAGAATTGCAAGTCTAATTCAAATTACAAGTCCGTTCCAATAAGGGCTTTCTCTGTTCATATCAAGCTAGTTACAGATGAGTCACCCACCATTTCTAGCTCAATCCAATCCCATGGGTTGAGAATTTTCAACCTCGATCTGGAACTCCTAGTTTGACCCTCAACTGCTCAACTAGTCAAGTCATATAGACCGCATCTTTCCACATAAAAGGGTGTGCTGTACATCGATCACTCGGGCTCTTGACTCGATCAAAGCTTCAACAGAATTAGTGTTACTGTGTTAGTCAGCCAAACCTAATTAATGGCGGTATGCATTTGTTATAGATTTACTAGCTAGTTTCATCGGATAGTCCAACTCCAACACCATTACCAATAATGGTCAACTGCACAATTTGACATTCGACAAAAAATATGGGGAGTGCTAGGCTCACACTCACCTGAGAGTGTGTATCAGCCACGCTCACTCCTCAACTTGCCAAGTGTATGGACCTTCTCATAAAAAATATAATCTTTCTATTTCCATTCTTTACCCCTGTTTAAATTATTTAAAAAAAAAAAAAAAAACATGTATCTATTCTCTCACTCCTACCTAAATTCATCCAAACTCTTTTATCTTCTCTCTCACCCCAGCCCCGACCTCTCTAGGGTCCTCGCCGCTGCAGCCGCCTCCGCCTAAAATGCCGTAGGTGCTGACAGCGATCAAGAGTCCTCCACTGCGAAATCGCTTATGACCACCCTGTCGACGTCATCACCGGGATTGGATACTGAGGTTAAAGTCGAAATTGCTATTGGGGTTGTGGAGATTCTAGTGGTGCTCTGTCTTTGCTGCCCTCGAAGAAGAAGAGATGAGCCTGCTATTATGTGCCTCCGCCGCCATCTCTTAGCCCTAAGCTTATAAGATTTGGTTGAATTTTCAGAATTTGTTTTATCTGGGATTGCATTTCTCCAGTTTTCGAAAATAATCCCCGTGATTTTAATTTGGGCCAGCTGCTCTAATAGCCGATCGATCAAAGCCCGACCCCATTAAGGCCTTTGTCATGGTGGGGGAGTAGCCGGAGCTCCGACCCCGACAACGTCTAAACAAAATTGGAAAAAGAAAAAAAAAAGGATAAATGCAGGGAAGAGAAACAAAGAGAAAACCCATTTGGGTCCTTCAACAGAGAAAACAAAGTGTTCGAAACCCAGAAATGAATGTTAAGTTTCTGAAACAGAGGTTTGGTTAGAGAGAGAGAGAGAGAGAGAGAGAGAGTATCCCCAATGATGAGAAGCAAGAGAGGAAACCAAATTTGATTTTGGAGTCCACAAGTGCTTCAATGGCGAAATGGGTCATGCGAGTGTGACTAGAACGTTGCAGAGACTGGGTGAGACGATGGAGGAGAGAGAGAGAGAGACTGAGAGTGAAGAGAGAGTTTTTAATTTTATTTTTTAATCTAAAGAGGGGTAAAGAATGTAAATAGAAAGATTATATTTTTCTATCCGAAAAAAAAAAAAGATTATATTTTCTGTGAGTCTTTCTCCATACACGTGGCAAGTTGAGAGTGAGTGTGCCTGATACACACTCAGGGTGAGTGTGAGCCTAGCACTCCCCAAAAATATATCAAGGCTGGGATGTAGCGCATTCTTGAAATTTGAATAATTGAAAATAGAGGCAACAAGCCGGCAATATTAATTGTTCCCTTGCTCCTCAAGTCTTATAGTATTTTCAACGAGTGGTGATTTTATGACACTACTTTTAAGCATAGTTTCGTATTCGCGCTCCATTTTAAAGTAGTTAACACTAAAGTGTAAGTATAAAAAATAGAGTGTTCAAATCACTCCCTTCTTGAATTCATGTCAATAAAGTAGGTTTTTTTTTTTTTTTTTAAATGACTGAAAGAAGACAGAAACTACAACACAGACCCTCTACTAACACCCCCTCCCAACTGATCCAAATGGAACGCTGGGGACACAGAAAGGGGTAAACAAAAGGATTAGAATGTTGGTGAGCCAAATCTACCAAACGATCCGCGACGAAATTCGCCTCTATGTAAACATGTCGGAAAATGATAGACTAGAAGGTCGCAGTTAGCATATGAATATCATTTACGGATTTACCAACATCTGAATTCTCCAAGGCACTTGAGCTCTTCTGTGGATGCAATCAATCAACAATTTAGAGTCTCCTAAGACAACAACATTGACATAATGATGTAAATGGGCCGTATGAAGAGCATCTCGCAACACAATGGCCTCAGCTACTAGAACATTTGCTATACCAAGCTTTCGACTTGCAGCAAACAAAGGATTTCTGTCCTAATTTCTAAAAACAAAGCTTGTGGTGGCAATACCATTATGAACGGACCCATCAAAGTTCAACTGAACCTGGTGTGAATTTGGGGGTTGTCATTTAATGTGAAAGTATTTAGAGACCTTAGGAATAATGGAAGTTGGATTAGCTTTTAGATAATTCAACTGCAATATGAAATCTTGAAAGACGAGTTGGAGATGTAGAGAGGTTCTGGAAAATGAGCTTATTCCTACAATGCCATATGACCAGGCAGTGGTAAGAATAGATGCAAGATTATCCTGTGAAGGCCTAGTGGAACTAACATGCTGTATCCAATCAAGAAAAGGTCTATCCCAGAAAAGAGGATGAAGTAAGGAAGTATGGTTCCAAACTTGTTTAGCAAAAGTACAAGTAAGAGATGATCAATTGATTCAACATGCTGAGAACAAAAGGGACACATGGGAGAAATATTAGGATTGCACTGTGAGAGCTTATCCTGAGTCTAAGACCATTTCTAATTAAGGACCAAGCAAAGATCTTAACTTTTAGAGGAATATGAAGATGCCAAATCTTATTTTACAAGGTAGTATTAGAATAGGTAGGTAAATGTTGAATTTGGAGCCACGAAGCACTCTAACTGTGAAACTTCCTAAGGGTGAAGGACCCCAAACAAACTGGTCTAGTTGAGGAGAGATAGGTAAAGGAATAGCTACAATCAATTGAACAATGTCCTGAGGAAGAATATGAGATAAAGCCACCGTATCCCAAGTCATATTGTGAATAAAATGATCCACAATTAGTGTCCAGTCTAACTGTTGTCGGTCTTGCTCAGGAATGACAGAGAATAAAGGGAATGGTAATACCCAATTAGAAGTCCAAAAAAAGAATAGATCGACCATTGCCTACAATCCAGCTAATACCTTGAGATAAAAGTGATCTAATGTCTAAAATACCTTTCCAAGCAAGAGAATTAGAGCTTTTCTTTTTAACAGTAAAGAAATGGTTATGCCGAAGATATTTCTTAGTGACAAGTTGAACCCACCAATTATCTGGTTGTGTTAAAATTTTCCACCCAAGTTTAGCTAAAGCAGCATGATTAAAGTGACTAGGTTGACGGATAGTCGGATACCCAAACCACTTTTAGATTTAGGAAGACAAAGTTGAGTCCAATTCACATGAGGTTGAGACTAACCCCAAAAGAAAGATCTGAATTCCTTATTTAATCTGTCAGTGAGACGTTTAGGACACTTAAAACAGGATAAAATATGATTTGGCATACCTGAAAGATTAGCCTTAAGCAAGGTCAATCTGCCATCTTGAGAAAGCGTGTGGGACTTCCATCTTGCAAGTTTCTTCTGAATTTTGACAGTAACATCATTGAAATTAAGCGGATCTTTCCAACAGACGATGTTCTGCATGCCCAAATATCGACCGATAGTAGATTTATGTTGAATACCAAGGTAGCTAGCAATGTCCCACTTAATAGATGTAGAAATATTAGTGGAAAAATAGATAGTAGACTTATGATAATTAATTTGTTGACCTGAAGCTTCAGAAAATAAGGTTAAAGTGTGTAAAATATGCTTGGCTGCTGAATGGGAAGCTTTAGCAAAAATAAGACAATCATCAGCAAACATTAAGCTTGAAATCTTAAAACCATGAACAGAAGTTAAGAGACCGACCTGTGATTTAGATTGAGATGCAAGAAGATTTAACTTTCTGATAAAAGACTCCATAACAAGAATAAACAAATAAGGAGAAAGAGGATCACCTTGTCTGATGCCCCAGTTCCAGCGAAACAAACCATATGGCGTACCATTAAGGAGTACAGAAAAAGACACCGTGCATAAGCATGACTTGATAAGAGTAATGATCCAATCCTTATGAAAACCAAAAGCTTGCAAACAAGCTACTAAATAATCCCAGTTAAGTAAATCATAGGGTTTCTCAAGATCAATTTTAATACCCATACTGCTAGCTCTACCTCTTTTCTTATTAAAAGAAGAGAATAACATGAGCTATCAAAATATTATCGTAAATAGATTTCCCAGGGGCAAAAGCTCCTTGATTTGGAGAAATAAATTTAACAAGCAAAGGATGAAGACGTTTTATCATAATCTTAGTAATAACCTTATAGGCTACATTACACAAACTAATAGGTCGATAGTGATTATCGGTTTCCGGATTATTTGTTTTAGGAATAAGGACAATATTTGTGCGATTAATATGAGAAATATCTAATTTATGATGAAAAAAGTTTGAAACTAAATTGAAAAGTGGGTCTCGAACTTGATTCCAATAAGTGTGATAAAAAAAAGCCAGAAGACCATCAGGGCCAGGAGCTTTGAAAGGACCAATACTATGGATAGCATGGTAAACATCATCTAAAGTAACAGGAGCTAATAGGGTTCGATTATCCTCATCAGAAATACAAGGGTGAACCAAAGAAAGAAAAGAGCTAAGGCATTAGTAGAAGGAGTTGAAGTCGTAGTGAACCGATGTTTGAAAGATTTTAGAAGGATGGAGGCAATAAGGTCAGGATCATTTATCCAATTATCTATGTCATCTTTAATGCGTAAGATTTTATTTTTCTTCTTCCTTACGGTAGCCTGCATTTGAAAGAATTTGGTGTTTTTATCTCCTAATTGCAGCCACTTTGATTTGGCTCTCTGGGCCCAAAATAATTCTTCTTCCTGATGAAGTTTGTCTAATCGAGTAATAAAAAGAAATCCCTGAGTAGCAAGAGAAGGATCAGACAGGGAATTATGGTCTTATAAGGATTGAATTTGGGAATGTGAAGCCCTCATGCGTTGGAACAAATTACCAAAAACTGAAATATTCCAATTGCGAGCTAGGGACTGGAAGGCATGCATTAACTTTAGTAAGAAAGTTCTCAGCAGCATTACCAGAAGGAGGTGCTAACCATGTAGTATTAACTATATTGACAAAATCATTATGTTGAAGCCACATAACTTCATGGAGAAAAGCAGATCGTTTACAATGAATAGATGGCTTAAACTCGAGAAAGATGGGTGCATGATCAGAACCAGTTATAGGGAGATTATTCAAGCTCATAAATGGGCAGACAACCATCGCATCAGTATTAGCTAACACACGGTCCAGACGTTCACAAATACGGTCACCATGTTGTTTATTGGACCATGTAAAATTAAGCATTAACAGTGAAAGGGAGTGAAATAAGACCAGCTTGATTTAAGAAGTCTAAAAATCGTATCATGTATCTATTAGTCATACGAACACCTCCTAACTTCTCGAATAAATCTAGAATACAATTAAAGTCACCCATCATAATCTAGGGACCAGTAAAAGGTTGAACTCAAAGCAACAATTCAGTCCATAATTCCAGTTGTTTAGCTTTATTTGGATACATGTAGACAAAAGTAAAAAAAGATTGGGAACTAGAAGCCATTTGCATAAGCTGACAGTGAATATAACAAGGATGTATTGTAGATACCTCTCACTAGCATGACTAATTTGCTATCTCACCAAGCATAAAGTAACACCTTCTTAGGGGGCCCACAAGTCATGGTGGGGCCTAGAGGTGGCAAACGGGCCACTAAGCAAGAGCACGGCACGGGCCCGGCACGCTTAAAAGCGGCCCGGCACGGCCCAAGCCCGTTAGTGGCCCGGCACGACCCGAGTACGTTAGAATAACGGGTCGGGCTGGGCCTAAAAATATTGGCCCATTGGCCCGGCCCGGCCCGAGCCCGTAATAGGCCCGGCACGGCCCGAGCACGATATATTGTGGGCCGGCCCGTTACAAAAACAAAATTTCATTTAAAAAAAAATATAAAAAACTACAATGATGAGATTTGAATATGAGACATTTTTATTTAAAATCTCATGACAATTCCACCAATGCTTTCTTTTATATTGTCAAAATAATGAAACAAAACATTATATCCTTGTTTTGACATAAGTATTTTTTCTAAATATTAAATATATGTTTATTAATAAAGACTAATCTCATAATAATACAACTATAGAATGAAGGAAATAATAATAGATATTAAATCTTCATTATATTAATAAAGATTAATCTCACAATAATATACTAAAAACAATATATTTTGAGTTTTTTTTCTTTCTTTCTTATAGTGAAATATAAAAAATTATTAGAAATCTAATCTTAAAAAGCTAAGATTAAGAAAAACGTTGTAAAACTTAATTTATTTTAATTTTCTAAATAGTTAAATAAAATTAATTTTTATTTGTTCAAATTAAGATTTTATAATCGTGCTTTATAGTGGGTAGGCACGAGCACGGCCCGTTATTGACCCGGCACGAGCACGGCCCGTCACGATGTGGGCTCGGGCCATGGGCCGGGCCGGGCTTAATGTTTAAGAAAATGGGCCGGCACGAGCCCGGCACGATAATAAATGGGCCGGCTTAAGCCCGGCACGAAGCACGACTAGGCCCGCTTAAAATGGGCCGGGCCAGGCCGGGCCAGCCCGTTTGCCACCTCTAGTGGGGCCTAACCACAACATAGATGCTGTAGCCCGACATACAACCTACCCTGTTGTAGTCGAAAGAGGCCAAGACCTCGCCGGGAAGCAACCTTCTCGACCTTGCCAAGTTCCTTCACAAACATGCTTTCTAAGACTAGAATAGTTGTTTTGCATCCCACATTGAAGAAAATGTAAAGGAGAGGGGCTCCCTTACCTATAAAAGGGACCCCTCATCCCACATAAATTCCATTCCATTACATACTTTGTAATTCCTTTGGGCCGCAAGGCCCAAACCCATATAGTGCAACACTTCAAGTGGACGTAGTTTCCCACTAAGGCAAGAAGACGAATCACTATACATCTTGTCTTCTCTCTACCTCTCTCTCTAAAGCTAACTAGAGACCCCTCGGATCTCCAAATTTAATATGTACAGATACAATACTAATATTATAAACAGAAGGATTCCACAAAAGGAGCAGACCACCAGAGTGCCTAAGAGGAGGAACACATACATAATTACAAAAAGAAAGTTTTGTGGCTAAAGATGCAGCTGCATCTTTATATAACATAGTATCTAGCAAGCATAATACATCAAAAGAAAGTAAAGACCTTAAGAACAAAGCTTGAGACAAAAACCCAAGTCGTGAACAACCACGACAGTTTCAACAAAGCACACACATTCTGGGACATTAGAGGAAGAAGGTTCTACATCCAAAAGCTCTAAGTCGTCTCTACCTCTTTTTTTGGGACTACTGTAAGGAAAAGTATAATTCTCTCATTCAAGTGCAGATACCTCCTGAATAGAACATATATAAACATTATTGATATTGTCCATAAGAGATACCCAATCTGGGTATGGTGCATAGAAAGGATTATAAATGGACTCAACGGTGTCTGAAGTAAAACAGAGTCATCTGAATGTATAGTAGAAACATAAGAGGAGTCAGAACTGACCTCCACAACATCAACATCTTCCTCAAGTTCTTCATTCTCTAAATCAGGGTCGAGATCCTCATTCGCAGCCAAATTATCATCAGGAACAGCAACCGAAATAATGGGTGAGGAAGTAGCAACCACCGGAACCGGGTCAGGAATGGGAACTATATGAGGATGCAAGTCAGGATTAGATTCTGGGACATATATAGGGAGAGAAAAGGAAATAGGAGTATCTTTTGGATTAACAGTCTCATCTAGATTCCTTGCAACATCCACAAAAGAGACATCGAAACGACGAAAAGAAGAACGAGAAAACGTGTGACCACGCATAGAGAAGGACCGAAATTCAACAACATGAGTCCTCTGTGAAGTCTGAGCAAAATGAAGAGGGGAACCATTTCTAGCAGGGGCACGTACAAAGCCCTGAGCAGGCCCTCGGATAGAAGGAAAGATGAATAAAGTCTCATCAGATAAGTCGTCAGGAATTCGAGCGGAAGTTTGCTGCTGGTTAGGAATACTCTTGGGTTCATTTTGATGGTGGGGGAGCATAATGAAATTCCGATGGGGAGCACGAGAAGGGCAAGAACCTAAAGGGTGATCAAACCTCCCACAAAAGAAGCAAGCCTCAAATAAAGTCTCATAATTGAGGTAGATCAGTTTCAAATCATTAGAAAAAGGGTCTGCGTGCAACCTAAGAGCTCTAGGCTAGGTTTTAGTAAGATCTAATTCAACACAAGCTCCAGCAAAGAGAGTAGTATTTAGGTTGAGAGAGGCCATGTCAATCATACAACAGCGACCTATAGCATTAGCTAGTTTGATAACTTTTTCACGGGTCCAGCAATGAGGAGGTACTAGGGGAAAGCGAACCCAGACAAAGAGGGTAGAAAGCATGGATCTATAAGGACAGAAAGAAGGGGACCAATGCTTGAGTTCAAGAATTTGACCCTGAACAAACCACGGTTTATTATTTAAAACAAAGATAAGATCTTCTTCACAGTCAAAGTTTACCCGAATCCAGTTAAGTCCATAGGAATTGATTTGAAATCCTCCACGAAGGTCAGTCCAAGTTGCCTCACAACTAGCCTTAATGCTCTTAATAGAAATTGGTTGCCCAAAAATCTGGCTAACAAGACATCTCTTGCCTGGGTTAGTAGATTGATCAGCAGAAGGATCATCAAGGAGGTCAACAATAGGCAGAGGAGCGTTGAATGGGATAGAATAGGGTCCACGATGAACCTTAAAAGGGTACTCATGAGGGGTTGAAATTCAGGTTGTGGCTCAGTTTCTGAACTGGAGTGAGTCTGGGCATGACTATAACCTTCACTGAAAGGGACATGGATATGTCGAGATGGAGGGGAATCAGAGTGGTCATGAGACGATACAAAGTTAGAAGAAACCATTGTACCATAGGGATAAACCAGGAACAGAATGGAAAGGGATAAACAAAGAAGGATCAAAAGCTGGGTATTTAAAAAGGTGAAATCATAGGAAGATCGTAGAACCATATACAACATCCCAGAGAAGAAGACGGAATCATGATGAGTAGCCAAATTGAGAGAAAGAAGAGGATGGGCACACCTGGCAACCATGTATCGAGTCGAGAAATCGAAGCAGCGATTAGAACGATCAAGATGCAATCTGCGTGCAAAGCAGATCATTAATGCAAAATCTGAAGAGATTATGGTATAAACAACCCAGATCAATTGATCGCTGTCACGTAAGCACATGAAATAGTGTAAAATTGGCCAAAAGAAGAAAAGAAAGAGAAAATGAGCAGAAGGCAGGAACCCAAAATCCGCCCAAGACTGAAGGATCGGGTAATAACCGGTGGATTATAGCGAACATAAGACACCTACCAGAGAAGATGAGATAGAAAGTCAAAAGAAACCATTTGATTACCCAGGCAATCCAGAAGATTTGGTATGAGATTGGGATTGGCACAGGAGAATAGAGTTCTTGGACCATGGTAGAGAAAGGTATAAAGTTCTACATTCTTAGTTGAAGTGTTTATGTCAATAAAGTAGGTTTTCGATAATCTACAAGGAATATTTGATGAATCTTGAATAAATTTGATTTTGATATAAATTTTTTGTCACCAAAAGAAAGTGGTTTTGAACATGTTTCAATTCTATGATTCACTGATACCTTGATAATGAGCTGTAATATGTTGAATATTTATCGTAAAAAATCAACATAGTGAAAGTCATGGATTTAAATTTTACTGGCACATGGGGGACGAGAGGTATGGGGAAAACAAAATCTATAACCCAACCTGTAAATCCTATTTTTAGTAAATTAGCCTGTAAATCCTTGGCTGATAGATGAGCAAAATATGGTGCTTTTAATATTGGTATCTCAATAAAGTTGAATTTTTATGAGTTTATTAGATATTAACTTTTGGATAAGAAATGGGAAGGAAAGAAATAACGGTTATAACTATTTCTCGGGGTAATTAATGCCAAGATTTAATTGAGTTTGAAGACATTAGAGATAATATTTCATAATGAAAAGAAAATCAATTATAATGGCACCGCAAGAAGAAGTTAATTATGGTGAGATTACGGAATGAAGTAATATATATGGAGCGTATCTTGATTTCGGTCATTAAGACCGAAATTCATTTAGTTAAATTGTATTTTCTTTCCTAAACCTTATGTTTGTAATTGTATAAATACGATCCTTGACTGGTCCTTGACCAACACAACAAAGTGACAAACTTCAATACATTTACAACTTTTCTACAATATATTTTATCTCTAGCCTAGTTAATTTTTAGAGAGTTTTTATTGAGACATCCAAATCTGCTCACTTGACCTCACTCTATTATGAATTATTAAATGACATATATAACCTATTATAAAATGACTATTAAGGACAATAATTATACCAAACAAATATTATATTTATTTTATGTAAACTTTCCAATTCAATAACATTAGATTGCATTCCTTATTATTTTCCTTATCTATTTTCATTTTTCAATTTCACTACATACTCATTAAAGCATTCATATATATAATAATAATAATAATAATAATAATAATAATAAGAATTAAAAATATGATTAAGATCATTTGACATAAAAATGTATGATATATATGTTGAACGCATATTGATGAGGGAAAACAAAATAAATCCTCTTATGATCTATGACCTAAATATAAGTCAATCCATTATATTTGCAAAAAAAAAAAAAAAAATTAAATAATTAATCATGTGGTACAAAAAATACAGAAGAAAAACAAATGATTTTTTTTTAAGAGAATAAAAAAAAAATGATTTCTTCATTTTTTTTTTGCAAGGCTAAAATAGAAAAAAAAAATAGTTTATGGCATTTTCTTATTGATTAGACATTAATTTTTAAAACTCAAGTTTGATTAAGAAATGTATATTTAGTTTAGATTTATAAAGTGATTACATCATTGACTAAATTTTTTGTTTTAAAGATAATAATTTGTTTGCAAATTACATGAGTAAGGTTATTTGAGGAAGTTTAGTGAGGTTTAGTGAGTAAATTTAGTATTTGAAAATTTGATAAGAGGTGTAAAAAGCATAGAGGTCAAGTGAGTAAATTTAGAGGTTCAAATAGAAAAACTCTAATTTTTATCGCTTTTTTTACGTTCCACACTTTATCTTTTCTGTAATTTACTCTTCTGCCCCTTTAAGCTTCATGCTATTTATATTTTACTTTTTTGCAATCTGTGTGTGTGTGTGTGTGTAACAACAACATCGGCGAAAACACCGAAAGTCCTTAAAACAAAGGTACAGGCCCGGCCCTGAGACATTCAAGGCCCGGGGCGAACAATAAAATTGGACCCTTTATATAAAAAATAAAAAATAAAAAATAAAAAATAAAAAATAAAAAATAAAAAATAAAAAATAAAAAATAAAAAATAAAAAATATTTCATCGGCCTGGTCGGGCCGGGCCCGCTCCTCCTGCTATTGCTTTATTCATTTCTACGAACCCTTTTCTTTACTTTATTTAGGGCCCCTCATTGCACTCTCTTTCTTTTTAGCTTTTTTCACTCTCTCTCTCTCTCTCTCACACGTTGCCATCCACACTGTTCTCACCAATCGAGGGTGAGAATGACATATTTAGTCAACCGACCCTTTTTACCAAAAGAGAAAGAGACAAGCTTTTTGCATTTTTGATGTACTATTAGCCTCTCAAACAACAAATTTTTTTTTTGCTCCATCTACTGCAAAATTTGGGCCCTGGGCTAGGGCAGGGCCGGGCCTGCAAAGGTAAGAGAACCCAGCGGCTGAGAAGGTTCATTCATCGGCCCACAATCACTTAGAAGAAGTCAGAATAAAGCGCAATTCATGTCAAAACCTCGCCTCATCATTTGGCAATGAGTTGACACATCCCCGCAATATAGAAGGACATTAGATCACAAGTCCCTCCACCGCTCCATTTAGGCCGAGACAATTTTGAAGTAAACACCCACTAACCATCTAAATTTGATAATCATTAACTTAATGGCTGATATATAGATTTAAGATGGTTAACTTAATCAATAATAAACAGGTCAAATTTTAATGTTGTCGTTTTGCAAATCTATTGTTCAATATAAGGTTTTGCAACCTTCAAACAAATACACTGTTTAACTTTAAGTATGAGGGTTGTTTTGAGACTTTTATAATCTTTTTGTATAGCAAGGCTTGCTCACTTTAAGTGATAGATTTTAAGGGATTGTGAGGGAGTGAATCTGACAGCTGAAAATAAATGCATGATTTTGAGTTGTTATAATTTCAGCGTTAAATTTAGGGTGTTTCTAAATGTACCCAGCAAAATTCTTAGTGCACCCAGCAAATTAATTTATATTTAAATATGCTTTTAAATATTGAATTAAACCCAACAAGTTTCCCAAAATACCCACATCTTTAACAAAACTATGCACCCAGGACAAACAATCCCAGAATTCCTAGCGTTCTTCACCAGCATCACTCTTCCCACAAGACAATGGTTTTGATGTAATGGTCAGGTGAGGCTGGTTTTGTTTAATTGGGTGTGTATTTGAGAGAAGAGAAGGGTATGGAAATGGTCCAATTCAACAATCTTAGCTTCAGAAACTTTTTCGATTCTTTCATGCCCATGAATCCATGATTGTCTAATCACTCCATTCTCTGTTCTTTCATTCATCTGTAAGCAAATAGCATCTCTTCCATAGATTCGGGAGTTTGGAGAATACATTGCTAAACTGAAGCTTCATACAAAAGTGAGTGCTAAAGTACTGATGATTATTTATGCTAATCAAGGATGCAACTTCCAGACTCATATTTGGAAGCCAACTTGGATTGCCAAAATGAAGTTATGATGTTTTTTTGCAAGATATCCATGATCAAGGTACTATGAGCTTCAAATATTAGAATGGGTACCAATCTATGGTGGCTGTAGTGAAATGCACCATACGCTTAGCTAGAAGTACAAGGAACTCTTTTGGCTATTGTAATTGTTAGATCTAGATGTCTATCTTATTATAACGAGTTCATAGCCGATCCTTTCATAATGTCTATCTTATTTTTGTCATCCCTGGGGGGGGGGGGGGGGGGGGGGGGGGGGGTGTGGGTTGACATCCTAAGGACCAAATTGATCTGCGTCTCTAAGTAGACTTTGGCCTCTTAGACAGGCTTACACAACTCTTCCAAATCACTCAACTAGATCCGGCCTCTTATACTAGCTTACATAATTATGCCTCTTAGCCTCTTGATGATACATTGTTTCCTTATAGAAAAGAGAAAAAAAAAAAATGCGAACTAATTTTTCACAACTCTTTAGTTTTTGAAGGGTTGCGATTTGTTTTTATGTTTATTCAGTTTGTTGGGTACATATAATTTGTTTGGGTGGGTATTTTGGGAATAATTGCTGGGTTTAATTATAAATTTTAAACATAAATAAATTGCTGGGTATACTTAGAAATTTGTTGGGTACATTTAGAAAGACCCTAAATTTAATACATGTGGTTAAGATGCATTTGTCCTTCACAGTCCCTCAAAATTGTCTCTTAGTTGAGCAAGATTGCTTGCTTAGCTATGACTTTCTGCTGTTTAAGGCGTATGAAATGTAATTTTACTTATAGGATTTTAGTTCCTAAACTATGCATGGTATATGTTTTTCGTAAATGAATAATATCTTTACATTTTTACTCAAAAAAAAAAATGCAACAGTATGTTTCAATGAATTTCAAACAATGGTGAACAATAGAAATACATTGCAAAACCAAAAATAAAATTTCAAATAAATAAATTAGAGAAGGAAAACAATCCAAAAACACATTATAATAATTGCTTATGCAATTAAGCTTCCACAAGCAAATATACATCCACATTATTATTGCATTGCAAATCAAGCAAACTTGATAGTAGATGCCATCACAGTGGGACAGTTCTATTGGTAGGAGGGGCCTGCTCCTCATCCCCATCTTCATTCTCACCTGTCAACTCTTCAAGTGATTTTCCCTTTGACTCTGGCACCAAGAAAGTAAACACCATCCCGAAAAAGTTAATCACACCAAGCATAATAAGAGAATTCTTCACACCAATGCCGGGCGGGTACCCTGCATCGGTCTTCGCCGGGTCCTTGCTTTGGGCCGCATACAAGAATCCGAAAGCTCCCACAATTGCTCCCGCCTTCCCGGCTGCGGCGGAAATTCCGTGACACGTCGACCTCAGACGAGCTGGGAAAATCTCGGCGGGGACAACGAATGTAGTGGCATTGGGCCCAAAGTTGGCAAAGAAAAAGGTCAGTGAATAAATTGCTACAAACCCAATTCTGTTGGGCTTTAAGGTCCAGTGATGGTAAGGAATTGCGAGTGCAAACATGAAGACGGTCATGAAGAAGAAGCCCATCAGTTGGATTGCAAATCGGCCCATATAATCAATGAACGCCACAGTGAACCAGTAGCCAGGCACAGTGCTGCACATTGCTATGAGTGTCTGTGCTCTTGCAATTCTAAAAACCTCATGAATTGCATTCATTTTTTCGGCTGAAGGGATCCACCCGATTGCGGAGAAGATATCCTTTTGGAAAAGGTTTTGGCTGTAGAAGGCAATGTCTAATAGGAACCAAGTTGAAGTTGTTCCAAGTAAATGCCAACCATGCCTTTTAGCAAACTCCTTACTGAACAAACCAAAGGAATTGGATTTCTCTTCAGTATATTTCTCCACCTTATCTTCTTCAGGTTCAAGTTCAACTTGGAGAACCTTAGACATGTCTGCTGCAGCTAGCTTGGCATTTTTGGCCACAAGGGCAGTGTAACGGGCAGTTTCGGGCATTTTCATACGCCAGTAGTAAGTCATACCAGCAGGAACAGCCCCAAACATGAGAATTATACGCCAGACATAATCGGCTTGAGGGGCTAGAGAAGCAGCCGCATTCTCTGCGAATGTAGGAGCTGGGAAGCTTTTATCGAAAGCAGTTGAGACAATCAAAGCCACAATTCCTCCAGCCAAAATCCCAAACCCTTGCATAGCAAACACCGCTGCTATAAAAGCCCCACGGGTTTTTTTGTTGGCATATTCGGACATGATTGTGGCGGACAGGGGGTAGTCGCCACCAATACCGAATCCAAGCCAGAAGCGGAAGAAGCAAAGAGTGGAGATCACGCTGGTTGGGTGATCCGAAAATGAGAGGCCAGATGCAATGGAGCAGGTGACCATGATAACAAGGGTCATCCCATAGACCTTTTTGCGACCCAATCTGTCACCGAGCCACCCGAAGAAGAGTTGGCCGGCTAGGGTTCCAACTAGGGCCACACCATTAACGGCAGCAGCCACATTTGGTGGCAACGTTCCCGGCTTCGGATGAGTTATGTCTGTGTAGTATATGCGGCCGAGTAACTTGGAGACCAAGGAAATGCAGAAAAGATCATAAGCATCAGTGAAGAATCCCATTCCAGCAATCACAATTGCTGTGAAATGATACAATTGAGTCTTGGCCACATCAAGTGCATTTAGCACTCCCAATTGCTCTTTAACCATTGCTAGCTAGCTAGTACTAGTTCTCCTCCAACGGTTTACTTGAATTTAAGCTTTAATTCCTGCATAAAAACAAAAACAAACGCATTCAAAATCAAGAATACGTACAACAGTCTTCTCACAGGTTACGTTTATACAACGGTTATCTAAAAGATAATAAAATCCTTCTATGATCAATCAAAACCATGTGCCCCTAGTAGCCTAGACACTTGAACAAAACCAAGTTCGCTATATGATATTAGATGTGACAAACTGAAGAAACACAGGGACATGACATGAGAACCAAGTTCAATTCTTGCGGCATTAAATTAGATAAATGAAATAGAAATTTTACAACGGTACTAAGAAGTTGAATATTCAGACAAAATACTTGTTTGTTAGCAAACAAGTTGAAGCGGTGGAATTGATGGACCAACTACTTAATTGCTCCACGCATAGCTTAGTTTATAGTTAGCTAGGATTTTATTTCACAGTACTGTAAATTTTACACCAAAAACAAGCCTCTCATTTTTTGTTTTGTTTTTGTAAAGCCAGGTCTCAATCAATATGATCTCATAACTTCTGAATTATTGTAGTAAAAAATCTCATATACATATTCCACAATGTATTATTGTAGTAAAAGATCTCACATATTCCGCAATGTACGGAGACATTTCATAGTGAAACAATTGAAAAGAAGAGTAGACAGGCCAAGAACTTGTTTTTATTTGCAGAGTTAAAAGCTTGGTTTAGAAGGATGAAATGAATGAAAGGGAACATCACGGGCCTCCCATATGGGGATAACTTGCAAGTTGCAAGTTGCTGGTACACAGAATTTAGAAATCGGACGAAAAGAAAAGAAAAAAAAGTCACAGATATACACAGAATTTAGAAGCAGTTCTTATTTATCTTTTTATTTTTGATGTAGAATATGCAGTATTATCATCTTCTGCAGTTAGATATTTACTTATATAGATAAGCTACATAAGATATATATATAAGATTCCTAAACAACAAGGCGGAACAAAAGAGACCACATATTTTCTTATTCGGAGTTGAATATATTGCTTTTTCCGATTATGAGTTGAGTACACAGCTAACTTAACTTGGACTATCTATTCAACTCTTGCAATAAAATGGATTTCGAGTATGAATAAACCTTGAAAATTAAATAGGTCAGAAACAGCTGAGAGTCTGTGTAAATCACAAGGAAAAAGTATATGAAGTGGAAAGTCTCAAAAAGACCTCAATGAAGAAGAAAGAAGATGCATGATCTTGGTTTCTTCGCCAAAAATGAAATTTAGGAAAAAGGAAAATAGAAAGTCAGAAACAAAACTGGGTGTGCAGAGCCAGCCAGAGTGAACTTGCATGATGAAGCCTAGCTTCAACTTTCCAATACTGGGAAGACAAAAAAAAAAGGCGCTGCCCTACCATGATGATATGATAATGATCACTACCGTATCTTTTGAAAAGGCAAAACTTAAAAGTACCCAGAATCAAAAGCAGAAGATCCCCAAATATCTGGTATCTTTAATTTTAGTGGTCCTGGTATCAAATGAAACCAGTTCCAGTACGCATGCATTTTGATAAAGAGAACTACATGTAGCTTGTTTTGCAGGAGTGACTAACCTTGTTCTTGAACACACATTGAAGAAGGAGATGGAAATTGGGCTATGGCGTGGATTATGAGGCATTTAGAGTCGGCTATTTAAAGAGCGACTGACCTTTGAATGAAAGTAGAATCACTTACAGCATCTAATGGCATATGCTCATGCTCTTGCTCAAGTCAACGCTTCTACAAAGTCGTCCATCACAATCTCTTGTTCCCTTTCATTTGTATCTCTTAAAATTGAATAATCTCTTAGAAATTACAACACGGTTTCTTCTTTGGCATTTCATTTAGTTCTTATAATATGTGTTCTGGCGCGCAATTTGTAAAATACATTGTTCGTTTAATCTCTGACAACTTAACATTTTGATCAAAATTTAGTAATTATTAGGACATCGGTCACATGGTTATGATCAAGTAGACAACGAAACTAAGAGCAAAAGCCGATCCACGTACTGGTGGCTAGCTAAATTAAGAAAAAAATTAATTGCAGCTGGTTTTAGTTGCGTGCTATTCCATTATGTCTTGAATTGGATTCCTTGCTCTTACCATATTGCATATAATAATGGAAGAGAGTAGGAGAGGAACTTGTTTATTCCAAACTACTTAAATACTCATTCCGTCATCGTCATCTTATACATTTTGAATAGCAAATCCCCATTTTGTAGGGCTGGACATATGTCGGGCCGGTTCGGTTTTAGGCCCAAATCGTTTTCGGATCGGAATAGTCGGTTAGGCCCAAATTCAAACCAAGCACCGAATAAAAAAAGAGTGGGCCGAAATTTCGGGTCGGCCCGGTTCGGTTTTTGAGTGGGCCGAACTTTCAGTTCTTGGGTCGTTTTATTTTTTAGTCACTTTTGGCCCAATATTTGCAGGCCCAAGTTTATCATTTTCACATTTTACCTGCTGTTTTTTTTGGATCATTCAGCCATTCTCAAGGCCATCTACAAGGCATACAATTCAAATATAACACCTGCTTTTACATCCTAAACGACCTAAACACCTAAACAATAAACATTTAAGCAAAAGAGCTGCAGCCATACAGAAAATCAAAAGAGCTGCAGCCATATTCCATACTCGATAGCCAAACTCCAAACTTAGTTAATACTTATAGTTACAGACCTAAATAAAAATAGAGAACAATTCAACCAAACTCCAAGTTATTACAAGCCATATTCCATTCTCCAAAGTCCAAACTTATTGACAAACCTAAATAAAAAGAGCTGCAGCTTGCAGGTTTGCTTCAATGCTTCATCAGTCTCCCAATTCAGCAGGTACATCTTGAGTAACACAAGAATATGCAATTAATCAGATCAACATTAAATTCTAAAAGGCCAAAACATAAACAGACCAGTCAGTACTTCATTTAAGCTACCTGCTTCCATCTTTTCCAATTCAGCATATTGCTCCATTTCAGTCCTAGTAGGCTCTTTGAACAATGGCTTACTAGCAACCCTCAACCAATCACTTGAACAGACAACAGCCTAAACCATTTTAGGGGTCAAACTTGCCCTAAATGGATCCACAATCCTCTTTCCAAGACTGAAGGCGCTTTCGGAAGCTACGATTGATGCAGGCACAGCCAAAACATCCCTAGCAATCTGCGACAAGATTGGAAACCTCACAGCATTTTCTTTCCACCAATCCAACAATTGAAAGCTTTGATTTGAAGGGTCCTCAGACGGCTCCAGCATGTATTTGTCTACTTCATTCTTGATCTCGACAACATCCTTTTCTTGCCTAAGCTTCATGAACTCATTCATGCTTGCAGCATGGCTATCCTCATCCTCTAAACTTGCATTTACAGCGCCAATCAGTGGCTCGGTTGCAGAAAAGGAAGCTTGTGCTGCCTTGAGATCATTTTCAACATACTCAGCAAAGAGCTGCAGAAACAAGCTCTTGACTTCGAGTACCATCGAAGCCACCATAGTCTTATCTTGCTGCAGTTTTGGAAAGAAATACTCCAAGTACAGCAGTTTGTACCTACACAAAAATTAAGAAAGGCCATTTCATTATCATTTAATCACAAAACCGAGGGCTGCACTATCATTATCATTTCACAACAGTTCATGTCATTAACATTATAACATCATTATTAACTGAAGAAGACAAGTCAGACCATCATGCCAAAAAACATTAATGCAGTTCATTATCAGTTAATTAAATCAGAAATCAAACTATGACATTAACAGAAAATTACCTTGGATCCAAAACCACTGCTATCAGCAGTATCTTGTTCAAATCTTCAAGCCTCCCCCAATATTTGTCGAACTTCTTTTTCATTGAATTCCCAATGTTCACCATCAATGCATCATCACCTTGTAAAGACATAAATAAATCCACAATTAGAAATCACAGAAAATTGACAAGTGAAAAAAAATAACAAAAAAAACAAATTGAAATAAGCAATGTTCTTTACCTTTGATACACTTGTCCAGCTCTCCAATGATGGTACACATCCAAAGCAATGGCTGGTTTGCTGTCACAACACTTGTCCCACTAAACTTGAGCGTTGCATCGTAAAATATCTTCAAGAACTTGACCAGCCTTGCAGCCTTCTCCTAATCAAGTCCAATCGGAGGTCCATCTCTCTTCTTTCCACCAACTCTCTCATTGAAATAGGATTCAAACTGTGAATCCTCATCCTCCAACCTAAGAAAGGCTTTTCGGTACTTTATTGCTATGTCTAGCATAAAGTACGTCGAGTTCCATCTAGTGCAGACATCTAAAGGCACTATCCCACCCTTGTGGTCGACTTTTTCTTGAGCTGCACACTTACGGAATTTTTCCAGCCTAGCAGGACTTGACCTAATATACTTGACACAATTTCTGATCCCCTCTATTGAGGAATCCAGCTCCTGCATTCCATCCTTAACAACTAAGTTAAGGATGCGACAGCAGCACCTCATATGCAGAAATTCCCCACGTAAAACCAACTCTCTCCAATTCCCTATCTTTTCTCTCATGTAATCTAAAGCCACTTGATTAGGAGATGCATTATCCACGACAATTGTAAATACTTTCTCTATTTCCCACCCAATTAAACAGGTCTCAACTAGCTGCCCTATTGTCTTGCCCCTATGGTTCGGTATCACAGTGAAATTAAGGATTCGTTTGTGCAGAACCCAATCATCATCAATGAAGTGGGCTGTGAGAACCATGTAGTTGATATTTTGGACCGAAGTCTAAGTATTAGTGGTTAGGGACACTCTCTGACCATATGTGGCTAAGATATTTTTAATCCTAGTCCTCTTCGATTGATAGAGATCCCAGATCTCTCTAGCAATGGTCCTGCGGGATAGTTGCTTAAACTGTGGCTGAAGTGTTTTCATGAAATCAATGAATCCCTGCCCCTCAACAAAGCTAAA
The DNA here is from genome assembly GCA_024704745.1 of Rosa lucieae. Taxonomy (NCBI): domain Eukaryota; kingdom Viridiplantae; phylum Streptophyta; class Magnoliopsida; order Rosales; family Rosaceae; genus Rosa; species Rosa lucieae. The sequence continues at coordinate 6,988,691 of CM045495.1, read as the reverse complement.
GGGCAGTTCATCCCTAATGACCATCCTAGCACAAGCTAACCTAGACACATCTTGATCAAAAGACCTTGCAACTAGCTTTCCCCCAACTTCCCTAGACTCAAACACTAAGTTTTTCTGCTTTTTGGCTGGAAGGTAAAGTGGGCATTTCTTACACTGATAGAGCATGTGATTTCTCATTGAGCTTGTGCTGTTGGACTTGGAGTGCACCAGGTAAGTCTGCGGGCAGTAGTTGCATTTCGCCTTCGGCTTCAACATCTTTGTACCATCAGGGTTCAGCAGCTTCGTGAAGTGATCCCATGCCACACTTTTGTTCATTCACTTCGAACCAGACAAAATTTCAACCTCCGATGCTGCAGTAGGTGTTGCAGCAGGCTGAACTGGAATGCTTGAACTGGATGCAGAAACACTAGTTCCCATGCTAGAATCCATATCAGTTCCAACAGTTAAAGCTCCAGTATGTTCTTCCATCATCTGCATTATCAAAACAAAATTCCATTAATAAACACATACCATTAGAAATTTAGAATGAAACCTAGTCAACAAACATTTCATAGCCAAAAACCCCCAGTTTATCACAGAATCATAGTTTATCATTAACAGTGAGATCACAGGTCATGGAGATCACAGTTTATCTTAAACTTTATAAACCCACAGTTTTATCTTAAACTTTATAAAACATTAAAACCCATAGTTTGTCACAAATCAGTGAGATCATAGTTTATCACAGAATCACAGAACCACATATAATTAACAAAACCAGTATCACAGTTTAGCACACAATCACAGATCATACAACCCTATTAACAAAACCCCTAATTAAAAAATTCAAAACCCAGGACGTTTGTTCGAAATAATTAACATCAGAACCTTGTTCGAAATCCCAAACATTAGAACACCAAACATTAACAATCAAAACATGAAAACACACACAACATTGTTCGAAATCCCTACATCAGAACCCTAAGTCCCTAAGATCAAGACACAAAATCAAAAAAATTAAAATGAAAAGAGAGAGAGGACGACCCGATTAGGAAGAGCGAGAGCGAGATCCGACAAGTTTTGGGCTTTAGAGCGAACGCAACAAGTGATTAAAATGAAAAGAGAGAGAGGACGACCCGATTAGTTAGAGCGAGAGCGAGATCCGACAGGTTTTGGGCTTAGAGCGAACGCAACAAGTGATTGAGAGAGAGGTGGTTAGGGTTTTTTGAGAGAGAGGTGCTTACTGGTTACGGTTTTTTGAGAGAGAGGTGGTTACTGATTAGGGTTTTTTGAGAGAGTGGCGGAGGGTGAGTGTTTCAGTGTTTGAGAGAGAGAGGCGCAAATGAGGCCGCTCGATTAGCTCTTTAGGGTTTTCAATAGATCTTGTGATCTGGTGAGGTTTAGCCTACTCAGAGATTGTGTTCCACACCAATAATATGAAGATAGGTATAATATATATATATATATATAATAATTAAAAAATAATTATTTATATTTCGGTTCGGTCAGGTTTATACCGGTCGGTTCAAGAATGCAAACCGAGGCCGACCCGGTTCACATCCGGTTAGGGCCGGTTCTGGAATATTTCGGTCACAAAGCTATCGGTTCCGTTACTGAACCGGAAAAACCGGTCCAATCCGATCGGTTTCCTGCCTGAAATCGGTTTTTTGCCCACCCCTACCATTTTGAATTGGTTTCTACTTTCTACTTTTCAAATACTCCTTGGCTGGTTTTCATGCACGGAATAACTTTCTCACAGGTTATCACAATTTCCACCAAAAAATAACAGGTTGTTCCTTTCAAAAAAAAAATTATAAAAAAATAACGAGTTATATATGGACTATGGATCGGAGCAGTCGAGAAGTAATCTTCTTATTCGATCAATCATGCATGTTTACATAGATTACTCCTGCCACTAATGGAACAATGATGCAACCAAATTCCTAACCATAAAATATAGTGTCGGGAAAATGGGAGACCATGTGCTGAGGATAGAGAGGACCTCAAAAACCGTAGATACCTTTTTAGAGTTCTATAGGGCCGTGTTGGAGAACCCTTAAAAACCCTAAACTGTTTTTCACACCATATGCATAACATGCCGGAGATTGCAATATTTCTTAAATCAATTTATTGGATAGTGACAGAAAATTAAAAGAGTGTTGTAGGCCTAAAATGGACACTACAACTCAAAGATCGGTAAATTACACAAACTCAAAATTCGTAGTTCGAAAGGTCAAGAATCTAGGCAAACGTTTTTTTTTACTATTCTAAAATTCTCTCCTACAAGTTAGGGTTTACTAAAGGATAAAGTTGAAGATCGATTTAGTCAACCCTAAAACTACTCTTAATTTCTTAACTATTTCTACTTAATTAATGAACTTTGCCCATATATTATAGATCATTTATTTCTTAACTTCATAAGCTCTTAATTTTCCTCTTAATTTCCTTTAATTTTCTGCTGGGAATATTAGATGGGAGACACCTAGCTAGAATTGGTCTTATCTATGTATTGCTCTGAAATTGCGGAACAACTATGGTGCTCGATCGCCTCCATTTGTCGGACTCGATGTTCACTAATCACTAATCTTAGCTTTGGACTTTTATTTCACAAAAGAAGACATGCAGATAGAACAGCAGAAACCAAACAAAAGTCGGAAACAAATAAAATCACCAATAATTAATGCATGCATACATATATAGATTAGTAATTAAATTAAATTTTATTTCTCATGTCCAACTATAATTTTGCTAGTTGTTGCTGCTTAATTTGCACTAGGGTGCCCCTATTTCCACAATTCTACCATATCATTTTTTTTGTTCACCCTACTTGCTCATTACACCATACATTTTAATTTCAATTATTAAATTTATTTATGTAACCCATTTCTATTTCCAAGAATATCCTTATATGACATATCCAATAAAAAAAGATTTTTTTATAATGAAAATTTAATTTATACCAATAAAAAAAATAATATATTAAAGTTTCCTAACAAAATCACAATCTAATTTACTTCCATTTTTTTATTTTTTTCTTTCTGCTTCAATGTTCATCTATTTCAATCTATGTCAAAATATTAGTTAGTTAACAACTATGAGCAATGAAGAAGATATTGAGATTTTTCTTGCGTGTTTTAAATTTTTACTTTCAATGTTCACAAAAGATATTGCAAAGATTTTGATGTAGTTAACATTAATAATTTTGTGAATTAAATAATGAATTCATGATGAAGAGATAACAGAAAGACAAAAAAATTGTAATAAATGCAAATTTGGGTGGAGAAGATGAAGATTAATATTATCCAATGTGAAATTAAGTAATCTTTCTATTTAATTCATTGGTATTTATTTATTTATCCTTACAAATTTGGATTTTAGAAAATTAATGTACTTAGTAGTCATTTTACACTTGAGTAATATAGTCTTTCAATAATTCAAATGTTTGTAGGGTGAACTAAGAAAATAGTAGGGTGACAATAGACGCACCCACCCTTTGCACTAATGTCTAAATGTGAGATTCTTAATTAGGGCAGGCAGGTCACGTGGCCGTACGCCCAGCCAATCATTGTCTATGCAGGAGGGTGTTTTGAGTATTTCATTATAATTAAACATGAGATTCAATTAAAAAATAGAGAGATATGATTGGCCGGATATACTATTTGGCTAGTACGTTTGTCCTACCTAAGAATTTCTCTGTCTAAATAAGCCTGACAGTGAAAGAGGTTTCTGATATTATTGCCAACAATTTCCAAGCAACCTCCAACTAGACTGTGTAATTATAAAGACATGCAGATAGAAAACCTGCGATGTTTTGAATATGTTGAATCCAATAAGGAGCCCATTTCCCTATTTTGTGAAACCTCAACCTTTTTTCCCAGAAAATGACTGATGCAACGTCTGTTTGTCCGAATCTCATATTCATATATGAACAGATGAGTCTAATAAATTCAGGATAAACGTATAAAATGGTTCATATAAATGGAATGTAGCAAGTTGGTAATTGATAGCAATGTTCAACAGTTCAAGGAAGCTAGGCAGAAGTCACCAAGCGTAGACTTGGGAACATAATATATTGCCATTATCATATATGGGGACCCTTGTTAATTAATTATGTCTCTTAAGATTGAAAATAAGTAGGAAACATAAGAGGTGTTGATCGGAGCAAATTTAATCACCTAGGTATTCTAGGTACGTATATATTCGACTATTGTAGGCCGCAAATTAGTCTGTGTTCAGTTTTGTACTAACTTTCAGCCTATGTTGTGTTTACTTATTTTGTGTACTATTTGTTCAGTTGAGTTATAAAAAATAAAAACGAGTAAAAAAAATCTTCTAGGCCCAACACTGGGTGACTTAATCCAAGTCTACGGTTCAATATATATCAGTAGAAAAGAATACTTCAATTCAGGGTTAATTCGATAATTCTATTCATCCCACAATGGGGGTATATATACAACTAATACAAGTACAAAGGAGTAGTCTAACTCTAAAAGGAAACAATCTTTCCATAATCACCAGATTTCCTAATTAAATAACAATTATAATTACATAAAGATTTACAGCAATTTATAATTTCAACTAGATCTTGGTGCTAATTGTATTTCTTATTGTTAGTTAGAAAGAGGTTTCAAATGTGAATTTCTTATATATCTAACATTTAGCCAAAAACAAAATTAATTTATTTAGAAACAATTGAAAGTTTGAAACCTAATTTGTACATTAAGTTGGTCTTCACACCGTCTTCACCTAATTTGTACATTTTTGTACATTAACTCATTAACTGTAAGGACAAGTCAACCAATCCGTAGGCTCCATACACTTGAGCAATTGACTGATCAATTCTTGGTCACCTAACGACCAATTTGTTGGCTCCAATGCAACTCAAAAGGAAGCAAACAAATTCATTTAAGAGCAAGTTCACCCGTAGTCAAGAAAAGGCAAAGTCGAGAAGTCAAGAATTCGACCGGTCAAGTTACTATTCACTGCAACTGGACATGGGTTTACACCTGTTGTTTTTCTTGCCCGGTCAACATTGTTCACCTTTTCACTGTTTAAATTCACTGTTCATCAAATTTTTTTTAAATTTTTTTTTTTGGCTGTTAATAATGAATATTTATGGATAATTAATGTCATAATTAGGCAATTTACTTTTTTCAAAAATATTTTAAGGTGAACAAATTATGAGCCACCGACATTTTATCTTGAAATGAGTGAAAGCACAACCGACAAATTATGAGCCACTGACAATTTATCTTGAAATGAGTGAAGGCACAACGGACAAATTTCCTTGAAATGAGTGAAGGCACAATCGAGACTTTTTGAACTGACCAGATCATTTGCATACTATTCAATCTAACGGTTATTGTTGATGTGATCTTATCTAAAATTTCAGATCAGATTACGTCGAACCAGGAGTGGACACGTGTCCTCGAAGTCTGATCACGTTTTATGTGAAAATTGTAAATAAATTGAGCAAGAGGCAGCACACCATTCCTCACAAGCTGATATTCACAAATCTCATTCGTTTTCATATTCTCCAGATCCAACACATTTCCTCTCATTCCCTCATTTCAATGAAGAGATTGTGGGCTAAGTATCGACAATCTCGAGATGAAGATCTTGAAGAGCTGTGTACGACTAATGCTCTTGTGGTAGCAGCAGTTGCTGAAGCTGAAGCTTCCTCCGGATCACGACGACGGGGTTCTCAACCGGGGCGTGCACCGAATGAGGAGCGGTTTAGGGAATCAAGAGGGAAAAACATGATGGAAGATTACTTTGTGGAGCGTCCAGTTTTCAGTGAAGAGATATTCCGGACAAGGTACAAGATGAGCCACAATGTGTTCAACCGCATCTCCAGTGATTTTTGTGGTAGTGACCCGTACTGGGTCCAGAAATCAGATGCTGCAGGCAAAGTCGGACTACTTCCCCAGCAGAAGCTGACATGTTCCTTAAGAATGCTTGCTTATGGTGTCGGGGTAGATCAATGTGCTGAGTATTGTCGGATGGCGAAATCTACCTCCATTCAGACTCTGAAACGATTTACAAGAGGAATCGTTAATATGTACTCGGCTGAATACCTCCGAGCTCCTAACCTGGCTGACCTCAGAAGACTTCTCACCAAAGCTGAGAGAAGGGGCTTTCCTGGGATGATTGGAAGTATCGACTGCATGCACTAGCAATGGAAGAATTGCCCAACAGGTTGGGCTGGAGAATACAGCGGTCAAAAACGTGTGCCCACTATCATCCTCGACGCAGTCGCTTCTTATGACACATGGATATGACATGCCTTCTTTGGAATGCGTGGATCATGCAACGACCTCAACGTCCTTGCTAAGTCCCCGTTGTTTGACGAGGTCACTGTTGGTCGAGCCCCTCGGATCCAATTTCAAGCAAATAACAGGATTCACAATTTAGGGTACTATCTCGCTGATGGGCGACTTTCGTAAAATCAATTCCAAGGCCTACACGACCTAAGGATCTGAAGTTTTCCTAGGCTCAAGAGGGTACAGGAAGGATGCCAAAAGAAGTTTCGGCATTTTACAGTCGTGCTTTAGTATTGTTCGAGGAGCTGCTCGTGGCTGGGAAAGAGAAGACCTTCGATACATCATGCTGACTTGTATTATATTACACAATATGATAATCGAGGATGAAAGACCAGATGACAGCGATGAGGATTTGGAGTCCGATGAATAAGAGGATAACAATATGAGGCCCAGGTTGGCCCAGGTTTGGGAAGGACCGACTGGTGATGACTTCGATCCTGTTGGTAGAGATGGTTATTACTTCAATGGATTCATGGATCGATACGATGCCATTAGAAGTGCAAACAGTCACTCAAACCTTCAAGGGGATCTGATAGAGCATTTCTGGAACGTTCAAGGCAACATGGAGATCTAGATCATAAATGAGCATTTTTTGGAATAATTGGCTAATATCTATGTTTTGTTATGTTTGTGTGCTTTGAATTTGGCTTGTATTATGTTTTGGAAAGTTGGTGTGCTTTTAATTTAGCCAATGTCTATATTTTTTTATGTCAATGTGATTTGAATTTGGCTTGTATTATGTTTATTATGTGCTATGATTTTTAATATTGTGTACTTTAATAAGGGGAATTTCCAAATACAACTTTTATTTCCTTAAATTGTCGCTTACATAAATGAAAAACTAGGAATAAGTACAATACAATTACAAACATGCAGATTGTGGGCTAATTATTTAAATCATAATCCTCATCCTCTCTAGAAATCCAATTTGTGTTTGAAGGCTCATCATTAGGGTTAGGGTTGGTGGAATCACCCGTAGGGAAAGGTGAAAATTGTGGTTGTGTAGAATATCCCCCTGGGTAAGGTGGTTGCGGATAGTATCCACTGGAGTAAAGGGGCTGTGGGAAACCACCGGTGAAGGGAGGTGGCGGGAATCCACCGGTTAAGGGAGGTTGTGGGAATGCATCGGGGTAAGATGGTTGTGGGTATGCACTGGGGTAAGGAGGTTGTGGGTATGTACTACCAAAATTTGGTTGTGGGCATGCACCACCAAAATTTGGTTGCGGATAGTATCCACCCATAGAAGGTGGCGGCTGCTCTTCAATATCTTCTTTCTCCGCTATCTTCTTTTGTTTTGTTGATTAATAACGCTTTTTATTTGGCGTCATTTTACTTGTATCAATCTCCATAATACGCTCTTCCCTCTCTTTATTTCGCTCTTCCCTCTCTTTAATTCGATCTTGCCTTTCTTGAAATAGGAGTTGCTCTTTTCGTATTTCGATTTGCAAGAGGATACATGCTCTTTTCTCTTCCTCTTGGAGACTTCGAGCGAATTCGTCATCGAGTTTTTTCTTGCCCTTGGTTGCCTCTATTTGGTTGTTCGCTATACTCTCGAGACTGCTTGACAAAGGACTTTGATCTTTCGCTGCCTTCTTTCCTTTCCGTATTGCTTCTTTCGCAGCCTTCCTGCCTTGAGGCCTCACATTAGGATCTGCAGTTTCACCTGCAATTACCTCATCTACATCCATGTCCAAGTTGATGGGGGAATTTTCAGCAATTGGTTGTGTGCGCATATGTTGATTTCCTTCATTTGATGTTCCTCCGGATGTATGGCTAGGGATGTCTTTAAATTGTGCAAAGCCGTCCACAACAATGTAACTATCAAAACTCTGAAAATTGTGTCTTTTATCCTTCCCAATTTTTCTCTTCATCCCGGCATGCCACAATTTATGTGCTTCATCTTGCTACGTAATTAAAAAAAAAAATGCAATTAGTACAAATAGAACGATATTATGAAGGGTCATCTATTATAAAAGTCATAATTTTAATAAGAAATTATCTCACCGTTTTGCGTTAAAAATCAATAAGTACAAATATAAACATTGTTGTAATTACATCATTATTTATCAACTAATTATCTTAATTGTAACGAAAAGCAATTACTACAATTAAAACGATATTATAATTGCTACATTATTTATCATGTAATATTTTACTATAATGTATCAACAAATTAAATGATTTATCAACAAATACATACCTCATCAACCGCATTCGAACCGCTCTTGTACCAATGTTTCGCTTGCCTTAATGCACAATGCCACTCAAAGAGTTCTACCTTCAAAATTTTCCACCTTCCCTGCAAAGATTGGGCTGATCGGCTCTTGGGCCAATTTGCGTCAAAGTGTCGCTTCACGTGCAATCATAAGTCTTTTTTTTTTTTTTCTGATTTGTGCCCACAGCCGGACATTGGCATACAACTTTCCAAGACTTAACCAATTGAACATCTTCCTCATCCGTCCGGCCACTGGACGTGTGTTTCCCCTCTTGTCCGGCCATTGGACGTGTGTTTCCCCTTTGTTCGGCCATAGTGGATAATGAAAAATATGGATGATGAGAGCTATATGAAGAGGAGGAAGGTGTAACTATGAACTCTAGTATTTTGGGTGTGAGATGTTAGAAAAAATTGTAGGTATTTATAGAGAAATTTTTTGTATGATTTTTAGAATATTTTACATATTTTTTCTGCCCGTTTTCTTACTGTTACCTAGATTACATTCAGATTAATTCCTAGCCATCAGATCCATTTTTACTGTTCTGTTAGAAGGCCCAGATTTGTTGACCGTTGGGTTTAAATTCCCAAAGCAGCCAACGGCTACTTGCCACGTGGCGGCTGCACTCCCATTAATTGTCGCTACACGACAAAAACAGATCCTCCTGCTGTGTGATTGGTCCGTGCTCTTCATAGCCTCTCTCTGGCGCGTCTCTCTCTGCGCTGGCCCATGTGACGTCAGCCACAATCAGTGGGGGCCGAGGTGGCAGCAGGCCAAGCCTGGGCAAAGAAAAAGGCATGGGCTTGACATTTTTCTTGCCCTTAGTCAAACGAAGGCAAATGCTGCCCAGGCAAAACAGGCCCCGTGGAGGGGAAAAATGGAGCTTGCCCAGTCAAAATCATGGAATGCTGAGGTGGTGCCCGGGCAAAAGAGCACCGGTGCACTTGCTCTAAGTGTTAAAGTTTGCATGGAAGAGGACTCGATTCACTCAATCGTCCATCGTCCAATTAAAGAGATAGCTTACTGTAATGAATTTAAAATTGGGACTTGGAAGATTAGCTTTTTCCAACAAAAGAAAGAGTACTTTTTTTTTTTTCAGATTTATTTTCATTAGGTGAGAATTTGAAATTCTATCAAAATTTCTGATTTTTTTCTTTGAGAAATCTTACCTTATAGTTTGTGTTAATGAATTGTTATATTAAATAATTTACAATTAATATCATTAAGTTGTAAATTAATTAATAAATCAAACCTTGTTTTAGAGAAACTGAAATTGAGAATAAATCACTACTCATGCATTCTCATTGATAATAGGGGCCTCTTTATATAGAGGATTACAATGCATAGAGTCTGAATCATACAATGAAAGATAATCTCTAGATTCTTCTAATTAAACCCTATTACCACTAGGTCAAGTAACCTAGAGTTTAGGCCAAACACAAATTAGGCTTTTACTTGAACACTCCCTCTTGGGTTGCCCAAACGCGGTGCTTCTCTTGTTGCCTCTTTAAAAACCTTGCCGAGTAACAAAAACTCAGTGGGACAAAAATAACCTCAGTCGAAGGGGAAAAAGAGCACAACACGCCCTTCACGTTTCGAGACCATACATGTAAACATCTCCCCCTGATGTCTGCATCTCCCCCTGATGACAACAGTCATGGGAGTTCGGATAACTTCCCCAAATGATGCTGCCAACATATTTCTCGAAAGTGGAATTGAGGCAATGACTTAGTAAGCAAGCCTGCCACACTGTCCTCAGATTGAACCTAGTTCACTTCGATATTGAGGAGAGTCTGTTGTCGCTAATTATCCTTGGTGTTGTCGCTTTTGATGCAGCCTTACTTCATTTGTTCAAAATAAGCAGCATTATCCTAAATGCTCGTAGGCTCATCTGTGGTAAACTTCAAACCATAATTGTTAGAACATGCGTAATTATGGATCCAATCGATATATATTCACGAACCTCTTCGTGAAGAGTAATGATCTCTGCATTGTTCGAAGATATAGCGACTAGGGTTTGTTCTGTAGACCTCTAAGATATCATGGTCTTTACCCATGGTGAACACTTGACCATTTTGGGAATGACCTTTGTATGGGTCAGAGAGATACCCAATATCAGCAAAACCTTCCAAAACACATGTTGTTTTGGGATGAGGCTAATGGACGCAGGCTAGTGTTGGCGGCGTTCTTGGTGTGTGATGGGTCCGAATCCATTATCTTTCTGTAGGGATAGAACAAGCCCATATCAATCATACATCTAAAGTACCGAAAAATATCTTTTACACTAATCCAATGGCATTGCGTTGGCACAGAGTTATACCTTAGCTAACAAGTTCATGGAAAATGAGATGTCTGGTCTTGTGCATTGAGCTAGGTACAATAATGCACCTATTATACTTAACTTGGGCATTTCTATCCCTAGCGCATTTTCGTCATCATCCTTCGAACGAAGAGGATCATTTTCAGGATCAAGACTACGGACGATCATGGGGCTGCTTGAAGGCTTGACCTTGTCAAAATGCCTAAGCATCTATCAACACGATGCTCAAGTTCCAAACCGAGACATAATCGTGTTCTCCCATAAACCTTCATCTCAAAATAGGATTTCAAGTGTTCAGCGGTTTTCCTTAACTCTTTAAGAGCTTCCAATAAAGATCATGTCCAACATGAACCGCGATAGAATTATGAACTTGTTATGAAAACGCGCGGGCATATCCCCTCCCAATCAAGTAGTCATCTTAGTGAGAGTTTCAACCTTATTGTAAAAGCGCTCCGTGGTCTAGAGCCACTTGACTTGGGTAAATGAAGTTCACCATGAACCTTCATGTACATTCCGTATCTAGATCCCCATAAAGATATGTAATGACCACATTTGTAAGCTGCATTTTCAGTTATTCAGAAACTACCAAACTGACAGGGTAGTGGAGTGCAATGACATCCATTAGAGAGAATATGCCTCATCGTAGTCGATTTCAGGGAGTTTTACGAGAAGCCTTGCACCATAAGGCGAGATTTCCATCTCTTTTTCTCATCACGCTTTCTAACGAAGACCCATTAGTCAATAGGTTTTATGTCAGGAGGTGTTGATATTACTGGCTCAGAAAACCTTCCTCTTTGTTAGAGAATCCATCTTAATCTGGATCGCATCTTTCCATTTAGGCCAGATTTGTCTATGTTGGAATTCATTCATCAACGGAGCATGGTTCAATATCATCGGACTCAACAAACTCATGCGCATGCGCAACTACATCATCATTATGATGGAGTTTCTATCCCACGTCTCATGTACACTAGTGTAATTTTCATAGAGCTCTATATTCTCAGGAATAGGTTCTGATGTTGAGGCGTACCCCAACGATAACCATAATCCGGAAGATTCTCAAGAGACGGATTTTGAGTCTTGATGATCAAATGATTGGAATGTGCCAAACTATCATTCGAACTCACAGGCCTCCCACGCATCTTAGCTGGGGCCATGGCCTGTAATGCCAAAATGCCACTCTCTATGGCGTTGGCACGATGCCTACCTCTGTGTAGGGTGACGCTACGACCTCTCGTAGGGACGTCCATCCTTGCAGGCATGTTTGCAGCATATTTGTGTGATCTCGTCACTTTAACAGGGATCGAGATGAGACATAGTGGGGACAGACTACGACAATTCCTATCATTCCTGTTGAACATTCGTGTTCTTATCTCCCCTTAACGACGGGAAGACTGTCTCATCAAAGTGACATCTGCAAATCTAGTGGTAAGGAGATCGCCTAGCAAGGGCATTAAGTGGCAGACGATTGTTGGAATCTCAAATCCAACGTAGTTGGCCATTCATTTATAAGGACCCATCATAGAACGCTGTGGCGGAGCAATTGGCACATAAGTGGAACACTCAAAGATGCGTAAGTACAATACTTGTACCCAGTCACTAGCTGTAACGCAGAGGTAGATTGAGTGTGGGTCGTAGACGAATTAGCATAGCTGCATGTAATATTGCATTACCTCAAGGGGATATAAGGAGATCGGTGCTCATTACCAATGTCCTGACTACCATCGTAGTCGTTTTCACGAGACCATTTGGGTGTGTCCATGAGAATATGATGTCCAACATCAATCCCATTGCAATATCCATTGAAAGTCTTCGATGTAAACTCTCTAGCATCGTCAAGTCCAATTGACGGAATAGGATGATCCGGGGAGTGAACCCGTTGTCATATGATATTTGCTAGGAGTGTAGCATAAGTAGCATTACAAGTGGACAATGGCACAACACGTGACTAGCATGTTTGCGTGTCAACCAACATCATGAGATATTTAAATGTCAGCAAGTTGGTTGAACTAGTCCACAGAATCCCTACGGATTCTGTATAAGAACATAATGAGTATTTTCATATCCTTTGCATAGGATGGTCTCAGTACTAATTTTCCTAAGGAACGGGCTTTGTAAAACAACCGAGAGGCTTTAGAAGCAACCAATGAGAATTTTGGTTAGGCCTGAGCGTCTGAAACGCTATTTGAAGCAAGTTGGTGACTGCAGCATCACCTAGGGGGCCATCACTATGATGGACGCCATCCATGGCGTCATGGATAGGGACTGCGCCAACCCTAGGCTGGTGGTGGACGGAGGCGGTGCCCTAGACAGCTGCGTTGGTCACACTTAGTCCAGAAATCAACTTTTGATTCATGCTTCATTTCGCTCGAAAGAAATGATGTCCATGTGAAGTCTTTAGTAGACTGATCATCATATCATGGCTAGGATGATCTATCCTGTCGTGACAAAACCAATATGTGTCTAAATCCAAAGATCTTCTCTCATAACTTTTATTGGATTAATAGCTCGAATAGTGACATAAAGTCCACTAGAAAGACACATAAACTTCTCTAAGATGCTCCTTTGTTCACAATCATTAGAGGTATTGCAAAGGAACTCGTTTTCATTCTCTACATGCGTTTTCGCATGAAATCCGTTGGCTACTTATAGGTGCAATTTGTCATAGGAGCGTAGAGAGTTTTTGCGACAGTAATCAAGGTGCCTTTTGGCAAGGCGAACTTGGGCTATTCCATGTCCTTGAATTAATATTGATGGCCCAGCCATCGTAGTCACAAAGTCATATGCTCAGAATCAAAATGGAGTCATAATAAAAAGAACTCGAAATTTTATTCATAAGCCAACGGTGTTACATCATTGTCTCTTTGACTAAAGAAAATCTAATCCAAAATTCTAGCTAATGAAAAACAATGGTAGTCGTCTAACTTTTTTCGGTAATTCCAAAATAAATGTGACCAGATGAGTAGAGAGATGTCGGTGGAGCAAGGCTCGCTTAAGTACCACTAATCTCAGAACCTTCCTAGACATCACACTTACTTTGGGTGAGCCTGCTTTGAAGAAAGACCAAACCATTGGCATTTACTACAAAAATATATGGCAATTGCCTATTACATCTCTTGGAAAAATAAAGACTTAAACAGAATTGGCGATCTATTGATCCCAGCTAGATTTGTAGTCTTCAACCTTTCACTCTAGATCATCTTTTTAATCTTCTTGTTCCACATAGTAAGCTTCTCTTGCTTCACAATATGCTTTGTAGGCGGTGCCAATTTCTTCACAAGCTCTACAAATGTGTGCCCAATGATCAGACACTCCACATCGAGAACATACATCTCTTCGCTCAAACTCTATTGATTGAGGCGCTTTGAAAGCGTCATTCAGATGGCTCTTAGCGTTGGTGGCGCCACCAACATGGCCAGAGGCGTTGCCTCCCTCTCTCTTTCCACGTTGACCTCTTCGGTTCCGTGTTCGCATATTTTGGCTATTACATTCCCAAGTAGAGCGATTATATGGACAAGAAAGTCCAGAAGTATCCCTAAGGTTAGGGTTTCGCTCTTGGCGCCTTCTCTTAGGGGTGCGACTATAATTGGATTCCAGAATATGCTCTATTCCACGGATCTCGAATTATAGTTCTTCACAGGGATGTTGTCATGCTTTTCAACGACATTCATAGCTCCAATGAGCTCAGGAAACCTTATGATTCGTCCTGCAGTAACATCAATTCGATAGTTCTTAGCAACCATCAATGAAAAGACAGGGAGGGTAGAGAGAGTATTCTCAATCAACATCGCATTTGTGATCTCTTTATCACAGAATTCCATTAAGGATTTAATGCGAAGTGCTTCCGAGTTGTAGTCAAGAACTGACTTGAAATCACAGAAGCGGAGGCTATGCCATCTCACTTCTAGGTGAGGAAGCAGGGAGTCATGGACGTTGCCAAATTTTTCTTCGAGTGAGACCCACAGCCTTCTGGGGTCTTCTTCATTCATACACTCGTACTGGAACGAATCATCCATATGACGAGTCATTAGGATGATGGCTTTCGCCTTATTTGCCTCTAAGGCTGCTTTATTTGCTTCCAAAGCTTGAGCTTGCTCAACAGTTATCACGTCCTGGATATGCTCGAGAATCGTATCTAGGATTCCATCGGCCTTGAGATGCTGGCGGACATCACGAACCCACCTGTGATATTCAGAGTCAGCTGTTCCCAATGGAGCAAAGTCCAATTTGTTCAGGTTACTCATCTTGAAAGAGAACAAGAAAAAGGGTTAGTTTCGGAGTTGAAAAAGCTACCACGAAAACATATAAAATTTCTGAGCGTAGTCACTTCCAAGAAATTAGGAATTTCTTAGCATAATTGCTTCCAAGAAATTCAATTCCAAGAGGTATTGGATTAGATCGAAACAATGACGTAAGTGGTCGATCATAAATTCTCTACAAACTCTAAGTTCGGAGATCTCAACAAGCTCCAATCTTGGAGTGAGCACGAACCCCCACAGTTCGGCTTAATCAGGTCTCTCCTATGATGAAGAAAGGGGGGTAGAAGAAGAGAGTTTGCAAGTCCCCAAAAAAGAACACAAATTGAATTAAAAAACTCTAAAAAAACGAGAACGTTTAGTAAAAAAATACCTTGAAAAAGGTCGCCGGGAAATTTGGCCGGAAAAAGTCGCGGGAAATTGGTAGGAAAAATCGCAGGCGGCGGTCGGAATAGTGGCCAGAAAGTTTATAGGAAACAGTTAACGGTCATTGACCAGTGTTGACCTGAGCTAATGTGGCGCTGGGGTCTTCTGCTGACGTGGCTGCTGACGTGGATGCTGGTGCTGACTGGACGCTTATGGAGGCACTGACGTGGCAGTGCTGATGTGGTGCCTGAGGTGGAATGACGTCACTAGGGCAGTAGGCTGACGTCAGTGGACCAGGTGTTGCTCCCCTTCTTTCTGGCACGTGGGCTTCTGGGCTTTTACTTTTCCTCTGGGCTTGTCTATGATTTGGGCTAACTGGAACAAGGATTTGGGCAGATCGGTGGCGGTTCAAGGATGTAGTGATACTGCTGGCCGATTCGGAATTTTAATGGTCGGTTATGGGAAGGATTTTTCAGGTTCCCGGAATCTGGGGTGGCGATGCAGCTTTTGACAGAGGATGGCGGTGAAAAGTGGACGGTAAGAATGTGAACCAAGCAGGGGATCTACGAATTCTTCTTGGGGCCGGTTCAATCACTTCCAACAGCCGGTTCAGGTTGATTCCGGCCGGTTCTTGGGGTGGGGCAGCCGGTTCCGAGTTCCTGGAGTCTGTGTCTTCAAGGTGGGCGGCGGAGGTTTGAGGGTTACGAATTTAGGGTTTCAGGGTTAGGACTTCGTGCTGATAACGTGTTTTAGAGAAAATGAAATTGAGAGGAAATCACTACTCATTCTCATTGATAATAGGGGCCTCTTTATATAGATGATTACAATGCATAGAGTCTGAATCATACAAGGAAAGATAATCTCTAGATTCTTCTAATTAAACCCTATTACCACTAGGTCAAGTAACCTAGAGTTTGGGCCAAACACAAATTAGGGTTTTGCTTGAACAAATCTATAGTTTAATCTTATTTTTAATTAATGATATATTAGATGTGAATAGTGGATTGGTATGTCAATTGTCTTTTATTGGTGTAAGTGAAGGCAATCGCCAATTTAGATGAATGACCAATTTGATAGGGAACTCAGCAATTGCCCTTAATTCATAAATGCAATATTTGCTCAAGCTGTGCAATTCCATCAATCATTTGCTACACAAACTCTATTAAAATATAAACTAGGTACATGAGACTGATGAAACTGATGAGATAATACACATAGGTTATGTATATAACATATCAATATATGAATTTTTGTATATACATGAATATTTTGTTTTAGAGTCTGACACAATGCATCAGATACGATAAACAATACTTGTGCGATGCTCACATCTCTCTCTCATCGTTGACTTTCTATAAACAGATATTAGTACGTAATGCATTCGACTCAAAGCTCTAGTTGGTGAGAATTATCCTAAGCATCTTCAAGTTATGCCTTGAGTTTGCTTGCAAGGCAGTGTAAAGTACCTCAGTCCATCTCATCTAATTGGTACACTTGTTCATATAATTCATTAGAAGATAGGAGTAGTAGCACAAGAATATGTTCACTTCCCAGATTTGGTAGTAGCCATTATCCATGGCCTACTAGATGACGCACAAACTCATTAATCTCATGTGGACAGGCGCAGAATCTTATAAAACTAAAGTCCAGTCAGTGCAAGGTAACCAGTTGACACGTAAATTTGTATAGTGATCCCTTCACAACTCGAATGGTCATTTTATGAAATCTGAAATTTAACTAAATTAATCCACTTCTGATTCTTGCTTAATTTTACTTTTCTCACTATCTGCATAGGTTACAGACCAAAAAAGTTCGACCAATATTGGAGCTAAGAACCCGAACAGGAAAATTTTACAATGTGTTAACGTATGACATGCATACAATTGCCTTAAAAGCGGTAAAATGAGTCATCAAAATAGTAATATTAGTCCTCAAAGTGGTAACATGAGTCCTTAAAATGGTAAAAATAGTTGATGTATGAGAAATGTTAATATACTATCGCTTTGCCCGAACAGGAAAATTCTACAATGTGTTAACGTATGACATGCATACAATTGCCTTAAAAGTGGTAAAGTGACTCCTCAAAATAGTAATATTAGTCCTCAAAGTGGTAACATGAGTCCTTAAAGTGATAAATTTTCTTAGTTTATCATATGAGTCCTCAAAATAGTAATATTAGTCCTCAAAGTGGTAACATGAGTCCTTAAAGTGGTAAAAATAGTTGATGTATGAGAAATGTTAATATACCATAGCTTTACCCGCCAAAAATGTTCGACTAATGTTATTCATAATACTGAAATTCAATAAAATTCACAACCCTAATAAAATTCACCATCTACTTACTCATTTTGTGAAGTTAGTCGATCTCGTAGCTCATGAGTGCATATAGATATTTCTTTTTATATCAACTTTTAAAGATCATCTTTTTAACAAAAGATCAACTAAACCAAAACCGTTCGTTCATCTAACTGCTGATATCAAACATGTAGTAGACCATATATATATATATATACATATATATATATATATACACACACACACACACACACGGAGGCGTTCCAAAGAGGACGTCTGCACTTTCGCTAAAGTGAGGACGGCGCTGCTGCAGCTCTACTCGGGGAGCGACGGAGAGGCGAGGGTTGCCGGAAGGACGCCAGGGGTCGGGCGGAGCCGTCTGCAGTCGGTGGAGTCGCCGGCGACGTCGTTGGAGGGCTGCCCAGAAAACCTGCAGTTGCAGGTCGGGTTGCTGCCCAGAACCTGCAACCCCGACCTCCTCCGACCTTGAACACTGCCCAGAACAGTCCAAGATGCCTCCGGCCTCCCTCCTGCAAGCCGCGCGCCTCCGCTGCCTCCTGGAACGCCTCCGCTGCATCGCTGTCCACACTTTAGCGAAGTGCGGACGTCCGCTTCAGAACGGGCCGCTATATATATATATATATATATATATATATGTTGCGAGATGGATTGCGAAGATGGTATCAAGTTACATATCATCTGTAAAGAAACATAATATCAGTACAAATGAAGGTTCTACAAAACGCGGAAAACTGGCCATGACATGAAACTAATTGTATATATATCTACCAAATCATCTTCAAATAGGTCAATGAAAATCATATTCGATGCCATACTAGATAACGTACACATTGTAGTTAATCAGTACGGCCAGTCATGGGACTTTTTCTCTTTGTTTAAATTCCATTTGCTGGTATACTGTTAAGAGCACTGATTTTCAGAATTCAGCAATGCGATTTCATGGTTGACAAACTGGATGATCTCACCAAATTAAGAAGATGACTGTTTTGATAGAATTTATTCACTTATCAATTCATCATATCTCGAACATTATTATTTTATTATATAATGACCATTATGTACCCAGCTAAGGTCCTGCTCAAGTATGTAGAGTTTCATTAGAACACTGTTTTCCTTGATCTTTTCATCATATATAATACGAGACGTACTTCAATTAAAGTTTTAATCTGATGATAGTATATATGTAGCATTTTCACTAGATAATTAATGTGTTTTGAACTTCGACAGTGTACGAATTAAGATTGGGAAGCAAAAAGAATGAGAGAACAAAGGGAATGTGTTTCAACAATTTCTAGGATACGTGCGTGTTTATGTGTTCAAAAATTAATATCGATTTTGTTGATGGATATCTAGAGATAGATAAAGCTTAATCTGAAACAAAGTCAGATATCCCACTGCCAATTAAGGTCCTCGATCTTTAGTAGTGTTGTAGACGTTATTACCTACGTATAATTGGTGGTCTTGTTAGTTTATTTAGATTGTTATCTTCTTTGAAGCTAGCGTTCATTTGCTTGCTTTGGGTTGAACTTGAAGTGATGTATTGAATAAGTCACAATTAGCTGTTCTTCAGAAACATCGATCTGTTTGCCAGATTATATTTGCGAATTCAAAACATGGATTTAATGTTGGCTGCTCCAATGTCAACCATATAAGTCTTCAAATAAAATACAAATTCGTGATATATATTTTAGTCCGGATTTAGCACCTTAATTTGCAG
The DNA here is from genome assembly GCA_024704745.1 of Rosa lucieae. Lineage (NCBI taxonomy): Eukaryota > Viridiplantae > Streptophyta > Magnoliopsida > Rosales > Rosaceae > Rosa > Rosa lucieae. Next base: position 6,969,201 of record CM045495.1, on the reverse strand, counting down.
ACGTCCCCATTCCAGAACAGGATTGTATAGAGCCAGATTTAGCACATAGTCAATCAGATGTAAAATTTGCGGACTCCGCCATTTCAGACATGTAATTAATTCAATACCTGAACTTTTATTATTTAGTTCTCTTTGCAAACAATTAACCAAATCAAAAAGAGTTTAGTTATATTGGAGGGTCATAGAGGCCACCTCGGGGTTCTGGTATTCTTTTCCCTTTGCACGGGGTTTTGATTTACATCGAGTTGACGTTTTGATGAGGCCACTCTGTTATCATTTTCAATTTTATTAATGAAATTTCTCTCGAGGTTAAAGAAGAAAGAGAAAAAGAAAAGAAAGGTAGAGTTTCTAGTTTCTAGTAATAAGGGACCTAGTAGCGTTCAGCTAGGGTTCTGGAAGGAGAGATCTATTTACCATTTTTCGATGGAAATTCTTAGCTGGAATTGCAGGGGGATCTGCAATGACACTATCAGGAGGGCATTGAAGGATCTGATCATTCAGAACAAGCCCCAAATTGTCTTCTTGTGTGAGACTAAGATCAGTAGGGAGGAAGGCTTCCGCTCCTTGCATTTAGTGTTAGGGTTTCCTAACTTAAAAGAAGTGCTCAGTGATGGACTTACAGGAGGATTAGGGCTTTTTTGGAGCTCAAAGATCAACCTTCAAGTGCGGACCAGATCAGCGCATCATATTGATGTCGAAATCCACGGTGGTCCTGGTGATCCACGGTGGCGTACGTCTAACCACCTTCTATGGTTATGCACGCACAGTTGACCGAGATAGGTCGTGGCAGTTGCTGAGGGATTTGGGTGATCTGGATTCTCTCTCATGGGTGGTGATAGGAGATTTCAACGAGATTCTCAACAATGGAGAAAAGTTTGACGGGCCTCCTAGAGCAGAAAGACAGATGAGGGGTTTCAGGGAGGCTCTAGGCTACTGTGACCTTTTGGACCTAGGGTTTCAAGGTTCAAGAGCTACGTGGTGGAACTCAGAAACGCATCTCAGACTGGATCGTGTAGTGTGCACACCGTCGTGGTTTGATGTCTTTGGATTTTCTAAAGTGATTCATCTTCCTCCTAGAGACTCTGATCACATCCCAATTGTCCTCCAAGCTAGTGCAGTTCCGATACCGAAGCGGCCAAAACACCATCGATTTAAATTTGAATAGTTTTGGCTTCAACACAAGGATTGTGATCCTCTGGTGGAGACTAGTTGGCGGACTGAGTATACTGGAATCCCTATGTTTCAGGTGGTGAAAAAAATTGCAGACACTCAGCTTGCACTAGATAAATGGCAGAAGGAAACATTTAGATACCGTCAACAACAGATGCTTAGGGTACGTGCTAGGTTGGAGGAATTGCTTGACTCTATTGCTACGGTATCAATACAAGAGGAGAAGAATGTTTTGATGGCCAAGCTTCAATTTCTTCTTTCACAGGAAGAAGCATTTTGGAGGCAACGATCAAAAGTTGGTTGGCTAAAGGAGGGGGACCGCAATACGGGGGTTTTCCATCATAAGGCTGCTAATAGAAAACGAAAAAACTATATTCATGGGATGATGAAGGTGTGGAACAGATTGTGACGAAAAAACTATACTTTACAAATTTATTCACAGCTTCTCCCATTGATATGGAGGCTATGAATAGTACATTGGAGGCTATTCAACCCTGCGTAACTTCAGATATGAATGACAAGCTTTGTGAGCCATATTCAGAAGATGAGATCCGCTGTGCTTTGTTTCAAATGTACCCTACAAAGTCTTCTGGCCTTGATGGGATGCTACCGCTCTTTTTCAACATTATTGGACAATAGTAGGGAATGATGTAACAGAAGCAGTGCAGAGTTTCCTACACATTGGACAGTTGTTGAAATAGGTGAATTTTACACATATATGCTTAATTGCGAAAGTTGATAATCCTGAGAGAATGGCAGATCTTCGACCTATTGCACTCTACAATGTTATTTATAAAATCTGTTCGAAGGCTATTGAAAACAGGTTAAAGGTATTACTTCGGGAAATTATTTCACCTTTTCAAAGTGCATTCATACAAGGGCGTTTAATTACTGATAACATCCTTATGGCTAATGAGATTGCGCACTTTGTTCATAACAAAAGAGAAGGGAAAGATGGATACATGGCTTTGAAATTGGACCTAAGTAAGGCATATGATAGAATGGAATGGGTTTTTCTTTGGAAGGTTATGGAGAGATTTGGCTTCACAAGAGCTTGGATTGATTTAGTGATGCAATGCGTGTGCACAACAAGGTTTTCCTTTCTAATTCATGGGAAACCTGGGGGGCTGGTCACACCTAGTAGAGGATTGAGACAGGGTGACCCTCTATCACCATATCTATTTCTGATAGGTGCAGACGGGTTCTCGACACTTTTGCATCAGAAACAATTGCTTGGCCTTCTGCCTGGTATTGAAGTTTGTCCTGACGCTCCTTCTGTTAGCCACTTACTTTTTGCGGATGATAGTATGTTGAATGCTCAAGCTTCTTTGGAGTCATGCTATGAGATTCAGGATGTGATTGAGACTTATGGTAGAGCACCAGGACAACTGGGGAATTTTAACAAAAGCTCAGTTGTTTTTAGTAAGAATGCCAATACAGATTTACAGGATGATGTGGCTTCTTTGATGGGAGTGGAGATTGTGGACTCTCATGAAAGGTATTTAGGTCTTCCAAACTATGTGGGATGAAAGAAAACAGCAACCTTTCAATATATTAAGGACAACTTGGCCAATAAGCTAAAAAATTGGCAAGGGAAGATGCTTAGTGGTGCTGGCAAGGATATCTTGATTAGAGTCGTGGCTCAAGCGCTTCCAGCCTATGCCATGAGTGTGTTTCAACTAACAAAGAATTTTTGTGAGGATTTGGAACAAATGTGTGCAAGACTCTGGTGGGGAAGCACAGAAGACAAAAGGAAAATACATTGGAAGGCTTGGGATTTCCTTTGTCATCCTAAAGAAGAGAGGGGATTAGGGTTTCACAGTCTCACTGATTTCAACCATGCCATGCTTGCAAAACAAGCCTGGAGGATAACTAGTAACCCGGACTCCCTTATTGCTAGAATTTATAATGCGAGATATTTTCCAGAAGGCTCATTTTGGTCAGCTTCTGCTCATAGTACACCTTCCTATTCTTGGACGAGTATTTTTGGGACAAGAGAGTTGTTACGATCTGGTTCTTCTTGGCAGCTTGGAACCAGGGAAAATGTTAGAGTTTGGGCGGATGCATGGATTCCTGGCTTGTCTAATTTGGTGCCTCACTGTGATGGTTTGGTTGGAACTGTAGATATGAGAGTGACAGAGTTAATTAGTAAACCAAGTTTATGGGATGAGACAAGCTAGGGTCAGATCATTGTTCAATGATACGGTAGCAGAGGCAATTTTGGCCATTCCACTCTCTCGGCGTCTTGTGCATGACAGAATAACATGGAAGCTTGAGCAGAAAGGTGATTTCTCTGTCAAAACTGCTTACTGCCATGCTTTTTCTTTAAATGTTGAGCGACATGCCATTCTAGACAATACTACTACTCAATTTTGGAAGAGGATTTGGCAAGCTAAAATTCCATGCACGGCTAAAATGCATGTGTGGGAAATATGTCATAACATACTTCCTTCTTTGGAGATCCTGGCATCTAAACATGTTTACCTTGAATCACAATTATGTGTACTCTGCATTGGAGGGATTGAATCTACTCTACATTTGTACCGTAATTGTCCTTTTACCAGAGCAGTTCTTCAGCCAAGTACTGCCCTTGTTCAAGTGTGCTTTACCAGTGAGTCAGATGAGATGGGAGGGCTGGAATGGTTGCAGTTATGTTCAAACAGGTTAGCATCTCCTCATTTTGATATGTTGCTCTTTCTATTATGGGCTGTATGGAAAGAAAGGAACTTAAGGGTTTGGGAGAACAGGACAAAGGGAGTTAATGATGTGGTTTTGATGGCCACATCTAAACTACATGAGTTTATTCATTCACCATAACTCGAGGAGTATTGATAGAGGCAGATTGGGTGTAAGGTAGGTATGATGGAAATGTCCCCCTGTAGGTTATGTTAAGTTGAATATTGATGGTGCTTTTATGGTAGCTTCGGGTACCGCAGGCATTGGGTTGGTGGTTCGAGATTGCACGGGGTAGTTTCTGGCTGCTAAAGCTAGGCAGGTGATGGGATTAGTATCAGCAGACCACGCTGAACTTCTAGCATGAAAGAGGCTTTGGAGTGGAGGATCATGGAACGAGCTCTACAACCTGCAATTGTGGAGACTGATTCATTGGTCATAAAACAACAGCTTTCTAAGTTTGGAGTCAATCTTTCAAGACTGGGAAGGATCTATGATGACTTAGGGGTGTTGCTAGGGGCTCTACCTAATGTCAGGGTTATGCATACAAGGAGGGAGGCCAACAAAGGAGCCCACCTCATGGCAGCAAAGGCGTCTACTATGAACCAACCTATTTTCTTTTCTTCTGTTCCATCTTTTCTTCATGATGTTATTGATCATGAACTATGTACTCATTAGTTACTTATCCGTTCAATAAAGTTTGACTCCATTTCCCTAAAAAAAAAAAAAAAGAGTTTAGTTAGTTATCCATCTCAATCAAATTTTATTGGACAACTATATTTGTTCTACAATATATAGAAAATTTAAAGATAAAAAATTCTAATATTTAATTAAATTGTACAATCATACAAAATGTTAAGAGTTCTAGTAATCCCACTTAACTACTAGGAAAACGGGCAATTCACACATATTATTCAATACCTATGGATATCTGTGTAAAAGAGCATTGCAGAAGTAGTGTATATTCAGAGGGAGAATATATGTGTATACACACACAGAGACACACAAATATGTATTAAATTTATCACAAGTTATTCTATACACGACATTGGCAACTATATTGAACAGTGACCAAATGGATCATCTGACATAAAGCTTTCAGATGGTAAATAATAATAGGGAACAAGAACTAGTGAACAACCAAGTGTATGTTTCAGACAACGAAATTTTGCTTGGAGTTACTATTTTTCAGATAATAACATCTCAATGGATTTTGAGATGTTGTCAAATAAAAGAAGACAAAGCCCGATCAATCATGTTATACACATACAAAGAAAACCTAGCTGGCTAGGATAGTAAGAGCATATACTCTGGGCCATATGCAATATTAAAATCAACCCTGGAGTCAACATCCACTACTAACCCCCTTAAAGCGCGTAATATGCAACAAAAGCTAGGGTTTGTGACAAACATGATTGTGTCATTATCGTCTGTATCTGTATGCCTAATATCATAACCCGTACGCTACCTTGGATCCTTTGGAGGGAAAGAAAGACGATGACTGTCATTTGTGAATCATATTGAGAAAAAAGTAGTGTAAGTAGGTACATACTTGGCGCACTAGTGAGATGCGGAAAAAGGATAAATGCAAAACTACATATCGTTCAGACAAAATATATATGTAATCGAATATCTCTACTTAAGATTCTATTGAAGTTATGATCTCATTTAAAGCATTTATGTGTGAAAGTAACCAGAAGTAATAATAGCAACCATACTTAATTTACACTAAGTTTTAGGATCAATATTTTGAACTTTTTTTTTTTTTTTGGGAAACCTCGACTGATCGAGGGAAATTTATTGAAAGAAAAAGAAAAAAGAGTACATCAAGATGGGCAAGGGGAAGACAACAACCTTATCCCTCGAAAGATTGAAGAGACATGCCTCTTCAAGAACAACTAAAGAACTACAAACTAGCTAAAATGAAAATTAGGAAGACCTAAACAGTCTCGAGCACAAAAAGAAATTGCAAATTGTGGAATCGAATCCCACCAAATCATATCAGACTAAGAATCACCAAAATTAGCTAAAACATCAGCAACTTGATTACCCTCTCTATAAATGTGTAAAGAACGAAGGTGCATCTGAGAAATCCAATGAAGACAATTACTCCACTCTACTTGAAGTTGCCAAGGCACCATATAAGGAGAGTGAAGGAATGTGAGAACAAGAGATGAATCAACTTCTAACTAAACATGCTTCCAATCACGAACCCAAGCCAACTTTGATTATCGCCATTACTTCAGCTGCAACTGAGCTTGGGATATCTAAATTGGAGGAGAAAGCACCAAGAACCTCACCCTTATAGTCTCGAAGAACCCCACCATAACCCGCACTCGGTGAGTTCATTTTCCATGCCCCATCCGTATTAATTTTAACCCAACCAATTAAAGGAGGATACCAATTGAACTCTATGATATGGGGTGCACAACGAGGTTTACAAGGAACCCTAAATATCTTAACTATACAAAGATCCTAGATAGAATTGAACATGCAACCAGTGGCTATGCGGCCGGAAGTATTTACATAACCTGAGATCATCCTACAAGCATGCATAGCATTGGGCACAATACTTTCAAACTTGCACCTATTTCTTGTTCGCCAAATGAACCACAAAGATGAGTGAAAACAAGCTATCCATAACTCCTTTAGTTGAGGGTTGCGACCAACTCTATGGCCTTTAAACAAAAGCTCCAATAATGTGCTAGGGAGACCACCCAATTCAAATGTTTCCATCATGCAAGTCCATATTGATGCAGCAAGACAGTTAAGAAATATGTGCTCTAATGACTCACCATATGTGAAGACTTGACTTGGCTTAAGTTAATAAAAATCTAGTTTACTACTACTAAATTGTGTTATAACTAGATACTTATTTGTTTTAGTAAAAGAAGGGTCAAATATAGAGGTCTAGCTTTGTATATGGGTTCATTGCTTGATCTCTGCTGACTTTAGCTTTTGTCAAAAACTAACTAGCTTTTGTTGACAAAATACTAGAATAGAACACAAGTACTTCTTACAAAGAAAAATAAACTTTAACCTGTATACCATCTTTGTCAAAAAGAAAAAAAAGAAAAGAGATACTACAATTTGTGCTTGGTTTCAAGGAGACATACATAGCTATCTGCAAAGTATTATATCTATGTTAATACATGTTTCCATAAGCCACATTACATCAATTTCTTGTTCATGATTTGAAATTATAGCTTACTTGACTTGCTGCCATTACTTTTTGCAAATGTACCAAAATTTCCAGCAAATGCTTAGCTTATTATGCTCCTTCTTCTTGAGTTTTCTTTAGCTGGAAGTTCTATTAAAACTTGCAACGCATGCACAAAAACATATTAGAAGAAGAAAAAAAAATCTGGAATGTTATTTTGTTTTATTTAACTGCTGTGTCACCTAGTAGCTTGTTGAAAACACATGTTTACACACTTCTAACCACAATTAAGAGCCTGCAGACATAAAGTTAATTGTGTGCAGCAAGTGGAGCTCAAAGCACGAGCTGGCAGTTTGGGATAATCTTCAGATGATTTTTCTAAGTAGGAGCTGGCAGTAGCTGCTCCCAGTGTTTATCTAACTGACTAAGCTAAACAGGAGGTGGCTAGTCTACCTATAGGTTCTAATTATTACATCTTCTAGTATAAAAGAGGCATTTACCTGCAGTAAGAAACACAAGTAAGAAAAGAGAGTAGAAAAACAATTTAGAGAATCTGGAAATAGCAGGGTCCGGAGACAAGTATTTAGAGGTCTGGAAACAAAGTCTCAACTTTACTAAATCAGGTTTAAGGTAGGGGAAGTTTTGGGGAACCTCAAGTTTGATTATATAGGTCTATTCATATGATTTTGAGTGACATTTGATGCTGATCAGAATGTTTGTGCTGTGTAACATATATGCTTAGTTCATCATCATATTGTTTTATCTGATCCTAGCTTGAAGAAAGAGTGAAAATGGTTGTGTACACTAGTACAAAAATTGAATCAGACGACGGCTAAAAACTGTCGTCTGATACGGAGCTGACTGTCGTATATCTCGCTGCCGTCTGATGAAATATGATTTAGAGAACCGTCGTTTGAAGAACTCGGCATCCATGTCGACAGGCTGTCGACAACATTAACTATTGTGTGAATGTTACTCAGACAACGGGCAACTTAAAAACCCGTTGTGTGATTGTGATTCAGAAGTCGTTTTTTTTTATAACCGTTGTGTGATTGTTATTCACACAACAGTTTTTTCATAGCATCTGTGATCTGTTTTGCATTCAGACGACAGTTTTAATTTTGAGGCTATTGTAAATATTGTGTACATATATATGACAGTTTTGTATGGTTATTGTACTAAAAGAATGATTCAATGCATTATATATGTTAGAAGCGGAATCAAAAATGACCAAATTAACAGTAACTGATCAATATATAGAAGAAATTGTTATAATTTACATCATGCACAAAAATGGATTGTCCAAAGTTAATCTTTTATCCTCAAAAGGAGTACATCTAATAGTACTAGTAACTTTATCTTCATATTCTGAAACCACATCTTCCTTCTCATTTTTGTTCCTTGTTGCTTGAAATCTTTAGCCTACAGCACAGCATTAAAGCACCAGTCAACATTAGAAAACACATGAAATGTCGCACAAGGGTAATTGTTTTTAAGAGAAGGCTTTAATGGGGGAGGAAGGGGTCTTGCATTCAGAGTACTAATGGAGCTTATTGAACTAACCTGCGTTATCAGTCTTATCCACCAATAGCTCAATCTTCTCACCACGGTCAAGAACCTGCATAATAGATGAATCTCTATGACCTAAATACCTGATGAATCATTGCTATATACGGAAAACTAAGACACAGAAAAAAAAATAATGGACAATAAAGAGATGTAAGCCACAGCAGTATAAAGAAAATTAGTCAAAGATAACAACAGAGCTAAAAAATCATTTTGGAAAGCCTAGTAAAAATCAGATAGAAGTATGCAAATCAGGTTGTAACAGAATCAGTCATCAACTTCCAGATTTGTTATTTGTGAGCCTTAAATATCACATTTCATGAGGTTAATGATAAAAAATGTGACTCCGTAAATATAAGGATATATTGAATTGTTCTAATTTTAAAGTACCTTTCTTAACCATTTCATTAAAGGACAAAGGAAATAATTTGTCATATCCAACTTTCTTGTTCTATGATCTAACATAGTCGGTGGTTATATTACCTTACAATTCCTTGAGGTTCAAAAGGAGCACCATTTCGGAAAGGTCCTTCATATGGGGAATTCTCAGTGCAAGCCTGGCAATTCAAAGTACATATACAAGTTAAATATGTAAACCGGACAGTGTTATAATATCTTGATGATCAGAAAGTGATTAAACGAAAGAAAGAAAGATAAAGTACATACTTTTGATCTTTTCCAAGCTGGATGCTGATACACATGATTGATTCCCAACACTTGTCTATCAATGTATCCCACTACATTACAAGGAGGATCCAGTTCTCCTCTAACGCCACAAGATACCTGAAATTGAAATGGACGTTTTCACTTAAAGAAGTGTGATATAATTTAATATTTTAAACTCCAATCACATACAAAGTTTCCCAACTCAATAATTTTCTAATGATTTTCAGACATGCCAATTATTTATAAGTATGTGATTTGAAAACCAGAAGCTTACAGTGAAACTCTTCCCTTAATCACTATTGTCTCTGTCAAAGACGGTAAATTTCCAATCAGGAACATCTGTCCCATAAATAACAAAGTAAGTAGTGAGAACACATGCTGCAATCAGCCTGCTAGGTGGCACATCTTTGGTTTGTGCAGTTCTCAAGAAAATTTCTATCAGTGCCACTACCAGATATGCAAGAGAAATTCTCTACAGAGGGTGACTATAATTACTATGTACTGCCATGCATCTTTAAACTGAATTATGTAATCAAATACTAACAGATACCTATGCATATCAATAATCAATCTTACCTAGAGAATCCTGCACCATCTTATTTCTTTCATGTCAACACCACATGTTAGTTTGTCAGGAGCATGTGAAAAACCTCATTCCCAACATATTGAAGGCATGTTAACAACACTTCCGGTCCTTGAAAAATGACAGTATCAAGAAAAAAAAAAGAATTGAAATGTATACATTTTCCTTTAACTTCCAAGTGACCTCTAGGCCTAACAGAAGAAACTCCAACTTCACCATCTAAACAAATATCTGAAGAGTACAGCAATAATCGGGAAGGAAAAAAAGAACCAAAAAAAAAACCATAAGAGAAATTGCTAATTCTGTAAATCAACTAAGGAAGAAAAATCCCACAGATGCAACAAAAGCACTGTCAGCATTTGCATTTGTCAAATTTGACGAACACAATTTTCAGTCACAAAGAGATGTAATGTGAAATATAGCTTGTACTAGACATGTTTCAAAACCAGGGTTCTAAAAATCGGCCTAGGAGGCCGCCTAGGCGCTAGGCGCAGCATTCCCGTCCCGATTCTCCCCTAGTCGAGAGAGCTAGGCGCTGGGGGTAAAGTCGGCCGCCTAGGCGGCCTAGGCGGGGCTGGGCGGAACTAGGCGGGCTCTGGGCGGTCGGCGCCTAGGCGGACTCTTTAATTTTTTTTTTTCTTCTTAAAATCGATCAATTAGTTAAAAAGTTAAAAACTTAATTCTCGACTCAATCAGCCTAAGGCCCTAAACTCGAACTCTCGACTCTCGACTCTCGACGAAATCGAAACGCAGCTACCGAACGCCGCTCCCTCATCCCTCAGACTCTCAGTCTCTCTCCGAGTCTCCGGCCAGCTCTCTTGCTCTCCAGCTCGCCGGTAAATCTGATTTGTGTGTTTGTGTTTCAGTCCAATTTCAATTTCTAGGGTTTCAATCTCACAATTTTTGGGTTCGATTTCTTTTCAGGCCTTTCTGGGTTAGATTTTGGGTTCGATTTATGGGTTCAAGCCTTCAAGGCTTCTAGCTCAGTGATTCTTGAAGGACGAAGCCTGGTGATTCTTCAATCGCCATTTCTGGGTTCGATTTCTGGCCTTCTGGGTTCAAGGCTTCAAGCTCGAATCTTGAAGTTGATTCTTGAATATTGATTCTTGAAGCTCGATTCTTGAAGCTCTATTTGCAATTTTGCATAGCTCGCCAGCCCCGATTCTTGAATCTTCAATTTCTGGGTAAGTTGCTGCCTTGGTTAGTTGCCTTTGGTTCAAATAATGCTTGGTTGAATATTGAATATTGATTATTGAATATGCTTGAATATTGATGCTGCCTTGGTTAGTTGCTGAACGCTGTTGGTTCGAATAAGGGTTGGAATGTTGCTTGAAGATTGATGATTATTTTGTGTTCTGGTTTTGCAATTCTGTGTATTGGACTATTGGAATCCATTGATTCAATCCCTTTTCAATTACCCAGATCCTGAAAACAGGATAGGGATAACAAGTTCAGTGCTTTATGTGATTTGGGTGGTACTGGTTGGTTGTGTGGAGCTTTTGCTCTGTTTTGTTTGCCTTTTGAGTTGGATTTGGTTACTGAATGGCTTGCAGTTTTGGTTAATTGAATTGCAGGTTGTTTTTGCAGTTTTGGTTAATTGAATTGCAGGTTGTTTTAGTTAATGTGTAACCTGTTACCTGTGTTGGACTTTTGATTTTTGAATTAACCTCTATTTGGCTCTGTTTTTCTGCTTTTGCAGTTTTGGTTACTGGATTTGTGATCCTTTTAGTTACTGTTTGGCTCTGTTTTGTTGTTAGTTGTTACTGAATTTGTGATCCTTTATTCCTTTTAGTTCTTACTTCTCTGAGCCATTTGTTGTTTCTGCAATCAATTAATTATGTTATTCTCTTAGACTTCTTAGTTAGTGGTGATGAACATTGAACTCACAACCTTCTTTTTTTTTTTTTTTAGAGAATAATGAACTCACAATTAAGTTATTATCAATTGCAAAGGGTTGAATACTTGAATTTGGCAATGTTTGAAATGGGAGGGGATGCTTTGAATGTTTTTGATTTTCTCCATTCCATTGCTCTTGATCTTACTTCTCTAGTTCTCTGAGTCATTTGGTTTTTTTTTTTTTTGCATAGAAGGTTCATATCATAGTTACTGTTTGGCTCTGTTTTGCTGCTTTTGCAGTTTTGGTTACTGAATACTCTTTTTTATTTAGGAAAATGGCGGGTACAACATCTTCCTCGGCATCTAATCCAATTTCAGAGTTGGGTTCATCATTGAAGCGTGGTTTGGGTGATATTGGATGGGAATATGCGGAGTTGGCGGATGCCTCAAACTTGGATAGGTTGAAGTGTAAGTTGTGTGGGAAATTAGTTAGTGGTGGGATATATCGAATGAAGCAACATATTGCCCACATCAAGGGAAATGTGGCTCCTTGTAAAAAGTCTTCGGATGAGGATAAAGCCAAATGCAAGAATGCTAATGAAGAGGCAAAGAGTAAGAAGAAACAAAAGAGTAGACATGAAGCAGAAGTGAGGCAAGAAGTCATTTTTGAAGGAGATGAAGACAATGAAGCGAGTCAAGGGACAAGAAGAATGCCGCATACTCTTGGGCCTATGGACCGTTTTGCAACCCCCATCGATCCGGATTCTTCATTGGATGGAAGTAGGAAGATGAGACAACAAAATATCAATGATGCACTTTTCAAGCAAAGAACACATAGTGTGCATCAATACTTGGCTAAATGGGTGTATGAAGCCGGGATTCCTTTTCATGCCGTTGATAGTGATAGCTTCAAGAGGTTTGTTGAAGCGGTTAGTCAATTTGACCCGGGTTACCGACCTCCAAGCCAATATCAATTAAGGGAGCCACTATTGAAGGAAGAGGTAGAGAGAACTAAAAGTTTATTGAAGAAGCAAGAAGAAGAGTGGGCTTTGAATGGTTGCTCTATTATGACCGATGCTTGGAGCTACCCGAAAAGAAGAAGTATCATGAATTTGTGTGTCAATTGTGCAGAAGGCACAACTTTTCTTTCTTCTAAGGAAGCATCGGATGAGGCACACACCGGGACGTATATTTTTGAATATGTGGACAAATGCATTGAAGATGTTGGACCACAAAATGTGGTTCAAGTGGTGACGGACAATGCTTCAAATAATATGGCGGCGAGAGATTTGATGAAGTTGAAGAGGCCAAACATATTTTGGACTTCATGTGCAACTCACACCTTGAATCTTATGCTTCAAGGAATTGGCAACCAACCTAGATTCAAAGGGGTGATTGAGAGGGCAAAGAGCTTCACCATCTATATTTATGCACATCACAAGACTTTGGCATTGATGAGGAAGTTTACAAAGAAAAGAGATATAGTGAGGCCGGGAGTCACTAGATTTGCAACAGCTTTCCTCACTTTGCAAAGCTTGATGAAGAAGAAGAATGAGTTGAGAGCTATGATTACTAGTGATGAATGGAATGAAAGCAAGCATGCAAAGAGTGTAAAGGGGAAGGCAGCGGTGAATATTGCTTTGAGTGCTTCTTTTTGGAATGGGGTAAGTCTTTGCTTGAAGGTGTTTGCCCCTTTAGTCAAGGTTCTTCGCCTTGTTGATGGGGATAGAAAGCCATCAATGGGCTTTGTGTATGGAGAACTACTTAGAGCCAAGGAGGAGATTAAAATGGCATTCAAAGATCAAGAAACTCACTATCGTCCCATCCTTGACATTGTTGATGGAAAAGCCCGTGGTCGACTTGATAGTCCATTGCATTTAGCGGGTTACATCTTGAACCCTTACTACACATATGCCAATCCAAGTCTTGAGAATGATAATGTGGTCATGGATGGGTTCTTCACTTGTGTTGAGACATTCTTTCCTGATGACATTCAAACTCAAAGTTTGGTGACAAATGTAGAATTGCACAAGTATTTGAAGAAAGAGGATGGATTTGGAAGAGGTTTGGCTAAGGCGGGATGCGCACAAAATGATGACACTTATAATCCGGGTAAGAAATACCAACTTATTTTTAATTTTTTTTTATATAGCCAATTGTTATTGTTTTGTTTGTTTTGTTTTTGGAGTTTGGCTAATTCATTATTTTTGTTGTTTTGTTTATGTTTTTTTTTTTAGTTTTGTGGTGGAATATTTATGGAAACCTTGTACCAAGATTGCAAAGTATGGCTAAAAGGATACTTTCATTGACCACAAGCTCATCCGGATGTGAGAGAAATTGAAGTGCTTTTGAGGGGGTAAGTATTTATTTAGTTATGCATTTTTGTAAGTTTATAAGCAAGTAGGAATGTAGTTTACTTATTTAGAAACTCATAATATACTCATTTTTTTTCTTTATGTAGATCCATACAAAGAAAAGGAATAGACTAGATACAACGAGGTTGAACAATTTAGTTTATGTCCAATTCAATGCCAAGATCATCAACAAGAAGAGAAGAATGAAAGAGAAGAATGTGGATGTATTACTAGCATGTGAAGCTACTATGGCCCAAGGATGGATTGTGGATGGTGGTGATGAAGATGTAGATTCCGATCTTACTAGTGAAGTAGTTGGAGAGGGATCGGGATTGGGAGTGGATAGTAGCTTAGAGCATAGGAGAAGTAGTAGAATTCAAGAAATTAGGGAACTTCATGAGGAGGATTTTGTATCGGATGAAGAGGAAGAAGATGAGATGACTTTTGAGTTTGAGTCCGATGAGGAAGGAGTACTAGAGGGATATGGAGAAGAAGAATTTGAGGGTTAGGCTTGGAACTTGGAAGTGGAAGATTTGGAATGTTGCAGATTTATATAATTATGACATATAGCAGATTTGGAATTTGAGGATACCTTTTTACCTTTTATATTTTTATTTATGACAATGTAATTATATGTTGCTTGGTTGGAATGTTGCTTGATAAATATTGAATTAGATATATTTAGACTTTGAATTGCAGATTTGCAGGTTGTTTTTGCAATTGTTTTAGGCTCTGTTTTGCAGTTTTTTATATAATTATATCATTTATATGTTATAAACTTATAATTATATCATTTATATGTTATAAAAATAAAAATAAAATAAAATAATAAAAAAACCGCCTAGTCCCCGCCTAGGCCTCTAGGCGCTAGTCCCCGGCCTTCCGCCGACTAGCGCCTAGCGTTTTTTAGAACCTTGTTCAAAACATATCCAAGTCTCGACATTTTATACTTTCCTTGTTTTTTCAATGTTCATGTCAGTGGTATTTGACATGTAAATACATGAAATAGGATTGTGGATGGCAGTACAAGCACATTTTGTGTTCATATATATGATGCAGAGAAGAAAATAAAATACAAATGCTTTTTAAAATGAAGATGGCTTTACCTTACAGAGGTATATTCCCATAACTCTGTTGGTATGATTCAGAAACCGAAGTCCAAAAGTATGTTGGTAGCTTTCATATGTCGGTGGAATGGAGATAAAGAAGTCCTTTGGCTGAACCCAAGAACCAAGCAACACGTAAACTCATACTGAAGTCCAGGCTTTGTGACTCATATCAAAGTAAGTAAACAGAATTAGCTAGATGAAACTCCAGCCAGAAAGGCATCATATGGGAGGAGCCACTTAAAAAACTTCAAATGTTGCAAAGTCCGTATCGCACAGCCAGTCACATTAGGTACCATTACCATTAGGCATGAACTCATAAACCAACATCTGCAGAAGCAGTAATAACACAATTCGATTAATGATATATCATATAGTCATAATACATTGAACCATTCAACAATACCAGCATGCCACACACATTTATGTTACATAGAAACAACTATGTTTAAGTGAAGAGTCACTCCGCGGAACAGCAAAGTGGATCCATTTATGAGTTCAACTTCCAATTGATAAGGTTCAGACTAAACTAACCTTTTTCAGAATGAGAAGGAAGAAAGATATGTATCTGTAACGTAAAACTTACCCTATGGTTCGCTCAATTGCTAAACAAAACAATATGAAACTCTCTACATTTAATTGCTGCTTATCTCAAGAACATATGATTTATAGATTTAGACAATAAGTGCAAGTTGCAAGCAATGATTAATAATTCAGGAGTGCAAGCTTCATACCTTCTCCCCTTCTTCTTCACAGTATCCTACCAAAGAGAATGATTTTGATGGTGTGGTCTTCATCTCAGTTATCGGTCAAGAATTCTTCTTCACCTTATAGGACTCCTCCTTCTGCACGTTTTATGGCAATAGTAGAGAGATGGATTCCATGCACATCCAAGCTGGGGGAGAAAGAGAGAGAGATTAGAGATAGCAGAGAGGGGAAAACGCAACCAAACCAATCAAAACGCAAATTCTCAAGACGGATTGAAGAAAACCAGACCATAAAAATAGGATTTTGAAACTGAACAGATTAGGGGAAATCGAAAATTAAGAGAAAGATGAAGTAGATAACCTGGTCGGAGACCTCAGAGAGCACCTCCGTTTCGAGGAATTGAGCCAAGCTTTCGATTGAGATGACACGGGTTTTTCCGGTGCGTTTCTGGAGTGCTTGTAGTGCTGAAATCCCTCCTTGTCCCTTACTACAACAAAGAATACAATCACTCAGAATCCTATAATCCAAAAACCCCAAACCCATAAGTTCACACAAAAAACACAATTCAATTCCTAGGTCTCAGAAACGAAACAAGAAGACGGCGATGAAGAACATGCATCTAAAATTGCAAGAGAGAGGTCGTTGTTACCAGAGATTGTTGGATTTGATGTTGGCCTTAGAGCGGTCGGACTAGAGCTCGGAGTTGTTCGGGTCAACAGCGATTGCCTGGGTAGAGGTCAACGATGACGACGAACTCAAGTGGTTATCAATGTAGGCCTTTGCTATTTCCCAGATCGAATAACCCATTAGGTTTTGGTCTGGGTTTGTCGAGAAGAGAGAGAGAGAGAGCTTTGGTTGGGGTTGTAGAAGAAGAGATAGGGTTTGACGAGAAAGGGTTTGTCGGTGGGAGAGAGGTGTCGGCGTTTGTCGATGGGAGAGAGAGGTCGGGGTTTGTCAAGCAGAGAGTGTCGGGGTTGCCAGTGAGTGTTTAGTGTGAGCCTGTGAGGCAAGTCGAGAGAGGGTTTTGGTTTTGAGTTTGGGTCTGTCAAGAAGCCTCAGTCGAGAGTAGTTTTATTGTTTTTCGTCGAATGTTTAATACATGTGTGGGGGGAAATGTGGAGTTTGAGATGAGATTGGCACCATACACATGGCGGAAAATTTGCCGCTCAATATTTTTAGGGTCATACAACGGTTTTATCCTTAAACGTCTTCTGAACTAATTCTCAATTCCTTATCAGACGACGGAATTTATAAAACCGACATCTAAAAAAAAAAAATCAATCAGACGGCGGAAAACTAGGATGTGTCGTCTGAGAGGTGTCGTCTGATTCAATTTGTGTAGTAGTGGTTGTTGAGTCTAATACTCGTAAGGGACCAGCAATGTCAGCCAATGGTATATACACTTGGGGAGAGAAGCCCCTTCAATTATTATTGATAAAACGATCTATTGTTTGGCAAGAAGACACTGGTGACCGAGACTAGTACAAGATTACTAACAACTGGAGTATAAGGAGTTATTTTCTGTCTTGCACCATCACTAGTTATATGTATGAGGTTTGCTCTACTAAGTTTTAAGCTCACCCCTTTTATGATATTGTGCAGATCATACTCTTGAGGATTAGAACTTAATTTCTGGAAATTTGGATGTAGGAGAAGGAGAAATAAATTTTTAGTTTGCTGTTTTGGTTTATCTTTGTACAATAAAGCTGATTTTATAAGCTTGCTTTTGTTCTTCTTGTAAGAACTTACTTTTGTAATAAAAAGTTCACCATCCAAGTCACCTCTGATTCTTATTTTTTCAATATAGTTTTTATTTGCCAAAGTGGTTCTTATCTTTGACAATTAAAAGCTATTCACATCCTTACTCAGAATTTTTTTTTTTTTTTGTAGATTTCCGGGTTATGGTGTGACACCATGCTTCCTATAAAGCAAGCAAATTGAACCAAGAGAGACTCCACATTTTTGCAAAAAATCATCACAAAGGACTCGGCCTCGCAATACTTTCCAGACCAAAAGAGACATACGTGGAGCAACATACTTGCACCAAATTAATTTACACCACTCAATTGAAGCAAGTTTAGGCCTTAAGAAATTAAATGGTTCTTTAGCACTAAGCGTACCTGATGAAGAAGGCATACAAACTAAAGTATCTACAGCATGAGCATCCCTTGATATAGGGATTTGTTGCTACAAAAAATCACATAAGCCCGGGAGGTGTAGTTGAAGCAAATGTGGAAAATTCCAAGCTCCATCTTCAATATACTCACCAACAATACCATTAAGATGATTAACGTTTCCCTCATGCAAGCCAATTAAATCAACTAATGGCCTGCTATCAAAATCATCTCTCCAAAAATAAATCTTTGAACCATCCTCAATTAACCACCTGCTATTCTCAATTATTCTTGGCCAAAAACACCTCACCCCAGGCCAAATAGAAGAGATAGATAGGAGCTCCGCAACCTTCCATCACAACCGCCAGAGATAGAAGCAAAATACCCCATGCTTTTTTGAGAAGCAAAGAACGATTTAGAACCACCAATTGCTTGAGACCCAAACTGCCTTCTTCCATGGAATAACAACAATTCTTCCAAGCAATTAAGGGAACTCCATGTGAATCAATGGAACTTGACCATAAGAGTGTTGTCTTCGGTGAATGTGCTTGCTAATAAAAACACTTGATTTAGCACAATTGATAACTTGCCCCGAATTAAGCCCATACTCCTAAAAAAGATTCATCATTACCTTCCAATTATGCTTATCACCCCGGCAAAAAACAATCACATCATCTGCAAATAAGACATGAGATGGAGAGCAGATACCATGAGGGGAAGATATAGAGTGCAGCTACCCTGTATTGACATGAGTGGTGATACCCCTACTTAACACCACTTCAGCCAAACAAAAAAGTAAGGGAGACACTGGATCACCTTGGCGTACACCCCTGTCACGCCCCTGATTTTTACAACAATAAAAATCGATATATATAATCCCATAATTATACATGCGTGAATATTCAGTCATCAATACAAATACCTGGAACATCTTTCCCTTAAAACAAGTACTTACTGATACACTGAATCATCCAAGATAACATACACTCGCTCCATAGAGTTATATATTATACAAATTTACGAATTTAATTGTCATCACAATAAAACGTAAATGCTCCTCAGAGCTTACTGCATAGCGAAAGTCATATATTGGCAAAGCCAACAAAAATTTCTTCCTACCCGTTCTGCTGCCAACAAGCTCCTTTAGCTTCAGCCACGATTTTCCTGACCTGCAGGATTAGCCCCTACACCATTCACAATGGTGCACCGGGGTTGCCAAACAACAAACCCGGTAAGCTTCTTCAAGCTCGTATGAGTAACTCATGAACATCAATCAACAACTCACATCAATCTACTTAAGGAAACATGCAGCCATGAATCCTTCTAACATTCAATATCCTTTCCACAGAAAGGACAACATGAGTCACCACTATGACCATGCCTTATTTGCTAACTTAACCATCAAGTAGCAATTCAAGTCTCATCTAGACAATTAAAGAAGAATGCCATCGAAACTCTCCTTTAAGCTGCATACCTATGAGTCTCAAGCAACCTCGACCGTTACTCCCATAAGCTATCATGGCAGATAACAGAACTCTATTGAAATTGTAATCACTCGTCCTAACCAGGACATGATTACCTATTTCCTACCTTGATCACCATCTGTGATCTATCACCATCTGTGATCTGTCACCATCTGAGACATATGATTTCAGACTCCGTCTAGTCAGGAAATCAACATCAAGGTCGCCATCTGCAACCTATCACCATCTGTGACCTATAATCTTCAGACCCCATCTGGTCTCAGCTCAACCATTGATCACCATCTGTCACCATCTGTGACTCATGATCTTCAGACCCCATCTGGTCATGAAGTCAAACATCAAGGTTACCGTCTGCAACCTGTTACTATCTATGATCTATCACCATCTGTGACGTAAGATCTTCTTAGACCCTATCTGGTCTTAAGGTCAACGTTAAGTAAGTCGCATCTGACCTAAAAACGTTACAAGCACCTAGCTTCGGCTTTCCTAATCCTTGCTCACCATCTGTGACCCTTGGTACAAAGACCAATACATCTAAAATGAGTCACGCTTGACTCAAAATATAATATCAATCTCAATACTTTTCAAACAATAGAAAACATCTTTTTCTATAATATCGTTTCCTGAAAAGTCGCATTTAACAATAATATGAACACCATCATGCATATTATTATTATCACAATCATTCACAAGGATATATATATTTCATCTAAATATATATATGTAGTCATTCGCTCAGGAATGCCTACTAATACCAACTATAGTTTGCAGTTAAATAATTAACGCCAAAACAATAATGGTACTTCTGTTCATAAAGGTCCTTGTGAGATTTACTCACCTCGAACTCCTGCTGCGTCTTCAATACAGAACCGAACCAAAACTATCACCAACCACTCGTCCAATACTTCGTCAAGTACCTAATCACATATGGTTCCACTTAGTAAGATTCACATTTGATTTAAGTTCGAAACCCTGTTTTTGAACTAAAATCCCCAAAGTGGCGCCAATCGAGGCAAAACCACATCCGAGACCTCCCAAAGTCTTTGGAATACGTCCACGATCGATGTGACCAAACCACAAGTCGATCGGACGCTCGTATCTTCACGGATCGAATAAATTCACCGATATGAAACGGCAAAAATCATAACAAATCCATACGAACTCCAAAATTTTCATATTATATATCGAAACGCTCGTATCGACGAGTAGAAGACATATAATACCAGAAACAGTCCCTTACATGGCCGGAACACCGCAGGAACGCTGCCACAGACGGTGGCGTACCGCTGCCGGCCAAAACTCAAAATCTCACAAAACTCCCAACATCAAAAAGCTTCATCTAAGCATGCTTGTGAACTTTCATAACTGGATCGAAGTTAGAAAACAAGCTTAAGGGATCGAAAACTACCTCACAAGCCGTGAACAGTGATCCAATCCGAGTTGATCGAATTTTCACGTAAACCGGTCGAAACAAACACCAAGGATCGACCAGGGAGCTTGTTTTGAACTCAACCCAAGAAAAATCGAAGCCGTGCCGACGTCGGAACTATGTTTTCCGGTCGGGTCCGATTTCTCCAATCTGCACCGCCTTGAACTGCCACCGAGATGGAGAATCGCCGTAAGAGAACACCAGAGGGACGACCAGACGGAGGAGGCGACCCTGCTGGCCAAGTTTCAAGGCCGGAGACCGCCGCAGTTGGCCGGAAAAGTAGGGTCGGATCGGCCGGGTTCGGGTCGGGTCAGTCGGTCTTCGATACTGAAGCGGACGAGAGAGAAGAGAGAGAGGGATGGCTTCCGGAAAAGGAAAATGGGAAAATGAAATATTTTTCTGATTTTTCCTTTATATACTAAAACGGAAACTTCTTCCGATAGCCATAACTTCCTCATACGGATCCGATTTACGCGTTCCGCATGTCCACGAACTCGTATCGACGCGCTCTACAACTTTCGTGAAGGAAGTTTTCCGAGAATCCCAACATATAAAAAGTCAAACTTCACACGACCCCTAAACTGTGAAATTCAATATTTATACGTACGAAAATCATTCCACTCCACATACAACCTACGAATAAAGCATAAACAATTATTCGTACAACTGGTCCATTATTAATTACCAAAATTACATAATGAAAATCCAGGTCATCACAGTCTACCCTCCTTAAAGGAATTTCGTCCCGAAATTCACGCTTGCTCATCAACAAACAACTGTGGGTACTTCGCTCTCATATCCGACTCCAATTCCCAAGAAGCATCACCCTCGTCATGGTGACTCCACAATATCTTGACCAAGTCAACTTCCTTCTTTCGAAGTTGCTTTGTTGACCTATCCAAAATTCGAACAGGTTCAACAACAAAGGTCGTATCCGCGTGCACTTCAATCGTACCATAATCAATCACATGTGACTCGTCCTGAACATACTTCCTCAACATAGACACATGGAAAACATTATGCACACCAGACATAGTAGGAGGTAAGGCAAGCCTATAAGCCAACTCTCCTACCCTTTCCAGAATTTCAAAAGGTCCGACAAACCTTGGTGATAACTTTCCTTTCTTGCCAAATCTCACCACACCCTTCATGGGCGAGACCTTCAAGAACACATGATCACCCTTATTAAACTAAACTTGTCTCCTTTTCAAATCTGCATAACTCTTCTGTCTACTCTGTGCTGTTCGAATCCTGTCCCTGATAATTGAAATCTTGTCAGTGGTCTCCTGAACAATCTCAGGACCCAATAACACCTTATCTCCTGCCTCTGCCCAGCAGATCGGAGATCTACATGGCCTACCATACAGGGCCTCATATGGTGCCATGCCAATACTGGAGTGATAACTGTTGTTGTAGGAGAATTCAATCAACGGCAGATGATCCTCCCAACTTCCCTTGAAGTCCAACACACAGGCTCTCAACATATCCTCCAACACCTGATTCACTCGCTCAGTCTGCCCATCAGTCTGAGGGTGAAATGCCGTACTCATATCTAAATCAGTTCCCATGGCCTTTTGGAAACCGCTCCAAAATTTTGAAGTAAACCGAGCATCACGATCAGAAACAATTGACACGGGCACACCATGAAGTTTCACGATTACCTCGATGTAAAGCTTGCACAATGTGTCAACCGAATACGTCATTGACACCGGAAGGAAATGCGCTGATTTCGTCAAACGATCCACGATCACCCACACTGCATCGTGACTTCGTTGGGACCTAGGCAGTCCAGTGACAAAATCCATCGAGATCTGCTCCCACTTCCATACGGGAATAGGTAATGGCTTCAACATACCTGCAGGTCTCTGATGCTCAGCCTTCACACGTTGGCAAGTAAGACACTTGGAAACGTACTCTGCCACGTCCTTTTTCATTCCATTCCACCAGAATTGCCTTCGCAAATCCCGATACATCTTAGTGCTTCCAGGGTGCACAGTATACCGCGATCGATGTCCCTGACGAAGAATCTCTCCCCTGAGGTCAACACGATCCGGAACATACAACCTATGGTTCAACCTCAAACCCATCATACTCCCACCGTCCACTCACATGGAACATCAATGGGTATCTGCAGCTAACTCTGCCAACTTCGCGCGTGAGAACTCATCCTCTTTCTGACCTTGAATGATCCTGGAAATCAGGGCAGGCTGTACCGTGATACTTCCAAGGAAACTCCCATTCTCAATTCCTACTTGCACAAGGTCAAACTCAGATGCAGTCTCCAACATAAGCCACTCCTGAACCATAACAGAAGCAACAATACCCCTGGGCTTTCTACTCAAAGCATCCGCCACCACATTGGCCTTTCCTGGATGATACTCCAAGGTGAAATCATAGTCCTTTATGAGTTCCATCCACCTTCTCTGTCTCATGTTCAACTCCTTCTGAGAGAACAGATACTTCAAACTCTTATGATCCGAAAAGAGTTCGAACTTCTCCCCATACAAGTAATGCCTCCAAATCTTCAAGGCAAACACAACCGCAGCCAACTCCAAATCATGAGTGGGGTAATTACGCTCATGCACCTTCAACTGTCTAGAACCATAAGCGACAACACCGCCATGCTGCATCAATACACATCCCAAACCTTGATGAGACGCATCACTATAGATGACTAAACCGCCACCGCTTGTGGGAATAGTCAACACTGGGGCTGTGGTCAATCTAGCCTTCAACTCATTGAATGCTCGTTCACATTCCTCAGTCCATACAAACTGGACATTCTTCCTTGTCAACTTGGTCAAAGCCGAAGCAATGCTAGAAAATCCCTCAATGAATCTCCGATAATAACCTGCCAAACCCAGAAAACTACGTACCTCAGTAACTGTAGTGGGTTGGCCCCAGTTCATCACTACTTCCACCTTAGAAGGATCCACAGAGATTCCATCCTTCGAAATTACATGACCAAGGAACTTGACCTCCCTTTGCCAAAATTCGCACTTCTCGAATTTCGCAAACAATTCCTTTTCTCTCAAAAGTTGTAGCACAATCCGCAGATGCTTATCATGGTCCTCCAACGTCTTGGAATAAACCAAAATATCATCCACGAACACTACCACAAACTTATCCAAGTACGGACTGAACATACGGTTCATCAAGTCCATAAAGGCTGCAGGTGCATTGGTTAAACCAAAAGGCATGACAACAAACTCAAAGTGTCCATACCTAGTCCTAAAAGCAGTCTTAGGAACATCATCATCTTTCACCCTCAACTGGTGATATCCGGATCTCAAATCAATCTTCGAGAATACAGCAGCTTCCTTAAGCTGGTCGAACAAGTCATCAATCCTAGGTAAGGGGTACCTATTCTTAATCGTCACCTTGTTCAACTGCCGATAATCCACACACAACCTTAGTGAACCATCCTTCTTCTTCGCAAACACCACAGGTGCACCCCAAGGAGAAGTACTAGGTCTAATGAACCCTTGCTCAAGTAAACCATCAATTTGCTCCTTCAACTCTTTAAGTTCAGTTGGTGCCATCCGAAATGGTGCCATAGATACAGGTGCAGTACCTGGTATCACATCGATAGCAAAATCCACTTCCCTCCTCGGAGGTAATCCTGGTATTTCCTGAAATACATCACTGTACTCGGAAACCACAGAAATCTCTGCCATAACCGCCGTACAACTCACTGACTCCACATGAGCTAAGAATCCTGCCCTTAAAGCAGTATCTGACCTAAGACACCGATAACGAAACACCGGCTGCCCAGGTATATGAAATGACACTACCATTTCAAAGCAATCAATCATAGCATGATTTGGCCTCAGCCAATCAATACCCAAAATGACATCATACTTATGATCTGCTAATACAATCAAGGCCGCGGTAAACTCCTTACCACCAATCACAATTGGACAAGCATCACAAAACTTATCAAGCTCAAGGGAAACACCAAGTGGGGAAATAACACACAAGGATCTAGCAAGAGGCCTAGGAGTTAAACCTAACATATCAACCACAGAACTAGATATGAAAGAGTGGGACGCTCCCGTATCAAATAACACCCTAGCAAAGAAATCAAATAAGGATAAGGTACCTTCCACTCCGGCATTCTGCTGACCAATAGCAAACACCCTAGCATTTCCCGGAGGTAGATGCCTCTGCTGATTTCCTTGTCCCCTACGCTGCTGGGTACAATCCCTTGAGAAGTGCCCCGTCTGGCCACATGTGAAGCATGCCAAGTTCTTAGGTTTCGTGCAATCTCGAGCAACATGGCCCATCTCATTGCAATTGAAACACTTCGGGTTCGCCACCGGCCTATTAGGTGCAACCCTAGCAGGTGCAGCTGCAGCCCTAGCTGGTGCCTGCTGATTAGTCCTCTGTCTCTTCCAGAATCCACCTCGATTCCCAGATGCTTACTGCTCCCCGCAGTTGCCTTTCCCTTTCTTTGGAAATCCCTCTCAGCCGATTCGTGTTCTTGGAGAGTCAAGTTCTCCTGCTCAATGGCCATAGCCTTAACGAAAATGAGCTCCACCGTCTTCAGTTCCAGAACAGCGACATCGCGCCGGATTGAAGCATTCAGTCCCCACTGAAACTTCATAGCTAAGCTCTCAGCATCCATCTGCCTCACAAAGCGATACAACCTTGAGAACTCAGCTTCATACTCCCTCACACTCTTAGTCCCTTGGACTAACGAGATGAATTCCCTTTCCATCTGCTCCTTCACTGAAGGCGGAAAGTACTTCTTCCTGAACAGTTCCACAAACTCATTCCAGGTCATGGTGGACACGTCCATCACCCTCTGTGTGCCATTCCACCAAACCCGTGCATCTCCTTGGAGCATAAATGTGGAAATCTTCCTCTTCTCAATGTCGTCACAGACGACCATCTCGAAGTAGGTCTTCATATTCTCAATCCATTGGTCTGCCAACATGTGATCCGTACCTCCCTAAAATGGAACTCCTCCCAATCTCGAAATCTCCTTTGCCAACTTCGACAAACGAGTAGGATCTACAATATTAGCAACCTCCACCACAGGTGGAACAGGCAACTCAACATTTGATGCCTCAACTTCATCCTCGAATATCTCCTCAACAGGAGGAGGAATCCTGCCCCTACCTCGGGCTCTACCCCTGCCTCTGGGTCTACCTCGACCCCTAGCTCTGCCTCCTCGAGGGTCCATCACCTAAGGAGTATAACAACATGTGGTTAATACATGTATAACTCTCAAACACAAGTATAAGTCAACGCTATGACTCAATCAACCACAATGCTACGTCAAGGATACAATTCCATCCCCTACGTAAATCTTGAGTTAGACTAAAGGTCATCATTCCTTAAAAGTCTTTAACTCATAGAAGCTACATCTAGCTCCTACACTTCATCTCCTAAGCCGACACTACCCTGACGACTCACATCCTACCGTTCACTACATACCCAATGACTATATCAATACCGAAGAGCATATGATGGGGATCCGCTGCAGACGGGCCATCACTCGAGGAGTATTGATTGTGTCACCAAATATGTACCTTACACTCTGATACCAATCTGTCACGCCCCTGATTTTTACAACAATAAAAATCGATATATATAATCCCATAATTATACATGCGTGAATATTCAGTCATCAATACAAATACCTGGAACATCTTTCCCTTAAAACAAGTACTTACTGATACACTGAATCATCCAAGATAACATACACTCGCTCCACAGAGTTATATATTATACAAATTTACGAATTTAATTGTCATCACAATAAAACGTAAATGCTCCTCAGAGCTTACTGCATAGCGGAAGTCATATATTGGCAAAGCCAACAAAAATTGCTTCCTACCCGTTCTGCTGCCAACAAGCTCCTTTAGCTTCAGCCACGATTTTCCTGACCTGCAGGATTAGCCCCTACACCATTCACAATGGTGCACCGAGGTTGCCAAACAACAAACCCGGTAAGCTTCTTCAAGCTCGTATGAGTAACTCATGAACATCAATCAACAACTCACATCAATCTACTTAAGGAAACATGCAGCCATGAATCCTTCTAACATTCAATATCCTTTCCACATGAGTCACCACTATGACCATGCCTTATTTGTTAACTTAACCATCAAGTAGCAATTCAAGTCTCATCTAGACAATTAAAGAAGAATGCCATCGAAACTCTCCTTTAAGCTGCATACCTATGAGTCTCAAGCAACCTCGACCGTTACTCCCATAAGCTATCATGGCAGATAACTAGAACTCTATTGAAATTGTAATCACTCGTCCTAACCAGGACGTGATTACCTATTTCCTACCTTGATCACCATCTGTGATCTATCACCATCTGTGATCTGTCACCATCTGAGACATATGATTTCAGACTCCGTCTAGTCAGGAAATCAACATCAAGGTCGCCATCTGCAACCTATCACCATTTGTGACCTATAATCTTTAGACCCCATCTGGTCTCAGCTCAACCATTGATCACCATCTGTCACCATCTGTGACTCATGATCTTCAGACCCCATCTGGTCATGAAGTCAAACATCAAGGTTACCGTCTGCAACCTGTTACTATCTATGATCTATCACCATCTGTGACGTAAGATCTTCTTAGACCCTATCTGGTCTTAAGGTCAACATTAAGTAAGTCGCATCTGACCTAAAAACGTTACAAGCACCTAGCTTCGGCTTTCCTAATCCTTGCTCACCATCTGTGACCCTTGGTACAAAGACCAATACATCTAAAATGAGTAACGCTTGACTCAAAATATAATATCAATCTCAATACTTTTCAAACAATAGAAAACATCTTTTTCTATAATATCGTTTCCTGAAAAGTCGCATTTAACAATAATATGAACACCATCATGCATATTATTATTCATCACAATCATTCACAATGATATATATATTTCATCTAAATATATATATGTAGTCATTCGCTCAGGAATGCCTACTAATACCAACTATAGTTTGCAGTTAAATAATTAACACCAAAACAATAATGGTACTTCTGTTCATAAAGGTCCTTGTGAGATTTACTCACCTCGAACTCCTGCTGCGTCTTCAATACAGAACCGAACCAAAACTATCACCAACCACTTGTCCAAATACTTCGTCAAGTACCTAATCACAAACGGTTTCCACTTAGTAACGATTCACATTTGATTTAAGTTCGAAACCCTTGTTTTTGAACTAAAATCCCCAAAGTGGCGCCAATCGAGGCAAAACCACATCCGAGACCTCCCAAAGTCTTCGGAATACGTCCACGATCGATGTGACCAAACCACAAGTCGATCGGACGCTCGTATCTTCACGGATCGAATAAATTCACCGATATGAAACGGCAAAAATCATAACAAATCCATACGAACTCCAAAATTTTCATATTATATATCGAAACGCTCGTATCGACGAGTAGAAGACATATAATACCAGAAATAGTCCCTTACATGGCTGGAACACCGCAGGAATTCCACCACAGACGGTGGCGCACCGCTGCCGGCCAAAACTCAAAATCTCACAAAACTCCCAACATCAAAAGCTTCATCTAAGCATGCTTGTGAACTTTCATAACTGGATCGAAGTCAGAAAACAAGCTTAAGGGATCGAAAACTACCTCACAAGCGGTGAACAGTGATCCAATCCGAGTTGATCGAATTTTCACGTAAACCGGTCGAAACAAACACCAAGGATCGACCAGGGAGCTTGTTCTGAACTCAACCCAAGAAAAATCGAAGCCGTGCCGACGTCGGAACTGTGTTTTCCGGTCGGGTCCGATTTCTCCAATCTGCACCTCCTTGAACTGCCACCGAGACGGAGAATCGCCGTAAGAGAACACCAGAGGGACGACCAGACGGAGGAGGCGACCCTGCTGGCCAAGTTTCAAGGCCGAAGACCGCCGCAGTTGGCCGGAAAAGTCGGGTCGGATTGGCCGGGTTCGGGTCGGGTCAGTCGGTCTTCTTCGATAATGAAGGCGCGGACGAGAGAGAAGAGAAAGAAAGGGAGTGGCTTCCGGAAAAGGAAAATGGGGAAAATGAAATATTTTTCTGATTTTTCCTTTATATACTAAAACGGAAACTTCTTCCGATAGCCATAACTTCCTCATACGGACTCCGATTTACGCATTCCGCATGTCCATGAACTCGTATCGACGCGCTCTACAACTTTTGTGAAGGAAGTTTTCCGTGAATCCCAACATATAAAAAGTCAAACTTCACACGACCCCCTAAACTGTGAAATTCAAATATTTATACGTACGAAAATCATTCCACTCCACATACAACCTACGAATAAAGCATAATAACAATTATTCGTACAATTGGTCCATTATTAATTTCCAAAATTACATAATGAAAATCCAGGTCATCACAACCCCTACCACAAGAAAAATAACCGACTGATCTGCCATTCACTAATAATGAGAGCTTTGCAGAATGGAGGAGAGGACGAATCCAATTGATGAACACTGGGTTGAAACCAAAAGCTTGAAGGACACGGAGGAGAAAATCCCAAGAAATAGTGTCGAAAGCTTTCGTGATGTCTGCCTTAATAGGCACATTCCCTCCATAACATTTATTATCAAGGAGATTGAAACACTCAAAAATAGCTAAATTACAATACGAAATCTGCCGCCCAGGTACAAACCCATGTTGCTGTGGTGAGTAAATTCTAGAAGCAATGGAGACTAACCTAATAGAGAGGATTTTCGGTATAACCTTGAATGCAAAATTGGCAAGCGCTATAGGCCGAAATTTCTTAATAGAATCTGCATGCTCGACTTTCGGAATGAGAATGATGAGGCTAGAATTAAAAGAAACTGGCAGTATACCAAATCTGAAAAAATGTTGAACTGCCGCCGAAACATCCTTACTGACAATGTCCCAATAAGAGACAAAAAAAATGTCCATTAAATCCATCTGGACCTGGAGCACTATCCGGATCCATAGCCTTCACCGCTGTGAATATCTCCTCTGAAGAAGGAATAATAGTAAGATTAGCATTATCTACCTCTGTAACCAGTGAAGGAATAATCCTTGAAACAAGTCCAGTATCCTCACAACCATGATGATCAACAAAAAGATTCATATAAGAGTCCAAGTACAACATGATTCTGAATAGAAATAGGATCATCGAATACCTGATCACCCTCCCTGAGACCATGAATTGATGATTTAGCTTTCTGAATCCTACACATTGCATGGAAAAAAGAAGAACTACGATCTCCTTCAGATAACCAACGCAATCTTGACTTCTCACGCAGAAACGACTCATGCACTCTCATGGATTCAGCCAAATTTGCCTGCAACTCAATTTCCTTAGCAAAATCATCATCTGAACCTCCTGAAGTAGCAATGGATAATTGTAATGCTTCAAGCTCAGCAAGATTAGCATCAATTTTTCTATTAACATCACCAAACACTTCCCAATTCTAAGATCGAAGAGATTTCCTCAAGACCCGCAATTTATGCCGAAGAACTGTCAAAGGGCAGCCATAAGTATTAATAGATTCCCAACAGTTCTTAACGAAACTATGAAAATCCCTATGTTCGAGCCACATCTTATGAAACCGGAAAAGACCTAACTTTATGCAAATCTGGAGGAGAATAGGGTTTATCCTTAGGACCCAATTGCAGGCGACCCAGAAGCATATGCCTGCATTGTGCCAAACCAGATTGATAACCATCTTCTGAAATTACAATTTTACCGTCCAAAACCACCGGTGGAGGAAGACTTGCCAGGGGGATGGAAGGACGCGAAAGCACAGAAGCATATAATTTGGTCTTATCAGCCCTAGGCGTTTCTCCACCCAAGAAAGACCAATTGCATATAGGAGTCGTAGCCGACCCCATTCTCTTTTTCCCTCCTGAACACCACTATCACATATCAATATTTTGAACTTGAAACCGTATGTTATGTTTAGTTATAAATTTATAATTGAGTCAACTGTCTTCAAACAATTTCTTTGATTAATTCCAGTTGGCCTTTTTTTAAACTATCAGTGATGAAGAAATCATAAAGTAATCGTCCCAATTGAGAAGACTTCTGTAACCTTCTACTTTCGGAGGTGGCTCCATGTAGGGTGTTTATGCACTTCTATACATTACTCTGGACAAGGATTAGAACTCGATCTCTCTCAATTAAGTGAAGAAAACAATATTTAGATTTCAACATACAATTAATGTTCAATTTAGGTTGGCATACCTACCTTCTGTCTACGATTGTCTTTATCATTGCATGTTATAAATAGATACTAAGATCTCTACGACCTTGTAGAGAGAGAGAGCGAAAGAAAAACAGAGAGAGCGTGTTCCCTCCGGCGGCTCGCCCTCGTGGCGGCGTCGTCGGACGGGATGGAATCGGACCTAGTGTCCGGCGGTATCGTTCAATGGAATACGGCCAGTCGCAGAATTGGTTATGTGGCAGCTTCGAGGTCCAGATCGCGCGGTGGTTTTGCCGGATTTTCATTGCAGGTTCAGCTGCTTATGGTGTGGTGGGGGTCGATCTCACAAGGAAAGGGAGGAGGACAGCCGGAGATGTCGTCGGTTGGTAGTGCGAGAATAGGTTCTGGGCGGCACAGATCGGATCGGCGATCTCTGATCTACTTGGTGTTGTCTGGAACCGTCGTGAGGAGGGGGACGATTTCTTTCTGGTTTAGATTGGATCGGAGTGTTCCGATCTGGTTTGGATTGGTTGGAGCCTTCCAATGGAAGGCTGTTGTTGGATGGGGCGGAGATGTTTGCGGGCATGGTGGGGAGATCGACGGAGTGGAGGGACGGCCGGCGTGTGTTCGGTGCGGTGGGTGTGCTGTCGACAGTGGAACGCCGAATGCTGCTTATTGCGGTAGGGTGGCCGCCGGTGGGTGGACGGCGCCGATTTCTCTTGCTGATCGGTGGCGAGATGCTTGCAGGCAACTGTTCTCTTCGATTGGGCTAGGTGGGGATTGGGCTTGGGCTATGGGCCCAATTTCCCTTTATTTTATGTTTTATTGTTTTTGGCTTTTATTAGTTAATTGTGGCTATATGCCGGTAATAAGTCCCTACCGAGTAGTGGTAGGGCGACGTGGGCTCTGTCCCGGACTGCACCTTTTGTGTGCCTGGTCTGCCCTAGCTTGGTGGCGAGTTCCCAAATGGTCGCAACCTCCTAGTGGCAGGATGAAACTTAGTGTCACCGAAATTGTTTTTTGGTGGCAACATAGTGGGAAAGCTGATAGTAATAGTAATTTATGGCTCCGCGTGAGCAAAATCTTTCTGGTATGTCACCACCTTTGTAAAGCGAATAGAGTAGCCAATGATGCACTCTTCGTTAATTGGTGCTTGTTAGAATACATAGATTTTGTGGAGAATCCCGGTTTTAATCTAGGATGTTCTCTCTATGCTTATTGTCTTTTGGGGTTTAGGTATCATGTCCCCCCCATGTATTCTAAGGTTTCATTAATGGTCAAGGCTTAAGGGCAGCCGTATTGGCCCTATTTCAAAAAAAAAAAAAAATAGATACTGAGAAATCCACATTGTCACGATCATCTACATTTAAAAAATAGTATAGGATGTTATCGATCACTTATCGATCATATTGCCAAAAAGAACAAAAAAACTGTCATTATGGTGTAGCTGAATTGATCGAATTTGGGTCATCTTGATTGTCTCATCTAGCAAAACGTATATTTGGTAGCAGGAATTAATATATAGCAAAGAAACTCAATAGGTCGGGTCCCTTGATGGGATGAAATTTGAAGGGAATTCGGACAACAAATCAGGGATGATATTGTGACTCCTAATTGAGCCTCACTGCCTTTTTTTTTATATATAGAAAATGGTGGCTGAGTGAGTTACCACTCCAGGGTCGGGAACAACTTGAGTCTGGCCCCTCTTCAATGGATGTTTTTCACAAGTTGGGGTTCGAATCAGGGACCTCTTATTACCAGGAGAAGCACTGCATCGTTCGCCCCATTTGCAGCCTAGCATGCTTCCACTAGACCAACCCTATTGGGTTCTTGCTGCTTATTGTTTGGTGGAGAAGGTTGATAGATCCGCAAAATACATTAAAGGTCCTTGACACGTAAGGACAAAAGTTCTCCAAAATTTCTCTATAATTTCTCCATACATTTTAATGGAATTGAGGTTGAGATGGGGGAGGTGAATGAATTTGAGATTATTGAGCAACCCGCACCGAAAGACCTAATATGTAGTTTGTGATAAAAATAAGATTCCACCCCACGAAAAAGTTACACTACAAATCCCACCAAAGTAATCATATTGACAATTTTCCTATTATAAATCCCCAAATCGTCTAGGTCCAAATCCAACGGTGCTCATCAAAATCATTGAGGTTGACGTGAGAATCATGCACCTCATTAATCACATATGTCAATGCCCAAAAGAAATAACATAAACTCTGTCTTTTCTAGATTTATAGGACTATCTTTACCCGCTGGAAGCGTCTACGTCACAATTTAGAGAGAATATGAGCCCAAAAGATATGCTTGAAGATGAGGGGAAAGTCAATATATGGGACATGATCAACTAATAAACTTGACCTGCATAACAAGGAATCACATGTATGCCACTCAAAAGTTAGGATAAGAGCAAAATGGTTCATTTTTTCTTGTGATAACTGATGAGGTGCAACATGAAGTGTAAGGCGTGCCGGTAAGAATGGATAGTGATGGTCAGTGTAAAGATTAAAACCATTAGTTCCTAGCAAAAATATAAGCTTAATATTGATGCAATTAACGGTCAAAAAGAAAATCTGGAAAATGGTACATGATGCACGAAAAGAGGTAAAAGATGCATAAATGCCTTGGAGAATAATTATGAAGAAAAACATTAAAGAACTAGTACTACGTACGTAAAGTTATAATAATAAGACTCAAACTGCACCACAAAGAGCTAGCTAACTTTAGAATGAAAGTGCTGGCCAACATGAACCTGATTTTGCATTTTTTCTCCTATTCCAAATCTCACATACTCCCAGATGACTCATGCAGTTGACGTTATAACTGGTAAATGTAAATACTTGCTTGGTCTTTTTAAAAGTAGGATGGTCCATGCCCTAAATATATGGGTGCTGATAACTTTTCTTTTGGAAGACCGGTGCTGATAACTTACACTATTACAAAAATTGAATCAGATGACGCATTATAGTTTTCCGCCGTTTGATTAATTTTTATTTTTTTAGACGTCATTTTTATAAAATCCGTCGTCTGATATGAAATTATGAATTAGTTCAGAAGACGTTTAAGGACAAAACCGTTGTATGACAATAAAAAAAAACTAAGTGGCAAGTTTCCCACCATGTCTGTGGTGCCCCATCTCAAACCCTAAATTTTTCCCCAACATGTATTAATCATATGACAAGAAACAATAAAACTGTGGTCTGATTAATATGTTTCACAGAAAGGAGGGAGATCTCCCACCAACATTTTTCTCCAACTCTTCAAGGAGGGAAGTCAAATTAATAGGAGACAAACTCAAAATTTAAATGACTACGGTCAGACCACATTCTTACACAAATCTGTTGTGTGAGTCTTTGTTTAAATTGATAGGATTGGCTTGAAACCCTAAGGCTTGACCAAAAAAATAACAAAAATAACAAAACTTGGCCCTCTCTCGACAGCAGCTCACTTTCGACTTCCCTCAATCTCGACAGATCCAAAACTAAAACAAAACCCTCTCTCGGCACTCACCGGCAACCCCAAAACTCTCTCTTCTTGACAAATCCCGACCTCTCTCACTCTCTCTCTCTCCTCGGCAAACCCTTCTCTTGTCAAACCCTATCTCTTCTTCTACAAACCCCAACCAACGCTCTCTCTCTCTATGTGCCTCTCGCTGCTTCAATTTCCCCCAACCCAGAAAACCCTAATTCCCAATCCAACCCAACTTCCCACTTCGATCTGCGTTGAATTTTGTGACCGAAACATGCAGTGGGTGATTCTGGGTTTGATGTTTCAGGGTTGAATCTCCTCCCGGAGGTTGCAGATGTTGTTGGAATCAAGATCTTGCTGGCTTTGATTCCAACACAAGGGCTTCAGATGTTGATGGAGTTCAAGATTATGAAGAAGAAAGGCTAGCTGGCGGCACATCTGGAGAAGGCCTTCTTTATTCCTAAGAAGAAAAGGTCCAGTCTTTCTATTTCTATCTGTATAGAAGCAGTAACATACATAAATTCAATTAATTTTTCTCAATTCGTCATCTTTCAGCTTCAAGTTTGAAGACTCTACTGGGGTGAGCTTAGTCAAAAATGAGGAGAGTGCTCGATTTATACACGTTTCTGGTGGGTTGCTTCAATTCTCACTCATTTAATTACCTCCTTTCTGATCCTACACTTATTATTATTTTCAATTGCTAAGTTTCATTACCTTACTGGATGTAAGTTGCTAGATTCAAAGAACAAACCCAAGAAATTAATTCTTTGAATCTAGCAACTTACATCCAGTAAGGTAATGAAACTTAGCAATTGAACATAATAATAAGTGTAGGATCAGAAAGGAGGCAAATTAAATGAGTGAGAATTGAAGCAACCCACCAGAAACGTGTATAAATTGAGCACTCTCCTCAGTTTTGACTAAGCTCACCCCAGTAGAGTCTTCAAACTTGAAGCTGAAAGATGACGAATTGAGAAAGAGGTTGGGTGTAAGTTACTTGTTCTGTGACTGCATTGCAATTTGTACTTGTTGAGTGCCACTTTGGGACTTGTTGAGTTGTTGTGCTTTTATTGAGCAAGAGGTTGGTTCACACGCACTCTTTTGACTCTTAGTCATTTATGTACGTGCCCACTTTGTTAGATTCATTGATTGTGGAGTTTGGAAGTCAAACTCTGGTTTGGGGGACCAACAGTTATGCTGAGAAAGCCCTTCAAATTGGATTTACAAGTTTGTGTCGTGGAGAGGATAAAATGTATTTGATATTGTGGCTTTCTGATTCTTGTTTTTAATCTTCAGTTCAGTTTCTACATCCATTTATTCCTTTTAATTGTCTGATATATACTATTACTATATGCATGAAGTTGTAGATGTGATCACTGCCATCCAAGAAGAGATATTTCTGGAAATGGGTATTGGAAAGTTCGTTCTTCAAATGTTAAAATATAATTTCATAGTCCCACCGTTGTTTCTTCTTCAAAAAGATGAACGGTAGGTACTCGTGCCAGAAACGGTTAATTATCATACTGCATTTATCTGTTCAATGTGTTGTGTATGTTGATATGTATAGCTTGTATGTGTCTGATGCTTATGTTGTGATTGGAAATAAGTTATTTTGCAATTTTGAGAGTTCATTTTTATCAGTTATCCGGTGTTTGAGACAGTGAGGATGGCATTGGCAATAGCAGCTATAACAATAGCTTTACCAAATCCCATGCATTTGTCTCTAACTTTATCAAATGCTAGAGGCAGAAGAGCCTTCTGCACAATAAGAAGAACCCATTGTTTAAAGATTACTGGGTTCAGTCTTGCTGATGGCTCTGCTCTTTTCCAAGCAGCCCATTAGACTGTATGAGTTTCACTGCTACTTCTGCTTTGTTTTCATTTTGGTTCAATCAATTTTTGTGTTTAAATATTAAGAATAATTTTAGGGATGTATAGCACTCTTAAAGAGTTAAAGGAGTGATGATCTTTATTGTGATTTGCAAGTGAAGTTTACAAATTTTCTAGCAATTAGTATATGGAGAAAGAGAAAGTAGGAAACTTTGTGATTTTCATGCTAAAATGGTGAAGGTTTAAGCTATTTGGTTGTGGAATAGAACATGTACATATGATGGGACCACAGTACATATGCCTTCTAGTGAACTTTGGAGGCCTTATCATTTTGGCTAGAGTAGTTGAACTATAGCTCACTAGATTAGCTAGGAAGGAACATGAAAATTGAAATTATAGAGCTGGCAGTAGTTATATTTATCTATTTATGTCTTGCTTTGATGATATTTGTATGCTTGGTGTATGTTGCTGCTGACACTAGTTCGAGATACCAATTAAATTGGAAGTCCATTTGCACCTCTGTGACAAAAACACCACGTCATCCTTAAATCCTCCCCTGATCGAGGTTGTAAACTTGTATAAATCTCTATGTAGTTCTGGTTTTAACTGAATGAGGTATTGAATTATACACACATTATATAATGGTTCGTGTATTTTAGGATTAATAAAGGTGATGCAGCATTGAGAACCCACCAAATAAATCTATGGTGGGATGTTCTTCCCACATCCGTGTCCATATATACAATATATTAATTGTCTTTCAATTGTTATTCAAATGTTCAATTATTAATTGTTCTATGACTGTCATGATTTCTTTCTCAACCTCTTTAGATCTTTAGTAATGTGTTATGTGGTTGTCAATGTTTACCAATGTGTTTCATTGTGTGAAAATTTCGTAGTTTGCAGAGCTTGACCTTTTATATCTTTCAAATCTACCTATCAATAGGTAGAGTTGCTAGGATTTCTTTCTGGTGTGAGCAGTGCCTCAGTTCTGGATACCAGGAGATTTTTCTAGGGAAGGTCATATATGAAACCAAGTTTAAAATCCTACAATGGTTTCATTATTTGATAAAATGAGGGTAAAGAAAATGATTATAGCTTTGCCTCCTTCTGTCTTGAATTCTGATTATAGCTACTTTTTCCATTTTGTGTGACTCTTTCATTTGTATGTAGTCTGAATTTCATTTAAGTCTTTAATTGGTTCTTGTTAGCTGCGAAAGCTTTACCACTGATGGCCTCGCTGCTATTGCTACCAATTGTAGGTAAGATCAGTTTTCATTTCTTGTTTGTTGCTATTTCGATAGTTTATGGAATGTGATTTGCACTTGTGGCTTTCTTATTCTTGGTTTTAATCTTCAGTTCAGTTGCTATTTTATGGTGCTAAATAGACCTGGTAACTACTTGGACTCATGCAAGATAAGTAGCTGATGTATGTACTCCTTTGCAGGAATTCATAAGTCTTCGATTTTAAGTATTATAAATAAGTTGCTGATGTCAACAGGAGGTTGTAAAGAGATGCCTCTTAGTCAACAAATGGGATTCTAGGCCTAATTTGCAGATTACTATTGATTTCAAGCAGCAAAAATGGAAGGAAGATGAGAGTTAGATAAAAGAGACTTGGTTTTGATGCATGGAAGGAACAAATGCCTATAGTGTTTTTATGTATGAATATTAGGTAAATACTCCCTTTTTGATATCAATGTACTGAATACATTTTATATATGGTCAGATTTCAGTTAATTTGATTGTTTAGAACTTCTGTAACAATTAGAAAACAAGAATAAATGAAAAGTATTGTCTTGTTATAAACTAGAGAATTAGAGAGAGATAGAATAGAAAAACAAAGTGTAGGAGGAGGTAGAAGTGTGTATTTCATTCTCATTAGACCCCTTCATATAGGAGTAGTGTTTACATTATAAGAGACATAACTAATGAGTATTTACAGTGGACAACCACATTTATATAATATTTATAACACTCCCCCTTGGATGTCCACCACTAAATGATATGGTGTTGGACGCGCTTAATGTTGCCTCGTCAAAAACCTTGCCAGGTAACAAAAACCCAGTGGGACAAAAACAACCCTGGTCGAAGGAGAAAAAGAGTACAACGCGCATATGTCCTAGGTAGCATAATTTTCAATGCTCCCCCTGATGAGAATCTCCCCCTGATTGTTGCAAACCTCAATCATGTATATAATAAAATATATGCACCATGTATATTAGATATGGTGTGTCGATCACATAGGTGAAATTATGTGTGCTTTACATAAAGGGGACTCATCATGAATTGCAATTCCTGCAAAAGGTTAGGGTAATACTAATAAAACTATGATAATAAATCTTACTCAAGTAGAACAAATTTCATATGCTCCAATTATAGATAAAGATATTAGTTAAAGAATAACAATATAAAGGAACAACAACTGACATATTTACCTTTATCCGAGTATTGAAATTCAAATATGGCATAATAAGCCATAAATATCAATTAGTGTAATTGATAATTTCATATAGGCTCAATATGAGCTTTAGACAAATTCATAACTTCGCGAAGGTTAGAATATGTTGCAACATTGTGAGCATGATTCGAATTCGATTTCTTAGTCTTGTCATAGTACTCATTGAGGCAATAAGTGACTTTGACCGTAATTGCATGAGTATGTATGAGCTTTAAACTTTTGATTCCACGAGTGAGCTTTAAGCTCATTCATTCATGGACTTGCCTTTGGCAATATGAATCGGTTAAGGATTTGATTAAGCAATATGCATGCTTATAATGACACATTTGGAGATTTGCTTTTAGTAATTTGCCTTTAAGATTTTCATAATAATCATGACAACCTGGTATAAGCCTCTCGTCAATATAATAACTATATGTAACACTGTACTTATAGAAAAGTTGTCGCTTGGAGAAGAATGCCCATGTCTCTATAAAGAGAATTGTGTCATAGTGATTTCAATTCACTTTAGTACACCCTTTGTAATTTTTTAGGTTAGATAAAGTCCAAGTATATCATCACGTTTATAATATTTAAATTCACTGGAATTGCCTCTTTCCAATTTGGCCAATAGTATGATTTGTCGACACAATGAAACGTGGAAGTATATAGCCCTTGATGATATTTAGTTGCAACTACAGATGAGATATCATCAATGATCATCAATTAGAGATCTATCACACATTCAAAATATATGAATGCATTAGCTATAATAAGCTTATTCATATCCGGTACCCATGCCTCTTTTAGGGCATTTGTTGTCTCTCAAGGACAAATTAATTAAAGAACGTAGATCTTTGTATAACCTCATAACGAGTGTTATAGGGCTTGTATAATCTTCCCTTATAGGGAGATTAAAACATTGGACTTGGTGGATATATCCCACATAATGCACGCCGTTACAATAGTGTTTCCTCCCCCTAACAGCGGGAAAACTATGTAGTTTGACCATTCGCAAAATATGCGTGCAAAAAAATTTAGATTGTAAATCCATTGGTGGGTGGCGAGCCCAAACCAATTTTTAATTAGGTCAAAAACTTGTCTTTAATAAGTGTCACTTTCTCAATTTCTCATAATTGATTGAGACTTTTTCTTAAGATAATAATAAGACATGGTGGATAAATATCACACACCAATTCATATCGTTTTTCATAACATTTCTCTCCCTAATGACGGGAGAATTGTCTTATTAAAGTGACAACTCACAGATATGCGATAAATTATAATATCCTCGTTAGGAAAGTTTGCAATTATTGTTGTATTAAACAACAATGTAGAGTATGTATGTAGATGAATCTACATGACATAGTAATGACATATTAGTCACGCCAAAATAAATTTATTTGGCTCAATGAAATTTTTAATTCATGATATAGTATAGAGTAGTATACTCATAGTTTATTAATACAACATAAAGTCGGTGGAAATTTCATCACCAATATATGTAGTGGTAATTCCATATATGTAACATAATATGAGCTCAGTTGGAGTCGGCCATCAATCAAGATCTGCAGCTCTTGAGATGATTGTTACCTTAGCTTTTGGAAGCATCATTTGTGAAAAATTATCAACAATTGCAATGGATCATGTCCATAGTTGCATTATATGCATGCAAGACAACTATGCTTGTCATTATATTTATCATGAACATTCATGGTTCAAAATGAATTTATTAATGAACACGTGGTTCATATTATTGTTTGACACTGAAAAATGTCAAAATGATATACTCAAATTTCGAGTTTGGGACAGTTGTCCATATGGATATAAGCATATACTCCAACAATAATAGATTTAGGGACCATATATAGCCCTCATACTCAAAACATTTGGTTTGAGTCTTCACAATTAGAAGCATGTTCTAAAAGTGGAGTGAACAGAGGTTCATATGTACTCATAAAGAGAATGAACAAATGTCCTGACATAATTGGAGATCAAGAAACAAGAGGTTTCGATCTATTTGATTGTATAACAATCAGTGGAGGAATTTTAAGTCCTCATGTAATTGAAACAAGAAGCATGAGTGACAATTTTATATAAAATTTTCAGATAAGATAATAAGAAGAAATTAAATTAAAATTGTCAAACTCATGAAAATACATACCTCGATTCTGTTGAAAATATAATTGACAATGTTGATACCTCGATTCTGTTGAAAATATAATTGACAATGTTGATACCAATATGTGAGTACCATATGCCAAAAAAAGAGGGGTACTCATTAAGAGTCAATAATTGATACATGCATTAATATAACATTATAACAAAATAATCGAAAATCCGTTGTAGTGTAGTTGGTTAGGATATTTAGTTCTCACCCAAAAAGACTTGGGTTCAAGTCCCAGCGATGGAAAATAATTTTGTTATTTTTTTCACAAACGACATAATCATATGAGATAGATATAATCATAAGTAATAAATGTTCATTATGATTGCATAAAATAAATAACTATGGTGAGTATCGAATAATGGTAATAGAATGATAATAAAATGAGTTATTAATAACAATAACTACAAGATAATGGCAATTAAAAATATTATCATGATAATTGTAGCTCTTGCAACAAATACTCATGACAAATTCAGTTATGAGAGAATTGTAATAAAGTTAATTTAAACATAATAAATGTGATTAAACAGATAAAGATAATGAAACATAATTATGTTTAATCGGTGCCAAAACATAGGCTTAAAATGACTAAACAAAATAAATAGAGACAAAAAAAATGCCTAAACATAGGCTTAAATTTGATTGGTATCAAGAAAACCGCCGCTGATCATGTAATCGATATGTTTTCCATTGTCCACAAAAAAATCAGGACTTTGAGCTTGTTATCTTCACTGACAGATTCTCCACATAATTTTAGTTGGGAGGTAATCATATGTTTAGCGGAATTGAAAATCAGTGACAGATTTAAAGTTCTGAAGGCGCAAAATGCGTCCATTCATATCGTGTTCCAGATAGAACAATGGTTTTCTGGTGAGCAAATCGATCAACATTGGCTTGCCAAATCTCAAGTGGATCTTTCACCGTAAGGTAATCATCTTTTAGGATCTTATCAAGATGATAACGCAAGAAAATCATAGGTTTGGCGGGATCTTGCACAGATGACTTATTGTCAACTTTGATGGCAATTCCAAGGTTTTTAGCCATAAGGTGAATTTCAGCATCAAATAGTTCTTGCCAGAAATTTTAAGAGGAACAAAGTCCAATTTTGTCAGATGCATCATCTTTCTACAAAGAGAAAAGATGAGATATATTAGGATCCATAATTATTAGAACAGTATGTTCTATGAAAAATTTATATACGAAACAAAGGTTTCGAAGAGTTCATAAATATGAACAATGGATCCCATAGGGAACACACGAGAAAAACATTCGTGTGATGTCTATAGAACCATAGATTCTAAGACTACTCGGTCAGATGACTCGAGTCTTGAGCAATGGAACATGTAGTTCTCATTGTCGCATATGAAATATAAATTTTCAACAATTATATGATATTAAAGATACATACAAATATATGCAAATGATCGCATAATGGAAATTGAAATTCATCTAGGAGAGAAAGAAGAAAAACTCATACATCATTAGCCTTGATCATAAGCAACTATGTTGCACCATAAGGCTTGCGGATCATCATGGAGTTCAAAGAAGAAGAACAAGAAAATTAAGAGCAAATTTGTGCTGATAACGTGTTATAAACTAGAGAATTAGAGAGAGATAGAATAGAGAAACAAAGTGTAGGAGGATGTAGAAGTGTGTATTTCATTCTCATTAGACATCTTCATATAGGAGTAGTGTTTACATTATAAGGACATAACTAATGAGTATTTACAGTGGACAACCACATTTATATAATATTTATAACATGTCCAACATGTTATAGCACAATGGTAAAAGCTCAATGTGTCGTCTCAAAGCACAAATACATTAGCCTTCACACCACACTTTTTGTTAAGAGAACCATCGAATGTATACAAAAGTCACAATGGCTACAAAATAAAAACGGTCGTCTGAATAAAACTCACACAACGGTTATAAAATAAAGCGACATCTAAATCATAATCACACAACAACTACATCTTATGCCTATTGTCTGAATAATAATCAAAATAACTAATGCTGTCGATAGGTTGCCATCATGCTATCGACATGCTGCCGAGCCCTTCACACGACGGTTCTCTATAATCGACTTTCATCAGACGGCGCCTCGATATACGATAGTTTGCCTCCATATTAAACGACGGTTTTTAGCCGTCGTCTGATTCAATTTTTATAGTAGTGTTATTATGTACAAGTAGGATAGTGAAGTGACAATATTGTTATGGTATTTAATTAGTCACATGATAACTACTAAATTTTATGGTATGTTTCTTTCAAGTTCCAAATTTGGTAGTTGCTTCCTAGACATAGCTACCCATCATTCACCACTCACCTTTGTGGTGCCATGTTGCTTATGCAACCTTCTGACTTGTGAACATGGTGGGGATAGCCATATCTGTAGCACATTCTCTTGTTTCTCCGTACCTCATCCGTAGTTATAATAGGTAGTGATGGAGTTTAGCCTATTAGAAAAATGCATTTGTGACAAGTAACTATCTTCGAAAGTAGAGCAATACTCTGGTTATTTGTGTCATGAGATTATAAAGATAACAAAAGGAAAGATCACTAGGTGAACTTGGGTGTAAGCAAAACAAACATTTAGTTTTAATAATAATAGGATATCTTTATTTTGTTCGAAGAGGTTCAAGTTTGAATCTACACTTTCAAATATCATATTAAAGTGAGCTGCTTACGATTATTAATATTTTTGAAGTTGAAATTTGTTTTGTTAATCTTTGCTGATACTTAAAACGGATAACATATTAATTCATAAGTCAACCAGAAGTAGTTGGAAGCGAGATGTTGCTTGGTGTGCTAAATTGTGTTTGTATTGTCCAGATACCCACTAACACATAACAACATACTGATTGCATGCCAATAGTATTAGTGTGATATCGACAAAACACTCTAATACTTCAACATGCTGAGTAAAGAATTTGGTAAAACTTTAACAACAAGAAAGTAATTACCTTGAATTGTGGAGATATATTAATTGCACTGTCTTTTGGTTAAATTGGAGGGGATCAAACTCTTGAATCAACGCAACTTAGATTCGAACCCCGAAGCTGTCAAAGTGGCTAGGCACTGTGCTGCGATGCACAGTTGGAGCATTTCACATGCGCCGAAGAGGTTTATCTTGGGTCTAAGAAACCTTTGAGTTTCCCTTGATAAAGTCAAAAAAAAAAAAACAAAAAAAAAACTATTGAACCAACCCAATTTCTTGTTCTGCCTCACCCATGAGGCTGACTCAAGGGTTTGCATATTGCACTATTTAGCAGCAAAAAGACTCTGACTTGTCATCATATTAAGGCTAATAGGGTCATCAAAGAATGCTTTTGAGGTACAATATGGTATTAAAAACCAATTTGTCATGTAACGCTACATTGGGGCCACAGTTGGAAAGGAAAAGTAGAATGAACTAGTAATATGAATTGGATTGCCTTAGATTCAACAACAAAACATCTCAAGAACATTGTTATCTAGGAGGCAGGAGCTCGAAAGATTACATTGTTGTCGTCTTAATTTCAATCTATTCTATTTCTATTAAGTTCAGATGACATGCACAAATGCTTTTTTTC
This sequence comes from Rosa lucieae, assembly GCA_024704745.1. Taxonomy (NCBI): domain Eukaryota; kingdom Viridiplantae; phylum Streptophyta; class Magnoliopsida; order Rosales; family Rosaceae; genus Rosa; species Rosa lucieae. The sequence continues at coordinate 6,924,702 of CM045495.1, read as the reverse complement.
TTTTCTTTTTTGAAGAAACACAGTTAAACAAAACAAAGATATTGAGAATTTTCTGATGTATTGATCTTCTCCAAAGATGGAGTACATATACAAAGTATACACAATCCTAATAGGAAACTAATTACACCGTGATATTTTCTCCCTTAACTACATAATATTCTTCTTAACTATACAACCCTAATTATACTATAATTTCTACAATTACGGAGAGTGACTCACGCCAACAAACACAACTATTCAAGAAATTATAGTATAATTTTGACAGTTTGATTTTGGGTATGAGGGTTGTTTTGAGACTTTTATAATCTTAATTTACATATATATATATATATATATATATATGCATTCCCTTATATATTGAATTTAACTTGTTTTTAAGTCTATTTTGACTTTCACTAAATTATTGCAAGAGTGAATGAAACATCTATTTTGGGTATTAAAGTGAAGAATTTAAGCTAGGAAGAATGACAGTCAAATGTGGAGCAAAATGTAAAATTCTGAACTCTGGCAAATCACCACAAATGGCCGCACAAGTGGCAGCCAACCACCACTCATGGTGGTACGTGCCATATATTTTCCGGCCATATTCATGGAGAACTAAGGAGGAGAAGTAACATTACACTCATTTTATTACATCCATTCACCATCATCTCCCATAACCAAATCCTAACTTTTTAGTTACAAATCAACCATCAACTTTGCCCTTTTTCCGACACCATCTCTACTCCTCATGTTACACCAAAAGTCCACTCTATCACACAGAAAAATCTTCTATGTTTTTGTAGGGGTCAATCACCATGTTTCTCCATCATTTTCCTACTCCAATCACACATCTTATCTCCCATGCTTTTCCCTTTACTTTAGTGACCTAAACCCACTCTAACACTCCATCTCTGTGCCCTTTTCATTTCATCCAAGAGACATAGCTGCTCCCTTTTGCTTCCATTCATCATTTCACACATCTCTCTCTTCCTTATACAAGCATCTCTTCATTACATTCTTGAACCATCACTTATACCACCCATTACATCTCTTTTCTTTCTCCATCTCCACCACAAAACCTCCATTTTCACCTCCCAAAATTCAAACCTATAATATCCATACTCCTCAATCTTCATCTCCACCACCACTACTCCATCATTACCACTTAAAGTTAGCCAAAGGAGTATCATATCTTTATCACCATTCCATTCACCATCAACAAAAAGTTCATCATCTATCTATATATTCCACCATCAAGGAGGATTCAAGGAGCATTGAATGAGGAAAACAAAGGAGAAGCTACCCATTGATTTGTCAAGGTTCAACTAGTTCATTTTTTCCTTAACTCTTTAATTTACATTGATGTGCTTTATAGATTTGATGCTAATATAAGTGAATAGTTACTTTGTTGGGGCTAGGGTTGAAAGCCCTAGCCAAACTTGTAAGAATTGATGTTTTAATTTATGTTTGATGCTATTTGTGATTTCCATCTTCATATGCTAATTCAAGAAGTGAATGCATTCATTCAAATTTAACTACTTTGAATGTGTTGTGTTTGTCATCTCATGAAAAAGGGAAAAAAAATATAAACAATACCTGAGGTAAGGCCCATTCTAAATTTTTATACCCAAGTTTTTGAAACTATCACAATGGTACCTAAAATAGCAAGTCCGACCCAATATTCGTACCTGCCGTCCAAGATGGTGTTAACCCGCATGCTACGCGCCAAAATTGGATTGGTATTTGGGTAATTTTCATACCGAGCCCTTGTTTTGTCTCCTAGTCTCCATCGAAGGCTCGAAGCAGTCCCTTTTCTTTCTCCTTCTCTGTCTCTCTACCTCTCTCTCTGTCTCTCTCTGTCTCTCTGTCTCTGTCTCTCTGTCTCTCTCTCTGTCTCTCTCTCTCTCTCTCTCTCTCTCTCTCTCTCTCTCTCTCTCTCTCTCTCTCTCTCTCTCTCTCTCTCTCTCTCTCTCTCCCCTTCTCTGCTTCACGCCGTCGACGGTGGAGGAACAAGCCTTAGCTTTTGAGCTCAAAAAAATATTCCTTTACAAGCTTCTTCCTTCCATCTCTTTCGCACTCTCTCTCCACCACCACAACGCCAAATCTCACTCTCAATCTCTGCCATCACCGCCCGATGCAGCCCTCTCTAGTAATGCCATTAGCGCCAACAACCATTGAGTCCGCTGCCGAGATCGCTCACCGAGTCCTCTAAACTCTCTCTCTCTATATCTCTCTTCTCTCTCTTTCTCTCTCTCTCGTTGAACATAGAATCTTTTCCTCTTGATTCTCCATTTGAAACATACACACAAGATTTCTTTGAATAACCTAATCAGATTGGGCACTAGAAAAACCCAATCGGATTAACACGTGCCAAAGGTCTCTTTTCATCCCTATCGACAAGAAAAAGCTCCATCTCATCTGCATAATTAACTACAATCTGGGTTTGAATATGAACTGAAGCTTTTTTAATCTGGGTTTGGTGTCTCTACAAAGTAATTAATTAAGGATGTGAAGATGGAGGGTTTTGTTTGGGATGGGTAATCTAAATTACCCAATCAACTGCAATTCTGGGTTTGAATATGAATTAAAGCCTTTTCAATTTACCCATCAGACCAGAAGAAGATTGAAGATTGCCTCCATGCTCGAAACAACACAAATAGAGCCCGACCCAGAACCCAGATTCAAATACATGGAGCTCGTTTTTCAAGAATGTGTTCTAGGCGAAAGAAGGCAATACCAGATTTTTTGGTTTTGAATTTAGGGCTGACGGCGCCAAGCATGGTGAGGGAGATCATCGGAAGTCCGTACCATATGGCAGAGACTTTATCGGGGATTCGGGGAAGAAGAGAAGAAAGAGAGGAACTTTTTTTGTTTTTTTAGAATAAAAGCTGCCGAGTTAAAAAAAACAGAGAAAGGGAAAAAAATATGTTAAGACAAGAAGTGACCAAAATATCCCTTCATCTATGCCAGCTGTCACAAGAGTTAACGCCATCTTGGACGGTGTGTACGAAAATTGGGTCGGATTAGGTACTCCAAATACTAATGTGATAGTTTCCAAAAGTTAGTACAAAAATTTAGAACGGGCCTTAGTTGGAGTACTGTTTATATATTTTTCCCCATGAAAAAATATTTAGGGAGTATAGCATCCAATATGTGCATGTGAAGGTTGTGAGTTAAAATCAACTAGATCTATGATTGGTTTGCTTGCATGATTATCTAAACTCAAAGCTTTATGCATCTAGAAACAATGAATTGAGACTTAACTGGTAATAGGATTTGTTCTTAGGTAGTTAATTCTAGACTTATCTAGTTGAAATTGATAACATTAAAGGAGTCTAAGCCTTTGTATTCTTATCCAGATGCAAATAGGGTAATTGAGAAATTATAATAGCATCACTTGTATTTAAACTTCAATTTTCGAAGGGAGGTTAGTGGTATACAATCAACCCCTAACTTCATCCATTATATTACTAGTTTAGTTTAGAGTAGGTTTGTTTACATTTGAACATTTATTTTAATTTGATTCACCACTCTATCTAACAAACAATTTCACTATCACCACAATGCACATACTCACCATGATCCTAAATTTCCTTCTGAATTTAGGTTTGTGATCATACATTTGCATATTCTACCTCTCCTTAAGTTAACACCCTAGCTAGTGAAATGAATCCAATCATTGTGGGTTCGATAATTTTTCTTAAATCATTATATTATTACTTGTACCCCTTATACTTGAGGGTGACTATTTGGCTAATAATATATATGTTGAGATGCATAGTCCCTCAAAAATATCTTAGTTGAGCAAGACTGCTTGTGTAGCTATGACTTCCTACAGTTTTAGGCGTACCGAAATGTAATTTTATTTATGGGGTTTTAGTTCCTAAACTATGCATGGTATGCGTTTTTTGTAAGTGAAGAATATTTTTATGTTTTTACTATAAACAAAATGCTACAATATGTTTCAATGAATTTCAAACAATGGTGAACATTGGAAATACATTGCAAAACCAAAAATAAAATTTTAAATAAATAAATTACAAACAAATCCAAAAACACATTATAATAATTGCTTCTACAATTAAGCTTTTTTTTTTTTATATATATTGTTCTTCTTTTTTAAAAAGAGGATCAAAGGATTTCACTTCTACAATTAATCTTCTATAATTGCTTCTACACATTATACATACCTATATTATTATTACATTGCAAATCAAGCAAACTTGAAAGTAAATGTCATCACACTGGAACAGTTCTATACGTAGGAGGGGCCTGCTCCTCCGTGGCCTCATCCCCATCCTCATTCTCACCTGTCAACTCTTCAAGTGATTTTCCCTTGGACTCTGGCACCAAGAAAGTAAACACCATCCCGAAAAAGTTAATCACGCCAAGCATAATTAGAGCATTCTTCACACCAATGCCGGGCGGGTACCCTGCATCGGTCTTCGTTGGGTCCTTGCTTTGGGCCGCATACAAGAATCCGAAAGCTCCCACGATTGCTCCCGCCTTCCCGGCTGCCGCGGAAATTCCGTGACAAGTTGACCGCAGACGGGCCGGGAAAATTTCTGCGGGGACAACAAATGTGGTGGCATTGGGCCCAAAATTGGCAAAGAAAAAGGTCAGTGAATAAATTACTACAAACCCAATTCTGTTGGGCTTCAAGGTCCAGTGATGGTAAGGAATTGCGAGTGCAAACATGAAAACGGTCATGAAGAAGAAGCCCATCATTTGGATTGCAAATCGGCCCATATAATCAATGAACGCCACAGTGAACCAGTAGCCAGGCACAGTACTGCACATTGCTATGAGTGTCTGTGCTCTTGCAATTCTAAAAACCTCATGAATTGCATTCATTTTTTCGGCTGAAGGGATCCACCCGATTGCGGAGAAGATATCCTTTTGGAAAAGGTTTTGGCTGTAGAAGGCAATGTCTAATAGGAACCAAGTTGAAGTTGTTCCAAGTAAATGCCAACCATGCCTTTTAGCAAACTCCTTACTGAACAAACCAAAGGAATTGGATTTCTCTTCAGTATATTTCTGTACCTTCTCTTCTTCATCCTCAAGTTCAACTTGGAGAACCTTAGACATGTCTGCTGCAGCTAGCTTGGCATTTTTGGCCACGAGAGCGGTGTAACGGGCAGTTTCGGGCATTTTCATACGCCAGTAGTAAGTCAAGCCAGCAGGAACAGCCCCAAACATGAGAATTATACGCCAGACATAATCGGCTTGAGGGGCTAGAGAAGCAGCAGCATTCTCTGCGTATGTAGGAGCTGGGAAGCTTTTATCGAAAGCAGTTGAGACAATCAAAGCCACAATTCCTCCAGCCAAAATCCCAAACCCTTGCATAGCAAACACCGCTGCTATAAAAGCCCCACGGGTTTTTTTGTTGGCATATTCGGACATGATTGTGGCGGAAAGGGGGTAGTCGCCACCAATGCCGAATCCGAGCCAGAAGCGGAAGAAGCAAAGAGTGGAGATCACGCTGGTTGGATGATCCGAAAATGAGAGGCCAGATGCAATGGAGCAGACGACCATGAGAACAAGGGTGATCCCATAGACCTTTTTGCGACCCAATTTGTCACCGAGCCACCCGAAGAAGAGTTGGCCGGCTAGGGTTCCAACTAGAGCCACACCATTAACGGCAGCAGCCACATTTGGTGGCAACGTTCCGGGCTTCGGATGGGTTATGTCGGTGTAGTATATGCGGCCGAGTAACTTGGAGACCAAGGAAATGCAGAAAAGATCATAAGCATCAGTGAAGAATCCCATTCCAGCAATTACAATTGCTGTGAAATGATACCATTGAGTCTTGGCCACATCAAGTGCATTTAGCACTCCCAATTGCTCTTTAGCCATTGCTAGTCCTCCCCCAACTATTTACTTGAATTTAAGCTTTAATTCCTGCATAAAAACAAAAACAAACGCCTTCAAAATCAAGAATACGTACAACAGTCTTCTCACACGGTAATTCTATACAACGGTTATCTAAAAGGTAATCAAATCCTTCTACAATCAATCAAATCATGAGTCCCTAGTAGCCTAGACACTAGAACAAAAATAAGTTCGCTATATGATATTATATGTGACAAATTGACGAAAGACAGGGACATGACATGAGAAACAGTTCAATTTCTTGTGGCATTAAATTAGATAAATGAAATTGATATTCATAACGGTCATCTAAGAAGTTGAGTATTTTTTTTTATTGGCAAAAAAAAAAAAAAGAATATTCAGACAAAATACTTGTTCTTTAGCCAACAAGTTGCAACGGTGGAATTGATGGACCAACTACTTGGCTTGCAGCTACTTAATTGGTCCACACAGTTTATAGCTAGGATTTTATTACTTCACAGTAATGTAAATTTTAAAACAAGCCTCTAATTTTTTTTTTGTTTTTTTTTTTCCGGTAAAACCAGATCTCAATCATTATGATCTCATCACTTCTGAATTATTGTGGTAAAAAATCTCACATATTCCACAATGTACGGAGACATTTCATAGTGAAACAACAGAAAAGAAAAGTAGATCGATATGTCAAGAACTTGTTTCTATGTGCAGAATTAAAAGCTTGGTTTAGAACGATGGAATAAATGAAAGGGAACATCACGGGCCTCCCATATGGGGATAACTTGCAACTTGCAAGCAGCTGGCACTGCTCCTTTAATTGAAAAAGGAAGAAAAGAAAAGAAAAAAAAATCACAGATATATACAGAATTTAGAAGCAGATTCTATTTTTTTTAATTTTATTTTAAGTCATCATTAGAAGTAGAATATGCAGTATTATCATCTTCTGCAGTTAGATAAGCTACATAAGATATATAAGATTCCCAAACAACAAGGCAAAACGAACTCAACGAAGGAGACCACATATTTTCTTATTCAGAGTTGAATGTATTGTTTCTTCCGATGACGAGTTGAATATACAGCTAACTTCCGCTTGGAATATCTATTCAACTCTTGTTGTTTAAAATGGATTTCCAGTATGGATAAACCTTGAAAGTTAAATAGTTCAGAAACCGCTGAGAGTTAATTTGTGTAAATCACAGGGCAAAAGCATATGAAGTGGGAAGTCTCTCAAAAGACCTCAATGAAGAAGAAAGAGTATGCATCTTGGTTTCTTCCCCGAAAAGGAAAATTAGGCAAAAAGAAAATAGTAAGTCAGAAACAAAACCGGGTGTGTAGAGCCAGCCAGAGCGAACTTGCATGATTGAAGCTTAGCTTCAACTTTCCAATACTGGTTTACAAAAAAAAGGCTAGCTGCCCTACCATGATGATATGATAATGATCACTGCCATATCTTTTGAAAAGGCAAAACTTAAAAGTACCCTGAATCAAAAGCAGAAGATCCCCAAATATCTGGTATCTTCACTTTTTGGTGGTCCTGGTATCAAAAGAAACCAGTTCCAGTGAACAAGGAACTAACTAACTGAAATTAATAACATGCATGCATTTTGATAAAAAGAACAGCTTGTAGATTGTTTTGCAGGAGCGACTAACCTTCTTCTTGAACACACATTGAAGAAGGAGATGGAAATTGGGCTATGGCGTGGATTATGAGGCATTTAGAGTCGGCTATTTAAAGAGCGACTGACCTTTGAATTAAAGTAGAATCACTTGTAGCATCTAACGGCATATGCTCACGCTCTTGCTTAAGTCAACGCTTCTACAAAGTCGTCCATTACAATCTCTTGGTCCCTTTCATTTATATCTCTTAGAATAATTGAATAATCTCTTAGAAATTACTACACGGTTTCTTCTTTGACATTTCATTAGCTCTTATAATATGTGTTCTGAGTTCTGACGCATAATTTATAAAATACTTCGTTCATTCGATTTCTGATAACTTAATATTTTGATCGAAATTTAGTAATTATGAAATACCTACGTAAATCATACATATATCGATAAATTAGAACATCGGGTCACATGGTCATGATCAAGTAGACAATGAAACTAAGAGCAAAAACCGATCCGCTGGTGGCTAACAAATTAAGTGCAGCTGGTTTTAGTTTCGTGCTATTCCATTATGTATTGAATTGGGATCCTTGCTCTTACCACATTGCATATAATAATGGAAGAGTGTAGAAGAGGAACTTGTTTATTCCAAGCTACTTAAATATTATTCATTCTGTCATCGTCATCTTATACACTTTGAATGGAAATTTGGTTTCTTCTGTAGTTAGAGTGTCTTGATACGTTTACATACTTTTCTATAGAGAGGGCTTCTCTTCTTCTCCGTCAAATCATTTCTTTCCTCTGCTAGATATCTGATCTCTTTCTCTAGAACCTTTCATTTCTTTCCAAAAGTATGATCCAACTCTGCTAGCTTTTCTTCAAGTTTCTTGTCAATAGCATTTGGCTTTTCTAACAGTTTGTCATCTTTCTCTCATGTCATTGAATTCTTCTTGATCATCATCATCAACAGCTCGGATGATTTTCTTTTTCTTTTTCAAATCCAGCATCTTCTAGAAGATCAAATGAGGGCTTCAGTTGTTCCTTAATGACTCCATAGTTAGCAGGATCATTTGGATCGTAGGCTTTTGAGAAACAAAAACAATCCCATGAGATTTGATAGCTCAAAGCTATTTGCAACAAAAAAATGTTTATGGGGTTTTGCCATTTAAATTAGTTGGTAGGAGGGTTATGGAAATCTTTGAAACACAAACAACATCACCATAATTCATCAAAATTATACTCTCAGTCAGCTTTCCTATGTGGGATCTTTTCTAGATTTTCATTCTTTTATTGACGTTGCAAAAAAAAAAAAAAAAAAAAAAAAAAAAAAAAAAAAAAACCAAAGCAAGAGGAAGACGAGGGGAAAGTTTATTTTCTCCCCAAAAAATCTTGGCATCTAATCAAGAAATGTTAATAAACGAAACAAAAACCACATAATTTCTTTAAGTTGAAGACTAATGTTGTTCGTAGAGGTAAGAAGATTTTTTTTTGGGTGCGGCTATTGTCACCCTATCATTTTCGTAATTCACCCTACAAATATTTGAATTATTGAAAGACTATATTACCCAAATGTAAAATGACTAATAAGTACATTAATTTTCTAAAATCCAAATATGTAAGAAAAAAATAAATATATAAGTAATTAATTAAACACAAAGACTACTTAATTTCCTTTTGGATAACATTAATCTTTATATTCTCCACCCAAATTTGAATTTATTACTATTTTTTTGTCTTTTTGTTGCCTCCTCATCGTTAATTCGTTATTCAATTCACAAAACCATTACCTTTAGGTTCATCAAAATCTTTGCAATATTCTTTGTGAATACTAAAAGTAAAAATTTAAAACACGATGAAAAAAAAAATCAATCTCTTCTTCATTGATCATAGTTGTAAATTTACTAATCTTTTTACATAAATTGAAATAGAGAACATTGAAATTGAAAGAAAAAATTAAAAAAATGGGAGTAAATCAGATTATGATTTTATTAGGAAACTTTAATAAATTTTAATTTTTTTTATCAGTAAAAATTATTTGAGAGATTTTCGCTAAAAATATTTATTTTTTAATTGGATATGCCATATAAGGATATTATTGGAAAGAGAAATGAGTTAAATAAGTAAATTTAATAATTAAAATTAAAATGTAGGGCATAATGAGTAAGTAGGGTAAACAAAGAAAATGGTAGGGTGGCAACAGCCGCACCCATTTTTTTTTTTCTTTCTCCTCTTTTGTGTCTTTATTGGTAATTTATCATGAGTTGACAAAATCAACTATCAGTTGAAAAAAATGAGAAGGTTCAAATGCTAATTTTGGAGGTATGAATAGAATCTCCCTTTAAACAATCCTTTAAAATCTTGATGTATTCAATTAAGATTTAAAATTATCCATTCAAATCTATATATATGTATAAGTATGCGGATTTTTAAGGATTTCATTAAATGCTGGATTTTGGATGATTTTATAGTGCTTTTTATACATATCAAAACTCAAAAAACAATCCAACCACTTCCCAAGAGATTTTTATGGATTCTTTCTTACTATAAAAATAAGAGAAATTTTAAATACACACCCCATTCTCAATACACCCCTCATTTAATTTACCATTCCAAGGATCTTGGATGATTGTAGAAGGTATGTTAATGCATTTAACTTTTTTAACTTTCAACATATATGTCGCGAAGCAAATGGTGTGGCCAATAGATTAGCTCACCTTGCTAGATGTGGGAATTTAGATGAATTTTGTTTAGAGGAGACGCCTGTTATCATTCAGGACGTTCTCTATGAGGATCAATGTAATCTTTCTTATGTAGCTCGGGGTTCAGGTTATATGTCCCCCCCGATGCAAAATTTTATTTCAATAAATGGAACCGGGCGTGGGGCTGAGCCTCCCAGTTAGGCTGGGTTCCAAACCCCTTTCAAAAAAAAAAAAAAAAAAAATTTACCATTCCAATATTTTACTAAATACACAACCCAAAGTACCTAAAATACCCTTAATCTCAAAAATATTGAAATATTATATTATTTGACTATATTAAAGCTACTATTCATACTAGGTTGACGTTTTGTAAATGCCCATATTGATTGCTTTTGTTAAATATTGGGAAATCCTTAAAAATTTATTACTGATCCCTTCAAATCTTTAAACATGAGAATAATAAACAAGATGAAGAACACACATCTCAACAGTGTGTTTGGATGAAGGAAAAAGAGATGATATTTAAAATGAAAATAAGCAGTTCATAACTTCTAACATGAATTATTTCATTTGACATTCTATACTTGAAAATTATGAATTTCTCTATGAAAAGAAATGAATGAATTGATTGTCCGAATTCTTCACTTCAATTTCCATCAAAATATGTATCATTTCGAATTTCCTTACAAAAGTTTACTTTTCTTATTTTATTAGTTTCCAAAACAAGGTCATTTTCGTTTTCAATATTTTAATTTTTTTAAATCTTCTTAATTTATTACACATTTCAAATTCTAAATAAATACAACCAAACAATAGAAATTGCAATTTATGGAATTCTAATTGATGGAGTGGTAGATTCTATCGTTTTAAAATTTCTCAACAATTTATAATTATTTCATCCAAACACGACATAATTGAAGATTGTTGAGCGAGATGTTAAGAATCCATGTCAATGGTCGAAATTGATATGATGAAGTGTGGAGAAGAAAGATGTATTACAGCGTCCAGAGTTTAGAAGAAGAGACGTAAAAAAGAATATAGGCGTGATTGAATTTTCTTCTTCTTCTAATATATAGATGTCCATTTTGGACATTTAACCTACCTATAAAATTTGATTTAAAATATAAAATAATAGGGATGTGTATTAAGTAATTAGGGGTGTGTATTTAAAATTACTCTAAAAATAAAGAAACTGTTCACCAAAAAAAGAAGAAGAAGAAGAAGAAGCAGCTCTCAGTAGTTGACACTCATCCATTTTGTCTTGGACCTATCTTCCCACTATCCTCCTCTATCTTTGCCTCTGCTCTCATCTAATAATTTTTTTTATTTTGATCACTATAGCTCTGGAAGCCTTAATCTTTCTAGCTAATTAAGCTCACTTTCAATGGTATTGTGAAGATGATACATACGCACATGTTTCTTTTTTTTTAATCAAACCCGAAGTCGGGTGCCGATATATATATATATACATATATATATATATTCATCTAAAGCCAGAATAGGCCGTTACATACACACATATTTTTTTTTTTTAATTAGATATGAAATAAATTATGTCATTAGTTTACTACTTTATTTTTTATGTAACATTTTGGTTGATTAGTTTTCTCTTATTATTAATATATAATTATACACAACATAAAGAATGATAGATTGCCACACACACACACACACTCTTTTGTCACTAATATAGCATTACAGTTGGATCCATACATCCATTGCTTTTAAAGAAGAAGACAAAAAAATTAACCTACCAAAAACATCATAAGGACTTGTAAAATCTAAACAAATATTAGTAAATCAATCCATTAGAATCAATCAGAGTCCATATAAAATTTAAACAATCCGTAGATTAAATAAATCTATGGATTATAAAAACTCAAACAAAATCTTTTTAAATCTGAATTGAATACACCCCCCCCCCCCTAAATAAGCTTGGCAGTGGAAATAGTTTATGATATTATTGCCATTCAAGGGTTAAAATATCGAATATCGAGGAAATAACGATAATTCAAAAAATGATAATTTTGATGGAAATATCGAGGAAATTTTGATCTAAGAAAATTTTTGAAAAAAAAAATGATGGAAATTTAGAAAGTAACTAATCATTAATGAATTTTCATAAAATGTTTACATGATCAGTTATCTATAGTATTTCAAAAAAAGCGTTTGATAAACTTAATTGTATAATGATTGTAGTAATTTAGATTATAATAAGATACACTGACATGACAAAGAAATAAAATTTTACATGAGAAATCTCAAAATGACTTGAATAGGAGATTGGAGAGTTAATTATCAATTATAATAATATTTTACAATTAAATACATATGTTAAAATGAATATCTTCAATCAAACAAGAAAAGAAGTAGAAAATGGTCCATAGAAATACATAGAAAAGTTTTTTTTTAATAGAGCCAAATATTTACTACTTAGCAAATTAGGTAATCAGAAGATTTATAAACATGGAGGGAAAAGATTAAAAGGGCGATACCTGACCCTATAAATTTTTAAAGTTTTCCTCTTTAGATGTTATACAATCTAGTTGGATTGAATGAGGACAATTGGACAAGGGCTAGTTTTCATGAGGTATCAGGTTCAAACCCCAACCTCGTCAAAATTTAGCTTCAATTTTAGTCAAAAGGGGAGAGATGACAATAATCTCAGAATTTCGCGAAAATTTCTGGAAATATTGTAAAAAATTTCTCACGATATTCTCTTGGTAAGTCAAAGATATATCGAGATCCTAACAAAACAAAAATATCGAGAAAATTTTGGTGATATTATCGATTTTTCAGTCCTTGTTGCCAACAATTTCCAAGCAGTCTCCAATTAGACTATGTAATTATAGAGAAAGATGGAACCTTTCAAAAAAAAAAAAAAAAGACAGATGGAAAACGTACGATATTCTGAATATGTTTATCCAAGGAGCCCACTACCCTATTTTATGAAACCTCAATCTTTTTCCCAGAAAATGACTGATGCAACCTCTGTTTGTCCGAACCTCATATTCATGGATGAACAGATAAGTCTAATACATTCAGGATAAACGTATAAAATGGTTCATATAAATGGAATGTAGCAAGTTGGTAATTGATAGCAATTTTCAACAGTTCAAGGAAGCTAGGCAGAAGTCACCAAACGTAGACTTGGGAACATATGGGGACCCTTGTTAGTTAATTATGTCTCTTAAGATTGAGAGTAAGTAGGAAACATAAAAGGTGTTGATCGGGGCAAATTTAATCACCTAGGCATTGGACTATTGTAGGCAACAAATTCGTATATGTTCGCATTTGTACTAACTTTCAGCCTATGTTGTGTTTACTTATTTTGTGTACTATTAGTTCAGTTGAGTAATAAAATAAAAAATATAAAAAAAGTAAAAAAATCACCCAAGTCCAACACGGGGTGACTAAATCCAAGTCTACGGTTCAATATCAACTAGATCTTAGTGCTAATTGTATTTCTTATTGTTAGTCAGAAAACGGTTTCAAGTTTGAATTTCTTATATATCTAACATTTAGCCAAAAAGAAAATTAAGTTATCTTGTTTCAACCTAATTTGTACATCAACTGTAAGTTGGTCTTCACACAGTCTTCACCTAATTTGTACATTTTTGTACGTTAACGCATTAACTGTAAGGGGGAAACAATAGGCAATTAATGAGCGGCTAAGGATAAGTCAACCAATCAGTAGGCTCCATACACTACAGCATTTGAGTGCAATATTTGCTCTAATTAATACAGGGTTCACACCCATATACAATTAACAAGCACCCATAGTATCCCTCTCTGCTAGGGTTTGAGAGAACGCCGCCCATGGGTATGTGTCTCTGCAACTTCCTCCATCTCTGATGGAGCAAAATTCAGGCACTCTCCCTGGTATCGCAGCTATAGAGCACGGTCCAGGCTGTCTCTCCCTTTTATCTGTTATTCTCCACGAAGTCGAGGTCCTCGACCCGTGTTGAAGCGAGGTCGTTCACTCTTCCTCAGATTGCTTCGATCTGGGCTTTGTGGTCGCTTTCGGTTCGTCGTCCTCTTGGATTAGGGGCTATTGGTGATTGGACAGTTTGGGATCCAGGGATCCTGACGGTATCTTGTTTTCCAGTATGTCTCAAACTACCAGAGGTGTTGGCAGATTTGGTGAGTTTGTGGCGTTGGTGCTTGGAGAAACGGTCATTTTTCGTGTCCGGTCAGGTTCTGCTTAGGTCCCTTGGTGGGCAGGATTCGACGACTGGAAGATGTAGAAAGGTAGATGGTGGGCTGCCGGTGTGTGGGTCAGCGTTGATGGGCGCCATCGTCACCTGGGGCTTCCTTCTTGGGGCTTGGCAGCTGGTGAATGAGCCCGAAGTTACTAGGGTTCGCATTTGGGATCTTAGAGACTGTTTTTGGGCCCTAAAATTATATGCATGTTGGAATTGCTTCTTTGGTTACTTAGCTAGAAGATTGCTCTCTATTCAGCGCATCTTTTTGCGTGGAGTAGGCAAGGTCGGTCACACTACCGGCGGTTACCTTGATAGAAGGTTACCCTCTATTCGACGCATTTATTTGCGTGGAAGTACGGTCGACCATACTATCGGTACCGTTTTACATAGCCCGGATTCTGTCCGGCGCTTCATCAAATACTTAAGTGCATCCCTTTGTATCCTTGCTAGGTTTTATTTCCGATGCTGTGTTGCATCTAGTATTTTTCTTGTTGCTTTATATTTTGATGTAGTTTCTACATCTACAAGTTGTAGTTTTTCTTATTGTTATTTTTAATAAAATGGTTGACTATTACTCTCAGAAAAAAAAAAAAAAAAAAAAAGGGTTCACACCCATTACTACATTAAGCTGTGCAATTCCAACAATCATTTGCTACACAAACTCTATTAACATATAAACAAGGTACATGCATGAGAGTGATGAGACAATACACATAGGGTATGTATATAATAGATCAATATATGAATTTTTGAATATGCATGTGTGAATTTTTTGTTTTAGACTCTGACACAATGCATCAGATACGATAATTAAACGGATAAAGTTTTGTGCGATATTCACATCTCTATCATCGCTGACTTTCTATAAACAAATATTAGTACGTACTGCATTTGAGTCAAAAGCCCTAGTTGGTGAGAATTATCTTAAGCGTACGTCTTCAAGTTATGCATGCCTTGATGAGTCTGCTTGCAAGGCAGTGTAGAGTACTACCTAAGTCCATTTCATCTAATTGGTATACTTGTTCATATAATTCATTAGAAGATAGGACTAGTGGCACAAGAATATGTTCAGTTGCCAGATTTGGTAGTAGCGGTTATCCAAGACATGGTACGTCGCACAAACTCATTAATCTCAAGTGGACGGTCGCAGAATCTTATAAACCCAAAGTCCAATCAGTGCAAGTTAACCAGTTGACTCGTACATTAATTTATATAGTGATCCCTTCACAACTTGAATGGTCATTGTATGAAACCTGAAATTTAACTTAAGAGTTAAATACTGGTTACTCCCTATACTTATTGGGTTTCGTCGTTTCAGTCTCTGACCTTCGAATTTCACCTAAAAAGTCTCTGAATTCTCAATTTCCGCTCAATTTGTCTTTGCCGTCAAAAACCTCGGTTATCTTGCTGACGTGACATTCATTTCACACTAAAATGACGATTATACCCTCACTTACTCTTTTTTTATTATTTATTTTTTTTTCTCTTTATTTTTTCTTTTCTTTTCACCCCTTCTTCTTCCGGCTCTCTCTCTCTCTCTCTCTCCTTCTACTTCCAAAGAAGCAGCAGCCGCAGCAGCAGCCCAAGAGGCGGAGCTGCAAACCCCAACCAGCCTCGTCAAGCCGAATTGGTCTGGTTGACTCGTCTCGGCGGCACGATGGGTATCCCGGTAGTCTCTGCTCCGAAATACCGGTGACTGAAGCAAGAGGAAGCTCGAAAATTTCTGGGTTCGTCGGTGGGTTTTCCAGTTCCTGCCAAATCGCGGTGCCACACCTATATCAGAGTCTTCCTCTCAACCTCGCCGATCTATCCATGGTGTTTATTTGTTCAGATGATGATCCAAGTCAGAGAATCGAAAAGGGGAAGCTTTTGGCTTTTTACGGCAAGTTTCCTTGCTTTTCCGGCGGCTCCGGCCATAAACCACTACGCCGCAGTCATCACAGTCATAAACCACTCCAGCTTTGCCTACCGGAATCCCTCCTCTTAGAGCCCTCAGGTTCCAAGCCCTCACTACTTTTCCAACTCGGACGAGAGCCTTCTCCGAGTCATCGACGAGATTTTGTTTAGGTCTGTTTGGGTTCTCAGAGATCGTTCAGAAATAAGTAAAAGGATTAGATTTTGATGCTTGGGAATTGTCAGTATTGGTTAGAATTCATTTGGGTTTGTTCAGATTTTATGATTTGTGATTCTGGTTCTGTTGATTAGTGTTTGGATTATTTGGTAAGAACTAGATGATATTAGTTGGTATTATAAGAATTAATCTGTGTTTGATTTGGCTACTTTGATTGTATATGTTGGGAGTTGAGAGGAATGATGGCTGTGATGGTGGTGGTGGCACTGGTGGGTGGTCGTTGACAATGGTTAATGGAAGAGGCCGGTTGGGGTTTGCAGCTCCGCCTCTTGGGCTGCTGCTGCGGCTGCTTCTTCTTTGGAAGCAGAAGAGGGGGGGGGGGGAGAGAGAGAGAGAGAGAGAGAGAGAGAGAGGTGGAAGAAGGGGTGAAAAGAAAAGAAAAAATAAAAAAAGAGTAAGTGAGGGTATAATTGTCATTTTAGTGTGAAATGAATGCCACGTCAGCAAGATAACCGAGGTTTTTGACGACAGGGACGAATTGAGCTGAAATTGAGAGTTCAGGGACTTTTTAGGTGAAATTCGAAAGTCAGGGATTGAAACGACGAAACCTTATAAGTATAGGGAGTAACCAGTATTTAACTCTTAACTTAATTCGATCACTTCTTGCTTTTACTTTTCTCACCATCTGTATGCGTTCCACGGTTCCGGACCAAAACAAAAAAATATCTGCATATGTTCGACCAACATTGGAGCTAAGAATTCCCACCTAAAGTGGATTTTTCATTAGGTCTATAGAAATGTGTATAAATCTAAGAAGGGTATGAGTATCAGAGTATCTAAGGACTAAGGTGGTGTGGGTATCCATTAAGTGCATGTTTCATTGTCGGGTGGGTAAATAATACGGATACCCATATAATGGATAAAATGTTATTTATAATACTGAAATTCAATAAAAATCACAACCCTAATAAAATTCACCATCTACTTACTCATTTTGTCAAGTTAGTCGATCCCGTAGCTCATGAGTGCATGTAGATATTTCTTTTTATATCAACTTTTAAAGATCATCTCTTTAACAAAATATCAACTAAACCAAAACCGTTTGTTCATCTAACTGCTGATATCAAACATGTAGTAGACCATATATATATGTTACGAGATGGATTGCGAAGATGGTATCAAGTTACATATCATCTGTAAAGAAACATAATATCAGTACAAATGAAGGTTCTACAAAACGCAGAAAACCGGCCATGACATGAAACTAATTGTATATATATGTACCACGTCATCTTCAAATAGGTCAATGGAAATCATATTTCGATGCCATACTAGACAACGCACATTGTAGTGAATCAGTATGGCCAGTCATGGGACTTTTTCTCTTTGTTTAAATTCCATTTGCTGGTGTACTGTTAAGAGTACTGACTTTCAGAATTCAGCAATGCAATTTCATAGTTGACAAACTGGATGATTTCACCAAACTAAGAAGACAACTCTATTGATAAAATATATTTATTTACTTATCAAGTTATCACATCCCAGAACAGTATTATTTAACGACTGATATACCCAGCCAAGGTCCTGATCCAGTATGTAGGGTTTCATTAGAACACTGTTTTCCTTGATCTTTTCATAATACGATACATACATCAATTAAAGTTTCAATCTGATGACAGTACGTAGCATTTGACTAGCTAATTAATTAATGTGTTTTGAACTTCAACGGTGTACTAATTAAGATTCGGAAGCAAAAAGAATGAGAAAACAAAGGGAAATTGTTGAATTTCTAGGATAATTACGTGTTAATGTTTTTCAAAAATTAACATCGATTTGTTGATGGACTTTTAGAGAGAGAGAGAAAGCTGAATCTGAAACAAAGTCAGATATCCCTCTGCCAATTAAGGTCCTCAGTCTTTAGTCGTGTTGTAGACGTTATTAATTACTTACGTATAATTGGTGGTCTTCTTAGTTTTATTTAGATTGTTATCTTCTTTGAAGCGAGCGTTCATTTGCTTGCTTTGGGTTGAACGTGAAGTAATGTATTGAATAAGTCACAATTAGCTGTTCTTCAGAAACATCGATCTGTTTGCCAGATTATATTTGCGAATTCAAAACACGGATTTAATGTTGGCTGCTCCAATGTCAACTATATAAGTCTTCAAATAAAATACAAATTCGTCATATTTTACTCCAAATTTAGCACCTTTGCAGACATACCCATTCCAGAACAGGATTGTATCAGAGCCAGATTTAGCACATAGTCAATCAGATGTAAAATTTGCGGACTCTGCCATTTCAGACATGTAATTCAACACCTGAGCTTTTATTCTTTAGTTCTCTTTGCAAACAATTAGCCAACTAAAAAAAAAATTTAGTTAGTTATCAATCTCAATCAAATTTGATCAGATAACCATATTTGTTCTACAATATATAGAAGACCAAACAGTTATTGATTTGACTAATATTTGCATATGGGAGTAGTGCAAGAATGATGGATATCAGTGGAAGCGTAAATATTGAAAACTAATTTTAGGTAGCAAGATATGGTGCATGAATGACACACAATATGAGAGATGTACAACCTAAAGACATGTACAGAGCTAGAGAGGAATATGGAGGAAACTCTCAAAATAACCGATAATAGAAATTCACTCTTACGATACTCCTACAAGATACTCCTTTACACACCTTACTCAACTACACTAGCCTACTTATACAGGCTTACATTAGACAATGCTGTAAGTATAACAATTATAACGGACATAAGTATTAGACCGTTACATTAACCTTAATATTCTTAACTCTCACAACCTATGAAGCCACTAACCCTCACTATTATTCTCACCATAACTCTTAACATAATTATAAATTAATTTTATTTCCAACAAAGAAAACTTAAAAGATCAAAAATTTTAATTATTGAATTAAATTGCATGATCATCAAAAATGTTAAGAGTTCTAGTAATTATCCCACTTACAGAAGTATTGTATATTTAGAGCGAGAATATGTGTATATTTTATATACACACACATACACATGTATTAAATTCATCACAAGTCATTCTATACATGACATTGACAACTATATTGAACTATGACCAAATGGATCATCTGACACAATGCTTTCAGATGATAAACAATAATAAAGAACAACCAAGTTTCAGACAACGAGATTTTGCTTGGTATTACTGTTTTGTAGATGATAACATCTCATTGGATTTTGAGATGTTGTCAAATAATAGAAGACAAAGCCTGATCAATCATGTTACACACATACAAAGAAAACCCTAGCTGGCTACAATAATAAGAGCATATACTCTGGGCCATATGCAATATTAAAACCAACCCTCGAGTCAATGTCCACTGCTGACCCCCTTAAAGCGCGTAATATGTAATAGAAGTTAAGGGTTTGTGCCAAACATGATTATGACATAATCGTCTGTATCTGTGTGCCTAATATCGTAACCATCCTTTGGAGGGAATGAAAGACGACGACTTTGATTTATGAATCATATTGGGAAAAAAGTAGTGTAAGTAGGTACATACTTAATTGGCTTACTATTGAGTTGTGGAAAAAGGGCAAATATGTATATACATATTGGTCAGACAATTTATGTAATCCAATATCTCTAGCATTTATTTGTGAAAGTAACTAGAAGTAACAATAGCAACAATACACTTTTTTTTTTTTTTTTATTAAGATCACACGGTTCTTCGAAAGCTTCCTATGCCCAGAGACTAATATGTGCTGGGGCCCGGGGGATCATGTCAGAACGCTTCCTCTCCTTCGGCCACCAAGAATATATTGAGATTTAACTCCAATAAGCGTCGGTGGGATTCGAACTCGGGTGTGGGGGTTCCACACCTAGAGGCTAGCTCTTACCAACTCGACTACCTTTGGTGGCAGGGGCGGAACTATTTGAGGGTCTGAAAGGGTCCAGACCCCCCCCCCCCCCCTCTCGTGATTCCAACACATACCCATATTAATTAGATAGGTAACTAGTATGAAATAAACAAAGAAACTGGTAATGAATCCCCTTAAACATTTATGAGCTCACCTACTGGTTACTATGAAGGAAACCTACAATTAAGCACATGAATAAACTTAATAAATAACAATAACAGCAAACTTAATAAATAATAAGCTATTGGTTGGTTATTTTTCACTTATTTTTTCAAATTATAGTGTACCTACTCAGTCAATATAAAGTTTTTATGTGTGGACGAATAATTTGTCTATAATACTATATATAGTTCTCAAGATTTTTCAAAATAATAATAGTATTTTGCATTAAAATAAAAATAGTATAAAAAATTACTGGCATATGCTCAAACTTAGCTTATATCCCCCCCCCCCCCCCCCCCCCCAAGTTATAAATTCTAGTTCCGCCACTGTTTGGTGGTTAATAGCAACCATACTTTACACAACTTAATTTTAGGATCAATGTTTTGAACTTGAAGCTGTTATTTTTAGTTATAAATTTATAATTGAGTCAACTCTCTTCAAACAATTTCTTTGATTAGTTCCGGAGAGCCTTTCTTACAACTATCAGCGATGAAGAAATCAGAAATCATAATGTTACTATCCCAAATGGGAAGACTTTTCTGAAACCTTCTACTTTCGGAGGTGGCTTCATGTAGGGTGTATATGCACTTTCTATACATTACTCTGGACAAAGATTAGTGTTTGGCTCCAAAACCAGCTAGTGTGCAAACCGTCTCTTTTGAGCGAGTGATTGCGCAGGCATGCCAGCACCGCGGGGTGCAATCGTTGGGGTAGTCCCTTGACCTGACTTCTTCTTCAAGCGCTGTGGACGAGGAGAGCACCAACCTCGCCACAGGGTTCTTCTCTAGCCTTTCGGAAAAGGACTTTTGCCTTACGGATAAGGACTTTGGGTGTGATCTCTTCGGTCACCAAAATCGATACTCAACGTTGTAGGTTGAGCAGAGCAATCACTGGGAAGTTCTGAGAAAGCACGGGTTTTGCTAAAGCATATCTTTAGCTTCGCTGGGTTGCGAGGGCGTTACCCTTGCTTCGCTGGGTGTATCGGTGGCAGTAGTACTGGCAGTCGGCTCGCGAGGAGACTGGGACTGGAAGTACGGTCGCCGGGTTGATCTGGTGAGGCTGACAGTCGGCTCGCGAGGAGACTAGGACTGGCGGGCGGTCACGGGGTTTCAACGAGGTTGAAGGTTTGCTCCGGGGAGGCTTTGTAATCACTGAGATTGATTGATTCGAGAGAGGTCCTTGATTTCGCCGCTTAACCCTGTACCTATACCCTAGGGTTTCGACTGCTCCTTGCCTTAGAAGGATTCTTAATTGAAGTTTCCTGTTTAATCTCTACTACTCGATTTCAATAAGGTTTCGTCTCCTTATGAATCACGGAATGGGCGAAGCTATAACCCAAACCCGAGTAGTTTTATTTTTGGGCCGCAGGTATCGGCCCACTGGCTGGAACCCACTAAAGGATCTTGCCAAAAACACTTTTGGGCTCAAACATTGCCCCCCCAGGCCCCGAAATCAGGCCCTCTAGAATGTAACCGATTGAAGGGGACTAGAAAGAAGTGCCGGTCGCTTGAAACGATGCCATTAATGAAGGTCGCGTCCTTTCGTTTGTGAAACGCTTTCTGTCGCATCGTTTCCCTCACAAAATCTTTTATTTAAACCCACAGCCGCACCCTGTCACATCAGAAACCCTTCCAGCCTCTTAAACCCAGGAAAACCCATTTCTGCCAACATCTCCTCTGCAAACACCCAGAAATGGCTCCCCCAAAGAAAATCATCATCGATCAGGAAGAAGAGTTAAACGAAAAGGCTGCTCGGACTTGGGGCATCAACATCGGTGCTCGCATTCATCTTGAGACCTCTATTCATCGACCCCTTCTTCTTCGTTTTTCCGACCATCAAACCGGATTGGGCCCAGCGCCGCAAGGTGTTATCCCAGACGACGCTATCACCCTATACGGCCTTCCCATTCGCTGACCCATTCCAGTCCTCCGAAGGACCCCTGGAGATTTTAGCGGCTGGGGGGCCCAAAACCATCGAGCCAAGATAGGGAATTGGCCATCCTTTATCAGTGTACCGGAGACCTCCTGGTATAGCGAGACGCGGGCGCGGGATCTAGCTGGTTGGAATGCAGCAGGTATCACACACACTATCGACCTGTGTTTCCATCTTCCTCGCAGTGGCAATCGCTCGCCGCTCGCTGCTTTCCTTTGTTTCTGGAATACAGCCACCAACACATTTGACTTCAGATTTGGTCAAATGAGCGTCACTCTGTTGGATATCCTCGCCATCACTGGCCTGCCCATCGATGGCGAGCCTTATGTGCATGGTCAATTCGATTCTGTCAACTTTACCTCAACCATGGCCCAGCACGGTCGCAGCGCCCACATTGGCTCCTACCCTCGATGGTTGGCGTATTACAGCCGGGAACACAATGCGACCGGCGGAATTGCTTTTCTTGAATATTGGCTTTGTAAGTTCATATTCTGTACTTCTTCCTGTAAGCCCACTGGCACTTGGACCTTCTTAGCAACGGCCCTCTACAACGGTCGCAACGTCGAGCTCGGACAACCGGTACTAGGAGCCCTCTACCGCATGCTATACCAAGCGACGATGCATCCATTTGAGACCAACATATCCGGCCCTTTCTGGATTCTGGACTTCTGGATCCAGACTTACTTTCAATTCTTCCACCATAAGGATATCCCGCTACTTCCACCAGCCAATCAACTCTTAGGTCGATGGTTTTGCCGCGAGGCAAAGTACTCATCCCCCCCTTATTCTGAGTGTTTTTCCTATCTGTACTTACTGGACGAGAAGCCATACTGCGACATGATTCTGGGCAGAAGATTCCCCTCTGTGCTTGAATATGGTTTTCTCCCTGGTGATCCTAGCTACACCAACAGCGCTCGCCTGGCTTTTCACATCGCGGTCTCTTACTCAGACATCAGGATCGCCGCCGAAGAACTCAGCTACGAGCTCTATGCCCCCAATCACTTTGCTCGCCAGTTCGGCCTTGTCCAATTGGTACCATTCCCTCTATACGACGCCTGGAACTACAACACCTCTTGGCGTAGATTCGGGCCCCCCTCAGGGCCCCCGCCGGCACAGAGCATGCTCGCGCTAGTTGACTTTCCTGATTGGGCTCGGACCATCGATGTTGTGGATGGAACCGAAGAAGGGTATGAGATTTGGTGGGCAGAAGTTTCCGTTAATTGCTGGACTCAGCCAGATGACGGACTCTTTGCAACCCTCTTTGGAGAACTAAGGAACCCTTATCCTGCTGATATTGAGATGCTCGCTCGATTTTCTGAAGACACTATAAGACCCCAGCCTCTTCAAGTGGTACGACCGGCACGAGCCCCTCGCCCAGCCCAGGCTGGTATCTTAATTCGCGAACCCCCGCTGGAGGTAAGTATCATAACTTTACCCTCTGCAAGTTTCTTCATTGTTCACTCTTTAATCATACTTCTTTGTATTAGGGGATTGCGTCGCGCTCCGGCCGCCGCACAACTAGCGCTTCCCCGGCCGCCGGACAATCTGGAAAACAGAAAGCGGTACTTGCCGAACCTGCAGCCGAAGATTCTTCTTCTTCTGATGACGATGATCCACAAACCGTAAGAATCCTCTATCTTTAGGCTCATATTCTGTGGGTTAAGTTCTAACTTCTTGATTTTGACAGGTTGCAGCTGCTCTGGCTCGCAAGCGCAGTCGCTCGGACCCTCGCGCTGACCCCTGGGAAGGGGATGAACCACTGGCTGATCGATTGGTGAGAAGCAAGGAGCTCATACTAGGAATTATCCATACCTTCGCCCAAACTTCCATAACCTTTTCCTTCACAGGTTCGTCGCCGGCCATTTGGACATGCTGGGGAGGGCTCTTCAGTTGCTAGTCAAGGAACATCTGCTCTACAAACGCAGGCGCCCCCGGGCCCCGAAAACCCTCCACCTCCGACCAACACCGTCTGCAATATACATTCGGCCTCAATTCCTGTGCAGATCATAGAGGACAGTTCGCCCGAGCCGGAAGAAAGTGCACCCCTTCCAGATGCACCGCCTGAGGAGCCGATCGCTGTACAACCCCTGGCAGAGATATCGCTCAATCCTGATCCCGCCGAGGCAGTTCAAGAACCTGCACCGATACCAACTACAGACGAGCCTCCAATCGCACAGGTAACCCCCTATTCCAAAATCCATGCCTCATCTCTTGATTGTCTCTGTATATCCTGATAAACTTTCCTTAACTGCAGAGTAATGCCCCTGCTGAGGACATCGCCGTCGCTGATCCTACTGAGCCCGCTGGTGAAGGCATGGTGGCCCAAGAACCTGCCCCCCACGTTCTTGAAGTAAGAGCTGAGATAAATGCAGCACCGGAACCAGACGCGGCCCCCATCGTCGAGCCTCAAGAAGTCCCCGCCGCGGCCGCTGTTGACGCTAATGCTATTGCTAATGTTCCTCCTCCCGAGCCTCCTAACAGGCTGGAAAGGCTTGTTCGTGTACTCGAAGTGGCTCATCCAGGAGTTATAGACGAAGCGAGGGACGGTCTGCAGCGACTTCTGGGTCCTGACATTTTACTGCAGGGCGCGCCTGCCAGAGCTCAAGAATATTTGATGGTGCTTCGCCGCGAACGCACTATCACTGAAGCTAAATTTATCGAGATATATGAGCTGTTACAAAACCTCCCCGCGCGGATTAATGAGAGAACTATTGCGACTGCGCAGGCTAGGCAAGTTCAGGCTCACTATGGCGGCCTTGCACAACAAGCATAAGCATCTCGCGACTCTTTAGGCGATCGAGCTATTCGCATCAGGGACCTACGGATCTCGCAGAACCACCTTCGGACCCACATTCAAGACCTCCAAGCCCAGTTGATCGAAGCAAAGGCCCAGTTGGTGGTGGTGATGGCCCAACTTGAGCAAGAAGAACCTCAACTGGAGCAACCCCTAGCAGCCTTTGAGGCGATGTCTCAGGATTTAGCTCAAGCACGTGAAGCGGTTCGACAAGCGGAGCGAGCTGCTGCTGACGCTAGTTTTCGTCTAGATGAACATTTACTTCGCTTGACCCATGCGGGTCGAAAACTTTAGGCCTCTTACTTCAGGCCCATTTTGCTTTGTATGAACAACATTAACCTTTAATATTTAGTATTTAGCCCACTTCGCTCTGCCAAATATCATTTAAACTCCGGCAATTACTGACAAACGAAACAGTTGAAAAGATAAACCCAATTTGGGCGGTTATCTCCTTGGGGACTGCCCTGCTTCCCACGCGCTTTCAATATCTTCCATTTCCGAGATTACAGCATTTAACTGTATTGATTCTCTTATTGATGGTGTTGAAAGTACCTCAACCGCTTATCGCGCAGCACAAGACTGTCCCTATAAATACCGGTACTCAGAGAACATAGATAACCCAACCACCATGTCTTCCCCAAAGATAACCTCGCGAGACCTGCTGCTCTTTCTTCAGTTTCTAAAATCTTCCTTTCATGATTTCACCCTTAGCCACGCATTCATAGGCTTCATGGCTTAATCTCAAGACCTGGGTAGGCCTCATGGCCTAATCTCAGGTCCGGCGGCATGTCTTTGGTTTATGAAAATCTGGATGAACTTACCAGTCTCAGTTAAACCGAAGAACGTGCCGCGCTCCTAACGCTGCAGAACCACATTCTGAGGAGTCCAACTCTTCAGACTGCCCGCGAGGAACATGGGGAGGAAGGGCGGAAGGCCACTCTGAGGTTTACTGTTCTTCCTCCGCGGTCTACCTCCGGGGCCCGGCTACGAGGTTTCTGTTTTTCCCCAGGAGGTAGATGTGGTTGTGAGTCGCGCTCGCTCTGGACCCCAACTCCTGCCCAGAGGAAAGGCCCAAGGAAGGGGTATGAAGGATTATTTCCTTCCCTCTTCCTCCGGTACCGATGACAGCAGTGGCGACTCAGATAGGAGGAGGATCTGAGTGAAGAGAGGAAGAATGCCAGTGGTAGCGCCCAGATCCTTCTCCCCGCAACCAGATCCAGTCACTTTTAAACTTTACGTTCCTTTCAGAGCCACCTTTGGCCTAGTAGTAATTGCATGTGTAATTGTATTGATCTGTTTTGTTGTATGCTCCTGGCTGCAAAGCCACTTTATGAATGAAGCCTTTGCTTTAAACAGATATTTGCAAAAATAATTTGTTAGTCTAAAAACAAAGCCTCTTGATAGGCTCTTACACTTACTCTTCACACACTTTGCCAAAAATATGCAATTTGAAAAGTTGAAAAAGTAACTTGGATAATGAATACAATAATAAAGCCTCTTGTATAGGCTGTTACATAATAAAGCCTCAAATAAGGCTCAAATAGATATTGAGTTGCCCCCCAATGTTCATCGGGGAAGCAGAGACAAGAACCATAGGGCACAAAGAAAAGGCCGAATGATTATAGAGAAATGATGCGAGCCGATGAAGATTAGGTTTGCCCCCCAGTTTGGGCAAGAACAGGATCAGGTGGATCTTCGAACTCCTAAACACTTGGGTAATATTTCTTTAAGAAACGGCCATTAATGGGGTTGCGATGGATGTCGCCATCGACATCTCTGAGGTGAAAAGCCCCGCGCTCCAAGATCCGGTGGATAACAAAGGGTCCCTCCCATCGCGGCGTCCATTTACCGCGACCGGTTAATTTTTCACCCAGGGGTAAAATGGCCTTCCAGACGAGGTCGCCTTCTTTGTAACTACGACCACGCGTCCTCTTATCATAGGCGCGGGCGATACGCTTTTTTCCATCACCAAATTGTCCAAAGCCGCCAAGCGCTGCTCGCTTAAATCTTCGTGCTCCTGCCACATTGCTTGAACGTAATCTTCACCAATCAAATGATGCTGTTCTTGCACGCGGAGGGAATGGACGTTAATTTCTAACGGTAAGACAGCGTCATGACCGAACATAAGTGCGTACGGCGTTGTTGCGGTGGGATTCCGTTTAGAAGTGCGATAGGCCCAAAGTGTTTCATACAAAGTGTCATGCCATTGTCGAGGGTTCTCTACCAACATCTTCTTCAGTAAGGTGATGATGGTCTTGTTGCTAGCCTCCGCTTGACCATTAGATTGAGCGTAATACGGAGTGCTGTGGATGAATTGGATGCCAAAATCATTGACCAGTTCCTCGACCGGGCCTCCCATGAACGCTGCCCCCCTGTCCGAAACCAGCACCTCAGGGATACCAAACCTGTAGAGAATGTTACGGAAAATAAACTGGCGAATGGTGGCACCGAAAGCCTCTTTCAAAGGCTCTGCTTCAACCCATTTAGTGAAGTAGTCAGTGGCGACGATGATAAACTTGTGCTGAAGGGAAGAATGGGGATGGATCATCCCAATCAGGTCTAAAGCCCAGCCTCGTGCAGGCCAAGGCTTAATAATAGGCTGCATAGGAATGGTAGGAACATGTTGGACTGGACCGTGGGCTTGACAGTCTTCACAGCCTTTGGCAAACGCGATACAATCTCTTAAAATGTTGGGCCAGTAATAGCCATGTCGTCGCAGAAGCCAACGCATCTTAGGCCCCACTTGATGGGCCCCGCATATCCCCGTGTGTACTTCGCGCATTAATCGTTTAGCTTCGCGGCCATAGACGCACCGAAAATCTATACCATCCTCCCCACGTCGCCGCAACTTATCACCCTTAAGGAAATAATTCAGTGCGAGGAAACGAATCTTCCTGTTAGCTCTGGGGTCCGGTTGTTGGAGGTACTCAATCAGCGGGATTCGCTAATCCACATCAATAGGTTCTAGCACTGCGACCACAGGATCATCTGGTGGATCAGGTCGTGCAAGCCATGAAGGTAATGTGCGACGCTCAACTTTCAAAATGCGCTCGCGTACTCCATACTTCAATGTGATGCCGGTGGCCAGCTGAGCGAGCTCATTAGCTGCAAAGTTACGCTCGCGTGGTATATGTTCCAAATCGACGTCTTCAAATTGGTCCAGAAGCTCGATGGCGCGATGCAGATATGGTACGAGAAACCAACTCGCACAACAATACTTTTCCTGGAGCTGGTTTATAACGAGCTGAGAGTCACCGCGAATCTGAAAGTCCTTGACGCCCATTTCCAATAAAACTTCGAGTCCAATAATAAGAGCTTCATATTCAGCCTGATTATTTGTGCATTTGAACTCCAGTTGGAAGGAATAAGAGAAGCGGTCACCGGCTGGGTTTTTCAAGACAATCCCTGCACCAGCCAGTGTGTCAGTTCTTGAGCCATCAAAGAGCAATACCCAAGGCTGCAGCGAGACTGTGGCTTGGTACCAAACTTCGTACTCAGGGATGCACGCCAAATCTGGTCGAGTCGTAGTGGTGGACGCTATCTCTAACTCCTTCAGTGCGGGTATCTCTAACGTAGGATGATGTGCGAGAAAGTCTGCGATGGCGTGCCCCTTGACAGTTTTCTGAGGTACATATTGGAGCGAAAACTCTGAGAGAGCTAATACCCATTTTCCAATGCGACCTCTCAAGATAGGCCGTGACAACATGTATTTGACCAGGTCAGTCTGAGCGATGATGCAAGTGGTAAAGGATAATATGTAGTGTCGCAACTTGCACGCTGAAAAATACAGAGTTAGGCACAGCTTCTCCATACGGGTGTACCTTGTCTCGCAGTCTGTCAATGTGCGGCTGAGGTAAAATATAGCATGCACGACACCTCCCTCATCGTCCTGAGCGAGCAAGCTGCCAATGGAGACCTCGGCTGCTGAGATGTACAGCTTTAATGGTATCCCGGCCCTGGGTGGAACCAGGACTGGTGGGCTTGCCAAGTAGGCCTTGATACTGTCAAAAGCCTCTTGATGTTTAGGCTCCCACACAAACTCATTCTGCCCTTGTAACCTCAGCAAGGGAGAGAACGGTTGGATTTTGCCTGCAGAGTTAGAGATAAAACGTCTTAGGAAATTGATCTTACCCAACAAACGCTGCAAGTCCTTTTTCGTTCGCGGGGGAGATGCGTTAATGACTGCGCTAGCCTTGTCTTCGGGGACCTCAATTCCTCGCTGATGAACTATGAACCCCAGAAAGTCTCCTGCCTGGACCCCAAACACACATTTGGCCAGGTTTATCTTGAGTCTATGGCGTCACATGCACTCAAATACTTTCCTGAGATCTGCGATGTGGTCCCCCTTCTTCTGAGACTTGACGACCACGTCATCGATGTATACCTCTAAAACCTTTCCCAGTATGTCGTGGAAGATCAAGTTCATCGCTCTCTGATACGTCGCACCAGCATTCTTCAGGCCAAACGGCATTACCACATATTCAAAAACCCCCGCGAAGCCAGGGCAGCGGAAAGCGGTCTTGTGTTTGTCTTCTTCAGCGACCGGGATCTGGTGATACCCTGCAGTGCCATCCATGAAGGACAACAACTCATGTCCTGCCACAGCATCTACCAACATATCCGTGACCGGCATAGGGTAAACATCCTTAGGCGTAGCAAGATTCAAGTCTCTATAATCAACGCAGACTCTCATCTTGCCGTTCTTCTTCCGGACAGGCACTATATTTGATAGCCACTGATTATACTTGGCAACCCTGATAATGCCCGACTTGTGCATTTTCTCTACTTCCTCCTTTACGAGAATCTGGGTCTCCGAATTCATTCGTCGAGGTTCTTGCTTGACGGGCCTCTTGTCAGGAAAAGTTGGTAGTTGATGACAAACCAAATCTGGTGACAGGCCGGGCATGTCTTCATACTTCTCCGCAAAGCAATCCCTAAATTCCAATAGCAATTCCGTGAGCCTCTGTTTTTCGCTAAGCTCTAAATAAGCGCTGATAGACACCTCCATAGGCTCACTCACTGTTCCCAGATTAACCTTCTCAGTAGGGTCTCGAACTTTAGGAGGCGTGTCGTCCAGCGCTGCTGGGGCAAGTTGAATGGTGACTTCATCTTCGCCCTCCGGATCAGAAAGTTCTTCATTAACGACCTCTAAGGTCGCGATGCGATCATAAGCCTCTTTTTCCACCATGTATGACGACAGCCGTTCATGTATCGAGTGGAAGGCCTCTATCCCCTCGTCTGAGAGGTCGTAATCCATTAATCAGTTAAAGGTTTAGGCACAGCGTGGCCAGGCCTTTCCAAGCCTTCTTTTGCGAGCGTGAGCCCCCACTGTGCCAGTTCAGAGGCCGTCACCCCTGTGGGGCGGACCTTATCATCAATGCCACTAACCTGTAATGGAGTAATAGGCTCCAAATAGTATCTGGCATCTACATAGTTTGCGGAGACTGGGAATGGACGAGGATCCGCGTTGATCACCTCCGCCGTATCTGTTTCTCTATTCCACATAACCAACTCTTGATGAAGTGTTGAGGGTACGCAGTAACTCTTGTGGATCCAGTCTCTGCCCAAAATGGCACTGTAGGCCGCATAACAATCCGTGATGAAAAAGGCATAAACCCCCTCTGCCGGTCCTACCTTAATACGTAAGAACAATAATCCCAGGGTTTTTGTTACAGTACCAGCGAAATTTTTGAGCGCGAGAGACGTGGACTGGATTTTCTCCCGCTTGATTCCAAGCAAGTGCATGGTCCTGGTAGTGACGACATTAACGGCCGCTCCGGTGTCAATCATGATTTTACTAACTTTGATACCACCGACGTCTGCGGTAATGTATAGCGGTCGCATGTGCTGGACCATAGCTGGCGTTGGCTTGGAGAAGTTCATGAGTGACCCCTTGTTCGGAATCTCTTCCGGTTCCTGCGGGACCCTATCTTCTACAGGCGTCGCGGCTGCTGAAGTGACCTGCAATGGTTGTACACTCTCTTCTTCTGCCCCCACACAGTCTTGAGCAGGGACTGGCAATGCATATCTTGAGGGGAGCACATAAACCATATTGCAAGAAACGTCAGTTGTTTCAGTCTCCCCCATGTCATCGTCCAAGTCGAGCTTGGGCTCCTCGACCGGGATATCGGTTTGCAATTGTTTAGCCAAACAATCTACCAACGACCTTTCCGTGAGGCCCTTTACCTCGCAATGTTCAAGCTCTTTTGATTCAAGTTCTTACTCCACAACAACCGGCTTAGGGTTTTCCGATTCCATGCGCTCATCTGAGGCAGAGATGACCACACTTTGGATTTTCTTGGGTCGCCACTGCAAGGTGTCACTAGCCCTGTCTTTGCCCCCCAGCCTCTCAAAGACCGAAGCTTTGACCACTGGCGCCTCATGGAAGAGCCGGCGCTTGACATGTGGCCTCCGCGTTAGCGAGTTCTCCATTCGAGTAAGAGGTGGTGAGCGCTCCTCAGTAATCCTGCATAACACACTGGGCTTTGAGGCCCCTGTTAGTGAATCTGTTTGTTTGTTAAAACCACGGGGAGGTCTCAATGGTTTAGCAGCCAGCGCTTCCATCTCTTTCTGGTATTGCTCGAGCGACTTGACTAGTTGGGAAGGCTTGATCAGGCCCTGATCTAAAGCCTCTAGGGCGCGCTTGGCTTCACCAAACCTGCGCTGTAGCTTCCTTTTCCTGGACGAGCTAATCTCCACCGCCTTGCCCTTTTCCCTGGTGTACCATTTGCCCTCCTTGATAGGGTTAGCTGAAGGGGGTGGTATGTAGGGCTTGGTCAGAACATCTTTGCAGTCGCTCTTGGTCTTTTCTCATTTCGAACCGCCTGCGGCTGCTTTTAGCTTCATGAATAAGTTGGAATCTCTGGGGGATGGTGGTGATTCCGTCTTCTCCCTTTCTCTTGGACTGGAAGGCTGATAGGTCCGCGATGACGAGGCCCACTTGATTGGTGGTAGGGAGCCAAAGTGAAATGTCTGCTCGACTTCCTCGTGTGATACTTGGATACCGCATTCCTCTTTACATCGCGAGCACAAGATCACGGGTGAGGCCTGGTTAGTTGATTCAATTTTATCCTTGGCGGGTGCCTCATTCGCGATGGACCTATCACTCTGCTCGCTCAAACCCAAATCCAGAGTTAGTTTCCGTCGCTGCTGTTTGGTTCATTCTACATTGACCATGTTGATCCCAGTGTCTGGAAAGGGATCTACGTCAACTAGTGCCGCCGCTGTGACTGGAGCCTCTACCTGCAAACTACCGTTATTAAGCCATACCTGAATCTGGTCTTTGAGCTTTACACAGTCCGCGGTATTGTGATTCCACAGATTATGGAACTTGCAATACTTCTTTCCCTTCAACTGGTCTGGTTGCGGAAAAGGTCCGAAATCGGTCTTCACCATCTTCGCAGCGATCATCTCGTCAATGATCTCGTGAGCCTTATTGGCATCATAAGTATATGTCGCAAACTCCGGTTTGGTAAAGGCCATCGATTTGAGCTTGACATGCTCATTGGAAATCTTCAACTGTTTCAAGGACGGATTCTTTTTTCCGGTTAACTCGTAAGCCGCTATGTCATTATCTTCGCCCTCTTCATCATCCTGGACCGCTTCTTCAGTGTTATGACGGTAATAGGGGTCGTAGGTGGCCGGTTGGTAGCTCAGGGCTGCTACAGTACGATGTTTACCTGGCACGTACGTTCCTCTGGAGGCATTCTTCCTCGCATCTGTTTCTCTGAGGAGATGCTCGAAACTGCCCACCTCTGTGATGAGTTCTCCCATCGACTGAATCATGCTGCCATACTGCTTCTTTCGTTGCCGGGGCTCCAAACCCTTGACCGCCAACTTGACTAACTCCTTCTCGGGCAGGATGACATTCAGCTTGGCTTTCTGGATTTGAAAGCGCTGAAGATAGGCGACTGTTGATTCTGTAGGCTGCTGGGCCATCTGAGTGAGAGAGGCTAGGTCTATTTCAGGCTCAATAGTCCCAAACGTCTCACGGAAGAGTAATTCCATTGCCGGCCAGTTCGCCACTGTTCCTGGCCTAAGCTTAGAGAACCATCTGAAGGCAGCGCCCGACAGAGAAGTGCCAAAGATCCTGCATTTGAGGACATCGTCATTCTGGTACCCTAAACCTGGCCAGGTGTGTTGCCGCATCTTCAGTGTCCTCCCCTGAAAAAGTAGAAAAAATGATATTCTTATAACCTCGGGGAAAAGGTGCGAGCATGATGTGTGGCGGAAAAGGGCCTTCATAAACCCCATCCGGCTGGGCTCTAGGGTTGGCCAGTCTGATCATCTCCTCTACTTCATCACGTCTTACATAATCTGGGCCCGGAGGCAGAGGAGGTGCCACCGCAGCCCGGTGGGTAGCTTGCACAGGCACCGCCTGGTTCACCATTGCCGACCCCTCCCCGACATGCACAATGCGGGTAGTAGCCTGTTGCTGGAGGGTGACTGCTGGCGTAATCTCTTCCTTCGACAGAGCTGTTATCTTGATCGGGGTGCCAGTCTGGTCAAGCCCATAATAACTTCCCAGCAGTTCTTGATATATCACCTCTGCCCCTTCACTGTCGTACTGGACGAACGTAACAGGTTCGGACGCAGTTCCCGCGCCCTTTGAGGCTTGGTGCCTCTTGGCGGTATGTCCGCTTGATGAAGCAGTCTTTTCCTTGCTGCCACTAATAACCAAGGCTTGTTCTTTATTCTTCGACGGAGTAGCAGCAGCAGTAGCTGAGGAGGAAACAGCATTGTTGTTAGCCTTCTCACGCTGATTTGGCGACACGTACTTACCTGAACCGGATGGTTGGCCAAGAGAGCCCAAGATAGCATTAGGATCCCCTAAAGCTTTGTTCAATACATCTCTCGCTTGATTCAATTCTGCTCTCTGCATAGCCACCTCGGTTGCTAGGTTGGCCCCATCCTTGCGAAGACCTGCCATATCCAACGCGGTCTGCTTGGTGTGGTCCGCTATAGCGTCCAAAATTGCCTTTTGACGCTGATGCTGCCCTCTAGCGATACCTGCAGCGTGTGCCTTCACAGCACATTCTGATTGTGAGATCTGCTGCCGGGTACTCTCCGTATGTAGAGTCATCCGCTGATCGAGTTCGCGGAGAAGCTTATCCGACTTTGCGGTTTCTCTGGCAAAATCAGCGTCCATCTTCTTGCGATGGTTCTCGATATTCTCCATAATGATCGCGAACTTGACCTTTGAGGTCGCTCCTTCTGGAATAGGCTTCGGAACAAAAGCCTCTTCTTCTCCACTTTCCACTACAGTGTTAACAGTGGCGGGGATAACAGGCTCGCTGGCCTGATTAACATTGACGCTCTGACCCTCAATACCGGTCGAGCGATTCTCATCTTGTCCAGTTGACATATCGGGTGATTGGGGCTGATGAGAGAATCGTTGCGTCACTTGTTCTTCAGAAAGACCACGACAGTCCGCGCGAGAATGCGGTCTGTAACTGGAGGTCTTATGTTTTGAGCAGTTAGCGTAGCCTTTTTGATAAGGGTTATCGCTAGACTTCCCAATGGTTGCGTTCACAAAGAAACACTATTGAGGTCCCACTGGGCGTGCCAAAATGTTTGGCTCCAAAACCAGCTGGTGTGCAAACCGTCTCTTTTGAGCGAGTGATTGCGCAGGCGTGCCAGCACCGCGGGGTGCAATCGTTGGGGTAGTCCCTTGACCTGACTTCTTCTTCAAGCGTTGTGGACGAGGAGAGCACCAACCTCGCCACAGGGTTCTTCTCTAGCCTTTCGGAAAATGACTTTTGCCTTACGGATAAGGACTTTGGGTGTGATCTCTTACGTCACCAAAATCGATACTCAACGTTGTAGGTTGAGCAGAGCAATCACTGGGAAGTTCTGAGAAAGCACGGGTTTTGCTAAAGCGTATCTTTAGCTTCGCTGGGTTGCGAGGGCGTTACCCTTGCTTCACTGGGTGTATCGGTGGCAGTAGTACTGGCAGTCGGCTCGCGAGGAGACTGGGACTGGAAGTACGGTCGCCGGGTTGATCTGGTGAGGCTGACAGTCGGCTCGCGAGGAGACTAGGACTGGCGGGCGGTCACGGGGTTTCAACGAGGTTGAAGGTTTGCTCCGGGGAGGCTTTGTAATCACTGGGATTGATTGATTCGAGAGAGGTCCTTGATTTCGCCGCTTAACCCTGTACTTATACCCTAGGGTTTCGACTGCTCCTTGCCTTAGAAGGATTCTTAATTGAAGTTTCCTGTTTAATCTCTACTACTCGATTTCAATAAGGTTTCGTCTCCTTATGAATCACGGAATGGGCGAAGCTATAACCCAAACCCGAGTAGTTTTATTTTTGGGCCGCAGGTATCGGCCCACTGACTGGAACCCACTAAAGGATCTTGCCAAAAATACTTTTGGGCTCAAACAATTAAAACTTTTGATCTCTCTCAATTAAGTGAAGAAAACAATATGTAGATTTCAACGTACAATTAATGTTCAATTTAGGTTGGCATGCCTACATTCTGTCTACGATTGTCTTTATCATTACATGTTATAGATAGATATTGTGAAATATCCACATTAATTGTCACGATCATATACATTTAAAAATATTATAGGATGCTATCGATCAATTATCGATCATGTTAGCAAAAAAAACAAAAAACAGTCATCATGGGGTAACTGAAATGATCAAATTTGGGTCATCTTGATTGTCTGATTTAACGAAACGTATATTCGGTAGCAGGAATAGCAAAGAAACTTAATAGGTCGGATCCCTTGACGGGAGGATATTTGAAGAGAATTTGGATAACAAATCAGGGAACGTCTTCCGTGCTCCGAGTTTGGAGTGCTCGGGTTGTATGGGTCCAGCCACGTGAGCAGCACGTGTCAGTTTAGTAAGAGGAAATGTAAGTGGGACTGGATTGATTAGCCAGTTCCCGGTAGCCTAGTGGTGATTGGTCAGTTTACTGTGAAACCATCATCTTGGTCTCTTTCCTTTCTCGATCTCCAGACTCTTTTGGCATTGAGATTATTTCTGCCAATCAAATTCCCCTACTGATCGAGATTAATATGGAAAACGATGATATTGATTTGTATTTTAAAAGTTTCAATTAAGAGGTGAGCTTCCCTCGATATGTCAAGAAGATTTCAAATCTTTCTTCAGGCACCGTTTGGATACTGAATTTGAATTTGGATTGAGATTTGAAATTTTCAGATTTATAATTTCTAGGATTCTGAATTTATTGATCTCAAATGTTGTTGTTTGGATTACAATGTTTACTTTGAGGATTTCTTGGTACGAAAATTACCCAGATCTTTAGACACAGAGTGATGAGACTACTGGGCAACCTATTCTCTCTTCTCTCTCTCTCTCTCTCTCCTCAGAGCAATGAATCTCGACGTCGATGACTCAGAGAAGGCAACTTGGAATAATAGCGAGGGTTCGAAACCAGTGGGCTCAGAGAGGGCTTCCGGCTGGAGAAGCTGGAGTGGTTTATGTCGGTGATAACGGCGGCTCTCGTAGGCGGTGCATCTCCGGCCGCCCAAATCCAAATCTGCACTCCCAAGACGGATTACAATTTTTAAGATGAGGATTTCTTGGGAAGAAATTAAGGAATTAGATTTAAGTAGACCGTAGGAAGAAAAAAAAAAAAACAGAGTGAGAATCTCAGATTCACAGTAGCAATGGGCAACTGAAATATGTTCTTTGCTTGTTTCCCTAAAATCGAGTCATAGATAACATAAGCATGGAGTCTGTAAGTGCTAGATGGATAAAGAAAAAGACAGAGAAGATAATGAATCGGTTTCAGAAGAGAAATAACAAATGAACTGATTTCATTTGGGAGAGATAGCAAACCAGAGACGGGATGACGGCTTGAGTCTTTTAGATGTTTCAGAAAGAGAAGAAAGGAAACAGAGAGAGAAACAGAGAGAGAAACAGAAGGGACGAAAGAAGAGATAAATAGAAAAGGACCGAGTTCAAAAATCAGTTTCTAACCGTATATCAACTTATCAAGTGAGGGGAGCGGACGGCTGAGGTTACTCTATGAGGTAGTAATTGGGATACAACTTGATATTTTATTTGGCAATCTGGAAGTTATTAAGTTTAACTCTAAAAAAAATTTATAATAAACAACACATTACTTACATCGGACTATTCGAGAGGGAATTTTTGGATAAGTGAAGTTTTGGTAAACTCTTCTTTTACTTAATATTTTACTAGAGGTGGCAAACGGACCGGCCCGACTCATTTTAAGCAGGTCTAGTCGTGCTTCGTGCTGTGTTTGGGTTAGCCAATTTATTATCATGTCGGGCTTGTGCCGGCCAATTTAGTTAAACATTAAGCCCAGTCCGGCCCATAAGCCGAGCCCATATCCTGCCGGACCGTGTTCGTGCCAGGTCAATAAACGGGCCGTGCTCGTGCCTACTTAATATAAAGCACTATTTTAAAATCTTAATTTGAATAAATAAAATTTTATTTTATTTAACTATTTAGAAAATTAAAATAAATTAAGTTTTACAATATTTTTCTTAATCTTAGCTTTTTAAGATTAGTTTTCTAATATTTTTTATATTCCACTACAAGAAAGAAAGAAAGAAAAAAAATAAGGGTTAATGCTCATACACCCTGATTCTATCAAAATACTTCCCAAAAACCCCAACAATTTATTTTCATTCCTCTTCACCCAGCCATCTGTCCCTTTCTTTCTTACTTACACAACTTTCACTTTTCATTCCATCAGTACTCTTCTGGTGTTTCTTTATATTAGTTTAATATTTCTGTTACGATTGATGAAACGTGGTAGGCCCATTCTTAAAATTATTTGTTTAAACAGAAGTCTGATAGAATTCATCCTCTATTCAAAGGTAAACAGTACGATTTACTATTCATAATTTCGATCGTTGACAGACTCGAATTAGTTGCTATCTGTAAAAATACTAGCAAAGAATTGCAAAAAGAAAGAGAAAAATTGAGAAAGCTGAGAGCCTATAGAGAGATAGTCTTAATAGGGAATCACCCAACTATTGGGATATCATTTATAGACTTCAGACTAGAATCTATAAAATAGAACAAGAGATTGATAATCTCTTATATGTTCTTGAAGAGGAACAAAAATCTCTGGATTATTTGAGCATTGGTTAGATCCGCACTTCACTGGTATCAGAGCTTGTAAAATAGCTCAAGGAGAACCCCTCCTTAATGGGGACAATGTCAGAATTATTATTAGAAAAAATAAATTCTCTACTGAAATCTTCTGATGAGAAATATCAGAAGCTGTTACTAGAACTATCTAGATGTCAAACTCATCTAGAAAAATTACCTGCTATAATCCACCAATTGGAAAGATTGGAAAACAAACTGGATTATATCAAGAATCTTCCAAAAACGGAAGAAGAAAAACTAACGAGTGTTAGTAGAAAAATCAAAGAACGGCAAAAAACGCTGGATTCTATACTGAAGGACAAGAAAGTGTCTACAGTAAAAAAGAAGACTAATGGATTCAAACCATTAGAAAAACCAGACACAAATCGTGTTCCAAACATAATTTTTCTGGAACCATCTACTAGTCAGACTAGTATCCGGTATGAAAACCCGGAGAATACAGAAAAAAGAGAAATGAAGATGTTAAGCATCTTTGGAAAAAAGAAAGGAGTACAACTCCTAAATGCTGAAGAATTTGAGTTCAATGAGATTGAACAAGAAGTAAAAAATTCCTCAATCCCAAAGTTAGATTTTAAACAGATCTACAAAAGAGGAAAGTTTGATTTAATGGACAGCCATTATTTTAAACTACTGGAGATTACAACCCCAGCAACAGCAGGTGGAGAGACCGATCTTCTACTGATCACTCCAGCAGAAGTTGCCAGAGCTCAAGCAAAAAAATATCAATTTATGCACATTGGAGCAGTCCAAGTAGGCATAAATCTGCTTGCTCGGGAAGGCATAAACTGTTCAGTCCTATGTGTTTTACAGGACAACAGGTTAACAGACTTCCAAGCTAGTCTGTTGGGAACACTCGAAGCATCCTTATGCGACCAAGTGGCGTATTTCAACTGCTTCCCCAACTTCACCACCAGCTTGAAAGATGCAGCTCACTGTCTCAGACTGAGAGTCAAGACAGATGGCATATCCATGAAAGAAGATATGCAAGAACTCGCAATAGTATACAGAATATACTATAAATTGATGAGTACCACAGTAGCCCCTAAGACAAGGATAACAAATATCTCAGGTCTTACTACTGGATTCCTCACCAATCAGAAGAACCATTCACAGCAGATCCACAAAGTTACTTGGAATGAAGTAACATTTCCTCTTGAATGGAAATTATCCGGTCCAAAAAAGCAACCAGAAAGAGCAAAAGAAAAAATCTACGAGAGTAGAAGAACTGGAGAAATCAGCCTCAACTTCGACAATCACAAGAAAAGTGATGTCTGTCCTGAGAACCTCAGGATAAACAGCAGCCTTCTGAGAAAAAGCTACAGCACTAGAGAAGCTAGTGTCAGTGGTACAAAACCCACTATTGAAGAACCAATAACAAAAGAAGATCTGGAAGCTGATCTGAACAGACTAGTCCATATGCTCAGAGCTGAGAGGCTCTATGATCTTTATAAAGAAGCTGAGAATTGTGAAAATCCTGAACAATTAGAAAAATTAATCGAAGAGATGAAAGAATTCAAATTCAAAAAGATGAGAAAAGTCTTTCCTTATCAAGATATTGAAATGGAAGATGGAGAAAGCTCCAGAACTTTCATAAAAAGAGAAACAAGGGAAACAAAACTCTCATTTCAGAAAGCCCCCACGGGTAAAAAAGGGGAAAGAAATTCCCAAAGATTTGTCCCAGAGGACAATCTGCCAAGACTTCCGATCACGAACTATGGCATTTGGTTGAATCTAGACAAGAGTCTAGATAAGAGAAAAACCATTGACCAATGGGTAGACAGCCTGATGATGGCTTCTGCACTTACCCTTGGCAAATTTGGAGCACTAGATTTGCAGGTGTACTATGAAACTACTCTTACTGGAGTGGCAAAAAAGTACTACCTATCCTTCAAAGAAACTGCCAGAGGAAGAGACTAGCTTGAAGAAATCAAAAATTCAAAGTCTCCGTATGATTTTGCAGTACCTCTGTACGATCAGTTTTGTGGAGATCTCTCAAATCTGAGTGAGAAAGCCAAAGAAACGGCAAAATCGAATATCTATACTCTCAAAATCTGTGACATGAGATATTTCGAAGAATACCTGAATGAATTTCAGGAATATTACTGTACAATTGGTGAACTAGAGAATACTGATCTAGTTAATCTGTTGCACAGAAAGCTCCCTGAACCATGGAGAACAACTGTGAGAGAAAGCATAGCTGAGAAACCAATTGAAAGATTTTCAGTTGGAGGAATTGCCGATAGAATCCGGCAATTACTGAAGGAGCAATGCAAAGCCAATCTTAGAGCTAAGATGGCCAAGAAGCAACTCAAAGGAGTTGAAAATTTCTGTTATGGAATACTGGATATGCCCACAAACTGGGGATGTCATGAATCCAAATTCCACAGAAAGAAGAAAAAAGAAAAATGTTACTCTAAAAAATTCAAAAAGAGTAATCAGAAGAAGGATTGGAAATTCAAAAAAAGTTCCAATTACAAGAAGCAACAGGAGGAAAATCCTAAAAAGAAATTCTTCAAGAAAAAGAAGAATACCCATCAGCATAAACAACCCAGCAAGAAAGCTTGCAGATGTTGGCTATGTAAAGCTGAAGGGCACTATGCAAATGAATGCCCGGAAAAGGGTAAGAAATCTACTAAAGCTCTCTTTGAAGAATACGAGCAAATAGTAGAGGTAGCAAACATGAAAGGCTACGAAATAGCCTATTCTGATGATGATAAAGACGACAGGTCAGTCTACTCTGCCTGGTCTGAAGAAGAAGAGTCATCAGATGAGTCTGAGATAGATTCTGAAGTAGAGTACTTCGAATCCAGACAAATGAATGTTTTGAAAATCAAAAACTGGGAAGAAAGCAAGACAGAAACTTTCATGTCTTCTTATCAGGTGAACCCTGGTATATTCGTTTGTGACTACTGCTTATGTCACGAAAAGAATGGTCTCCCTATGTTTTGTGAAGAGTCTAAGAAGACTTATCACAGAGAATGCTTCATAGCTGAAGCAAGAAGAAAAACCAAGAATGGTCTTGTCAGCCAGTTGGTTGAACAAGAATATGAAGAGTATTTCGCTGAGAAAAAAGCGAAAGAAGTTGAAACTCTGTTCCAGGAAACCATGGAACCCTCTTCCTCAGAAATAAAGGAAGAAATCATCGATGAAGATATTGAACTGGTTGAAACACCAGAAATAGTTCCAGAAGAATGCAAACCATTCATTCCTCAGGAACAAGCTCAGGAAAATGAGCTTCAACAATCGAAAGTCGTCTCTACTAGTAGATACAGCAGCTACATAGAGATTGGACTAAAATTCCCTGATCACAAAAAATATCATCTACATGCCTTTGTAGATAATGGATCGGGATTTACTGTTGCAAAAAGATTTGCAATTCCAGGTGAACTCTGGAAAGAAGATAAGAAAAAATCTGCTACTGGTGTTACATTTGATGGGAGCCATCTCACCATGAAAAAAGTAGCAAAAAATGTTCAAATCACCATTGGTGGAGGAACATTTATCATCCAGAATGTTTGGCAATCTGAAGGCCAAGGATCTGATTTCTTGTTGGGAAATGATTTTATTCTCCAACAACGATTCATTCAGGATGAGGAAGCGATAGGGTTCAGGAAAGGAGAACGGGTGTTCTGGGCAGACCGACTCACACAAGCAAAAAGTGTAGTAGGTCCCGGTTTTACTACTCGGTATCAGAGATCGTAACCGAATAGTGGTGATCTTCTGCCCTACAAACCCAAATTCGAACCCATACTCCAAATCAAACGACAAGAGGAATTACTTGTTGAAGAAGAAGAAGAAGAAGAAACTAGTGAAGATGAAGAAGCTAGTTTCATCCATGAGCATAATCTCAAGCACTTTCAAAACAAGCTTGAATCTCAGAAAATTCCCACTTTTGAAAAAATCAAGAAACTACTCGAGCAGAATATCGATGTAGACCCTCAGAAGTTTTCGGAAAAAGACCCAGTGGTCTGTGAATTAAGATTACATGACATGAATGCCATCTGTCATGTCAAAGCCATTCCTCAATATAAAGAGGAAGATCAGAAAGAATTCAGAAAAGATATTGAAGATCTCCTGAACAAGAGATTAATTCAACCTTCCACTAGCCCTCATCATGCTCCAGCATTCTACGTGAGAAATCATGCAGAAAATCTACGAGGAAAAGCTAGAATGGTAATCGACTACAGAGATGTCAACAAGAAGACTGTCAAAGACGGTTATCAAATTGCTCAAGTAAGAGTATTGATCAACCAGCTCAGAGGAGCTAAAGTCTTTTCGAAATTCGATGCAAAGTCGGGTTTCTGGCAGGTCAAGATGCATCCTGAGAGTATTCCTCTCACTGCATTTGGTACACCACAAGGTCATTACGAATGGTTAGTAATGCCTTTTGGTCTAAAGCAAGCTCCCTCAATCTTCCAAAGAAAGATGGATAACATTTTCAAGCATGTGGCGGAGTTCTGCGTCGTCTATATAGATGACATCCTGGTCTTCTCCAAAAACAGAGAAGAACACATGAAACACCTCCATGAGGTAGTAAAGCTGATAGTTCAGCATGGAATCATTCTAGGTGAAAAGAAAATCTTCTTTATCTTTCATGAAGTTGATTTCCTAGGAATAAACATCAAAAATGGGGTAATAAAACTCCAGCCTCATATCCTTGAGAAGATTTGGAAGTTTCCATATAGAATTCCTGATGCTAAGAGTCTAGAAAGATTCCTTGGTGTCATAAATTATGGGAGAGATTTCATTCCCAAAATCTCAG
The DNA here is from genome assembly GCA_024704745.1 of Rosa lucieae. Taxonomy (NCBI): domain Eukaryota; kingdom Viridiplantae; phylum Streptophyta; class Magnoliopsida; order Rosales; family Rosaceae; genus Rosa; species Rosa lucieae. Next base: position 6,881,610 of record CM045495.1, on the reverse strand, counting down.
GGTTAACAGCAATGTTATCTCCTAAGACAAGTTCCAAAAGAAAATGGAACTTCACAGAAGATGATGAAAAGATTGTGAAGCAGATAAAAAATCTCTGCAAAAACCTCCCTCCTTTTCAACAACCAGAAGAGAATGATGAAATTATCCTCCAAACAGATGCGAGTGATAATTACTGGTCCGGTGTGGTTCTGGCAAAAACGCTTGGAACTAACATTGAAAAAATCTGTAAATTTTGTAGTGGCAAGTTCACCCCTGCAGAACTAAATTATCCCACAGGGGAAAAGGAAATTTTGGCTGTCAAGAAAACAATTTTAAATTCTCCAGCTTTTCTTGGAAAACCCTTTACTGTCCGCATTGATTGTGCTAGAGTAAAGAATTTCAAAAATTTTAAACTTGATAAAGCTGCTGATAGAGGAAGATTAGCCAACTGGCAATTGTTTCTTAACCAATATGATTATATTGTTGAATTAATTGCAGGAAACAAGAATTATCTTCTTGACGCATTAACCAGAGAAATGGCAATGTTTAGTCAAAAAGATAACGACGAAGGTCGTAATCCCAGAAGCAGAAAAACTGGGAAAGAACATGAACCCGAAGAGGAACCCAAAGAAAAAATCCTCAAAAGGTTTCTGCTAAGTCCAAAAGGCTTGGCCTCAACTGATCAATCCCAGGGTAAAGGATTGGCTAGCCCGTCTCAAACGGCAGACGGTAAAGGTTCATCAAGACCGTTGACGGCTGCTGCTTTGCCAAAAAGCAGACCAACTCCAACTGGAGTCATAAATGTTTTTAATTATGAATTAAGAACTTTTGATACTCCTGTGTTCAGAACTGGCAGGAGATTAGCTTATCACCAGAAGGCAATCCTGGATAATCTTTTATTTGCCTTTCAAGAAAGAAGCAGTGGTCTGATGTTCCCAGCTCTTTTTGCACTAGCTGAAGAACTCTACGAAAATGGTAGGCCACAATTTGAAGAAATGCATACACAGCAGAGTGCTGTAAGAAAAGAGAAAATTCACTTCCTTGAAAGTCCAGAAAGTGCTAGGGTCCCTATCATAGCACCCAATGAATCAGACTGGCATGAATTCCATAGTCTGATAGGAAGACATAATTCAGAAGACCTAGTTCCTCCAACTCTCTTTATTGTTTCAGGACCTTATGTTGGGAGATACTTAGTCAATGTTCAGAGTGAACATCCTCAAGAACACAAGCCCTGGCTTGTTGAAAATGGTTTTGTCCATAATCTGTGGACCAAAACAAATGATGATCTGAAAGGTTTGCCACCTATTATTGTCAACACAGTCAAAAACATTAGAAAAAATGACTGTATGCTTCGTCTGAAGATCAGATCCACTCCTCCATAATGGAGTCAGAAGGCAAACGGATAAGTTGAATATATTTCTCCATACTATTATGTGAGAATTATTCAAAGGAAATATCTTCAACCAGCCTGTGTAGGGTACAATGGGAAACCAAACTCAAGCATCCCGTGGATGAAGTCCATGGCTCTAGAGTATATCAAGAAGATCATCTTTGAAGATATCCGCACTACCTTCCTGGCAGCAGGAGAAAAAATTATTATCACTGCATACGATCATCCTGACATAGTCAGCAGTGACCTATTCCTATCTCTCACCAGAAAAGAGATAGATTCGACAATGGCATGCATGCGCTGGGTGGAAAAGCTTGAAACTGACAACCACTATAAAATGTATGTCGATATAGATGTCGAAGATAATGCTACCACTGTTAGAATGGCCCAGGCAGACAACAGCTCCTTTGTCTTTGGCTACCATTCAGAAACAGATGAGAATATGTAGCATCACGGGTGAAGCTACAGGTGAAAGAAGAGAAACACCAAATAAGTAATTGTAGTACTTTTGACCTTTTAAAAAGTTAAAAGCTACTTTTGCTTTCAAAAAGAAGAAACATTTCACCTACCAGAAGAAACACTTCACCTACCTGCTTTTGTTTTTCTCCATCCGACCTCCACCAGCAGGAGCACTCAGAAAAGCAAAAGTTCACGGAGTTGTCCTGTACATTTTTATGTTTTGAATTCTAGTTTGAGTTCCGCTCTCTATATAAAGAGCTTCAAGTTCCATTTGTAAGGCATCAGAAAATTGAAGAGAATAGTCTTCTCTCAAGAAGTAAGAGAGCCATAGTGTGTTTCCTGTTCGGTGTGCAGTAGGGTGCTTTCATTACAAGTAAGTACCTGTCTTTCATTCTTATGGATAGCTAAACAGCCTTTTGCTGTTTACCTGAGAATGAGGCTCTGGATTTCTAGCATGTATTTCTATTGAATAAATAAAGGAATACCCACCCATGTTTGTCAAAAGTAGCAAAATTGAATATCTTTATCTATCACTATCTAGTTTGCATTACATCCATCACTATCCATTTCCTATATGCATTCTGAAGTTTGAAAAGTTTTGCTCACCAGAAAAAACCAGTTTTAAACCAAGATTAAGACAAGCAGCAGTGATTCCGCCTGTTAAAGTATCCGCTTGGCAGGGAGCCGTTAGGAGAAAAACTTGGGCATGTTGAAGGCTAGTCTTGTTTTCATTTTTGTTTTAAATAAAGTTTCTAAGGTAGACAAAAGCTCTAAAACTCAGGATAACACATAGGAACTACCCCTTTTAGTCTTTTCCCAAGCAAATAGTAAGATACGAAAAGTTTGGTGCATTTGGGCACAATACATAGGATTTTTGGGCAAAAGGGAATTACCCCAAAAAATAACTCAAAATATATTGCTTGTAGTGTATTATTGTGAGATTAATCTTTATTAATATAATGAAGATTTAGTATCATATTGTTCTTTCCTTCATTCTATAGTTATATTATTATGAGATTAGAAAAAAATACTTTATGTAAAAACAAGGATATTGTTAAAGGAAAAACATATTGTGTGCCTTCGTCAAAGCAACTGACGGAGAGGGAATCAAGGAATCAGTGATTACCATCAATCAGCACAATTATAGATCAATCAGTATTCAATGTATTTAATGTAATTAATATTTCCGTTGTAACTATATCCCTATATAAAGGGACTATGAAATGAAATGAGTAGACCATTCCAATTGTCATTTTTACTTTAACACGTTATCAGCACGCTCAGAGCCAATAGCCAAGAAAAAAAAATAAAAACCCTAGAAGAGAAAAATATTTTCTTCTTTTTCTGCCGCCACCTTAAATAAAAAAAAAAAAAAAAAAAATTTCATCCCGGCCTTAGCCTGCCTGCAAGTCTGCAACGACAGGCCTCACCCCGCCCAGTCGCAACAGATCACCAGCAGATCTGCAGCCCAGCGCCACCCCACCACGCGCCTCTGCGTGCATCAGATCGGCCCCTGCAACCAAGCCATCTGCAACACGCTGCCAGCACACACGCCTTGCAGCAGCCCTCCCCGCCTGGCCTAGCACCTGCCATCCTCCCTTGCGCCTGCAGATCCAGCCCGCAAGCCAGGCCACCTCCCAGCGCTGCATCATCACGGCCTCCTTGCAACAGTCCCGAGCGGCCCAGCCCCGTCTGCAACAGCCCGCACATCCGAAAGCAGCATCCCCGTGTCCTGCCCAGCCTTGGGTCCTCTGCCGTGCGTCTCGCTAGCAGCCCGCTCTCACCCATCACACTAGGCCGCGCGCTGCAGCACTACCCAATCTCAGCCCCAGCTCGACGCAGCAGTCTGCCAGAAAGAAAGAAAAAACCAGAAAACCAGAAGAGAAAAAAGAACGAAGAAGAAGAGAAAAAAAAAAAGAGAAGAAAAGAAAAAAAGGGGGACCCGACCAAAAAAAAAAAGAGTTAACCCGGCCCAACAGAAAAACAAAGAAACAGGCCTTGGGCCCACAATTGTCAAAAAAAAAAAAAAAAAAACAAGGCCTTGAGGCCCATAGAAAAAAAAAAGTGAAAAAAAGGCCCAAAGAAAAGAAAAAAAAACAGAAAACAAAGAAAAAAAAAACAAGAACAAGGCCACTGCTGAAAAGAGAGAGGAAGTGAACCCAAAAACATCGCTACGTACGCCTGCATCAACACGCGCGTGCGCTAGGATTGTTTTATGTTTTCAAAATCAAGTATGTTTTCTTTATTTTTATTTTACTATTTTAACCAAGCATGTGAATTATATTTATGTTTTTTTTTATTTTTAAGCATGCTTTAGATTTTATTATATATGCTTTTATTATAAAATCCTCGAGCATGTTTAGTTAGGTTATATGCTTTATACTTTATGCTTTTATTATATTTTGTTATTAAGCATGTTTAATTAGATAATTTTGATTATTTTAAGCATGCCTTATTATTTATGTTTTATATGATTATATCTAAGCATGATTTATAATTATGATTAAGCATGTTTTTAATTATGCTATGGTTTATACTTTATTTTGAACATGTCTTATATATATATATATATTTTGTTATATATTATTTATGCAATTATGAGCATGTTTTGTGAATTTTATTTTCGCTTATATAATTATTCCTAAGCATGCCTTTATATTGTTTATATTTTTTTTTACGCATGATATATTATTGCTCATTATTATGTGTAATATATAATTTTATGTATATGTGTGAAATTTGAGCATGCCATGTAGTTTATTTTTTATATGCTATGTTTTATTTATTATTACATGTGTTATAGTTATTTTTGTAATACAACATATAAAATTTCATTTTGCCATGATAATGAAAATTCATGCGCATTATACACACACTTATTGTGATAAAGTATTTTCACATAGCATCGAAAAAAAAAAATATGTGTGACCATTATGAATCTTGGTCTTGAAATCTAATTCATATGTTTGGAAAATAATTTACGTGGATGTCTGTATGACTGCGTAATTTATATCTTCTCTCTTGTTTTATGTAGATGGCTGATCCAACTCGACCTGAGTTTGACATTTTGGACTCAGAAGGACTTGAGTACCATCGTTGGGTTTCCGATATGGAAACTGCCTTTGTGGCAAAAGAATACACTGCCACCATTACTGATCCCAAAGATGATGAACTATCTAATAAGGTCAAAGCAGATGCCTTAATTTTTCTGAGGCGACATATTGATCCTAGCCTACGCTGGGAGTACCTTCAGTTGAAGACACCCAAAGCACAGTGGGATGCCCTTAAAGGACGTTTTGGGAACATTCACGATACTTTGCTCCCAGGACTGGCTGTTCAGTGGAATGGAATCCGCTTGCTTGACTATAAAAAAGTCAATGACTTCAACAAGGACATGTTGCGCTTAAAGGCACGTCTCAATTTCTGTGGAAGGGAAATCACAGAAGATGATATGATCTACAAGACTCTTACCACCTTTCCTAATTCAGCTTTTATACTAGCGAACCAGTATCAGTTGGATTATGACAACAAAAGAATCACAACCTTCAATAAGTTGATAAGCCTACTGCAAGTGGCTGAGAGACAAAATAAGATCCTCTTGAATAACAATGCCAGGCCCACTGGGACAAAGAAAATTCCCGAGGCTAATTATGGAAAAATGAAAGGTGGAAATAACTCCAATGCAAAGGGGTTTAGACGTGCTGATCCCTACCCACATGGCAACAATGCACCACGTGGAAAGGGCATGGGGATCATGGAAACAAGATGCCAAAGGAAAGAGTTGACAATGAACCATACTATCGGTGTGGATTCATTGGGCATTGGTACAAGAACTGCCAAACAAACAACAGAATAGCAGCCAATTACAAGAAGTATAGAGAGTCTAAAGAACAATTGGCTCACTATATGGAAGAAGGAGTTCATGACCTAGACGTCAACCTTACAGTTGCAAACTCCAATGGCAAAGAGGAACTTGCTAAGTCAATGGATGCTCTCAATCTTGACTGATCTGCTATATTCATTTTATTTTCCAAAGACAGTTGTGAAGGCATAATGCCTCATTTTTAATTAGACTATTATTTGGTCTTAAAGTTTATTTTCAATCATGGATTGATGAATAAGATTTCTGAACAAGACCTTGATTTGATTATCGTTGGCTTATTAATAAATTTCGAATTTTATTCTGAAGCACTGAATTTATTCAAATTTATTTTCTATACACATATTTACATGGTTCAACATAGCACTATAAAGATGTACAGCAATACATCTAGAGAAAAATTATTAGAATGAAAAGAATACCATTCTACGCAAATAGAAATACTCTAAAGAATATGAGTTATATTTTCTAAATACCTCCCATTTATTTGTATGAATGAATGGAGGAGAACTTGAGTGCTTAAATGATAGTGGGACTACCCACACAATATTAAGAAATGGGCAATTATTCAATAGCCTATAATTCCTCTGTGACTACGATGATTGGATTATCAAAACTAATAAAATGGTGAGGAACTGGCAAATTTTTGTTGCCTAATGGCGCAACAATTCAAGTCATAGACGCTCTATATGCACCAAGAGCTAATCGAACCTTGTTAATGTTTCAAAGCAATTTGTGCCAACGGTTATCATGTAAAAACACACCGTGAGAATGGAACTGAATATCTTGATATTATATCTAATGACTGTGGAAGGAAACACATCTTAGAGAAACTTATGAGTCAATCTAGTGGACTGTACCTCACTACGATTCGGATCATTGAATCCTATATTGTCACCAACAATGAAATGTGGGACACTGACTCATACAGGCTTTTGCATGACTGCCTATGGCACCGAGGTCGTGACATGATGATCCGTATTTTTCAAGAACTCACACGGACATCCCTTCTTTAGAGTGAAAAATGGGAGAAAAATCTGCCACACTGCAAGGTGTCGGTTCTAGTATTGCTCAAATGCAGTCATTGCCTTCTGTAGTACGAGAAGCACTACCTCCCTCCCATTATGCCTCATTGACTATTTCAAAGGCACATCACTCGTATTGCAAAGCCTGCTCTTTAGCAAAAACAGGATCGAGACCTTCCTATGCTAAAGATACAAAACAAAACATTCCATTCTTACAAAGGATACAAAGAGATGTCTGTGGACCTATCCATTCAGAATGCGGACCATTCAAGTACTTTATGGTTCTGGTGGATACTTCGACAATCTGGTCACATGTCGTTTTATTGTCCACAAGAAATGCTGCAATACTCCTAGCACAGATTATACATTTAAGGGCTCACCACCCTGATCACCCTATCAAGTCTATAAGGCTTGATAATGCTGGAGAGTTTACATCAAAATCATTTGATGATTATTGCATATCTATTTGGATCGATGTAGAGCATCCTGTACCCCATGTGCATACACAAAATGGTCTCGCAGAAGCCACCATCCAAAAGGCTACAGATGGTGGCTAGGGCATTGGTTATGCGCACCAACCTGCCTATATCTGCATGGGGTTATGCAATATTGCACGCATCTTTACTTATTCGTTTAAGACTCATAGCTAGCCAACCATTTTCTGAGTACCAGTTGGTAACTGGATATGAGCCTGACACTTCAAACTTACGCATATTTGGTTGAGCAGTATATGTGCCTATTGCGCCCCCACAGCGCACCAAAATGGGTCCTCAGAGACGATTAAGTATTTATGTTGGATACGAATCCCCAACAATTATCCGCTATTTGGAACCCTTGACAGGCGATCTCTCTACCGCTAGATTTGCGGATTGTCACTTTGATGAGACAGTCTTCCCGTCGTTAGGGGGAGATAGGAAAAAGGATTTTCCAAGGGAACGACAGGAATTGTCGTGGTTTGTCCCCACTCTGTCTCATCTTGATCCCCGCACTTCATAAAGTGAAAGTGAAGTGAAAAGAATAATCGATCTTCAGAACGTAGCAGATTCGATGCTGATACGTTTACTGATATCGTAAAAGTGACGAGATCACATATATCGGCTGCAAATGTGCCTGCAAGGTTAAAGTCCCCAACAAGGGGCACGGTGCCGCAGATAGAGGCACTGCAACCGCACTTAGTGGAGGTGTGGTTGAGGCCGTGGCTCCCCAAGGAAGAGGGGGAGGTCACTTGGTTCGATTGACACTCACCCAAGGAAGAAGAGGGTGGGTAAGGCACAAAACAATCATCAATGTATAGAATTACTCTCATGAGATTGTCTCCGATTATAGTTATGTCCATGAATCAATACTGGAGGACGCTCCGATGTTTGAAATGATTTCAGAGAATAAAGAAATCTCAAAGGATTACGAGAGTACGTATGAGTTGATAGAAAGATCTTCCATACACATTGATGATATATACTGTTGCTCAAGGAATCATAGAGCACGATGATATCGAACCATGCTCTGTTGAAAAATGTCAACAAAGAGCAGATTGGCCTAAATGGAAAGAATCAATCCATGTAGAATTAGATTCTCTGACAAACAAACAGGTATTTGGTCAGGTAGTGCTAACCCCACCAATTGTAAAGCCTGTAGGACATACATGAGTCTTTGTCAGAAAGCGTAATGAGAAGAATGAAGTCCTGAGGTACAGGGCTTGCCTTGTGGCGCAAGGTTTCTCACAACGCCCTGGAATTGACTACGAGGAGACATACTCTCCCGTAATAGACGTTATAACGTTCCGCTACTTAGTTAGCTTAGTAATTTCCGAAGGACTGGAAATGCAGCTCATGGATGTGGTTACTGCATATCTCTATGGGGATCTAGATTCAGAGATATATATGAAAGTGCCTGATGGCCTTACATTATCCAAGCCAAGTGACTCTAAACCACGGAGTGCGTTTACAACTAGGTTGAAACGCTCACTTTACGGATTAAAACAATCCAGGCGGATGTGGTATACCCGTCTAAGTGACTACTTGATTGGGAAGGGATACAAGAACGATGAATTATGCCCCTGCGTATTCATAAAGAAAACAAGTTCCGGATTTGCAATTGTAGCAGTATATGTCGATGATATGAACATAACAGGTACTCTTGATGAAATAAGAGAAACCGCGAGCTACTTGAAATCTGAATTTGAGATGAAGGATCTTGGGAAAACTCGATTCTATCTAGGCCTTGAACTAGAACACTGAGTTTGTGAAATACTAATCCACCAGTCTGCATATGTCCAAAAGTCAGGCGATATAACATGGACAAAGCACATCCTGCTAGCACTCCCATGATCGGTCGAAGCTTGGATGCAAAGAAAGATCCATTTCGTCCAAAGGAAGATGACGAACAGGTGTTGGGAACTGAAATTCCCTATCTAAGTGCAATAGGCGCATTATTGTACTTAGGCATGTACTCGACCAGACATTGCATTCTCAATGAACTTGTTAGCTAGATTTAGCTCAGCGCCAACGCAGCGTCACTGGAATGGTATCAAGAACATCTTCGATACCTAAAAGGAACCATTGACTTGGGACTGTTCTTTCCCTACAGAGAGACAAGAGGGACCGCATATGGAACTGCAATCCCTAAAGGAAATGTTTATGGCGAAAGCGCCACTCACTACACTGAAACACCAAATGACATTTTGGTTGGTTTTGCTGATACTGGGTACCTCTATGACCCACATAAAGGTCGTTCCCAAAATGGTTATGTATTCACCATTGGGAACACGGCGATACCTTGGAGATTAACCAAGAAAATCCTTGTGGCTACCTCCTCGAACCACTCAGAGATCGTTGCTCTACTTGAGATGGTTCGTGAGTGTATATGGTTAAGAGCTATCATTACACATATTCGAGGGACTAGTGGTTTGAGTTCTACCACTGAAGAGCCCACTTGCATTTATGAAGATAATGCAGCTTGAATCGAACAGATGAAGCTAAGATATATCAAGGGGATAATACAAAGCATATATCGCCAAAGTTTTCCTACAATCAGCAACAACAGACCCTCCTCAAGATTCAAGTGAATCAAGTAAGGTCTGAGGAGAATGTGGCAGATTTGTTCACCAAATCACTGCCTAAGGCCACAGTTGAGAAACATGTGAAAAACATAGGAATGCCAAGACTTTCCAAGCTCACTTGATTAATGTAATGATCAGGGGGAGGTGTAGACGTCAGGGGGAGTCTAACACACACATGTCATTCTCAAATGTAGAAGGTGTGTTGTGCTCTTTTCCTTCGACCAAGTTTTATTTTTGTCCCACAGGGTTTTTATTGTTACTTGGCAAGGTTTTTAGTGAGGCAACAACTCATGCACCATTTCGTCTTTGACTTGGCACAAGGGGGAGTGTTAAAGGAAAAACATATTGTGTGCCTTCGTCAAAGCAACTGACGGAGAGGGAATCAAGGAATCAGTGATTACCATCAATCAGCACAATTATAGATCAATCAGCACAATTATAGATCAATCAGCATTCAATGTATTTAATGTAATTAATATTTCCGTTGTAACTATATCCCTATATAAAGGGACTATGAAATGAAATGAGTAGACCATTCCAATTGTCATTTTTACTTTAACAGATATAATGTTTTATTTCACTATTTTGACAATATAAAGGAATAGCATTGGTGGAATTGTCATAAGATTTTAAATAAAGAGGTCTAATATTCAAATCTCATCATTGTGGTTTTTAAATATTTTTAAAAACAAAATGAAATTTTGTGTTTATAATGGGCCGGCCCACAATATGTCGTGCTCGGGCCGGGCCAATAGGCCAATATTCCTAGGCCCAACCCAACCCGTTATTCCAACGTGCTCGGGTCGTGCCGGGCCTGTTCCGTGCTCATGCTTAGCGGCCCATTTGCCACCTCAATATTTTACTAAGAAAATTGAAATTGTGAGGAATTATTTTGTGAGTGACATAATTAGTCTCGTTCACCAGTATTTCAACTTTTTTTTTTTTAGGTGAATGAGGTCAACATTTTATTGAAGTAAAGCAAAATTAAGAAGTACAAAGTTCAGCTGCTAATACAGTAGTAAGAAAAGAAGGAACATGATTCAAATCCAAGGATACTCCTAAAGTACTAGCTTGAGCAGCCACCAAATGTGCTGCCATGTTGCCTTTTCTATTGACATGAGTAATGCATACATAAGGTAAGTCAGCCAATTGTACCAGTAAATCCTCATAAACACGTCCCAACATAGAAGAATTGGAGTCCCCTGCAGTAGTCAAGTGTTGTTGCACAACCAATGAATCCGCTTCCAAAATCACAGGTTGAGTAACTTGCTCCATAATAAACTCCTAGATCCACTGCACATTTACAAGCAAGCACCTCAGCGTGCTCTGCTGACAATAACCCAATAAGTGGTCTACCAATTCCAGTTAGCAAATGTCCAGTAGCATCCCTTAACATCAAACCGGTGCCCCCTGTTTTGGTCTGTGAGTTGAATGCCCCATCCACATTTATTTTCACGCAACCACTAGGAGGACACCTCCTTTTTGTGACCGTTTCACTCGGCCTTGCTACTGCCATCCTCTTTTGGTTATGAAAAACATAATCTTGTAGTCTGGAAGTGGCCAATAACACCATATCACTAGCATTCTTGGTCTTTCCATCCCAAACTCTACAATTTCTCTCCATCCATACACTCCATAACAAGAAATTAAGAGTTAGAAATGAGTAGCATCTAACCTTTTATAGTAGTAATTAAGCCAATCCAAAGCAGTCATCTCATCTGTTGCTGATGTAAAACAAGTCTGCGTCAATATTAAATTGGATCCAATGATAACCCTTGAGTAAGAACAGTTTCTACACAAATGTAGTATTGTTTCATCATTGTCATCACATAGCACATGTTAGGATATGATGAGAATTAATTAGGAAAGGCAATTCCTAGTTGGACTTGGTTAGTCTTCCTAATTGGACATGGTTGATGTCAAAGATTTTTCCTATCAAGAATAGGATCTTTTCTCCTGTACAAGAATGTTTGGTTTTCCTACTACTAATTGGATTATAATTGGGGTGCCTATATATAGAGGGCATGGGTAGTAAACCAAGGTATGGTCGATGCATGCGATCATCAACAAGAGAGTGTATATCTCTTGGGTAAGGGAGTAGAGATGTCAAGAGTGAATACAGCTCTTGGGTGAAAGTGAGTTCTTGGGAAATTCTATGAGTGTGGGTGTACAAGGGTTATAGGTTTGGGTTATGGTGATTTAGCTCAATTGTATCTTGTACTGTAATTATTCTCATAATGAAGAACATGTATCTCTCGGGAGGACGTAGGTATAGATTTATACTGAACCTCGTTAAATCTCGGTGTTCTCTTGTTGCTTGTCTTGTGGTTTGTTACTTTTCTATCAGTCTACTCTATGAGTCTTGACAGGAGGGATTCTAATTTCCTTAACAATTGGTATCAGAGCCGAAGGTTCGGCTGGGACACCTCATTATTCAAGGTGGAGTCAGTTAAATGGTTAAGGTGTTAACTCAAAAGTGCATTTGGTGGAGCCAGCTCAGGGAAAATTTCCAGCAACGTGGAGCGGGTCAAAAACTCAAGAAAGTCCTAATCGAAGGTAGTCAATAGGTGGAGTGACTCGGAGGCTAGGTGGTGCGAGCCAGACTCAAGAAAAATCCTAATCAAAGGTGGAGTTGCAAGGGACCAAGATATGACTCAAGGGAATGATGGTTGGTAAGAGTGTATATATATCTCACCAAGGTGGTTCGTGGTGTCAACGATCGTGCTTGTTCATCGTTCATGGTATTCGTTCGCTGAAGGTTTGCATGTTGATAATGGTTGCAATTCATGGCTCAGGTATTGCCTCATAGTTTGAGGTGGAGTAGTTTGACAGAAAAGGAAGTTTCACTCTTTGGGTATAAGTGAGTGAAAGGCATCCTAGTTCAACGAGGCTTAGTTAAGTGTTGAAGGGAAAGGATGTGAAACCGGAGAAGACAGCGGATAATGCACAGAAAAATGTCAGGGATTTAGTGATCATAGCAGGTCTAAATCCAGAGGCAGGGATGCTACAAGTGTCGTGACTAGGGTCATATGAAGCAAAAGGCTTGGATGGCATTGCTGTAGCAGAAACCGATTTTCAATCATGACATGGAGAAATATTTATGGCCAAAATTTCAGTTATTTCGTTGTCGTTTGGGTCTCGATCTATTAGGTCAACCTTAAATCCTAAATACCACATAAAACTAATATGCTCATAACTGCTCACTCGCAAATTCTTTTTTCGATCTGTCAGCTCTCTCACTCTCGTGGCTATAAGTTATATCAACTAATGTAAAAATTTCGGGAAGTTTATACTCTTGCGATCCAACTCCCCTTAGGGAGTTATAAGTGTATAAATGGTTGACCGCTTTATTTGACATTTAAATGATAGCGGATTGAGTTAACATTTTTACACATTACCTAGTAATAAGCTACAAGTAGATGGGTAATCTCAAATTTATCGATTTCTAGATTCAATTTTTTGGATCACACGAAATCCTTATACGCCTACTAATGCTGTTTAACTTTGTTTATTAGTTGTATTGAAAAATATACCTTCCATAGCAACAAGGTGGAGAAAATAAAATTTATCAAAACCGACCATTGGATGTTATCATGATAAGAAGAAATGGTTATGGTCAAAATTTTAGCTATTTTCGTCATTGTTTGCGTCTCGATCTATTAGGTCAACCCTAAACGCTAAATACCACATAAAACTAATATGCTCATAACCGCTCACTTGTAGCATCTTTTTTCATTCTGTCAGCTCTCACACTCTCATGGCTATGAGCTATATCAACTAATATAAAAATTTCAGAAAGTTTATCTACTCGTGGTTAAGCTCCCCTTAGGGAGTTATAAGTGTATAAATAGTTGACCGCTTTCTTTTATCAAATAACCTGTTGTCATAAACGAACTCATTCAGCAAAATTTTCAACATTCAACACTTTCATATTAGAAAATTTTCAATTTCCAATTTCAACTCTAGGGTTTAAGAGCAATTCATGTTAAAAGCAAGAGAGAATTGTAACTAAAAGCTTAGTGAGCAATTCGACTCAAAAGCCTATCTTATTTCCTCTGTTTCAATTACATATATAGACTGCACTTGGAATAGCTTTTACACAAATTAAGGAAGTAAAGTTTAACAATCTTATTCAAAACATAAAGTTTAACAATTCATGTATATTCAGATTGTGTATTTTGCGATCTCCATCTCATCAAGAAACTTGAATGAATTCCATTACATATATACATTTGAATCAGGGGCGGAGCCACTAAGAGTCCTAGTCGGTTCCATGCCCCAGTCAACTGTTTCACCTATATATATTATATTAATTAAACATATATACTTCCTACTCAACTTGCAGACTAATTAATATACTATTACACTTATACTTCAGCTTCGTCCCATTCATTAATATTAAGGGCTTCTATTCTTAAAAAATAATAATAATAATAACTGGGGGTTTCTAGTGCTCATTAAGTTGTGCAATTGTCTAATGATGTTAAAATATAATATAATATTGGTAATTTATGTCTATATGATAGGAGTCCTTTTTTTTTTTTGTATTATCGATCATAACTGTTTGTTTGTTTGTTTTTTTTTTTTTTTTTGCACTGCACCTATTTTCTTCATTCATGTATAAAAATATAGTTCTCCTATAAAAAATATATACTTGATTTTATATATTGAGAATGATGCTTTTACTAGTATAGAAGATGAGACTAATATGAACGATTTCCAAATATGAAATCTCGTCAAGGACATTTACTTATGTAATTGATATAAACTTTATTTTAAAAATTTATATTTTGATATTATTATTAGTGTTATTTTTGTGCCCCAGTACGTTCAAAATCCTGGCTCCGCCACTTATTTGAATCATACCCATCTAGCAGCAATCACACAAAACCCACAAAATTGTAAATTATATGTGAGTCATATCTTAAAGATCTACTCTTTAGCTTTGTAACAAGATTTGTAAAACAGAGAGCAGAAAATTGATGTAGAACGAGAGTCGTAAAACTAGAGAGTTGAAATTTATATAATTTTTTTTTTTAAAAACTCACTCGGTTAGCTGCTGCTGCGAATAGATAAAAAAATTGGGGGTCTGAGAAAGAGTGCGTATGTTTGTCGATCATGTTTGAGATTTATCTAATCCTATCTGCTTCGCCAGCAAGCTCCCACTCTTCTCTTTCAAAAGTCTCACTCTCTCTACTCCTTTTACTCCGATCCGTGGAAAGTGGCTGTGGGTACATCCATGAATTTTACTTTGTCGGAACAGACTCTTCCTTCAAGTTTCACAGATTATCCGGTTTCTCAATCCTATGGCCATGATTCTCTCAATTAAGTTCTTCGACCTCCTCACCAACAAAGTAGAAATTTCTGAACCAACCTATATCTCACCATAATCCCAAATACAATGGCCAGCCACCACGCCAATCAGGCCTGCATTTTGCCGATCTCGTAGGCGGAGCCGATCTACGAGTAGCTCCTGACGCCGTTGCCCACCGTCCCGAAATACTGGACCCAATAAGCCGAGGTCCAGAGGGCAGCGAGCAATGACGAGCAAGCAGCAAAGAGCAAGACGCCCCTCTCTCCTCGATTGCGACACTCATGCCCGACAATGAAATAATTGTTTCCTACACAGTAACTTTTTCAACTATATAAAATAGTAAGCAGGTCAGCCGGTCAGTATTCTCAACCAATAGATTAAGGAGCATATATCCGATGGCCCATCAGATGTTGACATGCCCAAGCATGGTATACTCGGAGCATTGTACAATTTTTGAACAAATCAGGGATGGCATTATGACTCCTAAATTGAGTCTCGCTGCCTCTGGTGGAGAAGGAATTACATATCCACAAAATACATTAAGGATCCTTGATCAGGACAAAAGTTCTCCAAACTTTCTCTATAATTTCTCTATACATTTTAACGGAATTGAGGTTGAGATGCGGAAGGTGAAAGAATTTGAGATTTTTGGGCACCCCGCACCCAAAGCACCAATCATGTAGTTTGTGATAGCAATAAGATTCCACCCCCACAACAAAGTTACACTACAAATCCCACCAAGGAATCCTATTGACAATTTTCCGATTATAAATCCCCAAATCATCTAGGTCCAAATCCAATTCCCCACCAACGGTGCTCATCAAAATCATATCATAATCAAGGTTAAAGTGAGAATCATGCATCTCATTAATGACATATGTCAATGCCCAAAAGAAAGAACATAAACTCTGTGTTTTCTAGATTAATAGGACCACTCTTTACTCGCTGGAAGCGTCTACCTCACAATTTGGAGAGAATATGAGCCCAAAAGATATGCATGAAGATGAGGGGAAAGTCAATATATGGGACACGATCAACTAATAAACTTGATCTGCATAAAGTCATAAAGGAATCACATGTATGCCACTCAAAAGTTAGGATACGAGCAAAATGGTTCATTTTTTCTTGTGATGACTGATGAGGTGGAACTTGAAGTGTAAGCCGTGCCGGTAAGAATGGATAGTGATAGTCAGTGTAAAGATCAAAACCATTACTTCCCAGCAAGGATATATTTTTAATATTGATGCAATTAACGGTAAAAAAGAAATCTGGATTTGAGGCTTGAAATGGTACATGATGCAATAAAAGAGATAAAAGATGCATATATGCCTTAGAGAATAATTATGAAGAGAAACATAAAAAGAACTACGTAAGGTTATAATAACAAGACTCAAAAGCAGTACAAAAAAGCTAACTTTAGAATGGAATTGCTGGCCAACATGACCTAACCTGATTTTGCTCCTATTTCAAATCTCACATACTCCTAGTAAAGATAAGAATAGAACTAACGAGGCTGGAGCAGGGATATCGGGGATCGCAGTGCGAGAATTAGAAATGTGACCCTCCATTAACATCTTTGCATTCCTCAATAGCAAACTCATCATCTTTCCATTCCTCATCATGTTGCTGTCCATGGACTAAACCTTCAACTGAAGCTTGTGGAACTTTAACGATAAATCTATCAAGAGCTCCTCTTTGAGATTGAACCAACTCTTCAATTCTTTTCTTCTTTATGTGTTTTTGGTGTCCAGAGAAGGGTATTTCCTAATCTGACGCCCTGGACAGGTTTTTACAGGGAGGGAGCAGAGATTTCGAGGCTCAATGCTAGAATTGGAAACGGAAATCTCTTCTTTGTCGTCTACATTCTCCTTGTTGAGAATGTGTATATTTAACTCCTATATTGGAAAAATATAATTTTGCTTGTGGGTTTATAAGGATTTGGACCACTCCATTAATTGCCAATTGATTTTGGATGTGAACCCCAGATTACTTTATCACTCCTCACCAACATTTTCATTATCATTCAGTTCCTCGTGTTTATGTTGTTCACTGACCACAGTTTCGGTTTTGGACTGTGTTGAAGAGCTCCTTTTTGAGATTGAATTAGTTCCTCAATTCTTTTCTTTTTTAGGCGTTTTTGATGTCCAGAAGGGTATTTCCTGATCCTATATATGGTGGTTGGGAGACATTTATATAGCCCAATAAAATTTATGAAGAACTACAGAACCTGGAAGACAAGAAGCAATAACGATTCGCCCCCCCTGAATATATATGTTTCCTTTATGTAACATTCATCAATCCAGATTTAAAAGGCCTGCAAGCAAATAGAAACGTACATAAAATGAATTCTTACAGGGCCTGCAACTCTTCCATTAATGAAAGCAATTGTCATAAGTATTAGTAATTCATTGGCACTGGATTAATGGGTATTAGGATTAAATAAACACTGGTTAAAAGTTAAAATAAGATTGAAATATCACACCAAATTAGGCCTGTAAATGGACCGGGTTCGGATCGGATCGACCTAAATCCAAATCCGTTTACTAAAAAAAAAATTCGCTCCAAACCCGCTCCGTTAACCCGGCGGATCATTGATACCTCGATCCAAATCCGTATCCGTCGGATTAACGGATACCCGATCCGCTAATCCGATCCGTTTATAATTTCAAATATTTTTAAATTTTAAATAGTAATATTAAATTTATATCATAATATCTCATAAGATATTAATAAAATATTAAAATAACATGATCTACATGAAGAGTATTACCAAAAATAAAATTACATTATCAAAAATAAAATTACGAAGACTGTCTCTTAGATTTCTGCAAAAAAGTAATATTAGAAATCTTTAATATTTTATATTTTATATTTTATATTTTATATTTTAAAAAAATAATAATATATTAATAAAAAATAATATTTTTTTATTATTAAAACGGGTCGGATCATTAACGGATCGGATCGACCTAAATCCAAATCCGATCCGTTTATTAAACGGGTTAACGGATTCGGATCATTAACGGATCAACGGATCAAAATGTTCGATCCAAACCCGTTTAATAGCTACGGATCTGGAGCGGGTCCGGATCAAAATCCGGTCCATTTACGTCTACACCAAATGAATCAAGAAGATCTTATTGTGCATACCTCAATCTGACTTGGCATCTCAACCCTAGTATTTGAGTGGCCTCATCAATTTAGGGTTTGTATCAAATTAGGGTTTGCCACGTTCAGACTTTCAGTTATGATAATTTGACCAACAATTCTAGTTGGAAGTAAATTAACCCACATGTCCGAAGAAAGAATGATTTCTCACAAGACATATTTTGACGAGAACTATGCCGAGCTGGGTTAACGCACCCTTATTATAAGAACAAAAGAATGAGTAGGGAAAAGAAACTCTCACAAGAACTCACTACATTCATTCTATGATCACAACAGACCGCAGGTTGAAAAGACGGATTGAACAAAGAACAGAGAATGATCAGACTGAGTCTTACAACTGTTGTTATTTTACAGAGAAAAGCAAGACTCAAATTAACATAAGGAAAATGTAAAAATGATTCAACCCAACTCTCTTCCAACTTTTCTGATTCCCATACATGGAAGGAGTCCTGGTGTCTCACTCCAGACATTCTTCGCAGAAAATCTTTTGGACCATCCCTAGCTGGAGGAAGTTGCGATTTGTATTGTATTGAAAACAACAAGAGGACTTCTTAAACTGCCACATTAGCTATGTCCAACCAGGCAGATATTTTCTTTAGGTATCTCTCATCACAATGAAATCATTACACCATTCCACCAATAAACGACTGGAAAAAAAAAATGAAAATGAGGATTTAACAAGGTATTGCAAGTGACAACTTATATAGATTCATATCAGTTCAAAACAAACTACTGACAAAACCTTTGGTAGGGAAACAACGAATATCTCTTCAAAATGATATAATTAATAAAGAGCAAGTTTATACTTCAGGAACATCAATACAAACTAACAAGACTGGGAAAGTAAAGTTTAGAGAGAAAAATCCTTAAAAAATTGTTTCATTAATTAAGGCCTGAAACTCCTATTCACATATAAATTCATAGTTAACCATCTCAGATGCATTGTTACATAATACTAGAATAAGGCCATAAAGGGAATGATACTTGGTATTTCAATGCACGTGCCATAAATTTAAATGTTTCTACACAACATGAGAATGCAATATCGCCATGCCTTAGCAATTGGGGCAAACTTTCATAGGTCCAGCATGAAAACATAAACTTTCCTTAAAAACCAAGAATATGGTCTTGCTTAGTTCCTCCAGGGGTTTTGGCTGTCAACAACACATTATCGAAATCATGCATTCATCTATAGGTTTGCAGTGTCAAAATAATGAATATATGATAGTTTGAAAACATTCCTATTTAATTCTATCAGTTGCCAACCAATTAGAATACTTTTTGCTTTCAAAAAAATAAAAACATTCTCACATTATGCACCAATATAGGGTTCAAACATTTGATGGAATGGATGGATATACCTTCACTTTCATCGGATTACCCGGCTTAGGTGCCGCTCTACTCCCAAACCCAAACCCAAACTTTAGCTTCTTATCAGCAGGCTTTAATATCTGGAAAGAACACATAAGAGACTCATCCACGCTCATCATCGCCCCAGCATTGTCAAACTCGCCACAGTAATTAGGAGCCGAAAATATGGTTACAAGTTGTCTATTAGCAAAAAACTCATATCCATCTTGTACAACCTGCAAGTAGAGATAATATTCAATCAGTGGAAAGTAGCTGTATGGTTTTGGCAAGCTCTTTGGACCAATGTTTATTTTTTAAGAAAAGAAAAAAGAATCAGCCAAAGTCTTGTAATTGAAATTATATAGATCTTCAACCAAAAATAAAAGTATATAGACCTGGTGAGCTCGACAAACTAAGTCTAGATCATGCCTCTGAAGAAACTCTGTCACCTTCTCAGCACCAAAGGTAAAGGAAACTCCCCTGTCATTTGGTCCCCAGCCTTGGATGTCTTTGCTTGGATCAGACCAGAGGAGATCACATAGCAAGCCACTTTCAGGAACATCAGTAGGTCTTGGTAAATTCTTAATTTGATTTAGATTATTTAACTCGGGAGACAGTCCACCATGCATACAGAGTATTTTTTCATCAATGAGAGCTGCCACAGGAAGGCAGTTGAAGCAATCTGTAAATACTTTCCAGAGTCTGACATTGAACCTCCGTTTACACTCATCAAAAAACCCATATATTCGGTTAATTGAAGCACACTCATGGTTTCCCCTCAGAAGGAAAAAATTCTCAGGATACTTAATTTTATATGCAAGGAGAAGGCATATTGTTTCTAGGCTTTGCTTTCCTCGATCTACATAGTCCCCCAAGAATAAGTAGTTGGCGTGAGAAGGTGGTCCACCAAACTCAAAAAGCCTCAGAAGATCTGAATACTGACCATGAATATCACCTGGGTGACATAATGAAAGTCATACGTAAACAGCTTTTTGTAATAAGGTAAAATGGAAACACCACATATAAATGAGTAGACTACTCCAGAACATGTTACAGAGTCATCTCTTTAGGGCATTGTTTGATGCATGATTTACCTAAAAGCCCAGAAATAATCAATTTTAATTCCTATCATGGAGGATTTAAAAAATTATACTCCAAGCATGGAACTTTGCTAGTTTCATTGCTACATCAAATTTACTTTTTTCAAAAAAGAAAACAAAGCAGATGGAAAAAGTTTCGCAGGAAAAGGACAAAACAAAAAACAGAAAATGAGAAATAGAGGATATAAAAGGAAAAGAGGATATAGGAGAAAGGCTTATTTTTATTTAAAGTCCAACCAAACATTTTATTCCAAGATACTTTGCACAAGTAAAGTAGGAAATAAAACTAAAGTTTTGAATCCATAGATAATAAATGTATGAGACCACAAACCAGCCCCAATCCCACAGCTACCAAGATAGAAAACAGATGCATGTCCTAACAATGCATCAAGCTGGTTTGGTCTAATATAAACATTCATAAAACTAAATGGCCTGTCAACTAACCAGAATAAGGGTAATGAAGGATAAGTTTCTCAATGTAATGGTTCCAACTGTTCAAGAGTAGCTTGGGATATGAAATAATGCTCTGAAGTTTGCATGATCTGTAGTAATTTTGCCTTTTTTAAATTAGTTCCTCATATAAAAACTATGTCATGTCTCGATAGTGATGTATCTAACCATTGAAGAATATGGCACAGAACCCCCAGTTCGTACAAATTATTTGTCAGCTAAAGCCCCCATCATTATATAAGAGCTAAGTTACAAAAGAGCAATAAACAATTCAATTCTTTATTTTCAGTAATTGCAAGCAGTAGATATTGATCGGTCTAGTTTGCAAATATTTGTATGCATAAAGACCTAATATCCCCACAAAGTGAAGGCCTTCACTAGTGCCACGTCTCCTCAACCAATATGAATAGCCAGCATAAGTTTTCAAAGTTCACAAAGCACTTTCATCGGGGCATGTTTATTCTATTTAGTCAAGTCAAGATAGAGGGAATGGAAACTGCAGTGAAAAAACAGACCATTCTCAAGTTTAATCGAGAAATGAACACAAATTATTCATCTTCAAATTGTTGACAACGACTTCATGCTAATCAAAACCATCCACACCCTTTACACTACTCATAAGCACAAATAAACTCTGCCACAAATTCAGTCAAATACCCTCAGAGGCTCACAAATTGATCAGTCTATATGAAAAATATCAAACCAAAACTGAACCAAGATAAAACAGAACATGGGTTTCAAGTAGAAATACCACAAATCTTGATGGGTGCATCAAGCTCCAAAAGATTAGGCTGCCTCAAGAAAATATCTCTAGACACAAAACAGAGCTCTCTAATCTCAGACTCTTGAAGCTGCACAAGCTTCCCTGGCTTCCCTTTCACTTCAAGAAGCCTATAGATTATGGAATCAAGAACCGCAGTTTCCATCTCCAAACTTCCCTCCTCAACCCAAAAACCTCAATCTTTCAGAGCAAAGAAAAGAGCAGAGAACAAAGCAGAGCAAACCCAAAAACGAAAAAGCCGAATATAAGAATAAAGAACACTACTTTGGCCTCCAAATACTTTCATTCCTTAAGAGGAGGAAATGAAAAAAGCAGGGGGGGGGGGGGACTGTGAAAAGATAAGAGCTTTAAATCAAATGGGTACAGAGGGGACTTGGGTTCTCTCCGGAGCTTTAGAACAAACGAATGCAAGGAATATGGCGCTGAATTGAAAGCAAGGAATATGTTCTTTGAATTTTGGGTATGTTTGGTGAACAAAGTAGAAATCAGAGAGGGAACGAATGAGAGGAGTTAAAAGTGGTGGGTTTTGAGTGCGGAAAAATGGACCCGCAATAAAACTGAATATGGTTTTGAGGAGATTGAGACTGGAGAGAAGGGCTGTGGGTGGATGTGAGTGCGGCGACTTCAAGCGGCAGCACACCAAATTCTCACACACGACACACGGCGGTAAAGTTTGGTACCGCACACTTTTGGCAGAGAATTTTTGTTGTCTTAATAGTAGTAGTGCACATAGAAAGCACACATTCTTTTCTTTCCTCTCTGTTTTTTAATCAGAGCCTAACAGCACACCTCCACTCAAAATTTTTTGGTACCCGATTATGGAACAATAATGGTCTAGAACTCTCTCAAAGTGCAATTCTTTTTAAATTTTTTCTAAATTTACTGACTTTTTTTTGAGAATGATTCTTTTTTTAATAAATTGCATATAAATTATTGATAAAAGATGACTTAACAAATACATCAAATTGAATTAAACATATAAGAACAATGTGCTCTTCACTTGCCATATGTCATGAGTTAATTTACTTTTTTACCATTAACTACTTCTTTTGACTTGTCCCTTTAAATTATTAAATCTTATAAATAAGGACAATCTGCTATCCACTTATCACATGTTATGAGTTAATTTATTTTTTTTACCCTTAACTACTTCTTTTGACTTTTAATCATTTTATGTTATAATTTTTTTTTTTGAGAATAATCAATTTATGTTACTTTTTTTTTCCTTGAGAATAATCTGTTTATGTTACTTTTTTTTTTCCCTTGAGAATAATCCATTTATGTTACTTCATAAGACCTCA